>LQNS02277602.1:6027621-6054732 GCA_001587735.2 Parhyale hawaiensis
GCTAGCAGCAACAGCGCTCCCTCACGCTTTAGTCTTAGCTGTTACTTACGTACCTTAAACTTACCAAAGAATGTAATCATGTACCTTACTTATTGTGCTTCCTTTTATTTCAGACCAGATACATACCTGATGATCCCCCCAGTAGTAGATGGCCGAAACGTTGTGTTTTATATAGCATGCACCTACTTTTTCCCTGTAATAACTAGGCCGACTAGGATTGTGGATAATGATGGTATCTCTTATTCATTATTAGATCATATATGGTGCAATTATTTTTTTGGACATAATCCTAGATCTGCAGTAATTGATTGCGATTTCTCAGACCATCTAAAAACGTTCTTTTATGTTGATACTGGTCCAAGTAAGGGCAACCTAACAGAAGCCGAAATATTGCTGATGAAAAAATTCAAATTATTTTTCGATAAAATATCTGTTCACTCATTTGATGAAATGTTGCACACGTTGCATTCTGGCCTTGCTTTAGAAAAGTTCTTATCTGATATTAATCAAATTTACAATAACTCGTTTCAAGTAAAGATTAAAAAACCCAAAAAGCGGAAGTCTCCTTGGCTGACTACCGAAGTTAGAGAGGCAACAAAGAAAAAACATTAATTACTAAGGCTTTATCGTGCTGGCTATATTTTGCGCCGCCCCTACACTAAGAACCGACATGTTCTTAATGCTGTACTAAAGAAAGCTAAAAAGATATATTATACAGAAAAATCCATCAAAAGTAAAACGATTCTAGGGAACTTTGGAATATTGTTAATACTCTAATATCAAAGAAGTTTAGTGAGAATAGGACTTGTATTGTGAAAAATGACACCCCATTACAAGGAATTGATGCTGCAAATGAATTCAATAACTATTTACTATTTTGTCTCTGCTGCGTGTGAAATCACTAGAGGTCATGGAGTTAATAATGCTAACCCAGCTTCTCGAATTGCTCATTGTGAGGCTTCGTGCTTTCTAACCCCCACTAGTACCCTTGAAGTCAAGCATATCATTTTGGCAAATAACAATAGACGCCTCCATTTAGATGAGATTCAACCTAAAGTTTTATCTGCTGTAGTTGATTATATAGCACTAGTTTTAAGTCTAATTTTTACTAAGTGTTTCTCTTCTGGTATGTATCCTGATACTTTAAAGCTGGCCCTGGTAGTGCCCATTTTTAAAGCTGGTAATCCAAAATTAGTTAGTAATTACCGGCCTATTTCGACCTTACCCTTTATTAATAAAATCCTTGAAAAAATTCTCCATAAAAGAATATCAAACTTTTTAGAAAAATTCTCATTACCATCATGTAATCAGTTTGGTTTTAGAGAAGGCACTAACACGACGATTGCCATATTTTACTTCTTGCGAGACTTACTTCGTACTTTTCATTTTAAGCAGAATACCGTTTGTCTTTTTTTTAGATTTGAGATAAGCATTTTATTGTGTTGACCATTTCATTTTAGTAAATAAACTTGTACGGCATGGAATCAGAGGGCCATTTCTATCTCTATTAAAGTCGTACTTAACTAATAGGAAACAGTATGTCCACCTCAATGATATCAAGTCCACAGTTAGTAATGTCATACTAGGAGTACCTCAAGGCTCTGTGCTAGGTCCGCTGTTGTTCAATGTTTTCATAAATTATATTGCCAATTCTTTTAATACTGACTGAAAATATTTGCAGATGACGCTGTTTTTATATAACTAGAAATACTTATGCTGAGGCCTGTGCAGCAATGTCGGATTTAGCGATAGCTTTGTCAGAATGGCTGTTGCAGAATAAACTAGTGGCCCATACTGACAAAACCAAACTAATGCTAGTTTCTCCAAGGCCTATCTCTGAATTACATAATATTTCTTTTAATGGTTCAGTACTGGAATTTGTCTCAGATTTTAAATATCTGGGACTGATTATTGACAACCAATTGACTTTTGCAAAACATATTGATCATATATGTAGTGGTTTGAGCAACTCTCGTGGTGTCTTACACGCTCTAGCCAATATTTTACCGACCAATGCTCTACGAACAATATTCTACTCGTTGTCGTACTCCAAGTTAGCTTCTACTGTCCTGTTTTGGGATGGTGTACCGGCCAATAGGAAGAATAAAGTGTAAGTAACAATAAACAAGACGTTACGATCTATATTACGGATAAAAATACGACAAAAATAATGTACCTTTAATGTGCAATAATGATCTCTATAAAGCTCTAGGAATTTTAAAGTTGGACGATTTGTACAGACTCCCTTTGTTAAACTTTATCCATAGAGCATTATATACTGACAATCGTCTTTTTCAATAAATGTTGGCTACTCTTGTTCCTAGTCATCTATACTCTTCTAGACATAATAATCTCCATCTACCGGCAGCTAGACTGGAGATTGAGAAAAACGGCCCTGTTTTCCAATGTGTGAAGTATTCTAATGAACTTCTTGTTAGATTGAAGGAGCCTTGTTCTAAATTTGCCCTGAAAAGAAGTTTTAAGCTTTATATTTTTAGTAAGTATTGAATGACATGTTATATCGTATTAATGTCATAGCTTGTATTTGTTGTATTTTGACCATTTTATATATGCCTGAGAAGTATGTAAAATACTTATAGGCTGCGAAATAGAGAAGTGAATGCTTTTATATGTCCATGCATATGTTTTTAACTTTTTCTTTGTGCAATAAAAGTGTAAAGGTGTCAAAGGAGAACAAGCCTACTTAAAGCTTGTAAGGCACATGTCGCAACTAATCATTATAAATCATAATACTTCTTTACATTATATTTCTTGAAGACATAATTAGACGTTGTCCTCATCTCACAATTAAAATAAACAGTTCGCGAAGAGCAAAAATATAATGCAAACTGGCCTAACACTACGTTAAAATAAGAACAAGCCTACACAATACTCATAAAAGCTAAGGTTTCACACGTCGCAACTAATCGTTATATATCATAATACTACTCTACACAATATTTTTTGCAATCACACATAAAGATATAATTTGATATTTGTTCGACAAACCCGTTTAGGAGTTCATTGTACGCTGTAATACTCTGGAGTACTGTGAAACGCGTTTGCATGTCGAGACCGATATAGGGTAAGTTAAGCCTATTATTCCGTGTATTGTAGCGATTGTCTAATAACAGTGGGGCAAAATGAGTTAAAAATAATTCTGCTTCTTCTATCATAGTCCCAAGCAAAAATTGAAGAACGAAATACCAATAGATATCTCTGAATTTTAACAGGTTTAACTCACAGTACATCGTATTGGTAGAAATTAATGGTATGTTATTGTGATCTCTTTTGATGCGAAACATTATCCTCAGAGTTTCATTCAACGTAGTCGAGATACATTTGATAACATTATCACTTGCACCTCCCCAAATTACAATTCCGTATATTACTTGAGTGTAGGAAATTAAAAGGAGCGACAACTGTCATCAGTCAAAGAGCTTGGAAAAAAGTCGGTAAAATCTTCAAAATAATGTGAATCTGGCAGCATTAGGAAGCAGACGTAACTATGATACGGCGGGGATCATCAATCGGATGCAGCAAGGCAAGGTTTTTCTAACAATTATTTTTATGCACTTGAGCTTTTTTTATCAGCGTGTTGGAATCTGTATAATTGTTTGCTGCCACCGTGGGAATTCCGCCACAGCAGTGCGATCTCTGAGCAATATCTGGCTTGAGAACAGAAGATTACCCTAGTGCGAGTGAGGAAACTGACCGAATCTGCTTTCTTTTATTATATAGCTATGGCACTGAAAAAAAAACAAAGCAGAAAATTGATGGGCTATTGATCAGTATCCACGGGTCCCGAAATAGTAAGAAAAATCGAATACGCAGATAAAAAATTGGACTGCGTAAGATTATGAAGGGCTAAATTACCTGTAAACTGTGAGAAATAGAGCTTAGAAAAGGTGTGCAAATACATTGGAATGCAATGCAAGAAGTACCGTGATGTTTCTGTCTTCATCAAAACACAAGTGCAAATTCTTTGCCGCCAGAATAAATTCGTGATTGAATGTAGTGGTGAAATAAAAATACTAGGAAAGATTAGGCGAGATATAAGGTATCCGGACAACGTAACGAAAGACAAGAGTAAGCGACAGACATAAGCTCAGACGGGCTGGTTTAAGTAAGGCCGTGGCCCCACAGGTTAGACAAGCGATGTGCAACGCGTCAATTTGGTTGCATGACAAAATGCAACGGGGGGTACAGCAGTCTGCTGCCCCCCCCCCCCTCCGCCGCACCTGCGATGCCTCGAAACACCCGTGCATTGCTGCAACACCACTCCCGTAAAGATCGTATTGCGTCGCTTGTTGCTTCCTGTGGGGCCCCGGCCTCAGAAGCACTACCTCAGGTTAAACTATAGTAAATAATCTCTCTCGAGCAAAGATGACTCAGGGGCCAACTAATAGAAATGGCTTCAACAACGTACCTATAACGGGGTTCTTTGAAAGAGACCTCAATGATCCCTTGTGAAACAACGGTCAAAAACTCAAGCATAAAGCTCGAAGAACGACCTTAAGTCAGCAGTTCTTTCCGTATTTCATAGTAAGCATTTGGAATACACTCCCCTCCGACGTTGTGAGTGCGTAGTCAGTCAACGCATTTAAAAATCGGCTTGACATACATTGGGAGAGACATCCTCCACAGCTAAGAACTCCTCCTCCAGGAGGCCAAAGCGTCCGAGGCCACCTAAATCCGTCTTCTTCTCTCTCCCGCTCCAACTACACAGTTTGACGTCTCTAAGCTCCGCATGTCAGGGGCTCCTGATAGTGCTTGCGTGCATTCATGATCGTCTCCTTGGAAGGGACTCTTCCCCCCCCCTTTTTTCTCCTTTCTCCAGTCCTCTATATCCTACTAACATAATGGCAATAGCTCATAGAGGGCCGGGGTGTGAGTTCTGGTGTCTTTTTGGGAATGGGACAATTGGTTCGTCTACTGCCGCCTATCTAATCTAATCTAAAATATTTACCAAGCGTAGAATATCCACGGGTCCCGTAGAGGACAGGTACTTCTATAGGAGGACAACAATCCCCATAGAAGGCTAACTACCCCTTGGAAGGACAACTACACACTAGGAGAACAACCCCAGGAGGACAACTACCGCTGGGAAGTTAACTACCCCCAGAAGGACATCTACCTACTGAGAGGGAAACTACCGATTTGCACTGATAAGCAGGATAAAAAAAGATGTGCAACTAACTACATTAAAATCCAATAACCAGGAAATTTTCCAAACACTTAAAATAAAGTTAACAAACCGTGAATTTTTTGACGAGTCCAGCTAGTAAGTATAAACGTCTCTAAAAATATAAGACTAGTTTATTAGTCAATTGTTACAGTGGCAAAGCTGTAGTAGGCACTGAGACTTTAAACTCCTGAAGTCTCTATGATTCTGAATTAATGGTGATGGCTCATAGAGGGCCGGCGCGTAAAATCCTGCTGGTCTCTAAGAATGTTTCTGCTGGTTAGTCTATTGCCAGCTACCTATTTTTTTCTATTCCATCTTGTTTTTAACGTTGTAAAAACATACAAAAAAAGGCCGTGCTGGCGGCAGTGTCATTGTAGAAGTTGTAAAGAACGTTTCTCAGTTCATGATCTACTGCCCAGGGGCCGTAAAGTTAATTCATGTAATCTTCAACAAATCATTTGCAGTCACTTCAGTGAAGCGAATGCGATGCTGTATTGGCGACAGCGTGGTGTGTGCTCGCACTCTTTCGTCAGGGACAATGTCTGTTCAGAGCTGAGATCTCACAGCACGTCAGCATTTTCGTCCAACAGTTTGCCAGATGATGAAGCTGTGAGTGTTCGATGGAACTCTAGTTTCTAATTACATGAGGGTATTAAACAGAAAGCAAATTAGTGATGCAAGGCATAAATGTGTTAATCAAGTTCCTCGATACCGGTAATTGGTGAAAATATGTCATGTTCGTGGCTGAAGATTCAGTCATCGTCACCCATTCGTAACCTCCGTTGATGTGCTAAGAAATACATCCATTGCTATCATAGCTGGGTGGGGGCACCTGACCAGGAATGGGAGGGTGGGGGTCTCGGGTCGTTGAACCTTCCGTATCGGCGCCATAGTTCTGAGCGACCCGTTGTCAGCTGCGGCTCTGCTTACTCTCCTGGGGCCAGTTGGTCTATATCTGCTACACGAACCAGTGTGTGGGGGTTTCCCAGGGGAGGGTACAGTCAAAGGTACTTTCCCTTTATGAAGATCTTGGGTTAATAAACTTCACCCACCGACTTTAGTAATGTCCTTCAATTCGAGTGAACGGTCAAATATTTGGTCTACGCTATAAACCACAAATTTTTCATAATCAGGTGAAATTTCAAACTCATTAAATTTCTACACATCAACTAACTAAGAAAGCAAATCAGTAAATATAATATTTGATTGAATTAATAAATACATTATGTCCTCACACACTTCAACGTAACTTTCCCGCTACGTAGGCAACGAGCTGGCACCAGTCTTCCAGAACTTGAGTCTTTTGCCGCAGTTCGTTTTTTAATTTGACGGTCAAGCGCGCCGGGCTAATTTTATGGGAAGAAAGCGAATAAAAATCTCTAATGATGGCAAAACTTTCTTCATTTAGCAATTTTGGGAGGCGATCTCGGACACCGCTAGTCTGGAAATGAAGGGATGACTGCTGTAGAGCCTGCTGAGGAGTTTGCGGCTGCTGTATAGTTACTTCAGTCTGCCCTCCACCGTGTAATGGGACATTGTTGAAAAAAGTTAGAAGGATATTGTTACTAGGGCAAAAGCCTATCAACTCAGTTTGAGAAATAAATGTAAATTTTCCATTTTAGAGTTGGTTGGTTTTATAAGTTTACATCAGGTAATCTGATTTGTTGGAAGACTATTATAAAACGTGACTAGTAAAATTACAGTCATCTTTTCTTTGACGCCGTCAAAGCCGGTCAAATCTCCCAATGTTTGCTGCTTCCTTACATAGAACAAAAAGTGTACAACTCCAGCATCATGACTCACTTCTAATATGAAGAGATAACTAAAATATTACGACCTAATTAAAATGTTTCCGAGAAGCGAGGGTAGCCTACGGTACGGGGACGCATACAAGAAATGATGCAGCGCATCCCAGGCGCTACGGCACTACTCGGTCGCCATGCTCATTTTTAGGTTGGCATTGACGGCCTCGATCAGTGCAAAATACACCCGAGCAGTGCGCGCTTTGACGCGCTCATTCCTGTAGGATTACACGGATATTCCGGGAGTACATCCGCGGAATATCCGAGGAACACTGAAGGACAAGCGCGCACTAGTTGACAATGCTCGGGTGTATTTTGTTCGGCACAGGGTGGCCGATGCCAGCCTAAAAACGCTGACGGCGACAGAGCAGCACCGTACTTCTTCCACCGCACCCCTTCATTTCTCGACCTTGCGCGTACCATAGCCACCCTCACCCTCCGAAGAGTTTAATTGGGAAGTGACACTAAGAGACAGGATGGGTCGCTGCTAACATGTCAACGAATCTTTTAGTATACACAAAACTGGTCTAGATGAAAGTAATAAAACATCACACACTTTGTGATGCGTACATGGAACAAACGGCGGTAATGTGAGCCCGGCATTTAGGTTGACACAATTTTATGATCTACGTTTGTTTTGCAGTTTACATAAGGAACTTCAAAACTTTCGACGACTATAGTAGAAAATCGCAATTAACTAATTCTGCCCTAATAATTTATACAATGTCAGTATTTTGCGTGTCTTTTTGCACTTCAAAGCAGACATTTGGCTTAAGGATGTGTTTGACAAAATTTAATCGCAATTCATACAATTCTTGGTTGGAAGTTAACACAAGTTTTGCGCGTTACCTCTTATTGTTTTGACTCAAAATTATTTTCGAAATCAATGTTTCACGCACCATTTAAATATTTTTACAGCTTCATGTAGTTACTTTATAGTTAGTTTACATCAATTATTTGGAAAATTCTTCCATTTTTCTGCTCGTATAACAGTATTGGTCACAAAGCATACACTATCATAGGATAAAATGTAGTTAAATCTTAGTGAAAGTATCCGTAGATTTAAAATAATTTTCTTTTCTGGCGAAATATTAAAAATTTCAAGCTGTGAATGTAAAATTGACTTCATGAGGGAATGAATTGATCTTATACCTCGAGAACTGACTTTAAAAATTACTACTTTTCCTCAATTGGCCAATTGGGTCTCTGATAGACTGTGCGCTCAAGAAGCTTCGGATGGAGCTTATATGTAGAAGAGTTTGTAACCTCGTACTATAAAAGTAGATTGTTGCAACAAAGTTACTTACTCTGTTCGTAGCTTTGTTGTGCCTGAGTTAACTTTAGCACGTACTGGCGGTATTTTTACTGACCTAATATAAACATCAGGTGGTACTTTGCTTGCACCTGTAAATTATGCCGAGGTCGCTTATGAATTCCCAGGAGCAACGAGAATTGAGCAGAGCCAACTCACTCGTCTGTTGAAGATATTTTTAAATTTGGTAGCATAGATACCGTAGCAAGGAAGGCATGCGAGATGGTTATCTTTACATCACGTTGTTCCTACGAATTACTAGTATAGCCCCAGCATAAGTTGACTAGCTGTATTACAGACTGTAACTGCGAGTTGACTTAATCATGCTGACTTTCACTAACTTCCGGGTTGACTTTCTCATTGACTGTGTGTTTCAGAGCCAAAACCTGGAGCTGACTCTGCAGCAGTGGCGGCCTTTGAAAGCTGCTCAGCCCGGCTTCAAATTATTGAGTTGCCTAACTAAGGTGACGGAGGCCAGGCTTGCAGTGCCTTCTGCTAAGGAAGTCGGAGGATAGCTTCTGAAGGATTACTGCTACCGCCACTCATTATCCCCCCCGAGCAAAGTGAAAGAGGTGACGTCTTTGTTGAAGATTTAAAAATATATATTTGTATATTTGTTTGTTGTCTGTCTACCCAAAAAGAGTGAGAAGTTGAGCTATGTTCATAATTTTCTGCAGGCAGTCTTGTGGGTGTTCCTCGAAGTGACCCATGCCAAGAAAAACGAGGGTTAGCTGGCCATCAAAAATGATGGCGATGAAATTGCAGCCACCGCGGGTGATAGTCTAACACCACGAAGCGTTTTAGTTGTATATTTGTTAGTCTGTCTATCCAAAAAGAAGGAGAAGGAGTTGAGCAATATTCATAATTTTCTGCAGGGAGCCAAGTGGGTTGACCTAAATGTGAAAGTTACCAAAACTGTAGAGCAAGCTTGATATAAAAAATGACGGCATGGAAATTTTCCCCCACCACGGGGAATTGTCTTACGCCAGTGGGCGTTCTATAGTTTGTTCCTTGGTGCGTTTGTTATTGCTACGCACCTTATCGCGTTGATTCGTTCGTGCTCGTGTAACTAGTAGCGTACTGTATTTAATTTATTGCTTTATTCTTTGTATTTCTACTAATTACGGTGGGCTATTTTTCATGCGTAGCTACGAATGATTGTAAGACGCATTAACTGGGTTTTTATTAGTAGTAAATTGAATTCATTACTAAATACATTGTGCTTTCATTGCCGAAAGCGTTCGATATTCCACACGTGGTTGCGAGTGCATGGTGGCACCTAAGCAACGTTCCTTAATTGGGTATACGATCGTTATGTTTAATGGGCAGTTTGAGCGGTGTTACCGAGCATTCCATCGGTTTCTACTATCAACTGACTGCTATTTTTGATACGTGATTACTATAGTGGTTGTACCCGAATTAGTGTCGTTTTTATTAATGAAGGTCCACTATGCTAAATACGTCGTTATAAGATGTCGTACATATATGAAAAATTACACCTGTGAGCAATCATGTGAGAATTCCTTGTGTAGTTATTATGTTGACGGTGAGCTAAGTATCTATTTTCATTGTCAATGGAAGGGTTGGTTTCTTGTTTTTTTTTAATTATTAATGGCACGTTAGTTTCCTTGCATACGTTGTGAGTTTTGGTATGCATGATAAGGGGTGGTAGCCGCAGCTCCCAACGCTGGGTACACACGGTACATGTACCGCATATATCACGTGCTATGCGTACGCAATACTTGTACTATACGTATCATATGTGCCATAAGTAAAGTACGTGCTCGTATACTTACCGTTTGTCGTACGTAGAATACGTTTGTGGTGCGTGTGCTGTATGCATCATGTACTATACCGACTATTGCACTGCATGTAGGCTCAGTACGTGTACCCCAGGAAGACGGTACAGTACGCAAATAGCAGGTGTACAGCACTTACAGTAGATACCACGTGTACGTTACATACATAGCACGTGTAAGTTACGTTCGTAGTACTTGTAAGTAACATACATGGTACCTATAAGTTATGTACACGATACGTGTGTTACTTACATGATACGTAAAGTTACGCAATTGTACGTTTAAGTTACGTGCATGGTACGTGTAAGTTACGTACATGGAACGTGTTAGTTATGTACATGGTACGTGCAAGTTACGTGCATGGTACGTGTAAGTTCCGTACAAACTACGTGTAGGTTACGTACCGTCCACAGTACGTTACGTAACAGCACGTGTATACGCCGTCAGGTACACGTGACGTCCATGCAGCGTCCAATCGATATGACCGATGACGAGAAAATGAAGATTATTTTTTCTTTACTTATTCATGTATACACTTCCGCCTGCCTCTGCACAAAGAGCTTCTGGGTTTCTTGCTCAGAGGAGTCGGAGGCGGCCTCGCTCATGCTTCTGCCGTCATTTTTTATTCGAGAAATTACCAGAATTACGAAGATCCTGAAGTCTTCCCATCGTACTCTCGTCTCAAGCCCCTCACGGAAGCTCTTTCTCTCTCTCTCTCTCTCTCTCTCTCTCTCTCTTCTCGCTGTCTTCTCTCTAGCTGTTCTATTTCTGAGGCTCGTCCCAAGCTTATCTGACGACCAGAGCTGTCTGCTCTTGGATTTTCCCGTCCCAAGCCACTGTCTCGAGTTGCTGTTCGAAGTCACTGTCTCGAGGTCGAGTCTCTGCCAGTGTTCCGCGTCAATGTCTCGAGCCACCAGCTGTCTCGAGCCAGAGTCTTCGAGCAAGTGTCTCAAGGATCTCGAGCTAGTGTCCCGAACAGGTTTTTCCAATTTGCAGAGACAAAATGTAAAAAAGAATACATTTATATTTGTTGAGCAAAATTGTATTTATAAATACAAATTCTCACTTTTAGGCACAACCAGTTCAGCAGACAGGGAATGTTTGAGAACGTCAAGCACAAGTTCTATTTTCAACCCGGAAAAACCTAAAGAAAAATCAACCGTTACTTATAAATTGTACATTTCAAACAATAAACTGCAGTCCATTAAGACACACACAGCCCACTGGGGTGTGCACCATCCCCCGGGCTGAATATAACCTCATGACAGCGCTGCTAGCTCGCAAAAATCAAACGACACAGAAAGATGCGGACACACAGACAAGCGTCTTAGGGTCGCAAAGGCTAAAATGACAGGAAGGCCATAAAGATCTTGAGCAATGGCAATATGTCCGCAAATCAAAGAGCCAAGCCCAAAACAGTTAACTAGTTGTAATTTAGGTTGAAATTAACTGTTTCAACCGGAGACTACGATACCATGCACGATAGGTTCAATGATAGAGGCCTTGTGGCGCCCATCTGTGTGTCCGCGTCTTTCTGTCCTGAAAGACTACAGTGATCCTTTCTGACTTACATCAGATAAGCAAGAACGTTAGTGCTGATTTTATTATAAATTTCTCAGCAAGATAGCGCTAAAAGTACACGATCTGGTGCCATTCTAAATTTATTTCTTTTTCATCCTCTCATCCACCGCCGGTTTCATACACTGAAACATACAGTCTTCTCTTGACTGTAGTGTAATAATGTCTTGCTACGACTGTAACTTGTTAGATATATTTCATATGTAAAGTTACCCTGGCTGTGAGTAAACAGCTTTAAATTAAGCTGAGGGCTGATCAAAGCGAGAGCAGCTGCTTTGGAGCGTCAGCGTAAAAATGCTGCTTTAACTCTGCATAAAGTCGTCCAAGATTTTCTGCTCTTTGATCATTAAAATAACAAAGTCTTTGCCAAGAGGAGAGAAATGGCGGAATTTTAATTGTTATCAATAGCTCTTATGAATTTAAGTGAGCTGCATACGTATGTGGGAACGTATAAAATATAATTCGCCGTTTCGGTATGACATGGCTGTCTATTATTTATAATTAAAGTCCGGACATTGCTTAAAATAAATGCTTACAGCTTATGTTGCTTAAGCTGCTTAAAAAATTGTAAGATTTTGTAGCGCTTAAAATGCTTGTAAGTGCCATCCAAAATTTTTTTAGCGCTTAAAAAATTTTGTTAGTGCTTAAAAATTTTGCTAGCGCTAACAATTTTTTATTAGTGCCTAAAAACTTTTGTTAGTGCTTAACAATTATTGTTAGCGCTAACAATTTTTTGTTAGCGCTTAAAAACTTTTGTTAGTGCTTAAAAACTTTTATTAGTGCTTAAAAACTTTTCTAGTGCTGAAAAACTTTTCTTAGAGCTTAAAAACTTTTGTTAGTGCTTAACAATTATTGTTAGCGCTAACAATTTTTTGTTAGTGCTTAAAAACTTCTGTTAGTGCTTAAAAACTTTTGTTAGTGCTTAAAAACTTTTGTTAGTGCTTAAAAATTTTGTTAGTGCTTAAAAACTTTTGTTGGTGCCTAAAAATGTTTGTTAGCGCTCAAGTTGTTCCGGCAACCCAATCGAAAATTTATAGGCATTTATCCGATGTTATCGGATAGCTTTCACTGTTATCCTATAAGCAGCCGATAGGTGCCTATAAATTTCCGATTGCGCTTTTAGCCTGCGTGTAAACTGTTCGCAGACATTTTCTAATTTAGAGAGCTATCTTCTACCTACCTATATATTGTGCGCAGCAAGCCAACAACATACGAGAACAGCGTGTATATAAGACGTCTTTTTGTGGCCACATTTGTGACCAGATCACCGTGATCACGATCATCGTGATCACTGAAAAGCACAGAACCGTCCAATGATTTTGTAAATAAACCAGAGACGCCATGTCTGTTTTCAAAATTTGGATTCCAATCGTATTTACACAAAAGACCGTGGGCATGGATTTTTAGAAATTTTTAATTATTTCAAGTCAATGGATAAGTGAATTAGCAGTATTCAATGAATTTTGAACATGCACAGGCATAAAAATAAGAGCGTAGGCGCACGTACGCCAAAGTTGCATACGTCCTAGGCTCTGGCTTGGACTGAAAAGAATATGAAAATAATACACAAGTACAAGTCGTTTTTTGCAGTTTGTACGTTATAACAAGAAGCAATGGTGAAGCTTTTAGAATACCTCCTACTTCTGTGTTAGCTTAAAGTTGTCATGACGCACAGTTTAACCAGACATTCAAGCACCTTGAGTAGTAGTCACGGAAACGTGTCGGCCGAAGAGAAAAGTTGTGACCGAGCAATTTTTGCGATAGTGTGCCCTCGCTATAACGAACTGAAATTCGGGAAGTTAGTAATTTAAAGAATCATAATAATATCATCTAATTTATCCTTAAATATAAGGAAACATCACGCACTTTGCATTGAAATTTTGCTCGTCTAAAGGCTGTAATTATTCTTTGATCATGCATGATCAGCCCGCTGGTGAAATCACGGTTCGATCAATTTTCACCAATAATTACGGTTGATAGCTATCAGAATCATGTCATAAGTGGTCACAAAAATGCACGGATCATGCGGAATCAGACGGAAGGATCCACAAGGTGGTCACAAAAAGACGCCTATGGACACTCCATGCACTCTGTGGCACAACTCTGCAATAAAAAAAGGTGGTGGCCCCGTTTTCCCAACAAACTTACAATCTTTTTCAAGCTAGACTTTGTCGACTGAGTTAGTTTAAGGACTGAAATTCACTTACAATTCCTAACTAGCTTTTGCAACTGTTGCTTATCTTGAAAATAATTTTAAATGTTCTTTCCATTCCGTCAACGAAACTTTCAATGACTAATTGAAGTAAATTTGTTGGTTTACTGCGGGAAAAAGGCTAATTCCATGATGAGTGTTACCTTTTGTTACCTAGAGCTGAACGCCGAAGGTCTATGACCCGAATAATGAGTTGTTTTTCGTGTGGCCATAGCTCCAAAAATGTTTGAAATAATCTCTTTTTTTTTTTTGTTTTAAGCGCTTATACTAGGAAAATGTTTGTGCTTATTTTGCTTTGTATTTTTCCTTGCCTAAAGTACAATGCTTAAATTCGTCAACATAACCGCTTATTTTGGATGCTATATACTTGCTTATTTTTACTGCTTAAAGCGCTTAAACCGTTGCTTTTAATGTCCGGGTTCTATGATACTACTCTTAATTTTTTGAAACTCAAAATTTTTCATATTGCTAGGCCTCTTGTACTGGAATACTATCAACTGGCCTATATACGATTAAACGCACAATATAATTACAACTATCAGGTTGGAGGAGACTTACACACTCTGCCATGAAATGATTTGTTGAAGAATATTTCGCGCATGTATAGCAAACAAATGAACTCAAATGCACGGGGGTTTGTCTCACCTGATGATTATTCCTTTCGAGCTCCCAAATTATTAAATTTTATATTTAGGAGCAAATAAACTTACGCTGGCTTAGTTACACACGCGTTAACGTTCGTTGTTTTTGTGAGAAGGAATTTAATGAAATCTCAGGCACTTTGTAACGTTCGTTCTTTTCGATAAAGAGATTGGACGAGAAGTTTATTACATATTAACACCCATAAAGAAGAGAAATATACATTGTATAACCGCAATGTTTTACGGAGTTCCTTTGCTTTTCTGCGGTTCAGTTATCAAGAATTCCCAAGTTCGGGGAGTTTTTGATATATATTTATGGACCATTTGTTGAAAATACAAGAAAAATTGCGATATAGCTACAGCATGAACTCCTCTTATGCAATACATTCCCTACCGATTCCATATTGCTTAACAATTGTTCAATTGTTCCTGCTATAAATAGAGTAAAGGGTGGGTTGTTAACAGTACAGGAAGGGTTAAAAAAGTCTATATACACGTTAAATAATTAAGTAAATATGGCACCCACACTTTGCAGAAATTCAATTACCGCAGTCGGTGTTGGAACTCACGCGATACTCGAGGAATCACTGCTTTTATACAGTTAGCTACCTGCTGCAAAATATACAGCTCACACTACAGCCACTCATAATGCCCTCCAATTCTTTCCATTCGGATCCTGTCGCATCAATCAGTAATTTACTTCACCATTCAGAACGATGATACATCAAGCCCTGAATAGATCCAACTTTTTACTAATTGCAGAGTCGGCAATTTTCAAAGCACAACTTACATGAACTCTCCGACTCCACTTCAAGGGGCAAAGTTCGAGTGATTTTTTCAAGTCTTTTTTTTTTTAAAGTTGCTGGGTTTTCTTTCTTTGCTTGTTAGAATCCTCCACTACGAAAGGCCGTTGCTCAACCAATGACAGTTCTTGAAAAAAATTGCTTCCTATCTCCGTTTAATTTTGCAAAGGATTTCTGGTGGGCAGAGCGTTCATTGGATTATTTTATTTTGGCTTTTATGGGAAGTCAAGTGAGTCCTTGCTATGGGTGTAGAATTCATGTGTGGTTTTAATAGCAGTGGCCGGTGATATAATATTTTTCCGTTCTGTATGTAAATGGAGTGCGTATATCTGCGAGGGCGGCTTATTGTGGGCTGTTTTGATAGCCTAAATCAGATATTGTATCACAATCGTGAAAATGTTTATTTTCTTTTCATCTTATGAAGAAAGCTACTTTGGAATTTATGTTTAATTTCGGAATGCTTGCTGCAGTAAAAGTTGTGGCTAGTTTTACTAGTCGTTACTATGTTGTAGAATACTTCTTCCCAGCGACGATTTAGTTTTTTGTTCGTTTGAAGGAAAAGCTGCATTGGTATAATTATCCGAAGTTTTACTATCTGTCAAAATAATTCTTACTAGGTACAATCTATATTATAAGTTTTTCTTGTACCTCCGTTAGTTAGTTAAGTACTCAATTAGTAAAACCGTGGCGCTTTTATCAGTATTAGATGGGAGAAAATTAGGGCATCGCTAAGGTATCCTTGACTGGGAAGGGAGATGGGGTCAATAGGAGAAGGAGTCAGATTCAAATTTAAGCCGCTTCAGCTCGCAGGTTTTTTTTTATTAGAAGATTTACTGCTTAACTTAATACATTTTTCACCCTTCATACGGATGACACGAGTCCGAGGGCATCAAAACTGAGGAATTTCCTCATTGAGAATTTCCACAGGCTCCTTCAGTAATAAATAGGGTAAAATTAGGATGACACGGGTTTGAGATATCACCGCAGAACAGTGCCTTTGTTGTATATGGAATTTTCACAGGTTCCAAATAGTAGTGAAAAATTCATATTTCTTTTCTTGTAACGGTTTCTAGATTATAGTAAAAATTGTGTATATTTGAATAGCTGCTACAAGCGTTGCTAATTCACATACAGGTGTTTTCCATTTTCGTTTTTTTATAACGATGGCTAAATTGATCAAACTATGTTATAAGTTAAGTAGTTTCCAGAAATATTGCTTGTTGAAGGGATTGAAAAAATAGGCAATCAGTTTGTATTGGAGATGTTTAATCCAGTCAGTGACGTCTATTTTGATACTGTTATTTTATTTTTTTAACGTAGTTTCTCTTGCGACATACTTATTTCACTAATGGAAAACTTTTTTTCACTTGGTACTTCCGTCAAAATATAAATCCTTATCAGCGGTTTGCATCCTGCATCCTAAAAAAAAATTATTTGATATCGCTAAAAATAAAGCAGAATTGCTTACAATTCCATTATTTTATCCGTCTCAAGAAATTTCGTTGCTTCTTTAAAAAAAACTTTGCTTGCGTTTATCACGCCTCCCGAGAGCTAAAACAAAGGGCAGGGGAAAACCAAGTCCAAATCGAACAGAAACAGAGCTGTTCTGAATATAAATGGCAACTGAGACGCTCTGCGGTTCTTCTTACGAACCAAACGAGTTCATCAGCAAGGAAATGGCACGATCTTGGGCATCCCGGGGGAAGACGCAAGCTGTAGACAGCTGAAGAGTTTGGTAAACAGGAGGTATATGCCTTCAGAGGCAGGTTGTTTTTGAGTGCTGAACTCGCATGCGCTGGCTCAGATGGTCGCCTCTCTACCAGATAGGTGAATTCTTTAGGTGCCTGCAAGCTGAATCAGTGTTATTGATGTTTACATGCTGCTACAGGGGGTACTGACCGGAACCACAAATAGGGACAGTCATAGGGTCGCAGTTGTCCTACGAGCCTTCCGTATCGGACGCTATAACTCTGACAAACTTTGGTCAACGGCAGCCGTTCATTCCTCTGGAGCCTGTGAGCATCTATCTGCGGCACGAACCAGTGCAAGTACATATCCCAGCAGGGGTGAACGGTCAAGCTGACTTTGCCTCTATGCATGGCTATGCCTTCTTGAAACTATGATACAAACAAGACTACGGCCAAGTGTATATATATAAACGGACTTGGGGTACGATAACTACTCTGTTAATGTAGCAACTTATTATTCATTGTATCGAACACTGCGTCAGAACAATATTGTATGATGATCGTATTGTTATAGAATGGTGACCGTACAGTAATAGTAGGTATAGTGATTATATGATGATGGTATGGTGATCATATATTGAGAAAGTGGTAATCATGTGGTGATATATAGTATGTTGAGAGTATGGTGATAGGATTGTGATAGTATTGAAGTCATTTTGTGATCGTATATTGATAATATGATGATCGCATGTTGGTAATATGTTGACGGCATGTTGATAGCATTGTGATAGTGTGGTAATCGGGGTAATCGTATGTTGATAGTAAAGTCATCGTATGGTGAGAGCAGGGTAACAGTGTGTTAATAGTATGGTGATCGTATCTAGATAGTATGGTGATCCTCTGGTGATAGTACGGTGATCGTATAGTTATAGTCTTGTGATTGTAGGGTGATAGTATGATGATCGTATGATGAAAGTATGCTGAGCGTAAGGTTATAGTATGGTGACTTTTCTATGATGACAGTATGGTGATAGTATAGTGATAGTATGTTGATAGTACATTGACAGTAAGGTGATCGTATGATGATAGTACCGTGATTGTATAGTGATCGTATTATGATAGTATGAAATCGTATAGGGCTAGCATGGATAGAACTAGTATGATGATCGTATAGTGATGGTAGAGTGATAGTAAGGTGATAGTGTGTTGATAGTATGGTTATCGTATGGTAATAGCAGGGTGACAGTGTGTTGGTAATATGATGATCTTATCTTGATAGTATGGTGATCGTGCAGAGAATATACGGTGATCGTACCGTCATCGTATGGTGATATTTAGTTTGGTGATTGTATGTTGATAGTAAGTCATCGTATAACGATCGTATGGTGATAATATTATGAGGGTATGATGATAGTATTGCGATCGTTCAGCGATAGTATGGTGATTGTTTGGTGATTTTATAGTGAAATTATGGTGAAAGTATGATGATAGTATGGTAATAATTTAGTTTGTTGATAGTACCTACGTTCAGAGTAGGGTGAATATAGGTTGATAGCATGTTAATAGTATGGTGAGTGTATTGTGATAGTAGGGTGGTGATATGGTAATCGTACATATATGTAGGTATATATTTCTATAGTGATCGCAAGAAGATAGTATGCTAGTTATAGCGTGAAAATCACCTACTCAGAACCGGCGTCCATGCATCAATAACTGCAGAGATGAGCAAAATGTCCTGCGGACAAATGGTGACCGCACTCTGTCCCCACTCCTTCCACTTCCCGTGGTGCCGCTAACCAGTCGAGCAGCTTTAGCGCACGAAGGTGGCACGAATGACCCATTGTCGCTGGCACTTTCTCTGTGTACGTCGATGATGTCCAAATCGAAATTCCGTTCTCACAAAATTAGAAGAAGACGTGGGCAATGAAGCGTGCAAACTCTTGCAAAAATTAAGAAGATGGTGCGACCATACTCATCCTAAAATAGACGCAGATATGACATAGTGCAGTGTATTTGGCACTCCGTAACTCTAGACAAGCAGCGAGGTCCATTCTCCATCGCCTGTAATCGATAACTGCGTTATCCAACTTTTCGAAGTTGTCAAAACGCTCGGTCTGTGGAGGGATAAACGTTTAACGTTTGACTTCTACATTCAGAATTTATGCAGAGCCGTGAAAAAAGGGGCGGGTAATACTTCTCCGCAGAATTAAATATCTATTCGATCAAAAATTACGGATACTTTTCATTCAATCGCTTGGTCTGCCCTATTTCAACTACTGTATGGGGAGAAACCTTTGAATAGCTTATATCAGATGTACAAAAAGCCAGAACTTTCTCAACGGGAAATTCACCACGCGCAATCATGCCAGTCTACTTTTAAAAAAGCTCCAATGGGGACGTATTAGTACACAATTAAAATTAAATGAAGCAAAATAGGTCTCTCGTTGAACACATGGCTTTCTACTCCACCTATCCAGTGGACGATTTTTTGGCAAAACCAACTGAAAGTATATATATATATACTGTATGTTCCACCCGTACTATAGGTAAAAAAAAAGCACTTTCTATCTCAGGAGTTCGCCGTTAGAATGATTTTCCGACTACGATACATGATGCATCTGATCTCCTTCAGTTCATCGAAAGTACGCTATCACTTTCTGAAAATTCCTAGTATTTGGGTCAAACATTTGCTCTAAGAACGAGACAGACAGTAACTCTGTTGGCGAAAATTTCAGCTAGTTTGTATCTTTCCTCACCTAAAACGTAATCTTCATAGATGTTGCTCACTTATTAGTAGTATTTTCATCAAGTTTAATTAGTAATACGCATCATATTTGTAATAATAATGATGATTTTATTCTATTGCTAAATTTTTTTACATATCCATAATAAAAATATTAACCAGTATCTTCCTGTGCAAAAATTATGTTACCGCATGTAGATAACGTCTTTAATAGCCAATGGACTCTGACTATTCACTGACGTTAATCTAAAGGTCAACTGTCAAGTTTCTCCCCGTGTCAGCCCTAAGACAAGATACCTCAGGGTGCATCGCTATTATATGTTGGGTAAAGCACCCAGACGAGACGATAAATGTTTGGGTGCTTGTTTGTTTGTTTGGTTGGTTGTTTGTTGGGTTAGTTGTTTGTTTGTTTGTTTGGTTGTTTAAGAGTAGTTTGGTACTGTATGTATGATACGTGTAAGATGATCTTCATGTCTTTACTTCGAAACTGACTGAAAATTTCTTCAAGAGCAAGCCGAAAGAAAAAACAGCAACGGTTAAATTTCCTTCCTGCGAAAATAAGAGCTTCATCCAAGTTGAAGTTTCCACTTATAATGAAAAGTGTAACGTGCATACACATGGACGGACGGATGAACACACAGACGGATGGAACCTCAAGAAGAATCATGATATAGGTACTTCACGGTGCTACGCCCCTAATATGTTAAGCATTGCCGACACATGAGAAAATATATGGGTTTTCTAGTTTATTGTCACTTTCTCTCACTTGACAGTAATATCATCAAAGACGGTGAAACGACAGCAGCGTAGGAGGTTCTGATGGTGACCGTAACTTCCTCGTACCCTCACAGGCCGAGATTTTACAAACCAAGTGCGGATGATCTTACCGTATTGTAGTTGCTCGTTCGTACGCCCATTATAACCTATCCACAACCCCACAGTTCGGAGTACCACAGACCGCATGACGATGACGTTACCATAAAGAAACCACAAAGACCACCGCCTGCGGTAGGCTGCCCCGAAACCAACAGTCCGAGGGTATCAAAGAGCCTCGGTGATCAGGTGCCACTCTCTAACAATGGAGTGCCGACACCAGCAGCTCCCCCACGGTGTCTCGCGCATCGATTACCAATGGACGGAAAACTTGGGTCGGTGCCTCAGAAAAAGAAAAGACCTCGTCTCGAAAGTCCTTGTAAGAAAAGGAGCTTATGAAGTCAATCCCTTGGGTGACGGTCGTTGAGATGTAGGGCACCGGTGCCGCTTCCCCTAAATCCAAATGAGGGCTTCGATCTCTGGAAAATTTCGCCTGGAATTATTACCTGGTATGGGAGATGAGATTCACCGGGCTTGGTAGTCTAGATTATAATAAGAGTCCAGGCTTTAGATTTTCTATCTGTCGATCAAAATTGCGACCATGGGAATTATACTCCGCCGCAGTTTGATTGCACTGGAAAGTTACAATTTCAAAACAAAACTAAAAAGGCTATTAGGTCCGCCAATGAGATGTATATTGCAGTTATAAAATTATGAGTAAACTCTTATTAAAATTTTCACTGTGTGCAACAATGCTTTGGTTTTAATTATAGTGAATTAATTTTTTTTAATTAAAAGTTACAACAGCCACATTAATATCACTGAAACAAATAGTCTTACTAACAGAAACTGCAATAGCAACAAGCAAATATGGGACTAACATTGATAATTATCATAATGGCAATAATAATGACAATTAATTATAGACAATAACACTCGAATAAAAATATTAACATAATAACAAAATATTAATCGTAACCATAACGTAATGCAGTACAATATCTACTGGCTAGTAGGGCTGCCGCATCTAATTCCCCCAATGATTCATGGGAAAGGAACTGGAGCGGAGGCAAAACATCCTTCCTTGCGTAGCCAAGAAAAAACCTGCTCCTCTAACGCCAAGCGCAACGCCCGGTCTTACACCACTTTTTGTTTGTCAAGAAGCAAGGAGTCAAATGGTCACAGTTATCCTAAAGTACGGTAGCTGGTATGCATTAAAAAAAACGAGTGTTTAAAATTCTAAAATTGAGCCCTGCACGCACGTTAGAGTCGTCGTGTACTGGTGAAAAGTAGTTTCCTCTAATTTTGTAGAAAGATATGCATGCACAATTCTACGTGGTTTTCATCTTCACCGTTCCCTTAAGTTAGGTAATATTATGGGTTTAGGTTTTAGGGCATCCGTAATATGAGTAATTTTTCATATTTATTCGGACAAATATAAATCATTTTGTTGCACAATGCATCTCCATCTTTCCTTTAACTTGAAAGAACCCTCATCCTAGAAATGCGGTGGTTTCATGTCATAGATTTCAATAAGATATCTGTTTAAGCTATCCAAAGAATTAAAATTTTTACCATTAAGACTACTCTGCAGGGACCTGAATAAATAGAAATACGCAAGAGTAATATCACATGAATATGATAGGTAGGGTAACACATCATAGCTAAGGTACAATATATTTTGTCTGGTTTTCAAAAAAAAAAAAAGTGTGGTCTTGTATTATCCTGATGGAAAGCAATTCCTTTCATGTTTCGCCAATTTTGGACATTTTTTCTTTAATTGCTGCTGTTAAATCGTCCAGTTTTCTGCATTATTTCTCAAAATTAATTGTTTTGTATCTTGTAAAAGTCATAGCACGTAATTCCTTCCCAATCCCACCAGACATAAAGCAAAACTTTCTTAGGGTGGAGACTCGCTTTTGGGGTGGCTAAGGAAGGTTCATGTCGCTTAATCCACGATGGTCTTCCCTGAACACTTCGGTAAAGAATCCACATGTTGCCTCCTTTCACAATCTGATTTTAAAAGAATTTTCATTCCAAATCACAGATGGAAATGCGATCAAATGGGTTTTTCCCCCTCAGTCATGTATACGTGGCACCTAAATATCGGGACGATTTGCGAAGCCCAAACTTTGCCAGGTGCTCATAAAAAAGTGGACTTTGATAAGTTCAGGTTTTTGTCAACTTTCGGGTTGTATAATGTGGGGTATTCTCAGCTGTTCATCAATTTGGTCATCATCAGTAGTGGATGGTCTGACTGATCGCCTTTATCAATAATGCTGCATTCTCCAGCTCAAAACCGTGCATGAGACCCACTTCCTCTTGGTTCTTTCGGATAAAGAATCATCAGCGCAATCTGCGCATATTTCTTCGGGTGCTTGTGAGGCATTTTGCCTTCATTGGAAATAGAAACGTATCAAGTGCCAAAAACGAATTTTTTATCTTCCGTTATAAAAGGTTATAGAATTAACACAGGTTATAGGATCTTAAACCTTCTTCCACGAAAAGATAGCTTGAACTGTATTGTACTCACTGGAGGTGTAGTCAAATCCTATTTTCCGGACTCAGTGACGTTCTAAAATAAGTAGAAAGCTAAACTACTAAAAAGTAGCACGAACTTTTCGTGCAATTCAATAATTTTCCGTGTTTTAGTTTGGAAAAAATAACTTCGATAGTAATCAGGTTTATTTCGCAATCTAAGGTATTTTAAGTAAACATACAGTTCTTTTATTGTTGACTTCAGTCTTATGAAGCGATATAATTGATTTTATTTCAAATTCTCATTACTGTCGAGTAAACGTCTTTATTACCTCACCCAAGGAGGTTATGTTTTTGCCGAGTTTTCTGCTTGTCTGCCTGTATATTTGTCTGTCTGCTTTTTTGCAGCCGCTTTCTTGTAGCTTCCAAAACTCAAAAATTATTAACTGATTTTTTTAAATCTGCTTGACTTGTTAGGTATGTTAGGATGATCAAGTGACCAAATTTTCCCGATGATGAGCTCGGAAATTTGCAAAATGAAATTTGCACGAAATCTGAAATTTATGAAATGAATTTGCAAAATTTGGCTTGCAAAATTTGCAATATGAAATTTGCACGAATTGTTAGGTATATAACGGAGAGCAAATGATCAAATTTTTCTGATGCTTGGCTCATCCGTTTGTGTGTTTATCAGCATTCTTGTCAGAACCTGAGTCACAAGTTACGGATGGATCTTCAAAAAATTACAGAAACTGCTATTACTCTCAGGAGGCACAAATCACCTACTTCTGGGAATGAAATAAAGGAAATCCTTCTTTTAGCACCAATTTGAATTTTTCGTTAACATTTTCTTGCTTATGCAGAGGTATGCGTTTTCAGAGTGCTCTAGTTATGAATGCAATTTCATTTTCTGAGCCTGAATGCAACTTTAAATTAAAATTCAGTTTTCTTTTCGCAACCCGCCATGAGATGACTTAATCCCTACTCGTTGACACTAAAAACATAATGAAATTCAATTATATAACAGTGTTTGGTATTGACTGTGGGGGTAATTCGAACACTGATTTATTCATCGGAAGTTTTTTCTGCCGAAAACATCCATTTAATAATTATACGATAATACCGTTTCTAAAAATGCAAAAATGTGCGCATTGTCACTCACGCTTGCAGTACACTTTCTTTCTTCTGACAATAGCTACAGTAAAAACGAATACATCGGCAACAAAATTTCAATTTTTTTTTTGTTGTTTATGCACCCAACACTTTGTGTTTAGTAAGGTTATAATTGATGAGAAATTGAAATTCTCGCAGCATGTAACTTCGCTATGCAACAAGCTGAGTAAATCAAAAGGTATAATTTATTCATTGTCCAATTATTTAGCAAAAGATGCGTTAATTACATTGTACTATTCATTGTTTTAATCACAACTTACATATGGAATTGATTTATGGGGCTGGGCCACTAATAATATATTAAAGAGTGTTAGAACGATGATGAATGACGTTCTTAGAATAATATTGCGAGTGAAACGTGATCAACATATAATATACCGATGGTCCCTACGAACATTATGTATAAGAATCTAAATCTTCTGAAGTATGATGATGTCTACAGTTATTTCCTTATTAGATTTTTGCGCATGGCTATTTCTGGTGAAAACACATTTTATGACAGTCATTTTAGAGATTTAGTTTTGACCAGCGTTATCAATTTTGAAACAACCGTTTTAATCGGCCAATGATAAGGTCAGATATAGAGAGACGATCTGCATTATTTCAATGTGTTAAAGTTTTTAATGATCATCCAGAAGCTCTGATACAACCCATGTCTAGTAAAGAATTTAAATGTAAATTTAGAGAGTTTAGTTTTGATAGATATACTGAGTAAATGTCGTGTGCCCAATAAGCTGTACTAGCTTTTAGGGGCTTGTTTCTAAAGTTTAGTTTCGTTAATTTGAATTTTAAACTGTCTGTATATGATTTAGAAATAATAAAGGTGTGTAAAGGTGTATAACCGGCGGCGCCTATATCAATGGTCTCTGACAGGCCGATGCGCTTCCTTTTGTTTCACATCCTCGTGCAAATCAGTGTGGCGTTCCATTGCTCTATTGGCGCAGTGCAAAACATGGCTTTGGTCAAGTTAATTAATGTCATGTTTGCCGGTACTGTCCCATTGTTTATTGCATGGTGCAGAACAGGACTTCAGACACGTTGTTTAGAGTCACTGTTGCTGAAACGAATTCTCTGCTCAATATTGGTTATTCTAGTTAGTAATTCATTTCCTCAATATTTTCATGTTTGTAAGTCTAAGCGCAACACTCATCAATTCTGTATACTTAATTTATAGTGTCGTCCAAATCAGGGCTAGAGTGAAGTTAGTAAACGGGTTTCTATTGGGTCACATACTGTGCATTTGCAGTAACCTTAAATGGATAGCATCCATTTTCGTGCATAAAATTTAAAAGATTGCCGTATTTATAAAAAAAAAATACTCTAGATCAGTTAGTAAACGTATAATCTGCCAATTTTTGTAGTTACTCAGCTTGGTTTTTTCCACAGTACTGACACTCACTGCCTTTTAAGTTTGCCCATTTGAAAATGATAAATTCTTTGAAATTATGCCTAAAAATTTTCCATGTAAACCTCGTTCTGAGTACTACGAATGAGTGACCTATGTTTCCTTTTCTTTTTGTAATAAGAAAATATAACATCCCGGGTAAATTTGTCCCTAATCTTAGTTCTTATTATTTACAGGCGTCACACAATGATTTAAATTTCCGTATCTTTTCTACAAAAAAAAAATCGAAGCGAAATTACTTGGTCATAGTATATTAGAAGCCAAAATAACCTTTTAACCGCGTTTAACCGCAATGAGTTACTTTTCCAGGCCCACAGCTTTCCTTTCAGAAGTACCTACCTGCCACAGAGCTGACGCAGTTGCAAGTTTTGTTATTACCTTGATCAGCAACACGGTATTCTCTGGACATACACAATGCCTCTATAATTGTTCATTTTGTCCTCAGTTACAAAAAAAATTCTAAACTACACTTAGAACGGAAATAATTGCTTTAGCCCAAAATTGACCATGTCTCATTTTTGCGCAACCAAAGTTTTATGAAACTGGCAGGGGATTCGTAACATCTTATGGCAACACTGTTGAGTTTGTTTACATTTTGCTGTGTCTCCTGATTGACAACTTTTTGCATTTTGTCTCTTTTTGAGATGCACGACAATAATAGCTTCTTGTATATTCTGCTAAAACGGGACGCTGAAAAGCTCTAACTAACGAAGAGAAAGAAATTATCATCAGAGAAACTGCTGATGTTATTGCCCGAAAAATAGGACGCATATTGACACAGTGACAAGATTCTTGAAGAACATTTACAGTTTGAAAATTTACAGACACTTTAAGCATCATAAGTTTAACTATCTGTAAAAGTTTCACTGACATTTATAGCCAAATAGTCGAGATGTGGTCAATTCAAAGATAAAGCTATTATTTCCGTTCTAAGTGCACTTAGCAGCCTTTACTTACTTTTGAGCTTTTTCTGCATCACAATATAGGAAAGTTCATCACTTCAGTCGATTTTTAAGAACGATTCGTGACTATAATTTTGCTCTGGCATGATTCAGTACATCAAATTCTGCATAACGTTACTGTTTTCTACAATGGCCTTCTGCAGGCCGTAACGTTTAAATAAATTCTGCAAATGAAACGTTGACTCCTCTAAGAAACTTTACTAAAATTGCGCAGAACGATAATACTCACCGTATTGGTCTTCTTCAGAAAATAAAATTCAATATACTCTTCTCTTCGGTGAAAAGAAATATTTATTCGATCAACAACGAGTGATGGAGAGCGTCCTTTCTAGACCTACGTTCTCTCGCTACCACGAGAAAAAAGCTGTAGAATTTATGCCTCTCCACAGTGCGATGTTATGCTGCGTGTATTATCATGTCCAGAGGCGCTCTACTTATTCTACCACCGTGACAACAGAGTGCGGGCCTTTTCCACGGTCGCAAATAAGGTCTTAGTCTTGCTTGTGTATGGAGG
>LQNS02277602.1:6054991-6076902 GCA_001587735.2 Parhyale hawaiensis
CCTCTCCACAGTGCGATGTTATGCTGCGTGTATTATCATGTCCAGAGGCGCTCTACTTATTCTACCACCGTGACAACAGAGTGCGGGCCTTTTCCACGGTCGCAAATAAGGTCTTAGTCTTGCTTGTGTATGGAGGTGGTGGGCGAGCAAAGACTTGTCGTGTCCTCATTTTGTGCCAGCAATAACAGCGTTTTACTGCTCCTTTAGTGAGCAAGAAACGCTAGGACTCATGCATGGAAAATTATCTGCTCATCTCGCCTCCTCTGCGTTCCTCCTAATGCTGTTGAATTGTGCTCAGTGCTGCTTAATTTTATGGGCGCTCGCAAAGTCCGTGTGGTGCTGAGGCAGCCGGTGCAATGGAAGATTCCATTGCACCGTATTTTATCCAATGACTTTCTACCCTAAAACTTCGTGTGCTTTTTATTTACAAAAGGATTCCTTTGGAGAGTGTTATAGCATAAACTCTACGGATTCTACTCCTGATACTTCACTTACTTTTTAATTGTGCAGGGGAACCTAAACTGTTATGTGTTTTCTTAACTCTACGTTCTTACGATTGGAAGTTAACCTGCTTATGGTGGTTGGCGTATTTTTATTTTTAGTCGTTGTAAAGGTTGAAATTCGAAATAGCTTTCTTGAGTGTATGGGTGACACGTATGTGTATGGATGACAGAAACACAATGAATGGTGCGCATACAACCGCCACTGCAAGTTTCAAACAGCAAGCGCACAGCTCTGACTTTCTATTGAGTTCTGACGACTAACCCAAGACTTAGAGCAGAGAAGCCTGGTAATAAATTGAAGGGCGCTGTCTCAGCTACACAGGTTTGCCATGGAAATGAATCCCATGATAGGCTAACGAGCGTGCTTCTTAATTGGCCAAGTTCCTTCATAAATCTGCTCTCAGAATGTTGTGCTCAGTAATGAGGCGGGAGTATTATTTTGCGTTGGACTTTGCTTGTTTTAAAGCAGAGCTTGCGTTAGTGCTATGCGGTCGTGATGTAAGTTAGGGCAGTCGTTGACGTTGTTGAACGCTTTTTACTGAAGTTAGAGAAATTGCTGACTCTTCTAAGTGCTTCTCCCGTAAGTTTTTTGTATTCAATTTATATCCACACGTATTAAGCGTTTATGAAGTTATATAGTAATAAAGGAAAGTTTAATAATAAATAATCTGTTAGTTTCACCCCTACCTTTGTAAAGTTTTTTAAAGGCACGTTCTTCAAACTAATCTTTTGCATACTGTAAATTTCATTGAAATAAGCAGAAAAAAAACAAATTGGGAGACATGTATACTTTAATAATGGAAGGAGACGAAAATTAAAGAACAAATTACAGTATAGACACTTTTTGGTGTTAAATTACTGTATTACTGTTACAGTAATTGTGTTAATTACTGTACTGTACTGTACTGTATTATATTACAGGTCATTGCTGCCATTAACTTTTTCTTGGTACCTACGACCACACGATATTGCTAATGTATCTCATTGCTGTATCATTACCTTATTCTAGAGATTTCAAGGTTCCTTGAATTCCTAGCGTAAATGAGTCATTACATCACCAAGAATTTTCTGCACGTGTTTTTAGTAGGATTGAAGTCAGGGCTCAGCACCGGCCAAAATATGAAATGAACATTCTCCCTTAAGTAATACTGCATTACTTGAGGCCTTAGAGGTGTATCAAAACACAGTATCGTTCATAAAGATGGGTTTAGGAATTAGTGTTGTCTGTGTTGCAAGACTACATAAAGCTGAACAACTTTTTTGTACATTTCGGTGTTTATTGGGTCCAGCACCCTTGGGTAGCAGGCACTTGTGCAGCAAATTTTATCACAAGCGAACGAAGTGAGAGAGGTGATAATGTTTTCGTTGAAGATTTAAGTTTATATATTTGCCTGCCCAACCAAAAGTTGTAGAAGGAGTTGAGCAAAATTCAAAATTTTTTGCAGAGAGTCTGGTAAGTTTACTTAAAGGTGACCCCTGCGAAGAAACTAGAATTAACTGGCCATCAAAAATGACGGCGATGAATTTTGTTGTCTGTCCACCCAATAACAGACGGAAAGAGTTGAATCATAATAATAATACTTTTTAGGCAGTCAGATGGGTTGACTGAGCTGTGAAAAATGCCAATACTCTAAGTAAGCTGGCCATAAAAAATGACGGCTTTGAATTTGCCCCCTACCGCAGATAATGTTCTTACGCCTCGAGGCGTTCGGATTAACCTTGATGTCGTTTCATACACTTTCTGCCAAGGACCCGAGTAATTTGAAATTGTAGAATTAATCAGCAAAATAAAAGAAACAGGTCGATCCTGATAACTGTAAATGAGAATTGAGGCAATTTTCTTCTGCATTGCCTACTCTTCATTTAAACTTAAGCTATTTTATGAAGTATATCTCTAAAATTAGATACTTCCTGTCTTAAATATATTACAAGATGCACAAAGCGATATATTTGTTAATAATTATCCTAAGTACTCAAGGAATTTCATGGTAAACTCTGTCTACGAAACCAAAACTTATATCAGCACCGTTTCAAATTAACCCTTTCTCATACTGCGTCGCATATGCATCATTCCTAACATTGCTATTGCGATGAGGGAGATAAAATTAAACCAAAACTCCATTTAAGGTCGAAGTGCACAAGTGCATTAACTCTCTCAAGAAAATAAGTTTTTTTTTTTTTGCAACGGAATTTACATGGCTGCTGTACTTATTAATTTTCTCTTCATTTTTCCCGTTTACTGTAAGAGAATTATAGAACGGCACTGCGGCCTAATGCCTTCTCCGCAGAGGATGTTGTAACTTGCAGCATTTCCTGCTGACGAGATTAGTTTAGTAAAGTTAGGTAGGCTCTCAATACTTCCCTTCTGTTTCGGGAGGTCTGGCTGCTGATCGAGGTGGCTGACCTATTCCGGCTATACTTCTACCTACTTGTATTTCGGTTCCTTCCCTTGTGCGGCGTAGCTGAGCGAAAGCGTTCAGACGTGCCCGAGGGTTGGAGATGCTCAACTTGCGTCTTTTTCCTGTCAGTAGCGCACTGACCACTCTGAGACCTCCCGCCAGAAAAGCCGAGACAAAAATCATTGACAATTTAAAGCGCGCGCCAGTGATTAAACACATGAATAGTTCTTCGCGATATAGGCAGTGTGCCACTGAAGCGCTAGTAAAAACTTCTACTACTACTAGAACGGCATTGCGTAATCCATTTAAAGGTGAAAAGTTCAAATCCCGAACGTTAAATTCACCGCAAAAAGTTGCATTGTGACCAAAATTTTACGGGGTCGAATATTTTCGAAACCCTCCTCTCTCTTCGCTCAGCCGACCGCTTTATTCCTTCCGCTCTATCGAATCTTGGACGAATTTTCTACATCGATCTTCCTTCATAAAATTTCCTGGGTGAAAACTTCTGGCACTGGTGGTAGCACGAAACAAAAAGAAACAGAANGAATATTTTCGAAGCCCTCCTCTCTCTTCGCTCAGCCGACCGCTTTATTCCTTCCGCTCTATCGAATCTTGGACGAATTTTCTACATCGATCTTCCTTCATAAAATTTCCTGGGTGAAAACTTCTGGCACTGGTGGTAGAACGAAACAAAAAGAAACAGAAACCTTCTTGTCCGAAACAGGTGTTACTGTAGGCATAATGCTGCTGCAGTGCTGCACCGTGCTGTGTGGTGTTTGCTTCGTGCTGTGTAGTGATCAGTTCATGCTGTGCAGTGCTCATTCCGGGCTATTCAGTGCTCATTTTGTGTTGTGCGCTGCTTGTTTCGTGCTGCGCTGTGCTTGTTATGTGCTTTTTGGAGCTTGTTTCGAGCTGTGTTGCTCTAGTCTAGGAGGAGAATGCTGTCTTGATCTAAAGATAGAGGGTGAGAAAGACGAAAAATACCTGCTATAACAATTTATTAAGAAATGTACAACTTTGTCAAGTAATGAGTTTTTCAATTGATCAAAATTATAAGACCAGGGCAATAAATTTTTAGTGCTAGGTAGTTTCCGGCGTTTTGGATCAGTTACAGTCTTGCACTGGTAGTGTGAAGGTGTCAATATGCGCAATGCAAGCAAACTCTCCGAATTAGAACGTGGTCGAATTGTTGAACTGCATCAGCAAGGTATGTAGCAACGTGAAATCACAGCTGAAATTCAGCGCAATAAAACTATGATTTGGAACTTCCTAAAGGACCCTTAGAGTAATTGAACAGCAAAATCTCGTGGTAAATCGATAAAAATTTCCCTGCATTGAGTAGGAGAGTTAAATGGGTTGTTTCTCAAGACAGAGGACAGTCTTCCAGGCAAATCAAGGCACTCAGAGATGCTGATTGCAGTTCAATAACCATCAGTCGACACTTGCGAGAAACTGGCAGAAAGAAAAAAAAACGTCTGAAAGATCCTCGGTTGTTTCCGCGTCAGAATGTGGCCCGCTTACAGTTTTCTCGAGCGCACCAAACATTGGACAATGAAAAATGGTCTAAAGTTTAGTTTTCTGACGCAAGCAAGTTCAATTTGGATGGCGCTGATGGCTTCCAACGGTACTGGCATGATAGAGAGATGCCTCCTCCTGAAATGGTTTCGAAGCGTCACAATGGTGGAGCCTCCGTTATGACTTGGGGTGCCTTTTCCTACAGGAGAGCAATGAACCTTCAGAAGGTGTAGGGTCGTCAAACAGCTGCTGGTTTGTCGGCATTTTACAAAGATCACCTTTATCGACAGAGGGTTCTCGTTTGTGCGATGATAAATCGTTTTCCAGCAGGATAATGCAACAGTCCACACTACCCGCCAAACTATGACCTTCTTTCAAGAAAATTGCGTCCCTGTTTTATGTAATCCAGCATGTTACCAGACTTAAACCCAATAAAAAATCTTTGGGGATGGATGGTGAGAGATGTTTACGGAGATGGTAAACAACTTGTGACAGTAAACGAACTTCGTGATGCCATCTTTAAGGAGCTGGGACAACATTCCTCGAACCCTGATTGGTTGTATGCCACAAAGAATTTTTGAGGTTATGAACAAGAACGGAGGCAGTACTCATTGCTAAATTCAAACTTTGCTCACTTTAACGTCCTTGCCGAAAGGTTACCTAAGATTTCTGTTTGTGGTCTTATAATTTTGATTTTCTGAAACACTCATTATTTGACAAAAATGTACATTCTTAACAAATTGCTACAGCAGGTATTTTTCGTCTTTCTCACCTATTAACATTAGGAATTACTAATCCTTAGTCGAAGGAGTTTATTCATTTATCCCTAAAACTTTGTCATTTTTCTTACATTTTCAAGTGGTCTTAAACTTTTGATCCGGAGTTAATATTTATCGCAAGTTCTTGCAACTCAGGTACTTGCGACATCAGTATATACAGTACCAGTACATGCAGCACCAATGCATGCAGCACCAGTACATGCAGCATCAGGCTCCTACGACAATTTATTTCATGTTTACAACTATTTGAAGCGCTTTAATTTTCCCCAAAGCACCAGAATAAACAAAAAAAAATCATTAACTCGCCTTCCATAAAGATACATCTCGCTGAAAAATCCCTGTCAGTGAAAACCAAAAATTAATACATTTTTTCCATTGCCATAACTTAGAAGTTGCAAGTGAGAAATACTTAAGAAGCCTCGATTTCGTCTGAGGCTTTGAAGAAAAAAAAACGGTAATTCGCCTTCCAGAAGTTACAACTTCCCAAAAAGATCCTCTTAAATGGAGACCAAAATTGATAGCAACTACGAGAACTTTTCTTGTTTCGAGCGAACCGCAATTTGCCCCGGCCTTTCTCTGCAGCTGAAATAATTAGCGGTGGCCAACGCTGTCAAGTCTGTAGACAACCACGGATTTCTTCCGTGAAGTCGAGTGAGAGAATTAAAGTGTTTTCAAAAAGTGCACAGTACTAAAAATGCTTGCCTGTACACAGCTACTGGCTCCTTTCGTAGAAGACATTGAATTTTTTGAGATTAGTATCATCGTATTATATAAAAGAATTACATTATCCGTGAAAAGGAATGAGAAAAATTAATTTCTTTTAAAGTGTCACACAATTAAACAACGCTTAGCTGTACCTGTAATACCCCTGGTGTATTAAATTCCATTGAAATACCTAACATTCCTGGGGTATTAATGCCCCTTAGGTACGTAACACACCTAAAATATTAATTTCTCATTTGTATCTAACACCTATAGTGCATCAATGCTCCTGAAGTACCTAACACCCCTATAGGGTTATGTTGCCAACATTAAAGCCATTCCATGCCCTATACAACCTCAATGATTGGATGTAAGTACAACTTAATGCCGTCGTTATGAGCGTCTATCGCTGGAATCTCCTTGATTAGATGCCGAGCTCTCTCTTATATAGGCAGCGGTGTCTGTACAGCGTCTGGAGAAAATTCCACCCAACCTTCTACAGATAATACAACCAGAAAGTTATGGTTGTGCCCACCAATCAAGTTGAATGTAATACACTGCGCGTTACTTAATTAATTCTTTCGAAAGATAAAAAAAATGCTTCTAAGTGAAATCTTAAGTTGTATTAGATAGTTTGTTTACTATGAGTGTCGTGCTCTGGTGAGAAAAACTTTTTCTTTTTTCGGCTCAGAAAATCTATAGTTTCTGATATACTGCGCGTTCCTAAAGTGCCTATAGAATTCTGTAGTCTTTCTAACTGATGTAAAGAGTCTTAATAAGCGCCCAATAGAAGGCTGTGTAATATCAGAAGTCTAACGAAATTGGTAGTTTTTACATCACAAACATTACAGTGGTATTCAATCCTCTTTCTACCTGTATATGTACTGGATCCAAGAGTGATTATTTTGTTTAAATGTTTCTTCGTGCTTTGGTGATCCTTTTCATATTTAGCTCTTCATAAGTTACATACATTGACATATTTTTCTTATATCATATATAATGTCTAATATGAAAATGCCAGTACATGTACTGGATCCAGGAGTAATTAATTTGTTTTAATGCTTCTTCGTCCTTTGTTGATCCTTTTCATATTTTGCTCTTCATAAGTTACATACATTGAAATATTTTCTTATATCAGATAAATGTCTAATATGAAAATGCTGCTTTCCGTTTGTCGATGCTCATTATAATTGGCAGTGAAACCCATATACAGATTTCACTTAGAATTTGTCCTCGTATAAAGTGAAGTCTGTACATGACTACACGTCCTTAATAACCCGTTGAAATGTTAATTTTATATATTTGCTAGGGAGAGAAAAAGTCCCTCACCTGAGCCTCTTTCACCCCACAGCCAAGGGCGCCAATATACCCTCTAATTAATTACTTTCGGACCAGCTGATGAACTCTCGAAAACATTGCACAACTCCCCTCAAAATTCGGCGAAAACATCGATACTTGAGGGGCCTCAGAGGGAGCTCACAGTAAGAATACAGGGGCTTGACTTTGAAATCAAAGCTTGCTTTGAAAAACTCAAAGACCTTTCGGGTTGATCAGGAGACATGCCAGTCATGATTCTTAGTGACAAAGACCTTTTGGTTTGATCAGGAAACATGCCAGCCGTGTTTCTTTGTGACAAAGAGTTTTGGATGAATAAGAGATATGCCAGCAATGATAGTAGGGACAAAGACCTATCGGACTGATCAGAAGACATGTCAGCCATGATTCTTCGTGACAAAGACCTTTTAGGTGGATCAGGAGACATGTCAGCTCTGATTTTTAGTGACAAAGACCTTTTGAGCTGATTAGGAGGCAAGCCAGTCATAATTCGCGGTTACAAAGACTTTTTGGCAGACCAGGAGACATGCCAACCATGACATTTTAAAGTAAAAAAAAATTATTTATCAGTAGTCATGAGGCTTAAAAGACACTGTGCACGGGACACCATTAGCGATATATCTTACGTGGGCGCCTGTCGCTACTTGCGGCCCTGTTATAGGAGTAAAAAAGGGCGAAGGCCGCAGACTTTTGGCCTTTTTACTATTATGACTGGGCCGCGAGTGGCCGTGCATGCCCACCTCTATTGTGTACTGTGCACAGTATTAAATAGAATAATTAGAAATAAATGGTGTAGCTAGCCAACGTAGATATATATATGTCACAGATTAATAGTCCCACGAGCACCTGGAAATATCCAGGACGGTAGTTCATTGTTTGACCATTTTTTTCGAGTTAGGTAAATACAGTAGGTGGTTGGCGGGATACGAACCTATGCATAGCGAGGTGCGATTGCAAGGCCTGCGCTGCCGGAGCTTTACAATTTCCCCTCGCTCCAGTTATACTTTCTCTAAGGCTTAGAAACTGTTCACCTGTGTTATTCATTCGTCTCTTGGCGAGGCTGCAGATATCCCAGTGGCACAGGTATAACAAACAAACAAACAAACAAAAACATGTTTTTCTCCCCGTAGGAAGGTAATTATACAATAATACTATTACTGTACTTATTCAGTAAACTAGTTCTATTAAAACATAGCAATGAGTTTTACAAATTAGTATGCAAATTCATAGCCCTATCATACTACGCAACATACTGTCTGTACAATGCTTTATGATGGCCAATAGGGATACACATAGGGCTATTAGAAATCAGCCAACGCATCGTCATGTTAATTTAAAGGCTAAACGAAGTGACATTGGAAATACGCTGAAAGAAAGATATAAAAAAAGAGAAGAAAAGAAAGGAAGACAACAGAATGAAGAAAGAAGCATCTGTGCGGAGAGATCCGTCCGTCACCCCACGCTGGTAGGAGTCTCATGGGTTGAGTCACTTACCACCACAACGAGCGGGTGAGGAAGTATAAAGAGCCTACCTAACCTTACAAATTAACCTTATTATCATAAACTGCAGCCTGATTCAATGCATACAAATATGCGATTATAGGCGGGCGACCGATTGTGACGTCATTTTTGTCGCTAATTTTCTCGCAAAACTAATGAAGAAATGGCCGTCTATGTTCACTGGTCTGTGGCGGTGCAGTCCTGCTTCCCTTGCGTGTTTGCCGCGCACGCAAAAGCGTGCAGTCTGCTGCGAAGTGCACTAGAACCTGAGGTAAATATGTGTCCAGGCGCCTTGTATCTATGATACGCGAAACAAATTTCCCGTTATCGTGTATACGATAGGAAAATTCGGGAAATTATTTGCACCCAAATAAAATATTATAATACTAGTGCGCCCGCGCCGCCAAAAATGACAGCGAGAAATTTGTGATGACACTTCTTCATTGATTATGCTTTCATTACTAATATACAGAACCATAGAGGAAAGCGCTAAGACGGCCAACTCAGATTATCGTAAGAGATGCGTGCTTTTACTGAGTAGTACAGTACACTTCAGTTCATCTTCAGCACACTCCTTCCTTCCATTGGATGACATGCAAAAAAGTTAACTATATAATTAATCGCTGAAACATCACTGAATTTAATTTCCGCAGTGCCTCCAGAATACATAGCGATATGATTTTAGCGGAACGAAACTTTTGTATCCAAGAGGAAAATCACTCGGCAAAAGACGACAGAAAGTAGGAATAAAGAATAACTACATCTACTACACCGGGGAAAATCGCTTATTCTACTGATCGTTGATTATCTTTTGAACGTGTAGCTACGTCATGAACAGAAAGAAAACAATATTTCGATCAAGAGAAAAAGTAATGAATATCAGACTCCATGGGAATGGCAAGAGAAGTTTGAAGAGCAAGAACTGCATTCACAGCTAATAACGATAAGTATTAACAATTTAGCCATCTTCTGCAACCTGGTTTAATTATTGCCTACTGAATTCCATCAAAAGGGAATAGGATCGCCAAAATCTCCAACGTGGCAAGACATGCATTCAGATTATAAAGGGATAATGATTCTCACATTTGCCTTCTGCTGCAACCTGGTCATCAATCTCTATGAATATGTAATTTAATTACATCTGCTACTAGACCTACTTTCCGCCTATCTATTTCCTTAAGAGCGGACACGAAATAAATCAATACACGATACGTTTCATTACATTAGGACGCCCGTATGCACTAAAATTAAGTGATAGACATAAAAAAGTGTCTGTATTGCTGTAACTTTGTTTCTTAATTTATGTATTGATATTTTTCGTCTCACGCTTTCACGAAAGTCTTGAAGCAAAATGGTTCTTTTTTCAGCACCCTACAGAAATCAGTCAACGAAACACCGCCTGGCCCCTACGGATCTGATCTTCCCATCTGTAGCGCTTCAGTTAGCCGACTTGTGCGCATATTTCACAGGCCCTTGGAACTCGACACTCTCACCGTCTTGCGGATCACATTTTCTTTGCAAACCTCCAGCAAAATGCATCGTAAAAGTCGGACCGAAGAACAATGGCTGGGTGGAAAAGACGCAAAGACGCCCCCAATCTGCCCTGCTGAAAGTTGCTTCGCTGTCCGAAGAGTCCATCTCTGCTGAGCAAACAACATTGATTGCCAGCCGCACACCGGTACTTCTGAAGCCGGGGCCACGTATTGCTATCGCACGCTCAACTTTGTGAGCGGACCTTCAGTTCACACTTCATTCAACTCAAGTGCATTTTATGGGTATCCTTGCTACCGACTTTCACTGATTTTAGTACATTCTAGGGGTATCCTTGCTACCGACATACTCTGCGTACTGGAAAGTGTGAACTGGTCGTCCGTTCCGCTCATCAGGAAGCCTGGCTTGCACAAACAAATGTGGCGTCATCCATGCTAATTAATAATTAACATAATAACTCTATCGTTACTTACCTAAGTGCTGTTGTTAGCGTACATGCATTTCAGACAGTGTTAATTAATTTATTAGCTAAAGGTATATTAGCATCGTGAGCGTGTTTGAGATTTTATACGGCATAGGCTGTGTTCCAGTGAATTAGTTAAACTAATAAAGGCAAGTTTGATTTCTTAATTGTTGTTGCTGCTGCTAACATGTCATTTTAATAGTGCGCTTGCTCGTCAATGTACTGGGGATAGCATTCTTGTTATTTCACACTGTACGCTAGTCTGCTGTATACCGCATTGTTATGGTTTTGTCATACTGTACACTGCTGCATTAACCGTTAAATATTCAATTAGCAGGCCAGCCTAATACACTTTCCGTAAAAAATCCAGTTCGCCCCGACAGCCGACGTGGCGGCGGCTGTTGAGATACCCGTGCCTGCCTGGCCGCTATTTGCGTGAGAATGAGTCATGAATAATGCAGGACAGTGAACAATGAGCGGTACCTACAGCTAGTGATGTTGAGCCCTGCTCAAATGTCTGTCAAAAGCTAAGGGTTATGCTCTGGGTGCCGCTCCCGCGTCTACAAGAGAGAAGAACAGTCCACCAATAAACTGAGACACAGTCTATCTTTGGTATAAGCTTAAGAACAGTTGAAACAATGAAGATTGCCAATATCGATCGTGTATAATGTTTTTCTGCGTGAAGTTCCACCCATCCACGAATCCAGCTGTCTGCACCTTAACCACTTTCAGCATTTGGTAGGGGAAAATAAGCTATCGGTGTTGTTACCGCATCAGATTACAATGATGGAGTGGACCGCCGTATTTACGTTTCACGTACATAAAATGTTGAGTAAAATATTATGGTGTAAAATTAAATACCTTGTTATTTGCTGTGCATCAAGCCACACTGTACCAGCCCTGTTTGACTGCAGCAGACTGCACCAACAAAGTCTGACTGGGGCAGCAGACTGCACCAACAAAGTCTGACTGGGGCAGCCGACTGCACCAACAAAGTCTGACTGGGGCAGCAGACTGTACCAACAAAGTCTGACTGGGGCAGCAGACTGTACCAACAAAGTCTAACTGGGGCAGCAGACTGTACCAACAAAGTCTAACTGGGGCAGCAGACTGTACCAACAAAGTCTAACTGGGGCAGCAGACTGCACCAACAAAGTCTGACTGGGGCAGCAGACTGCACCAACAAAGTCTGACTGGGGCAGCAGACTGCACCAACAAAGTCTGACTGGGGCAACAGACTGCACCAACAAAGTCTGACTGGGGCAGCAGACTGCACCAACAAAGTCTGACTCGGCTGCAATCCTCACGTGTCCTTCACAATCCCCTCATGTCTCGCCAGCGTCCAGGCCTGGACCACCAAGAAAAAGTTATTACACGGAGCTCAAGAAACTGCGACTCGTTCATCTTTTATGTTCTTGCCACTATGATCTTACCAGGGCACGTTAGGATACCATTCCGGAAGGCTACGCTGCTGGGAACGTCTAGTAAAATATTTGTTAATTGGCGTAATTGATGATATGAAGGAATAGTATAGTAATGATGATGGACGAGCTGTTTTTACTCATTTAAACTAATTAAATACGCAGCACAAGGGAAGTAGTGCTAGAATGGTGATGAGTATGCAGTGTAAAATTGCAAGAAACGATCATAAAAAAACACAACGACAAGAACAATAATATTGCGGTGGAGTACCCATAATGAATACCATAAGAGATGAAGATGAATTCAAAGATTGATATTGGGGAAGGTGTGCAACAGGATGATGGAATACGGTGGAACTACGGTAAGAGATGAATAGTAGTGCAGCAGTTGTGATAGGGATAGTTTTCAGAGGGTGGCACACGCTAGACAAATGAACGAGTTTCTTCATTTCCTCATCAGAATGCGTAGCTGTGTCTATTTAAGTAGCGCAGGAGTGCAGGGAATATTGGGTTTTAGTTCTCTCCTAATTGGAAAAGATGTCCAAAGCTTTAGTACCGGCCCTTGCTTAGCAAAGTGACTTCACGGCTAACATTTTGACACTTTTTTGGTAAACTCAAAGCTGTTGTTACAAAACATTCCGACCATTAGTTGAGGAAACTCGGTCATTTGACCATCGTGTGTACAAGACCTAATGTTTCTTGAGCTTAAGCCTGGAAATCCTCGTTTTCGCATTGACTTCAATATAAATATTATCATGTGCACCACTAGCAGTATTAATTTTGCTGCGTCAAAGTAGATATAAATGATTTAAAATTACACCGTGCAGGTATCAGCTACGTAGTTCACATCTGAGTAGGAGTTACATGAAATTACTTGTTACTAATGACATATTTCTAGTTCAAGTTAGTAGTACACAGCCAAACAAATGCAGAAATTAATATTGCTGCTGTCGCTTAAGACCAAAATTTTCTAAAACTTAAGTTTTGTTGCGAGAATTGATGTCAAACACAATTCGAATCTCAAATATTTACTTAAGAACGTTAGTCATAAAAACTCTGCACATGAATTAGATACCAAAATGCAGCTTAAAAATATTCTTCATCTCAAACTTTGATATCAGAAAATAGGCCAAAACTACTCCGTATCTCTAACTTTGATATCATGAAGTAAATCAACGAAATGACTATATATAAATAGGGTCGTGGATTTTTCACATCTGTGCGTAATTAAAAAACAATATGGATTCCGTATTTTGATGCCAAAGCTTAATCGAAAAGCATTCCATGACCCAGCTGCAATGTCACTAAATGAGTTCCGTGCCCTCATTCGAGCACCAAAAGAGTAAAATCAAAATTTCATTCTGCGGGGCCCTCTTCTGACACCCGCCGAGCTGCGGCAAAGAGGCCTGGCTACCAAAATGAGCTTTAGCAGGCCATGTTTTCCTTTGGCGAAATAAGGCTTTCAAATTAATTTGGGTCTTCACGTAAAGCGAAAGCTCTTCTCCGCCGGGCAGGACGGTGTCAGCCCCTAACTTGAGAGCTTACAAGAGCTGCTGTTAGTCTTGTTGGTGATGTTTTTATGGCCCTTGCTTATATTAGGCCTTTAATGACTTCTAAATGGCTTCTAAAATTGTGCGCACCATGACTAACCTAAGATTCTTATCTATATCATTATGGCTACTCTTATATGTATTAAGTTTTTAGTGAAGTCTCAATCTGTGAGCAGACGAGCGACATCTTCGCTTATTTCCACGGGATAATTTCATGGATAGATCCTGCTCGCCGCGACATATTAATTAGCACACGTAGCAGAAAAAAATATGTACCTTGGCAATGTTTTAGGGAAAAACATAGACCACACCATACATGGACTGGACACTGGTCCCTAAGGCAGATTCCGGTATCTCAATTGGGTCTGACTGCACGGTGCGGCAGATGTATTTTTATATGTTCTCACAATATTTTTTCATACTCTGTTTAGCTATTTGACTCCTTTTTTTGTATTCAGTATTGACTGGAAAACCTGTACATACTTTTAAAACTTCTATAAGCAAGAATTTCACAAAAATATTAAAGCCCAAAAGTGTAATTACGTAGAGCAACTGTTTATGACATCCCTTGATATTTGCAGTAGAGTAAAACTATTTCGAAATAGTTTATGAAATAACAGTCTCAAGTTGTAGAACAGAAGCTTCTCAAATTTATGGTATGCTCGATTTGTAATTAAATGCCAAGTGAACAGCTGATGGTTATGTTAATGAAATTTATTTGGTATACGGGCTAAGCGAGAAGATCAGAACAGACAGTACAGCTGAAGGATGAGTCGGAGCAGCTTGCAGACATGAAGTGATGAAGCCCTTGCTACAGTGAAGTGATGAAGCACTGGCTGCCATGAAGTGGTATAGTATTGAGCATTGACAGCAGTGAAGTGATACAGCATTGGTAGTCAGAAGTGATACAGCATTGGTACGCGTGAAATGATCTAGCATCTTCAACAGTGAAATGGTGTAGCATTGGCAGGCCTAGAGTGATCTTCCTCTAGCATTGACAACTGCGAAGTGATGCTACGGGATAAAATTTTTGTGAAAAATAAGTGAATGATCTCTGTGGCTACTCACCTGCAATAAGTCTTTGATGACAAATGACTTCTGAAATTAGCCTGGAATTGGGCACCATTTGGGTATCTGTGACTATTGCTTTACTTTTATGCAATAACTATTTGAAAAATTAAGCTGGACACTCCCGGACTCCAATCTCCCAGCTTTCACTCATTGTTATTTGGGCAAGCAATGCATATTTTCTAACCAAAACTGCTAAACTTGAAGTATCAAAACTATATCATCAGTTGCGGCAGTCTTTATCGTATTCAATAAACTTTACAACTTCAAACTGTACAACGTCAGTACCTCACACAGCCCAGCTCTCAATGATAGTCCTTATCGTACTTATTAAACTATTTACCCACTTCAAACTGTACAACCTCAATAACTAACACTGCCCAGCTCGTAGTGGCAGGCCTAATCATACCAAATCACATACTTGGCGAATCGAACGGTACAGTTTCAACGAGCAGAACTGCCAAGTCCCTTGCGGTAGCTCTTATCGTGCCCAATAAACTATTTGTTACCAATGCAGTAGCTTATCTTGTTCAGTGACCGCTGAAATCGATGATGTATTTAATTGCTCTCGCCGCACGACACCGACAGTTTGCCAACATCGAGGAGACTTACGGGACCAAACTATAACTTTTGATACTAACAAACCTCGAGATAATGGCCGCTGTGTCTACTGCGGAGGCGCCGTCAGCTTGTTTTGGGTGTTGTGAAAGGACTTTTTTTGCTTCTTTGTTAATAAAGAATATCGCGCTTCAACTACGTTTATATTGTATCATTTATTAAACCGTAATGATAGTAGTAATAACAGTGACTTGCTGTGCTTAGTAAAATGCGCAAAATTGCTGTGACTGAAATAGTACAACTTCGTACAATCGTAATAATGGTAATAAAAAGAGACCTTCTTTGCTTATTGTGATATTAGAAAATATGATGGTTAATGTAAAATTCAATAAAAAGGTAGTTACTTCCCCTGTGAAGCATTCAGGAAAATGACGAAAATTAAGCGAAGATTTGTTAAGTATTCACCTCTAGTTCTTACTTGTTTCTGACTCCCATTTGAACGAGTAGGTATCGTAATTCAAGCCATGTCAAGCGTGCTGTACCCATGAGCATGCACTATTGTTCGTGGCTGGAATAATAGTGTCCTACATTGAGAGCCAGTTACACACACATTTTATAGGTATAACCGTATTAATGGAAGCCAGTAGATCACAATTTTAGGATGGGGATCTTATATCAACCAGGTACCAATATAAGTTATTGTTTCTTTGATATCGTACGAAGATTGAGCAGGAGAGATAAGTATCGGATTTAGGTTAATTTAGGATGGCCAGTGTTTGAAGTAATTACCACTAAAATAATAACCTATATATATTGTCTACATGCGTACCGCTTTCGTGATATTTATCACTCGAGAACGATATGAAAGAGGTAATAATATTTTCATCCTGACTGTATCTTTTCGTATATATAGATATTTTTATGCATGTCTTTCCACAAAAAAAAACTGCCAGAAGGAACTGAGTTATCATCACAATCTCTAGCAGGCAGTCAGGTGTGTTGACCTAAATGTGGAAAATGCCAAAACTGCTCATTCAGGTTTTAACACCCTCCCCTCGCTGTTGATGGTCTAACGCCACGAGGCGTTCAAGTTGTCAATTTCTGTTTAAGATTTTTAGCTGCAGGTGTTCAATATAAACAGCCGTGTTTCGAGGTCTTACACATACATCAGATACCTGACAACAAACAAATTAAACCTAAATAAAACATTCATGAAACGAAATAACCTCTGGCCCATTACGAGGACTTTCTCTATACGCGATATTTTCTGACTGACAAGCAAACTAACAGGTGCAGTGTATCGTCCCTAGCAGACCAACGGCAATACAACTCATACAGAACCGGAGCCTGAGTTGTGGCTCCTCTCTAGGCATGAGCCAGCTGGTCAGTCTATAACTAACTTTCTTATCTAATAAACATGAACAAAGAGAAGGATGGTCATGATATTAGAAATTGTCTGTTAACATTTTTTTTAAGCCCGGATGAACCAGATCCAGTTACAACATGCCACGTTCGAGGCGCAAAAATTTGAGTGCAATTCTACTGTTTCCACTATCAAGGCGGTGACGCAGTTGTTTGTCTGAGGATAAGGTAAAGGTTACGTCAACTTCACCGAACCCCCTCATTAGAACCCCCCCCACACACACACACACACTCAGTGGTTCGTTCTACAGACATAGGCCAACTGGCCCAAGAGGAGAGTACGGCTGCAGTCGACCACATATCGTTAAAAGCTATGGCGCCATCGACAAAAGGCTCTTCTGCAACAATCAGTCCCTCCTACCCTCACCATTTCTGCGAAGAACTAAATACCTCCACGGCAGCTGGGCGAACATCAAATGCTGAGTCAGCGAGTCAAACGCCGCAAGTGGTCGCCTGCCTGGGTTGGCATTTGAACCTACAACATTCAGAGACATGAGCTCAACGCTCTAGGCTGCCGCTACAGCTGGTATGTTTTCTATTATGGCATTTCTACAGCTCTGGGGCACCGCCTTCATTTGTTGTTCTGCTTATGGCTCCACTAACCCGTCATAAATGTCTTAGAGTTTTCAGTACTGTGCGTGGTATTTGGGTGGCATTCTCTCATTTAGTTTAATTTTGAAGGATCGCCAGTGATCCTGGCACAATAATTAAAGGCTTTAACTCTCTACCAGGCGGTTGGACAGCTATTTCGGAGGAACAGCATTATGGAAGTTACCAAATATGGTCACTTTCCAGGTGAAACATTAAGATCCACTGCTTTACGGACCCTCTAATTATGACAACAATAATAAAATTGGAGGTGTTCAGTCGAGTGATAGGGCCGTAGCATTTTTTAATTACTATTTTATCTTAATCTGCAGGAGGGTACTGATCAAGGCTTAAAACTTTTGGCCTGAAGGCTATCAAAGCGACTATAGTCGCAAATCTTATTACCGAGATCGCAGTAAGTAAAAAAGCCATGAATAAGGCAACACCCAAATCTGGAGCTCTTAATATTTATTTATTTATTTTGCTCGATTCCCCTTCTGCTATGAAGGGTATGTGCAAATTTGCTTTCACCGTCAGTTTTGACTTATGACAGGCAAAACGTCTCTTTCCTTAACTTGAGCATAGATTTCGAAATAAGTTAATCCACACGTGTTGTTTGCTTTTTAAGAAAATGAATGCAGTGTAACTCTTCAAACAGAGAATCACAAAACAGAGGAAGTTCCTGAAACGGAAACTTCTCCAATTGGAGAAAATATAAAAAAGTAGAGAGTACACAGCGACTTCTACCGGGAAGTGTGGCGATAGCCGATGCCATATTGAATGACTTGCAAAATGGTGTAGGAAAGCGTATTTGGCAAAGCACATTACAGTACGACTTCACGATTTCCTATACTGGTAGATGAAAAAAATGTATTACGCATCCAAGTAAAAAGTATACCGTACAACTTGCTTTCTCAAAACGAAGATTCCTCTCTTTAATTAATACAATATCTCTGTCTGTATTTTAGAACTTCCACTGTACGTACTATAGCTGAACCTTATGTTACTCACGTCGTTTTACTTAGCTATAAGCGTGTCTTTTGTCCTATTTTATGCCTATGGGAAGAATCCTTTGTACCCTGATAGAATAGCCTGATATCAATAGAACTAACCTAGCCATTCCTATTTTCAAGTCACCGAACCGAAATTAATTAAAAGTTTACCTGTATATTACTTGGTAAAGCTCTAACTATAGGTAAGCTTGTTTGCTACATTTCAACAACTTAATTTTATCTTCACTTAACTGAGAGAGCTACGAACGTAAGCGTGCTGCACTTTACTTTACTGAAACTTAGTTAAGCAATTTCACCTTTACCTAGTCTAATATGACTTAATTTAACCTTGCAGAACATTAGTTTGCAATGACAAAAGCGTTCATTCAATTAACAATTCTTTAATCTAACGTAATCTATTCAATTGTATTTCTATCCAACTTTACCTTTTTGCTTCACTCACGCATGTTAACTTATCCAAATTGACGAAAGGCACTCAGACCCAAACCAAAATCTGCGTAGCATCTCCACCAGCTGCGTCCAACTTTGCGCCTCCCCAGTTTACGAGTATGTTGCCAAGATTATTTTAATTCGAAGAGCCGAGCCGCAGCTCGAGTGCTCAATATTCCAACCTTGGAGTCGCCTCAATTGTGTTATCGTGCGTATATTGAATTGTCAGGCGAGATACTGGAGCAAATATTGTTCACCTTCTGCGAGATACCTGAGCTGTTAGACTGCCTGGTGTTTCTGATGGTATTGTTGTGCAGTTCATGTGTTTGTAGAGTGGAGAAGCAATGCGGTGTTTTTATGGCTATAAGTTGTAAGTGTGTGGCCAGCTATTTCTATTGAAAGGAAGTTTGTTGTGCTTAGAGAGTGGAGAGAAAATGCAGTGTTTCTATTGCTATATATGTGTGGATTGCTATTTTTATTAGAGAAAGCTTACGTTAACATTGTGTTATGCAACTGAACAGCTTCTATCTATCCGTTCCGTGTTAATTTAATGGTTGTTGACTGCATCATGGGTAAAAAATATAGAGTGTATAAGCCAGAGAAATACCGAAAGCCTTCTATCTATCCGTTCCGTGTTAATTTAATGGTTGTTGACTGCACCATGGGTAAGAAATATAGAGCGTATAAGCCAGAGAAATACCGAAAGCTTTAGTGCTTAAGTTCTAAAGTAGATGATGCATCTGGTCCGAAGGCAAACCTTCATTGCGCTAAAAGCATCCTCTGTATTTTCCCGCGCATTTTTGGCCCATGGGAATTCATACCTTCACTAGCCAATATATTTTTATGGCGCAGATAGATAGAGTACAAATACGTCGGGAAACTTTCACGATTAGCAGGAATAAAATAAATATCTGCGTATTTTAGCTGAATGATCAAGCACTTTGAAGGGCATATCAGCATAGCACGGCTTAAATATACGTTGTTTGTGTTTAGATATTTAATGAATTCTGTTCTTACTGATAGGTATTCGAGTAGTTTACATCCTTCCTTTGCTGTGTCCTGGTGAGTGTCATAGATGTTTAGTTAGGGCCGAATAAGGAGTGTGAAAACCATGACACACTACAGGCAGGTAGGTAGATAGGTACATACACAGGTAGATAGGTATGCAAGCAGATAAGTCACCAGATAAGGATATGGGCAGGGAGATGTAGGCATGTAGTTAGGTAAGTAGCATAAGCGTGCGGTGAGGGGTTTCTAGCGTGTGGTCCACGGAAGCGAAGAAACAATGTGCTTGCCCTATAGATTACGAATAATTCAAAAGATAGTATATTCGCAATACCGGTGGGGAATATGTTTTGCAACGAGGAATATTTTAATTTGCCACGTTAAGAATAATGAGAATTCGAAAATGTTCAATGTCATATAATTCTAATATATTTTCTTTCCAACTTGCTGATATCCCGTGACCCCATTAAGCCTTAGCTATTGCCCGAAGACGCTTAAAAAGAAAAAGAGTAATTGAGGCACGCACACGTTCTGCCGGGTTTCAGCCCATGCACGAAGAAGAGCTCGCCTCTGACCATTCAAGTTATTATGTGTTCTTGCACAAAGCTTTGTCTCAAAGATATGGATCATAGTGAGTAGTCCGTTGGGTTCAGGCGAAGATGCAGGAAAAACGTTGTTAATAACAAAATAATATATACACGTCGCATTGGCCTGATAGAAGTACATCCCCTCCAAGAACCTTGTAGGTTAGGTGCCAGGACTGGTTCTGCTACTATCCTATATCAAATATAGGTCTTTATACGGGGTCACAGTGTTCTAAGCTTCATATTTCACTACGGGAACCAGTCCTGGAAGACCTAACCTACAAGGTTGGCGGGGTAAAAGCTCATTGTAAGGGGGCTGGTACTAGGGTGGATGGTCGGGGTGGATGTTGGCAGCACAAAAAATTTTGAAGCGTTTTACTATAGATTTATTTTCCTTCAAAATGAGACCAAATTTGCATAAATCTACGGTGTTTATAATACTTTTTTTCACTTTTTGAAGATTGAGGTCGTTAGATGGCCAGGATTTTGGTACCTCTATTGAACCAGAAAGCCACTTCATAGGCCGTATATGAATATTCTTAGCCATCTAATAGCCCGTTTCGCTATATATACACTAAGTCGAATAACAAATAAAATTTGATGTTTCGGAATAAAAAGAAATCCCATCCTCAATTGAAGCAAATTTTATCCTACAACTTATCAATAAAAAAGTATTTTATTTCTTATACAATGAGGGGATCAAAGACGTTGTCGAAGGGAAGTCTAAAAAGCGAATGAACAGAGCTACGTGGAGGGGCCGGATGTCAGCTCCTGTACAGTCGGCTGATGTGAGACTAATTGAGGACCGTTTGATGTGGGACAGCTGAGGTCATAATGTTAAGGCTGGGTCTCGTTCTGTGGATGTAGAGGGACTCTAATGCTGTAAGCGTGACTGGATTAAAAGAGTCTATATTGAGAAGTCATTCTTGCTGATGGGATGGTTTTCATGGTCAGCATGTTATCAGAAGCTTAATGCGAGGGTTTTTGCAAGTGGTAAAGTGGTTCTACTGGATACATCTTAATGTTGGTCAGTACGTACTTTGGAATATTGTCCAATGCTACCGATGTACGAGGCTTTGCATCTTCAGCATTTGAAGCAGTAGATATCACTTGACATAAGTGGTGTGAGAGGTTTGTCTTTAAATTTAAAGTAGAACTCTATGGTAAATGTGTGTTTGTATGAAAATTCGAAGTTTATATGTTGGTAAGCTTCTGGGAGGAACGTTTTAATTGTGTTTACTGCACTAACAGAGGCTTTGTTGTAATACGGAAGCAAGTAAAAGAGTCCTTCTTCATGATTAACAATAGACTCTACAAGCAAATAGAGGAAGTCTCTATAGGTTCCCCGCTCAGTCAATCGTTAGTAAATATTTACCTCCGCCAAGGAGGTTATGTTTTCGTCGTGTTTGTCTGTATGTCTGTCTGTCTGTTTGTCTCTTTGTCTATTTGTCTGTTTCTTTGTTTGTCCGTTTGTCTGTCACCAGGATAACTCAAAAAGTTATGAACCGATTTGGATGAAATTTACAGGGATTGTTAGGTATGTTGGGAGAAACAGATGATTAACTTTTGGTGAAGATATGTCCATC
>LQNS02277602.1:6077180-6096279 GCA_001587735.2 Parhyale hawaiensis
AAGCTGTTATTAATATAAAAAGGCACAAATGATCAGATTTTGGAGTTTATGCAAAGAAAATTATGGTTTCAGAGCCAATTTGAATTTTTGCTACCGTTGGCTCACTTGGCGGAGGTATGAGCTCTCAGAGTGCTCTAGTTTCCTATGCCATCATGAAACTCTTTGGATCAACGATTGCCCAAATGACTACAAACAGATCCACAAAAATCGTTATGTAGATGACACTTTCCTCATATTTCACAGCAAAAGTAATTTTAATTTATTCCTAAATATGTGCATAGTAAGCTGCCAAATATCACATTCACCGCCGAAAACCAATCAAGTAATTCTATAGCTTTTCTAGATGGTTTAATAACCTACCAAGACTCAACGCTGACCACTAGGGTTTACAAAAAACCCAGATTCTCAGGCCTCATGATAAGTTTCTTCAGTCACTGCTACGATCAATTAAAAATCAATGCAATAATAGCTTTACTATTTCGGTCATGCCATTTGTTCTCCTCCTTCCGTGCCTTCTCAAACGAAATTGACTTTCTCCGAACATTCTTCAAAAACAACGGTTATGCGGACCATTTTCTTGACCACTAGTGCAACTTGCTCCTAGACAAACTATTCGATCCCGGCATTAGCAGGCCCTCTGTCCGTAAAGTAGACTTCTTTCGCTCGCTTCCGTACTACAAGAAAGCTTTTGCTAGTGCAGTAAACACATCAAAAACGTTTCTCTCTGAAGCTTACACACAGTTCAACTTCAAATTTTTAAATAAAAATACATTTACCATAGGGTCCTACTTTAGTTTAAAGACAAACCTCCCACACCACTTTCGTCAATTGTTATCTACCGGTATCGTTTCAAATGCACATGAAGCAATGCCTCGTACATCGGTGGCACTGGGCATTTCAAAGCCTGTATTGATAAACATTTAGGTGTATTCAGTCGAACCGGTTTACCACTTGCAAAACTCTCACATTCAGCTCCCTGCCTACATGCTAAGCAAAACACCCATCCCATCAGCGAGAATGACTTTTCAATCATAGACTCTTTTAATCCAATCGAGCTCACAACATTAGAGTCCCTCTAAATCCAAAGAACAGGACCCAGCCTTGAAATTACGACCTCCGCTGTACCACTTCACACGGTCCACAATTAGACCCACATCAGCCGACTGTACAGGAACTCACATCCTGCTCCTTAATGTAGCTCTGTTCATTCGCTTTTTAGACTTCCCCCATAACATCTATGCTCCTCTCATTGAATTAGAAATAAAGGAATCTTTTATTTATAGGTTGAAGGGTATAATTTTCTTCTTTTGATGATGGGTTTTTTTTTATCCCAAAACGTTATATTTTATTTCTTAGTCGTCTTTTTATCTATAAAAAATTTGTTATTAAGGAAGGAATATTGCTGATGCACCGCCCTTTGATCCTTCGTGATGTGTGGGTAGCTCCATTATGTAAAAAGTTTCCGTGCCGTTGCTAAAGTGCGGTTGGGCTTCTACAAGCATCTGAGCCATTAGTGTCGTCAAGTAACTCACCGTGTTGATTTTTTTCATCGCTAAAAAAATTCCGGCTCCGTGGAAGCAGTAGTAGTTAAGTAGTTAAATTCAAGTAGGATATCGGCAATTGGAAGGGAAATCATTCTAAAATTCAATGACGTAGAGGATTATTTAATTCTCATTTTCCTTAATGTGGCAAACTAAAATATTCCCCGCTGCTAAACATATTCCCCACCTGGTGAGTCTGAGACCTTGTTGCAACGCCATTCTTTCCTCTCACAGCACGACCCGAATATCTAGGTAGGTAGGTACGTAGGTAGGTGGCTAGACAGGTAGGCAGAGAGGTCGGTGGGTATATAGGTGAATAGTTAGAAAGCAAGTTACCTACGTAGGCAGGAAGTAGCCAGGTAGGTTATAGTATGTAGGTAGATACGCTGGACAGATAGATAGAAAGGTGGGTTGCCAGGTAGGTGGAGAAGTAGACAAGAAGATAGGTGAGTAGGCATAGGTAGGAAGTAAGGTGGTCAGGTAGGCAGAGAGGGAACGGTAGGTAGAAAGGCACAAAACAGATAAATAGGCAGGCTGGCGGGCAGGTAGGTTGCCATTATCGTCATGCTATGTAGACTCATTATTATTGTACAGTATAGCAGGGGGGGGGGGCAGAAGTGGTTACCAGAGGCACATCTACAAAACAAACTCAAAACCCACAAGAAGCTTGGCTTTTTGATTTTTTATGCTTTCCCTGCCAGGTTCTAGTGGTCACAAGAGACTGGAAGGGCCCACGTATGGAGAGTTGTTAAGTATATGCAGATATTATCGTAAATTGTCGTAGTGAAATCTTAGTTTGAATGTCCGTAGATTCTACGCAGACGCTCATAGCCTATGCCCCATTTAAACGCACGCACTCGACTTGCAATAATATACTCAAAATATAGATAACTGTTTAGACACATCGCTGTCCAATACCGCAACTATCAAACTGCGTTTATTAATTTGTATGACCCACCACCTCTGTAAGGGCCAACTCATATGTTCGCTTCTCTGAGAACTAGCATTAATTGAAATGTCCTTTATGAAAGGCAATTATCGTTAGCGCAGCTCAATTCAACTTTTGACTGACGCCACACCTTTTTGCGGCTATTCGAGAATTTCTTAATATTTCCATCGCCCGATTTATTTTGATCCACTATTGTATGTTTTTTCCTTTGCTGATAATATCTTCCGTAAAGTCACTGTTAATATTCCGCCTCACCTCCGTTACCGAATCTACTCTTCCGTACCTAACCCACAGTAACCTGTAAATATGAGTCTGACAGAGTGAGACAAACAGGTAAAATTACCGAAATATTTTTGAACGGTCCCAACTCCACATTCAGTGATGAACAGCCTTCTCGTATCGGAAGATGTAACGATCTGTTAATAATATAACAGGAGTGTTCGGCCGTCAGAAATAACGTGTAAGATTTACTCTGACACGCCGTCATTATTACCGCTAGAGGCTTTGAGTGCGCAGGCGCGGGCTGATTTCCAAATTTAAATCCGAAAGAGGCGATGAGACCTGTTCTACTTCAGAAGCCCATTTCCGCCCTCCTTAGCGGAATGCCCCAAAATTTCCTCAAACTTATGCTTCTTTATTTCCTTTGTGGCACCAAAATATCTATTTTTTTAGAAAACTTATCAGTGCCAGACCAAAATTTGTCAATAATTTTTTTTTTTTTTTCGAGGGAAATCCATGAGAAGAACAGCTCCCTGCAAAAAATATAGTTTTGTATGATATGAATCGAATTAAAATAAGAAAAAGGCACTTTCCTTATATAGTTTGAGAGAAAAGCATTAACATAAAAGTGCTAAAATGACTACAAATTCAAATACCTGCTTGGAAACTGAACTCTTTCTCAAAAACAATGAGTTGCGGAAAATGTGCCGAGGTCGATCGTTACAGCTCTCACCCACTGTCGTCTGGCCATATTCTTGCAGAAATATTTACCGTGCGAGGGACCGTAGCGTCCCAGAAAACACGGTTGTGAGCTCAGTTAGGCAGACAAGTTTGGGGTAAGTCAATTTGTCACAAATACTGGAGTAAACTTCCAACTTGGCATGTTTGTCAAAGGCCAGGCAAGCCCTTTTATTGCAAGACTTTCATGAAAGTCGGGAGATTCTATTCGTCATGGAAGATTTTAGGCGTCAGGCGGGAGCGTGAGCGACGAATGACAGGATAGCGAGGCAGGCGAGGTTTCGCAAAGGAAGCAAAAGTTCAAGCTTTCAATTATTGTGAACGTTACCTTAGATTTTTCATAAAACTGGTGAAGTAATATTTGCAATGCAACGTAGCATGGAAGATATCGTAAAAAAGGTGAATATTCACGGTCCCAATTGGTGCGAATAATTTCCATAGATTGTTGATAAAACTTGGGTGAATTAAGTTTCGAATCCTTCAAAATTTATGGAAGATTTTTCTCTGAGCCACAGAATTTTTCAGTACAAGTTTTTCATGAAATAGTTAGAAATTCCACTTTTCGTAAATGTTACAAGAATTCTCCGTTGACTTCATTAAAACAAATTAAAATTGCATTTTCATTATTGTAAGCTTTTTTCTTATGACTGGCAAATAAATTACGGTGACCCTATTACATAAACCATCCTTAAGGCAACATGAAGTTTTTCTTAGCTGTTGTGAAGACTTTCTGAACAACTGGCGAGAGTTTCACTTCTTCAACACCGTAATGTTTGTTCCTTATCCTTCATTTTTTTGTAGCACTAGCAAAATTTGTAATTTATTTCATTATGTATGGTACGAAATTTTTCTGTCACCAGTTCATAAAATTGTAATTCATATTCTTTTCTAGTCTGACGTACATCTTTACAGCTAGTCTCTGATATCATTCAGTTATGCGCTTGACAAAAGCATCAGTTTTACTTTTTCTTAATTTACCCGAAATTCGATTAGTATTCATAAGTACATTCATTTATGGACTGTGACACCACGAGCCGCTCCATCGATTCTCAGAAATCTGAAGGCATGACCCATTCTAAGTAATCTAACCATAAGAGCCAGTAGTGCAATACTTTATTAATTAAAAAATAGTATTTGACGCAGTAGTCCCCTAGAATTAAAATGGGGTTGGAGGGTCAAGTGCCTACTCGATCAGAAGCAGACACGGTCGGGAGGGCGAGGGACTCCATTACCAAGAGCCTTCCGTTTATGACGTCATAGCTTAGACAACCTGTGGTCGAACTGTAGCCGTACACTCCTTTGAGTTGTGCCGTAAAGGAGGCTTTTATTTATCATTGGCTATATATAATAGTAATCATATAGTGTGTTGTTATAATAGGGATAAAAAAATGATGATTATGACGACAATGTAGTAATTCCGCAGCTGGAACTTAATTCTTAGTTTTTAGCGAACTTTGACCGAATAATGCTATTGACAAAATAAATAAGATACTTCATTTATGATTTCTATTTGAAAACTTTGCTTTATTCTATAAAATTATTCTACTGTAATTATAGCCTAACTTTTTACAATCATTTTGTTCTTAATTGAGTAATGTAGCCGATTTAGTACTATTGACATCATTTCTGCTTATGACTTTTCGCAATTAACTCTGATTAATGATATTTATTAATTTAAATAAATAGCAACATAATTTTCAACTCCACAAACAAATCTATTTTCACATCATTAGACCAGCTCTCTCACCAACCAATGATTTGCAGCATATCCATAATAAGTACTGTTATTGGTACGCTGGAGCTTGTTTTAGCTCTTTCAAATTAGGCACATTACTTGATTAACTGCTTGTCCAATTCATTAATTAAGAGGTGCTTGCATTAAGATTAACGATATTGGAGCGGAAGCGCATCACCCAGGGACGAGTGGAGGCAGGTGAATTTCATGTCAGTGAACAGCTTTGATGTGATCAAGCCAGAGCGTCCCTTGTCGTCAAAAATGACGGCAGAGTTTATGAATAGAGAAGTAAGTTAATAATATAGTACTGAGGTAGTTCGTGGTTAGTTTTTAATGAGGAGCAGCGCTGGTCTTGTCGGGCTTATCTAGTTCTGCTAGATATGAGAGGACGGCTACTGACTCTAACAGCAACTAAATGATGGCTGCTCATTGGCAGGAGCTAGAGGATGGCAAATGACACTAGCTGCTGCTAGACGATGAAACTTGCTTTCCTCACAGATGAGGGAGGTGGGGAGGGGGTCTCGAGTCATTTGTTCCTTCCGTCAAATTGGCGCCATAGTTCTTGGTGACCCGAGGTCGAATGCAGTTACACTTACTCCTCTGGGGCCAGTGGGCCTATACCCGCAGCACAAAACAGTCACGTGGGTTTCCCAGGCGATGATGTGGTCTAAGTTGACTTTACCTTTACTGATACAAGCAGTAACTAGAGAGGGCTACTGATACAAGCGGGTGCTAGAAGATGGTTAGTGACGCTAACAGCGATTAGGGGATGGCAAATAACACTAGGAGTGATTTGAGTGATGCCTGACTGCCTGCTAAACAAGAATGTTATTCTGCATATCACCGCACGGAAGCAAGGGAAGCCGCGAACTCTTATCTCTTATGTTGCTCACGTTGGTAGTCGCGGTGCATCTCTCATAAGTAAGTTAGTAACGAAACCGTGATCACACTAGGGGCATCATCGTAAATTCTTCGTGGTCACTTTTGAGAGAACTAGTATTACAGATTTTGGCTACCAGGCTATATATATCACCACCTATCAAAGTGCTCTTCAGCGCTCTAACTCGGTGACGTCATTTACTTATTGTTTGAATGGGATAGAGAGCAGAGGCTCACTCCCAGTGTATTACCTCCATGGCCAGCAACGTTTGATGCCCAGCGGGTGGCTTGAAAGTGCTAAGTGTCGAGGAAATTTGAAAACCAAAATCCTAGGCGTGCAACAGTCCTAGTGTGACTTCGCCTGCCGGTGAAATCTCTCTAGGCAGAGACGGCCTGACATGGCAGCTGCTATTGAGGTTGAGTCTTAAGATATTTGCAGCTCCAGAAATAACTACACACTTACGTCTACAAACATATTCCTCGTATGTCGTAGTTACCATAGGTATTCAGCCTATTTATATATCAGGCACATGTGGTAAGAAAGTACTCACGGAATGCTTTACTGAAACATTTGCTAGTATTTGAAATGAATGGAAGTTTGAAAGAGTATATGAATTATGTTCGTACTAACCAACATACGGTATATAATTATATTTCATATGTTCCCTTTTATTATGTAGTGGAAGAACAATGTAACTATTAGTGCATCCATTACATTCAGTGCAGGCATTGCATACCCTACACAGCATGTAGTTGATATATACTCATTTATACAAGGGAAGTTCAAAAAATTCGCGGTATTGCCGGAAATATTTTATTTATATTCAAGCTTTCCTGTGGTCACGCAAACAAACGCATAACTTTGCTCTTCTCTGCGGATTCATTCTACCAATTTCGTCGTAAGTTTGATACACTTGGATAGGTAAGTGAGTAATTATAATTACTCATTTGAGCTTCACCATGAAGCGTTTGGTACCAATACGGCTGGAAGTTCTTGACTATGAAATTTTTCTGTGCTTTGCTGTTTGTGTGGCGAGTGCCAATTGCGTTGCATTCGAATGAAGTGAAAACGAATTCTAGACCTTTGTCCTGACAGCGTATTTAAGACTGATGATTCTTAGTACTTTGATATTAACAAACATGAGGGCCACCATCTCATAGTTGCCAGCATTTGTAATGACCTGGATTGTACCATGTATTGAAGTTGGAGGCAAGCTATCATATCTGCCAGCATATGACGTTATTGGTTATATGACGTTCTTTTTATATTTCCCTCGTGTATAATATATTTATGCTGTATGTATGAGCATAGGAGCTCTACCAGTCTACGTCTATCTCTAAACTTCTACAACAAAAGGAAGCATCGTCTGTAATTCCGAAACCTCTACGAATCTACGAGTGGATGCTGTAGCAAGACTTTACACCAACAGCCCGCCAGGCCGCCGCACTTCCAAACAATAAGGCGTTACTTAGCAAATTTTCCTGCCGGTTTGGCTCCCTCCAGAGCTTTTNAGGTAAGTGAGTAAGTTTGATCCACTTGGATAGGTAAGTGAGTAAGTTTGATCCACTTGGATAGGTAAGTGAGTAAGTTTGACACACTTGGATAGGTAAGTGAGTAAGTTTGATCCACTTGGATAGGTAAGTGAGTAAGATTGATCCACTTGGATAGGTAAGTGAGTAAGTTTGATACACTTGGATAGGTAAAAGAGTAATAATTACTCATATCAGCATCACCATGAAGCGTTTGCACCAATATGGCTGGAAGTTCGGTACTATGAAATTTTTCTGTGCTTTGCTGATTTTGTGGCGAGTGCCAATTGCGTTGCATTCGAATGAAGTGGAAATGAATTCTAGACCTTTGTCCTGACAGCGTATTTAAGACTGATGATTCTTAGTACTTTGATATTAACAAACATGAGGGCCACCATCTCATAGTTGCCAGCATTTGTTATGACCTGGATTGTACCATGTACTGCAGTTGGAGGCAAGCTAGCATATCTGCCAGCATTTGACGTAATTGGTTCAGTAATGAAACTGGAAAGATATTTTTCTTGGAACTTTTTAAGTTTGCCTCGTGTATAATATACATATACTGTATGTACATAGGAGCTCTACCAGTCTACGTCTATCTCTAAGCTTCTACAACAAAAGGAAGCTTCGTCTGTAATTCCGAAACCTCTACGAATCTACGAGTGGATGCTGTAGCAAGACTTTACACCAACAGCCCGCCAGGCCGCCGCACTTCCAAACAATAAGGCGTTACTTAGCAAATTTTCCTGCCGGTTTGGCTCCCTCCAGAGCTTTTCCTCTCTTTCTGGCCTTCCTGAGACGTTGAGCGCGTCGGCAGAAAGAGTTTCTTCCTTGGGCTACCAGGCGAAATGCTGATCACGAGTGAGAAAACAAGCAACCGAAGCAATCTAGAGCCGACCAAATTTGCAGTGCATGGTTTGAGATGGTACGAGGAAGCAATGCGACCGCTCTTCTTTCGCTGAGTTCTTCCTGATCTCGAGAATACCTTTATACAAGAGGTTTCATCACTATCGTAGGTCCATTTTGGCAACGAGAGAGTCATGTCGTACACCATGACAAAGGAACTGATCAGAATGCTCAAAACAATTTATTGAGGATCTTGGGCGTACCGTACAAAGAGCTTCCGTTAATCGGAGGTTTATCTCGGTCAACCGATAAAAATAAGCCTCGGTTTGTTTTGTTCATAAGAAAGGAATTTATGTGAATCCTCATAATTACTGGGGAGCATGGGAATACCGTGGAGAGGTTTACTCATAATTTACTTAGGAGCATGGGAATACCGGGGAGTAGTTTACTCATAATTTACTGCGGAGCATGGGAATACCGTGGAGAAGTTTACTCATAATTTGCTGGTGATTTACGGCTTGTTTAATCTGACATTTCAATAAGTGTGTTCCTAATAAGTTTTGTAACTTCGCGATCATATTTTCAGTGCTAATGGCGTTTTTGAACACGACGGAGCATTTTGCTGAACAACCTACTGTTAAGAGGGAGCTTCAGCGAATTTTTGCCCATTGCTTTCTTTAACAAATTTGGCAGTAAATAGCTTGAGGTCAACGGGAGCGATTTATATCAAATTTCATCACTTGTAAGATCAACATGAGACCAAGCGGTCCGCTTGGCCAGTAACGTGAATTTCGTTGCACATGATTAAAAATATGTAATATGAAGTTTGAAGGCCTGACGGTTTTTCTTGAAATTGATGTCAGTACGGGAGAAGTTCTTACAGACGGAATTTTCATGCAAGGCCGGATAGCTCAATTGCTCTACGAGCCTTTAGAAGTAGTTTCGTCTTCTGATAGCCACGATTTAGGGTCTTCTTTTTACATTTGTATAAAAAATTAGCGAAGCTAGCCGGGCGGGTCCCGTCGACTTTCGTAGCCCTGAACACTGGTACCCACCGCAAGCACCACGGGAAGTCATTAGAATCAATTCTAATTTTTCATTACCCTTGGCTTGGCGGTGGTATGCGCTTCCAGAGTGACCTATAGTTTTCTATGTGTCATAATGAAGATTGTGTGCACGGTGACAGACAAGCAAACAAGCAAGCAAGCACGTAATCAAGATATGAGACTTATAACTGTATCGATAGAGTGTGTTTTTTTAGTGTATTTATAGGACTTCAATGTATAATTACGAATCATCAATCCTTTGCTCGCAAAACATTCATGAGTTCCAATGTGATATCGAGAGCTTAGAGCCAGAAGTGGCTATGTTTATTTCTGGTGAAATCTGGTTCCCCTCACCTAAAGGGTGCCCAAGAGGCATATTTTTAGTGTCTCGGGTGTCTATGCCATATCTCTTCATTAGGTAGAGATTTGGTATGAAAATATAAGGCATAGACACCCGTGACACTAAAAATATGCCTCACGAGCACCCACTTTGTGAATGGAACCAGATTTCGACAAAACTGGACATAGCAACTTCTGGCTCTAAGCCCTCGATATGAAAGTATGAAAGTAGTCAGTTAAAAGTTAGAAGAATTTCTTATAGGGAATATGAAAGTCATCGAATGATTGTGGAGTTACGAGAACGAGAAAAACGATTCGGAATGTTGGCGTGATGAAGTTGATATTAATAATTATTCTCATTTCCTCCGCCATTACGTGCACTGTGCAGACAACTCTCTACTAGCACGCTCGCTAGTCACAAAAAGGACCATCACTTCAGCACAAGATGGGTGACTTGCATAGCATCTCCTGGACCCTGCCCAAAGATCTCCAATAGTTTCCATTGTAAGATAGAATATGACGAACCAATGGTGCACTATATAGACTAGAAATCTACATAGAAATACTAAAACTTCAAGTCAAGCTTGCCGTTATTGTAGAAACAATACTAAGCTGTGGATAATTATCTTTGTATGGAAAATATGCAGCATATCCTTTAAAACACATACCAAAAAATGTAATATCGTATTACTTCCAGAACTCCGGCTTGGTTTGTCTTTTAATAATGTTCCTAAAAGCTAAGATTCGACTGTCTCAATTTTTTAAAGTTTACTGACAGAAGTCTACCATCACGTATGACAGAAAGTATTGCAAATTTGTAAAATTTGCCATATGTCGGGGAGGCACTGTAGGCCAGCGGTTCCTACCCTTTTCTCAGCCTGGCACCCCTAAAAAACTGTTACGATGTTATCCCACCCTCTACAAAAATAATAACTAATGTAATGATAGAGATTGAAATTTACGCAAAATTTGTAAACAAATTTAAGTGTCCAATCTTATTTTATCTAAGATTTCGCACCCAATGGAAGAGCATCTCGTACCCCAAGGGAGCGCGAGTTACCCATGGTTGGAAAACCCTGCCCTATATATTTCTTGTAACGGCTGCCTGCCATTTGTACCGTTATAGCTTAATTCCTTTCGTTTAAGCGTCAATTTTTTCCTTTTCGCATAATCTCGGTGCATGCACATGTTTCATTCGTCTATCTCATCTCAAATTCCCTTTGGAAGCGTTTTTCGCACTTTGGCTCGATGCACCATCTCCCTCTCTATCAGTGGTTCCCAAAATTATCTCAGCCTGGCACACCTGGGAAACTTTTAATATATTCTCGCAACCCATCAAAAATGACTGAATTGATGACAGATAAAGAATGAAATTTACACCAAATTTGTGCACAAAATTTATGTATCTAACTTTATTTTATCGAAGTTTCGCACCCGCTGGCAGGTCACTTCGCACCCCTAAGGGGTGTGAACAACCCCGATTGGGAACCCCTCCTCTAGGCAATCGTACGCTCATCTTAAGAGTCCACGTTCAGCTAGCAGGAATGTGCTTTCTTAGCTCGAGTAATTTCTTTGCGAATCTCGACTACCAACTTTCACTCTATATAGGGAAGGCGTGCATGCTGAACGTCCGCCCGTAAGCAGAGTGAAGGATGGCATAATGTAACCTTAGCCGTAGTTACACATGCTCAACCTAAACAACCAGAGGATGATGTATATGAACAGAATTGTTTGAAGCAGCAAAAAAAAATTAATGATAAGACAACAAACTTGCCTTCTAGAGTTTAGCATAGTTAACGAAAATGTTAATGAAAGTTATTAGGTTTTGTCGTTGGCACCAATATTATTTGTCGTTAATGGAATTCGATTTCACCGATCATGTTTTAAAAATGTCCCATTTTTCTATAATACCAAACATATCATTCTCCTCATTATTCGTCCCAGATAATGCACTTTTCGTGAATGACTAATTGGCTTATTTATTATTTCTGAACAAAAGCAATTTTTATTTGAGACAGTTTTGGGGTTTAATGTTATTCTTAACTTTAAAATTCCTGTTGTTCTGTGTCACTGATCATACCAGTGACGATATTAATAATCAGCAATACCCTAATGCTTATATTGTTATATTGCTAGTTAAACACTGCGCAATAAATCACGCACTTAATGATTCTAACGTATTTCTTATTAAAGACTACCTTTTTAAAGCATGCCCTAACGTTTAAAATTGCAGTGACGTCATCAATAACACCGTGATGGCCCGTCATTTGCCCAATACAAAATGCAGGAGCAAACCGACCGTGCACCATGGTGACTGGACGCACCCATGCAGGGACAATATCAGTATTGGCAGATGTACGGAATTCCATTAGCATGAGACTCAATGGAATGGCATTGAATGAGGCACATACGCCCAATAATTACAAGGCTAATACGATGAGCATGGGAAAGCCGTAATTTAAACGGATTATTGCGTTGCGAATATTTTCATCAATTGTTATTTTGAACGAATACTCTTACCTATTCAGGTTAGTGTTGAATGACTTACACGAATACTGAATTGTATTTTCTAATCAACTAGAGTTTGAAAAAAATTGCTATTTTTACGTTCTGGAATTCAAAATGCTTCTGAACATCTTTTGAGCACAAGTTCCAAACATCAGAGCACACACGTCCAATTTTAATGCATAAACTAGAACGCTTCTTGGCGTAAGACCATCACCCGCGGTAGGAGCATATTTCATTGCCATCATTTTTGATGGCCGGCTAATTCTAGTTCTTTAACGTGGTCAGATCGAGGACAGCCCGCCAGACTCTCTGCAAAAAATCATGAACATAGCTCAACTCCTACCTGTTTTTGGGTGGAGCAGAAATTTCATCGTCGTCATTTTTTATGACCAGTAAATCCTAGTTTTTTGGCATGAGTGACATCGAGAGCAACTCACAAGACTCCCTGCAAGAAATCATGAACATACCTCAACTCCTTCTGCCTGTTTTTGGGAGTTTGGGTGGAGAGCAAATTTCTTCGCTTTCATTTTCTATGGCCAGCTAGGCCCAGTTTTTTGACATGGGTCACATCTAGGTCAAATCACCAAACCCCCCTCAAAAAATTATGAAGGTTGCTCAACTCCTTCAACGACTTTTTCGGTAGACCGACAGATATATATATATTATCACAATGGAAGCATAAAATTAATCAAGACGTACTCTATTTTTTTCAATAAATGTAGATATCGATTAGAAGCAGTTGAAGTAATTTTGATACCTACGACGCGCGTTTCGCTGTTCTCTAGCTCATCAGGTGGGAGGGTCAAAGTTAGTAAATTTAGTTCTTGAAATCTTGCGAAATTTAGAGAGGTTACCATAGGAAGGTGTAACTATGATACAGGTTGTTCCAAAAGTATAAATGAAATTTCCAATCAAGCAAATGTTTCGTCAATTTTCAACTACAGTCCGCTGCGTTGACTCCAATTACTGCACGTTGCAGACACGCAGATGTACCGGGGGTTACAGTTTACAACCTGTCGTAGGTAAAAGGCTGGCACATCAGCATGGCAGTTTTCGTAGTAACTTAACCCGCAATTGCTTCAATGATTGCTCATCAACAGGTACAGCTTCCCTACGCTTCGTTTAGTATTCAGTTTTTCATTCATCAGTTGCCACAATACTCTGAGTAAAGTCGAGTAAGTTACCTGCTTCTGACAGCTGTATGATTATTGCGCTAAATAATTCCTTGTGGTGATTTGAAGCTGACAGGCATAAGCTGATTACGTTTGTATCGTCTGCCTAGTGTGCTTTCTTACAGAGGGCTCTTAGGTCTCACAGCTAATTAGTATAGTGAGGAGGTGAACTGCGTGTTTGCGTATGGGAGAATCTTTTATTTGATTGGTAATTGAGTGTTTAACAAAGATTCACTTTACTTCTTAATATAGTCAATAAAGATAGGTTGTTATTAACTTAGTAGTAACATAAACCTACGACATCAAAGCACCAAATCAGGTACGCGAACTTTTAGGGAAGCCGTTCGAATTTTAGGGCATATGGCGGTAGAGATGAGCCATCACTGGCCACCTTCAGGCTCTGCTTTATGAGCCATTACAATGATGAGCGGAGGCGTTGGTTACTAGAGGACGCCCCGGCTCTGGGCGAGCCGCAGTGCGACTCTGGCCGTCGCTTTATTGTCGGACGACACGACAGGCTCTCGGCACCCGACGACAACAGTGTTATGAGGGAACGTCCAGAGTTTTCGCCAAACGGAAGCCTTCGCAACATGTTAAAAACTATAACGCGGTACTTATAAGAATCAGAGATGTGCCGATCCCAAAAAGTGGCTGACACCGATAGTTTTTTTTTTTTTTTTTGAGGTACCTATACTGGTCATAAGGTAACTTTCACGTTTTGCTTACAGAAATATCGCAGCATCTACGAGAATTAGGCAGAGGCTGATCCTAAAAAAGTGGCATATGCTCGGACTATTTATTATAATTATTTTTTTCTTTTTTGAGGTACCGATATCTCTCTGGCAGATGCCGATGCTAATTTTCTTTGAGGCACTGGTACCGATATTACTGGCACGATTGTAAAGAAAATATTGAATGTAAAAGAAGGGTTTGACATCAAGTGGACAACACTGACATAGGCCTTTAGTCAAGAACAGTATGACCGAAGTACTGAACTATAGCATTAGAACGGTTGTTCTTGAGAACAATTTGAGTCAGACTCTTGAAAGCAAGCGCCACAGAGTCAGTATTATCACTAAAGGTAAGTAATAAAGTGGGTCACAATGAACATGACAGATGGATGGATGAATTTCAACTATTTCTTCGCTGATTGAAGGTGTTCTGTTTTTGAAGGGACGGTGTCGTAATGTTCCAAACATGAATTCAAGTAAGAAAGGATGGACGGCGGAACATAACCCAAATTTAACATTAAATTATTTATGATATTGCTGTAATTTGGAGATTGGGAAGGAAACAACTGATGGTGAGAATATGTCAACATAAAGGATTATCATTTAGAACACAATTACCTTTCCAATCTCCAAATTTAACATTGTATAACGTGGCGAATGGATTCTCTCCTTGGGAAACGTAGCTTCAATATTATCAGTATAACAAGTGCAGAAAGTAAAAGCATTTTTTTTTTAAGAAAATATATTTATATTACAATTCTGCTTGAGACTCCATCCGTACGTCCATCCGTCCATCCCGGCGTCTGTACGTAGCGCTTTTCACTATTAGCTAGGGGCAAATTGAACTTACCCGACAGAAATTCTGCTTTTCTCAGGGAGGAAGCTCAATAATATCTGTCTTCTTTTCGCTTGCTCTTAAAGAAATTTTCAGTCACTTCGCAGCAAAGCATGAAGATCCTTTTGCAAGTGTCATAACTACATACCGTACCAATTTTCATTTATTGAAATATTCACGTTGCTGAGGTCGCATAACGATCCAAATGTGGGAAGATTCGTATCCCGACTACGGTGCAGAGAGCTCTTCTGAACTGCTTGCTTCATTCTAAAGCATTTTCGAAGTGAAAGCGCGATGCTTAAAGAAATCCAGTGAGCTGACAGAAAACGTGCTTTTGGCCACATGAATCAATTATTGGAAAAATGAGCTAAGTCTGTTGTATTTTTATTTTGTGGGAAAGCTATCGCGCATATAATGTACAATTAAGTTGTCACGGGTCCCGATATTGAATTGAAGTCATCAGATTCACCGATAAAAATGAAAATGTTAACAATATGAAAGCTAAAATAATAATATCTTCAGATGATGAGAAATAAAGGTTAGCGAAGGCGTGAAAATATAGAAGAAAACAATGAGAAGAGTACTTCTGAAGAATGTGATTGCTATAAGCTTTTGGTTTTTATGCTGTCTTCAAGTCTAGTTAGATTATGATATACTAGGACGAAAAATTTGCTGGTGAAACATCTGCGAGGTCCACCGGTACTGTAGTTCTGGCATACACGGCTACGTTAGGCGTCCTGCGTACGAGTCGAAATACGGAAGCGCTTCACGTTCTTAGAATACATGTTTTTAGGCGGGTGACAACGGCTGAATGAGCTAAGACACATCGATTCGAAATACGTACAATTTTGAATTGAAACTCAATAGAAATTGTCAGAGAGATTCGAAACTGTGCAAGTAGCCCTCGTTGTAGCGGAATAGCTGCTGCGGCTCAGAGTTTAATCAGTTTTTAAATACAGTAATATTAGACAAGCTGAAGCTGCATACACAGCAGCGTAATTGAAAGGACAGGGAAAAACGTTCCCATGTTTCGAGGTTAGAGGTTAGACGGAGTTCGTAAGGATTAAGAGACAGGCGCTATATATGGGGCGGGTTAGGTTGAGGATCTGTATTAGGTCGAATTAAAGTGAGTTATGGTAGTGTAGGTTAGGATATCTTCATTTTACAAAGTGAGAACATTGACCAACCGTGGAATTTCTACGGGTCCGGCTAGTTAATTCCGTAGAATTAATGTACCGGTAATCGTTCAAGCTTACGATTCATTGTGAGTCATCATCACGAATTTTGATCATAGAGAACTTTCGAAACTGATGGAGTAAAGGCTATCTTGGACGTCCCATAAATACCAAAGTTAAAAAAGGTTTTCAATTTAAAATAAGAAGTGCCGTTGAGCTAGCATGATCATTTAGAGTGGGGGATTGTTCGTGAATATAATAGATTCTAACAATTATAAATCCGTTTGACGACATGATGTTAAAATTTTGAAATTATCGTTTAAGATTCTATGGTCAGTATAAAAAAAATGATAAAAAATTTTACTACTACAATTAGCGATATGTTGCACTGTTCGAAACGAAATACCTTGATGCCTCAACAGTTTCGAAATTGCTCTAAGAGCGAAATTCCTGATGTTGATTCACAATGAATCATAAGCTTGAACGATTACCGATACATTAATACTACGCAATATATTTGTTATACTGATAATATAACGTTGTATGTATTATCTGAAGTTTAGAAAACATCCTTTCAAAAATAGCTCTATCTCAGTTTATAAAAACAGGTGATGCGAATTCGAATTAATTCAGACATCTCGATTGCACCGTAGCTTCAATTTATACCTATAGCAGAGTTAAGGCAAAGGTCATGTAAAATGGTCTGTGAATACAATAAGGCGGAGTTCGTTAGTTTTACTACAGTAATCAAATGAGCACAATGAGAATGGCTGTTGTCTACTGTGCTGCTTATTTTAATGATGGATTTGTTCATCTGTTCGCATGCTGTATTTATGCTTGAAATACTTATGCCCATAGACAGTGCTCATAGCCAGTCTATCCGTATCATTGATACGGCTCTAGGCTTTTACGGCTAAAAAGGTAGATTCCTAGCGGAAACCCCGAGCCCGCGACATAATAAAAGCTCTACGACAAGAGTTGAGTTTGAGAGGCACCAAGCCCCGAGCCCTCCCTGCTCGTGGGGTGTAAATACACAAGTAGGGTCCCCGTTCGTTATCAATACAGCGCCGTTGGGTTATGTGAAAGGCGATAAAAGGCTTCTCGTTTGGAAATCACCTGTTGTGGTTGATGTTCATGGTGCCTCACACGTTGTTCGTTAGCAGTGCATCTTTTTTTACCAATAGTACCACATGCGTCACCTCCTTTGCCTTTTGTTTGCTTTGTTTTTCATCCATTCTCTTCAGGATCCTTTCCTGAACTAAAATGTCTTCACTGACGATGACGTTGCCCACGCAGAGTAGAAGGATTTATCGCACATATATGCCTCTGCTTGAAGTATGAAGTTGAATGCCGGTAAGACCAAGTCTATGATAGTCAGTCAGTCTCGGACACTTTTACCGCAGCATCCAACTCTGAAGATAAATCACACTGTGCTCCAGGTGCATCGTCTTTGATGAATAGCTTACGTTTGAGGCGTATATTATGTAGATGTCTCGTGTCACGCATTTCGAGTGAGATTGGGCTCCTGCGTTGGGTAAGTTCTGTGCTTGATGACAAAGATGCTCTTGCTTCCTGAGTTGGAGTATTGCTCACCGATCTGGGCTTCGGCTGCTGACAGTTTCATGAATCTGCTAGACCAACCCGTTAGCTCAGCTAGCAGGGTGTTCGCTGAGAGTAATCTGGTGAATCTGTCCCAGTGGCGAATCGTGACCTGCCTCTGTATGTCTTACTGTGTATACAACAATTAAACATTTGTTGTATTTTTCTGTCCCTGCCGTCGAGGGCTTTGGGAGAAATACACGTGCTGCTGCTTATGCCTACCCCTTCACAGTGGAGACTGTTAGGTGCCATACTCGCGAGTTCACTCGGTGTTTTCTGCCCTGGTCCAGAATATATTTTGTCACGAATTTGCTTTGCCGGAATCAGCTTTCAGTCGCGTTGGTCTGATGTTAATACCTTTCTCATGAAATTACTTTCCTTGGTAGCGTTTTGGGGTCCCCGGTGCTGCATAATGCTTCAATTGAGTCGCACTACCTCTCTGTGAAGACCCCAGCCCAGCATGAAGTTTTTAACAATAGAAGTGTTAAACTTCAGATCCTCACTTTACAGTACTAATCTCTGCAGCTAGGATACTGTTACGATTAACTTTCTGCATGTTTTGGAGGTAAACTTTTTTGCTTCATTGCTTTCGCAACCATTAAGAAGGAAGACAACGCGCATTAGGTCCCATCATTTGAATGGCCTAGCATCCTATAGTCAAGTACATAAGATACGGTAAGTTAGTAATTAACTCACTACCAATTTCTAACTCATCAAATGTATAGTGTCATGCGTCTACATGAATTTAGTCCCTGCGAAGTCTTTCGATGTTCCAATGCTAAATGTTAATATCAAGTACCTGCAGCCGTATTGCATTTTCCCGACTAAAAACACAACTACATACTTGAATACAGAAACAGCAGAAGGAGAAATTTGGACGGTAAGGTGCAATATCAATTAAAACTACGGTAGCATTTTATTACTAAATAGAAAATAAAGTAGGCATGTTCGATACACCCATTAAAGCTAAAAGAATATAACACGTCAACAACCACGGAATGAATATCAACGCTCGTTTGCTGCCGTCATTTTAGACGGCCGGGTCCATGAAAATCATTTAGCCGTGGCCGCATCCAAAGCCTGGATTTTGCTTGGTAGCCCATTAGGGTATTCCGCCCCCCACCTTCCGGGCGCTACAGACAGGCAGCCACTCGCTCATCCCGTCGGCGCTTGCTTTCATCAACTCATTTTGTTGCTGAGCGAATTAGTCTGCAAATCTCGTTTCTATTAGTCGCCTTCTTTTGCAGACGTGGCCGA
>LQNS02277602.1:6102838-6147810 GCA_001587735.2 Parhyale hawaiensis
CTTCGTTGTCATATCAAAGATGGCGTCTGTGTTCCTATAACATTTTCTGGTGATCTGGTTTTCTTATGTTTAACGGGAATATAGAGATTCTGATCGGTTAACTGACGGTAACATGCATTTTTGTTAACTTGTTCATGATTTGGAAACGCTATGGACGATATTATTTCTGTATTTATAGGTTCTGTTTACTGAACTTGAATGGAGCGGCTCGTTCAAAAAAGGGAAGTGCCTACTTCATTCTTCAGTCTTCCGCATTTTCTGCTACTTTTTGTTACCAAATATCAACGCGCCGCGCCCATCAGTTTGACTGCACGCGTTACGATGAGGGACGCATCGCGTTGATGTTTTAGAAGCAGCCGCAGCAAACGCGAGAGACTTGGGGATGAAGCATGTCCCTTTCTTGAACGCACCGCATCGTTCAAATTCAGCAAACAGAACCTATAAATGCTTGATTTATCATCTACAGCAGTTTCATAATGATGAATAGTCCAATAAAAATGCATTTTTGCCTCACTTTAAACATCACAATCACTGTATTTTCGCTTAACTGAAGAAAACTAATTAAGCTGATAATTTAAGAACACTGACGCCATCTTTGATTTGACAAAGAAGCGGATTGGTGCGTGCAGATTTCACTTTTATCCGTTTATCAGGCTATAACTTTTTTTTTAACTGGTTGTTCCTATCAAGTTCAGGCTATAAAATCATGGGATACGAATGTAACTTCAAACCGACACGATATATAGGCTAAGTGAAAATGTAAGGAAACGATATCATAAGAGAACGTGTGGCGCGCAGCCACCGGTGCACGGCTACATTAGTCAGACATTCTTCAACCGTTGCTCCGAATAATGCAGATATCTTAAAAGTAGTTTTTCAATAGGAAAGCTTTAACTTTAAATTCGTAATGAGTAAAATTTTGGTTTGGAAGTGTTAGGAAGGTATTGGAATTAAGGTTCGCCTTACTATCTTGTAAAGATTCGGAGGTTCGCGTACTAATGTACGGAATAAATGTTTGCACCGAAATTTTGAAAATTGGGTTCGTTATTCGGTGGTTCGGAACCCCAAACCGGCGAAGATTCGGGTTCGGATTCGGAACCCCAAAAAAGGTTCGCGCGGCCATGCACCTCTGCCTGAATGATCAAAGTCTCTTGTGCGCTATTCGTGATATGTTTTTAGACGAATGAAATAATTTTTTTTTGTACGATGCATATTTATTTTTCTAAGAGCCTAAAATATCCCATGCTTTCTGCCAGCTCTAGAATAGTACCTGTACAGGCTGTACTTACTATAGTCGCTGTAAATAATTAACCGCGATCTCAGGAGCACTCAAACGTAGAATGTACTACTATAAAAATACTGAAATAAAGCGTAATGCAGGGCAATCACTGGCGTCCACTTCTTGAACGCGCATAATTTATTTGCCAGAATATCAAAAATACTTTTCGTATTGCAACAACATGCCTTTTATTTTCCAGTTAAAACTTCGCATGGAGTACAGGAAGAGACGTTTATCTTCTGACGCCTTTGAGCTTAACCGGGGGGCGTTCTTCCCCCTGTGGACAGAACATCGATTTTCAGCGGTGTAAACATCCTAAACCATTGGAGTAAAGGCATGCTCGATTCGTCTACTTCGATCGAGATAATCCAATATGATCATCTTTAACTTGTACGAAACCTCAATTATGAGTATTTGATTTAGCCAGTTTGGATTGAGTTCCAGGCTTTACTCTGCGACCAATAGATTGCATTTTATACCACACATGATTTGTATTTCCGCTTATGAATTTTAATCTTGAGGGAGGACAATTCGAAAACGTACCTACAATATTAGACAATGTTATTAAGAAGCTGTCATAAAACATATACAGTAACAGAACTTCATAAATTCACAACAGCTGATGCCTAATATACGTCTACCTCTACCTATTTCCGGAACTTGAAGAACGCAAAAATAGGACCGATCCTATATATATAAGCTAAACATTTCCGGCCCATGAAAACAACTGCAAGCACAACTTCTGAAACGACAAGTGCCCTTAAGACCAGAATGCAAGCTGATCACAAGCTCAAAGGAACGGCAGAAAGGCGTACAAGCGCTGGATGCCACATTAAACAAAGATGGCATTATGGCAGTGGAGACTCGCCCCAATGCATCGCCTCGCAGGCCTTGAGAAAGTAACTGTAAAACCTAACCTCGATTACATGAAGTTTGCCGCATCAAATAACGCAGGTTTCTTTGTGCCACAACCGAAGCTAACCTGCCAAATATACCTCCCGTGTGTCGTCTCCCTCGGTATGAGTTATACTCGTCATCAGTTTACTAAGAGAGAGCTCAAATGATTGTTTAATCAAGTCTTTACAGAGTTTAAACTGTGTGTTTTTAGGCGAATATTTGAGAGAGAGTGATGTTTGGCAGTGTTCTAGTGACTGAGTTCACTTAGAGTTTATTTTCTTTTACAATTATCCAGTTTATTTTTTTCCTCCCATTTTAGTCTTGCAGCTGCGTAAATATTTTGTCACAGCACAATTTTTAGGATTTTCAATTACCGTGCACGACGGTGGTGAAGTTAAGATTGTGTTCTAACTTAGTAGGACAGCGCAGGAAACTTAACGTGAACGCGCCCCAAATTGAGTGACCGCGAGTGGCAACACTGCCGGAGCAACATCGTCCCGCCATATTGTGGAGTGCAGTCGTGCTCTCGCCGACTCCCGCCTTTTCCATGATTTCTCATCGACCGCGTTATTTATGCGCTTTCCTTTCCATTCAAATAGAAAGATAAGACCTCCAAGCGCGTCTGTTGTTCACCGAGTGTCTATTTTAATTCAAGTTTGTGTGTAGAATGCCGCGGAGAAATTATTTTCGGAAGTATGTTCAAGTAAGGTGGATCGATTGCTAGCGAGAGAACGGCTAGACCTGTGTGCGGAAGTTCGTTCGTCCGTACGTGCGGCGCTTCATGAGCCCTGCACATGGAAATTTATTTTGTCCCATGGGAATTTATTTCGTCCCTTGGGCTTCATTGAATGTGGCCGTTATAGCAAGCGGTAATAGTTACACCGGAATTTATTCATGTCACTCTGTCCCTGGCCTACTCTTATCCCTGACGTCGTGTTATCTCCTGTGACGTGTGAACTGTTATCGGGAAATCTGTGCCTCTAATTGAAAACGGAGTGTTGTGTTACAGAAAATTACTTTCGTTTCGTCGCTTACGGAGTATCCAATATCCTTCGTGATAACCGGAGGTTGTGTTACAGAAAATCACTTTCGTTTCATACGAAAAACTTCAACATTTTCATTGAAAACGAAGTGGGACATTTCACGCGAAGAATTAAGAAATTTTGACTGAAAACGGAGTGTTTTGTTACAGAAACTTGCACTCGTTTTATATGATGAGTTTAAAAAAATTATCTGATTGAGCGATTCCCTACCGTAAAGTAGGCCAACTTCTATGATTTTCGAAGTTTTTCTGGGTACAAGAAATTTAGCCTAGTTAATTTTTTGTTTTGTGTACTGATTTTATAGCTATCTTTATTGGAGTAAAAATGAAAGTGATGCAACGTTGGAGGTGCCTCAAAGAGAAGGAAGAAATCTACTAGCTACCTACTAGCGGTAAAGTGAGTGCCGAAATGAATAGTGATAATATTTGTGTACTTCGAAGTCGCCATGTACTAATGAAGGTAGGCTATTTGACTATTGTGTTTTTGTACCCTGCGTATCACTTTTTAGCGTACAACTACGGATTTCAATAGGTAATATTCAGCCCAATATTGTTGTAACCCAAAGACAGGTTCATCTGGAGCGTAAGACTGGTATTACCGATAAAAAAAGCTTGCCTATATATATTCAAAAGTATCATACGCCACGACATGTACTCCACATTTGCTCTCGCACTTGTCATCAATCCTTTTAATTAAAAAGTGACCCGTAGAACCAGCAACGGGAGGACTCAATCGGACTAGGTAAAATAAAACTTAGCCGTGACCGCACGTAGCAAATTTACATCACATCGACGAGTAGAAGTATTTGACTGTGGGGTCTAAGGCCTTCGTAGGTTGTTTTCTTAAACATTTCACCGTATTTTTTCGATTTAGTTCATTCAATCTCCCGCTTATGACTGGCCAGCAACTTGAGCTGCAAAATACTGTAAAATGTCGTCAAGTAGGTACAGAAAGTTCGAGAAATAGGATAACTGTTACTGTGGTTTCTTTCGCGTACAGAACTGGCTATAACGCTGCTTATACTTGTTGGTAAGGAGTAAATATATTCTGTGAAGAGCACTGTGAATCGAATGAGATGTAAATAAGGCTTCAGTTAAAAAAGGAGAAGTTGAATCAGGTCGTCATACGGGACCAATTTCAGCGCTAGTGCTGTGAAAGTTTCCACTAGTAGGCCCTGCAATTTTCTATAGATGATTGTTTATAGCTCAATTAGTATATATTCTCTTAATTTGTTTATACGACAAAGAGAACAAGATTCGCAATTTAAGACGATTTTTCTGGCGAAATCAGTTAAAATACTCATAGGCTGCTCAACCATAGATTCGTCGATGTGATGCCATTGATGACGTCACTTTTTGATGCTAATTTCTCGGGAATCCTCCCGTTCTACGGCTAGCAGTCCCGTGAGTCATCCAGTGTTATCTTGGAAAGCTGATGGGGTTTAATTTAGAAAGTTCGTATATTTTTAAAAATTTGTTTTGTTCTTTAATCGATGTATTTTTCGATGCTGATTCCAAATCTAAAATCCTTTTTTAGCGGTCGGTCTTAGTTTTTGAGTTATAGGGGGAAAACCGTAAAAAATACTCTTAAAAACCCACCATCTTGGGGGACACGTAGGAAACCGGGGTTTTTGTGTGGGTGAGACGTGTGTATATATATATATATATATATATATACTGAATATAAGGTATTCATAACCGAACCTAAGCTAACCCAACCTCCCCAACCTCTCTTTCTCCTATCCCCCACCCAAAAACCATGGTTTCCCACGTGTCCCCCAATTGATTGTGGGTTTTTAAGGGTATTTTTTACGGTTTATCCCTGTAACTCGAAAACTTATGTCGACCGCCAAAAACTGATTTCAGAATTGGAATCAGCATCGAAAAATGCATCGATAAAAAAAATATATGCGAACTTTCTAAAGGAATAACGCTTGATGTATTGCAAGGGGCCACTGGTAAGCCTTTATCAAACGTTAAATTTATTTGACTGAAAATAACCTGATGTGACGTACCTACACTTGCCAAAAAACGGTAGACAACGCGATATCTACTTGGCGTTAAATAAACATACTAAACAGGCATGAAGGTATAGTTGCAAATTGTGGACGATGTTACGTGATCAAGGGCGTACTGCAAGTAATACGGTTTTCCGTAAAGTAAAATGCCTGTATGTAGCATATTATTAAAATTCCTTGTCAACACGTTATATGAAGCTCCGTTAACATGTTAAGCAAGCATCGCTCTTTGCTGAAAATGCATTAGTTATATACTTGCAGTATGCCCTTCATCACGTGTCTAACATCGTCCACGATTTGAAATATGCATGCATTTTCTCATGTTAATATAGGCCCTGGTGGTAAAATATTGCTGAACGTTTGCCGAGGTTCATCATGTTTGGTTATTAAAGCCCAAGTACAGACTTTAATTATTCATTTGGCGCCTTTAAATTATACCGTCAACCGCAGTGAACTAGGTACCCTCGGCTACTCACCGTCAACTACCATCTACTGCCGTCAACTACAGTAAAAAAAATAGAGCTTTAATTAATATAGATTTTGAGAGCCATCCCAATCAAAAATTTTCGGTGGAACTACAGTGGCGTATGGTCTGCACATGGCCGTCGCAGGTCGCGACTTTGAGCGGGGCATCCGCGAGGCTCGGGTGCTGCTCGGTCGCGTATTATGCACGGTCGCAATTACTGCTTGTGGCGCACGCAAGTCAAAACTCCAAAGAACGAGTTTTTTTTAGCTAATCTTGCGAATATTTGGTTGAGTGCTCGTAAACAGAGTTTCGAGTTTACCATAAGAGGTGTTAAAATGTTAGACGCCAAGATCAGTTTGCTCAGCAAGTGCGTTTAGTTAGGTTTTCGAATTTTTTCACATTTACAGAGAATTACAACTCAAATTTTTTCCCATTTTAGTGCTACTACAGTGGACATGGCAACTCATTCGGACGCGCAGATCAGAAAAGTCGTTCTTTGCTAGCGTGTGCCATGGCCTTTATACGAAATAGCGCCCCCAGGCGAACCCATGCGTTACCTACCGCAGCCAAGCCTACGGGACATTTGTCTTTTGTGTCCACCTTGCTCCCTTCTATTTTTAGACTCTTACTGATGATGCTTTGTGCTATTCTTCCTCTTCTTTCCCGACTTGCTGTTCCAATGTGTGTTGGTCTTTTGTGGGATCACCCTCGTGCATGGGCCCCATGTTTCTGTCGACTATTACATGTCCCTACCTTTACCTCTCCCGAAACACCGTAGTTGTATAAATTATATGCAGGCAGATTGAAACAACGTATTCTCTCACTCACATACATTGTTTTGTGATCGCAAGCCACCGTTTTTGTACCTATATTTATTTGTATAGCATGAACTTCATTCCATTAGTTTACTTTAGACTAGGCATCACTTGAAGATACACCCCTCTCCCCATCTCGGCAGTTGACGGACATCCCCCAAACCGCTATGGGGAGGATGATCGTCCATGCATTGATCCAAATACTTCAAAGACAGATATAAGACACCCACAGTTACCATCAGTTTATACAGTTTTCTTTATCTTCAAAAACTTGTATTTGTGTTTGTATCTTCGAAATGCTCCATTTCAGTAGGTAGGTAGGTGCCTCACTACCATTTTAAATTTTTTTGTAAGCGTGATTAAAATAGTGTATTCATTGATTAATATTCATTGTATCAAATTATTTTGTATTAATGAATTTTCCCCAGTGATTCATCGGCACTGCACTATTTACTGCACATAATTATCATATGCTCACCTGGTTGGTTAGATATGCATGATTAATACGGAACACGCGATGTGGAACATAGATTTATTCCCAGAAAATGAACGGTAATATTCGGTACCGTACTGTACTGTATGTGAATTGGTGCTGTTCCTTTACATTGTAAGAAGTGCTGTTCATACAGAAACCACTGCTCAGTTAGGATTGTAAAGATGTAAAGAGGTCTGTATCCCAATGCCTACCAGGGTGTGTTATTTTGCTACAGGAGTTGTCCTTTAATATTCCATTATTCCATTATTTTTTTTACCAATAAGTAATACTTTTATATACTCGTGGCACATACCTATATATATTATTGTATTGCTTTTCTACTCGAACACTTTTAGTTGTTTTTATTATGTGTTAATTAGCCTAAGTATTGGCTATTAAATGCCTAGTAGCTGCAGTTTTTTTAAGACATGTAAATTGAATAGGTATAGGCTTATTATTATTGTTAATTTTACGCTGTACAAGTTTGAATAGTGTAAGCTTCACTTGAATATATTATCGTTATACATTGAATAATTAGTAGCTACCTGTTTAAAATCAGTTAATGCTATTGTTTTTATAGGTATAATATTATTGGTACCTATCAGTTAAGTAATTTACTGGGGTGCCAGTTAGTTACAAGTTTCGAAACATGAGAAATATTTTTTATGTAAAAGTATTTTTTCTGCATTGCTGCGGGCATAAAAAATGATTTCGTGTTGAAACAATTTTTTTTGCTATTATATTTTATAGCAAGACTTTTTCTAGCAACTTGATTCTATTAACAATGTAGCCATCAATAATTTTTTGATTCAGTGTAGGTAGCCTGCCTCTGTGTCTTTTACAGTAGGGTGCACAACAATGGAAGACATTGGTTGTATTCTTCTGTCCCTGCCCTCAAGGTCTTTGGGAGAAAGAAACGTTATTAGAGATTCCTAGTACCTAGTCGGAAATTCCATAACCTTATTTTCGGTTCTCCTAAAGCTGATACACGATTTAGCTCCCTGAGAGGGAGGCCGGGGGGATAAGCATTTCTTTCAGGACAAAGCCTACGAATATACAATCTTCAAACCGACACTCAGACTTTCAAACAATTATCAGCTTAACAATTGTTTAATTAAGAATTTAATATTAGCCTAAATAATAGTTAGGCTACTAGATTAACTCAACATTTCAAACGTTTATTAGATTAAGTCTTCTCGATTCACTCGCTTGGTCGAACTAATCTGTTGCTACTATAGTCAAACCACCGTCAGCCGTTCTTTAGATGCGGGGCTGAATTAAACGCAGCAGTGTCAAATTTAATCTGTTAACGAATGCACTTTGAGGTTTCGAATATAAATATAACTTTATCGATTGAGACGAGTTACACCCCGCACTTAAGAGAGATTTGGCAACGTTGCTCTGCTTTCTTTGCGACGCCCATCGGACTCCTTACGCTTGTTTGATGGTATAGCATTAACTTGTCCCGGCATCTAATCTCAGTCTTAGGATTCAAAGCTTTAAATCGCGTTTCAGGCTTTAATTGACAACCGATTACACTTGTGATGGCGAGGCAGGTTGGAGTTATTGATAGTCTCGAGTGTAATCTGAATGTGATTAACTCCTGGAACTCAATCCAAATAGTGTCAAATCCGACGCCCGTGCTGGAAGTTTCGGACAAATAAAAACCAACTCGATGCAAACTCGATAAAACCAACTCGATACAAACTCGATAAAACCAACTCGATACAAACTCGATAAAAACAGTCGACTCGCTCACGCCTTATAGTCGAAATCCGTCTTGTACTCCACAAGAAACTTAATATACCGTAGTATATAAAATGTCTATTTTTATTATTTTAAGATGTTTCGTGATGATGCATATGTTAAATTGTTAAGTTCTGCTCTCACGGCACAACATGCGCCAACAGATTTTAATTTCTACAATGGTGCACATGCGAGCATGAAAAGTTGAGCATCAGGTGTTCTAAATCGTCTGCCGTGCCTGCATGCGGTAATTCGTGGTGTCCCTATGCGAATGAGTTGTAATGGAAGATAGAAAATTAACCCCTTAACGAACTTGCCCCAAAATATCTCTGTTAGCACTTCCTAGTGTTTGTATGTTATTCCTACTAAACTGTAGAGAATTTAAGAAAAACTAGTTCGTCAAGGGGTTAATCCTGGCGCTGTTGCGTCGTGGTGTTTGCGTATACTTATCCTTATTTTTTCTTGCCTCTTTGATAAGTACAACAGAGCCTCAGTAAACCTCTTTATTGTTCTGGAATGTTCCCAACAGTTGCGTTTGAAGACGGGCTCCGACGACAGTCGTTTGCGCTTCGTACGTATTACAAACCGTTGGAATGTTTTGTAGCGTTCTTAAAAAAAACACAGCTGCGTATCAACCTAAATATGTACTACAATCTTAGCTGTCGTGTCATTAAATGCCTTTGGTAAAGACTCGAACGTTTCTTCAAATCTGCAGTTATGTAAAACTAAAAAGAAGAAACAGCTCGGCGCTTCTCTGTTGATTGTAAAACAGCAGCATAGCAGTCGGAGTCTTGACGGGTTCTAACGACTTCGAATGATGGTCGTGTAAACTCGATTTGAAAATATTGCATATAGAAGGTAACACTTTTCGCGTATTTCTTTGTATTCGGGTAGTTTTGGCACATCTTTATACTTTGTAAACTTTGAACTACTATTGTGAACCTACCTTTCCGTTTACGGTACCTACTAATTTTTTCTAAGAGTGAAGTTGTTCTACGCTGCTAAGTGATGATTGCAGCGACATCAAAATTATATTAATTACTCTACGATCAATACTATTTTCACACCTCCCTGCCTGGATTTTAGCAACACCGTCGCAGGAGCGAAAGAGTTTTAGCCCTCAAACACCTTGCAATCCTTGCGTAAGAAGAATACCCCGTGTTATCATTGTAAGGTTAGGTAAACTAACGGAAACAATCAGAATTCAAGAAGTTCGACATAAGCTAGCTGTGATTGTTATTAACTCAAAATTCACTTTACTTTACTCGATTCACAATTGAGCTGATAATAAGATATTGCCTTTTTTAATAGAATGAAAATTTTGAGACTCATTCCTCTCGAATTTAAAAAAAGAACAATGATTCAGCGTTATCTACTACGCTCATTGGGATCGCAGCGCAATAATTACCTAACTGCGAACTTGTGGAAAGCCAGGGATCCTTAATTCAATAATTTTGGTGCCAAACGCCTGGCGTTATTTTTAATGGGCAACTGCAGGATCAATCAATCAGTGGGGAAGAGTATCGAGCAGTACGATGGCGCAATCCTGCAAAAAATTTTACCAGCAATTCACCTCTGATTTGACACACGTTTTGAAGCCCTTCAAAAATATTTAAAAACAAATTAGCGTAATTAATTGCAACGCTCGTAATTGCAGCTGTACCAAAGCCATCGTCAAATAAAATATACACGCACGCCAACTTCCAAAAAACTCGAAAGCAGTCAAGTTGACAGAGTGCGTGCGTGTGTCAGTGTGGCACAAATCTTTTAGTGTGCCAGTGGCTGTGGTGAGGTGAGGAGGTAGCACTTACTCCGCGACTTGTCAGGTCCCGTTACCTGCTTCCTTTGTGTAGCTTGAGAGATTATCTATCCAGCAGCTGCACTATGGGAGTGGTTTTAGTACGTGTATCGTATGGTTATGTGGTGCGATCAGTGGCCAGCGGGTAGGCTAGTGGCGCCGTGGAATACCTACCGTGCACGTACCACCTAACCTACCAGTGATGGTATGATTGTCCACAGATGGTCGGGTCCGAAGTTCCGAACGAGAGGGTGTAATTTACCAAATTCAAAGTCTCGTCAAAGCAGAAAATGTACCGCAAAGTTTACTTAGTTCAGACGGATAGCACTTATTGGACTTATTTTTAAGGTCAGTTATATCAGCGAAGAAAGAAAAGTTCTTCTAACTGCCCATTATTTCCTATAGGTACTATTATTATAGCGTAATCTTTTATTCAGCACGGTAGTGTACTTGCAGTTGCAAAGAGGCCCGTGAAAATAAGAACAGTTGCCTTATTGTTTGTTTTTGGCTGTAGTTTGTAATATTAATCCTGCTTGAACGTATTTTTTGATTCAGAGATCTACATGGCAATTTGGCAAAGGAAACTAGTTACGTTTATGGTGTCACTTATTTTCCATACCTACATTAACAAGCGTGCATAAGAGAAATGCTTCAATGTACGCACGATTGTGAAAAGTTGAGCAATGAAAGTGATTTTAACAATCTCAAGGCAGTTGAAAACTGCCGATGAATGAGGATAATTTTTTAAATTTTCATCAGTTCAGAATTTTGAGAAAAATTGCATTCCACTGTTGCGTAGCTCAGCAGGGACTTCGTTGCAATTTACGTTTTGTGGTCTTCAGCTTGTGTGTCTGTGTTACAAAAGTTAGTATGTAACTTACGTGATTATGGTGCACAAGTTACAGCGTGTTACTTAACGTGTGTGTGGCAACAGTTTGATACAGTGTATTATTTAGGTGTTAGCAAGTTACAGCTATAACTTATTGGCTACGTTACACAAGTTACAGAGTATAACGTACGTGGGTGTATTGAATAAGTTACAGTGTCTTTTTTTGTGATTGTGTGACTCAAGCTAAAGTGGCTAACTTCCGTTCCTGGTTACAGAAGTTCTATTTTTTTTAAGTGATAGTGTTTAACTTTCGTGACTGTGTTGCATAGCTATTAAAGTTTCTTGTCTGTGTTACATAGCCTAACTTGACATGGTGTAAGTTAACTAAGTTGACATTTTCAAGATTACGGTGTCTTTTCGTTATAGCCTACACACAACATCGTTTAGGGCAAAGCACTAAAAGTACGTTGCCAGCGTACGAAAACGTTAATTCGCTATGAACTGCCGCTGTCATTGTTATGCAAATTCGACAAAAAAAAAAAAAAATACTTCCAAGGATAAATCCCGGTTTCTTGACTTCTTCGTGGTTCGGTTCTGAAGAATGTCTTTCATTTTTCTTTCCCTCTACTCAATTTTTTAAGGAAACCATACCTGCACTCTGAGGGTGCAAACCTCCACCAAGAAATGTAATGCTAACGTAAAGAGACTGACGGACGAACGGAGAAACGGGCGGACATTTCGTCGCCAAATTTCAATCCTCTGTTTCTTGTGACCTTCCTCACAATTCCTGTAAATTTCGTGAAGATCCTGGTATAACTTATTGGGCTTGGTACCTATGTTGTTAACAGAAAAAAAAAAAACAAACAAACACACAAATAAGCTGACATCATCACAGAAATTTAATCGCATGTTCCTCGAGATATTTCTATCTGATCATGTACCTAACTTTTTTGAAGATCCATCGATAAATATTTGAGTTACGTTACTATCATGCAGACAGACAAACAAACGGACAGATCAGTATCTTATAAAACTGCATCATCTGTTCGTCGGAAAACTGGTAGCAGTTCTTGTAAATTTTATTAAGATCGTCCGCACCTCCTTCAGTTATGTTGCTGACAGGTAAGCAGACCAATGACGATAGGAACGTAACATCCTTGGAAAGGAAGTGAAATTCAGGATCTATGCTAACGCTAAAGCCGGGTTCCACACGACAATCAAATGAACATGTTTTCTCAGTTAAAAATCGTAACTGTTTTACTTTGTCCGAGTAAACACAACTTTGTGTCAAAAAAAAAGGTGCTGTCACCTATGATATGAGTTGGCTCATCATGTGTCCTTAGTAAAGCTTCTAAAATCTCTTCAAACGTGTAATGAACCATGCACTTTTCTGTTCTGCTTCTTAAACGAACACAGCCACGCATTCGGACGCTGTGTTGAGAGAACACGTTCATTTGACTGGCGTGTGAACTCGCCTTCAGATATACGGTGCTTCTGACGTCTTCGATGTTTAGATTTTAAAAAACTCGGCCTAGCAACAGTTGACATTTCTATCGTTCTGCTAATAAATTTCTTCCATCTCATAGCCTACATTATATCGTGGTGAAGACATAAACTAGACAAGTCCTGTTCGCACGATAGTCTTTGGCCCTGCGTTCATGCTAACAACTCGGCCTAATGTTTCGCCGTGTCCCTACAACACAACTTTGTGTGCCTAAAGTACCTATTTGCTAAGTCTTGCCGTCAAGTCAGTTCGCTTAGCCAGTACCTAGCACTAGCACGGCTTCGGAGGTCTTTCCGGATCTGGAGCAAATTGGAATACCGAAACGTGCACTTTTCTGATATTTAAACCAACACGTCAGCGCATGCGAACGCGGTGACGTATGAACGTAACACAAAAGACTTGCGTGTGCACCGGCCTCTTCTAAGCACCAACTGTGTATCAATATGTAGTAGGTACAGCCGTCGAAATTGTATATTGGTACTAAATAAATAAAAACATTCACTCTGAAGTGGGCAATAGAAAATTATAAATAACAGTGATTACGATAGAAACATGGATATTTGATAGCTCCTCATACCTACATCTTGATTCAATTATTGGATATAAGTCAACAACTTTAGGATACTTGCCTATCATAAAGAGTAAGTGACCAAATTTTTTGGGATAATGTGTTTGTTCGTTCGTACGTTTGTTGTTTTGTTTGATTTTATGTTTTTTAGCGCATAAAACTCAGAATGTTTTGAGTGAATCTTTATGGAACTTCCAGGAATTGTTACCTCCTCCAAGGAGGTTATGTTTTCGTCGTGTTTGTGTCTAGTTGTTTGTCTGTTTGTGCGTTTGTCTATCTGTCACCAAGATAACTTAAATAGTTATGAACCCATTTTGACAAAATTTACAGGGATGTTTGGTAGCTATGTTAATAGGAACATATGATTAACTTTTGGTGAAGATGTGTCCATCCGTTTGTTTGTCTACCTTATTTTTTAATGCCATAACTCAAAAAGTTATGGATGGATTTTTACGAAATTAAAATGAGTTTTTAAGTATATAACAAAGAGTAGATGACCAAATTTTGATAATGATCCGTTTGTTCGTTCGTTTGTCACTGTTTTTAATTTTATGTTTGTTAGCACAATAATTCGAAAAATAATTAATGGATCTTTATGAAATCTATAGGGGTTGTTAGTAATGTTAGAAGACATAAATGATAAAATTTTGGTGCAGATCGGTTTGTTCGTTTGTATGTTTCACTCATTGTTTGTCTTAACGTTTGTTAGCAGTATAACTCAAAAAGTTATGAACGGATCTTCAAGAAAATTGCACAAGCTGTTATTACTATCAAAAGGCACCAATGATTAGATTTTGGAGTTTATACAAAGAAAATTGTAGTTTCGCCTCTCTCGCTCTCTCGAGCCAATTTGAATTTTTTTGCTGCCTTTGCCTCACTTGGCGGAGGTATGCGCTCTCAGAGTGCTCTAGTTTGGTATATGTGATTAGCTACTTCTATAATGCTGTTCCCACGAAACGCGAAAGTTTTTTTTTTTCTCGGCCGCACGGTAAAGGGTTAATCCAGTTTATACATGTTATCTTAAGTATTGCGTAATCCTGCGAGCGCTTTTATCATTTCTTTGTCGCGACCATGAGCTCGTAGGTACTCATTGCCTGCCATTGAGAGACTGCGTGCCGTCTCTCTTTTTCTGGCGTCCATTTCGCAGGCACTTTGCGGAGGTCACTTGCCTAGTGTGTGTGTGTTTGTGTGCCGTTGCCTTTGTGTTGCACTTGTGTTGTAGTTACGTACCTTATGGATTTTCTTTATGTAGCCTACGTGTCCTTGTTAATGCTGTGCTATAGCTACGATCTAAGCTAGGGATGGTGTTCTTGCTGTACTGCACGTGCACTGGCTGTGCTGTACGTGCAGTGGCTGTGCTGCACGTGCAGTGGCTGTGATGCACGTGCAGTGGCTGTGCTGCACGTGCACTGGCTGTGCTGCACGTGCACTGGCTGTGCTGCACGTGCAGTGGCTGTGCTGCACGTGCAGTGGCTGTGCTGCACGTGCAGTGGCTGTGCTGCACGTGCACTGGCTGTGCTGCACGTGCACTGGCTGTGCTGCACGTGCACTGGCTGTGCTGCACGTGCACTGGCTGTGCTGCACGTGCACTGGCTGTGCTGCACGTGCACTGGCTGTGCTACACTTGAATTGTCCTAGGTAAGCTATAGATTTTCTTTCTGCAAGCGCCCTTGTTAATAGTATCTTGTGGCACTATTACGGTATCGTAACTATATCAATAGCAGCCTGCTGTTACGGTACTCCCTGGTCAAGATATATATCTCTCAAAATGTCATTATCAGGTAGCTACATTTACATAAAAAGTAGCTCGTTTGTGTCGAGCCGGGGGAAGGCGCCCTTAGATACCGTTGTGACATGTAGCGGAGGCCTCTCTTTGTTTTCCGTACCCTAGCGCAGGTATTTCCTGATACCGTTGTCAAATTTGCAATCAGAAACTGCTCGATGTTACCCTTGCGCCACGAACGCATAATACTGTCCTTAATTTTGGACTGTCCTGATAGCGCTGTTGTGAGGAGAGATGAAGGTTTACCGTATGCATGGAGGTATGCCCCCAGTTTCTTCCATGAGATACCTAGTCCGCTGGTGTTGATAAGCGACCTGACCCACGGTACCCCTACCTACTCTCGTGGGGGGTACAGAAGGGTCGGACCCTCACGAATGTTTCTTCCGTCCTTTTCTTTTTTCGTCTATTAGAGATGCTTTGCACTTAATATCCCAGCCAGAAAGTGCACTTGGCCAGCACAAATTTTCTGCCATGATTGCGCTATAAAATATTTCTGCTACAGCTATGTGTCGAGACCAGTTTTCACCGTCGGTATCACTTATCCAGTGGGTACAGTGGTATAACGAGGACTATGACATAATACTGATCACGGGGTTTATTCGTTGAAGATGTACCGAAACTGTCAGTAGAGGCCAAAGGCTAGATACCTGCACCTCTACATACTATTCGTACCTTTTCCAGGCACTAGCACCTCTCCAGTTTTCTATACGAACGATTCCGTGGTGGTCGTCCAGTTTTCATTCCAGCGGCCGCGATGTAGCGTGCGACGGGTCGTTTGCCCAGAGGCCAGTTTCCATGGAGCTACAGACGTGTTGCCGTTCACCCGTTAGCGCTGCAATTTACCCGTTACCTTGGCAATTTCCTCGTCGGCGTAATTAGAAAGTTGCGTGCCTGCCTTGCAGCTGATTTGTCTATCTGGACTCAAAACACCTCATCGATTGTGCTCGTCTTGCTTTATCCTGCCCAGACGACGCCTTAATTCTGCACTGCAGTTCAGCTCGCTGTAGATTGTGTATAAAGGATACCGTAATTTTGCTCCTGGCTGCGCATTGTGTGTAATGATACGGTCTATTTTGCACCAGGATGCACGTGGTGTACTTGGGTACAGTAATTTTGCACATTGTGTGCAATGGATATACGGTAGTCGGTCGGTTAGTTTTGTACTAGGTTGCACATCGTGTAGAATGAACAATACTCTTATTTAGCACCTGGTTGCTGTTTGTGTAATTGGTCATGTTCTTTGATTCTAAGCCTGGTTGTAAATTCTGCATTGACGTGATAGGTACTCTTGGTGAACAGCACGTCTGGTTGCTCCTTACGCTAGACAAAATGCAGGACTTGTGCATCAAACTGTACGTAAATTGTGTACCTACGAGGGCAATGCTATTTTTGGCATCCAGGTGCAGTGTGTGCATCGGGATTAATGGTGTTCGATCCCACTCGTTGCTGATTATCGGAGTGCAACGATTCAATCCTTTATCGTCCACATTATCACAACTCCTAGCACAGATAGTACCTGGTATTTCGTGACTATAGGCTATGTACGGCGCAGGCGCACATCGCCACCAGGCGTTTCAAACTGTGCTATTCTTATGAAATTAATGTTTTTATAATGGCAGGAGAGTGTACTGTTAAACATCAGTATGGCTCATCATGTACACTATTTTATGTCCTCCCTGGAAACATACATGTTACTTTTAAGAGAAACCAAATTTGAAAAAAAAACTATGTGGGTAGCGAGGCTTAAACTAATAGAATACCTACTACTTACTTTCATAAGCTACAGTTTATACTGGATGCTTATTTTTACCTTCGCCAAGGAGGGTGTTTTCGTCGGGTCTGTTATTCTGTCTCACCTCAAGATAGGCCTAACTCAAAAAGTTATGAACGGATTTGGATAAAATTTACAGGGATTTTCAAGTGTGTTAGGAGGAACAGATGATTATCTTCTGATAAAGATCCGCTCACCCGTTTGTTTGTCTCCCTCATTTTTGCCAATGCCATGGCAAGTGGCAGCTCGTCCATTAGGGCCAGTGGGGCTGGCCCCACCAACATATTGAATATAAGAGTAGAAAAAATACAAATGGAAGGATGGATCTTGAATAATACCTAATTTTTTAAGAATTTAGGGCCCGAATTCAGCTTGGAAAAGAACATGCATCTCAGAAAGGCTTCCACATGAAAGTTGAGGGGCCCCGCCCTTACGTAGAGCACGAGTCGCCCCTGGTCATAACTAAAAAAGTTATGGACGGATCTTCATGAAATTTACATGAATTATTAAGTTTAGTAGAGCAGTAAATAACCAAATTCTTGTGATGCTTTATTTGTTCGTTTGTGTGTTTATTGCTGTTTGATTTCGTGCTTGTTAGCGCAGTAACTAAAAAGTTTTGAATGGATTTTTATGAAATTTACAGGAGTTGTTAATAAGATAAAAGACAAATGATTAAATTTAGTGCAGATCTGTTGGTTCGTTTGTAAGTATGACTTATGTTTGTTCGCTGCATAACTCAAAAAATTGTAAGCGGATGTTCAACAAAATTGCAGAAACTGTTAATACTATCAAAAGGCACAAATGAGTAGGTATTGGAATTGATACATAAAATCATGGTTTTAGAGCCAATTTGAATTTTTCCTTACCGTTACCTTGCTTGGGGGAGGTATGCGCTCACTGAGTGCTCTAGTACTATAATGTAATGTCAGAATCCAACCTCGACTCCATGAAAAAAAAATCCTTTAATAAATTCGTATGCCGTGCCCCCCTTCAGTAGTCATGAGAAACCTCTGCTCCGACGGAAAGATTCCGTATCGTTGCTGTCGGTTTCTGCAAAAGTTTCCGCCATTCGAGTGGGGAGGGGTACAGGGGGTCACACTATCAGGTGGTGTCTTTGAGAATGTAATGATATTTCGTTACGTACCTACGTGTTTTCACCCAGGGGCTGTCCCGAATGTCTTCTCCGCAGGGGATGTTGCAGTTGGCCGCAGATCCAGCTGAAAAGTTTGCTTGTTAGGTTAGGTAGGCTATCTATACTTCCCCATCTGTTTCGCGAGGTGGGCCGCCCGAATGGTGGTAAGCGACTCATCCCATGGGACTCCTATCTACTCCCGTTTGGAAAAGCCACAGAAGTCACCCTTCGCAGGAGTGTTTTCTTTTTCTGCCTCCTTCTGTTTTCTATTTTCGTGTCTTAGAGATGTTTTGCCCCTTTTCTTCCGGCAGCAGTAGTGCACTCGGCCAGCTTAGACTCTCCGGCAGGAATGCCGAGATGAAACCTTCATATAGGTACTGATGCTACATACTAAACTGAGTCTCACTGCTTAGATCACATCGTATTACATGGGCGCGGTTATACAACCTGAGACATGACAATTCGTTACGTGTTTTACATGAAAAGTTTAAATACTCAGCGAATTTTGGTATTTTCGTTCTTTGTACGCATTCAACAGACGCTTGAGTCGCCAGCGCCTGACGTAGGGAGGTTACCTAGAGATCGATATTTAAACTCCATAGAATTTATTTCTCACTTAGAGCATTGAGAGGAATACAATCATAAACTTGAGAAAAACCCACAATTAGTTGACAAAAGGCCGCTCTAAGCATTAAAGCTTCTCGGGCCGATTAAAAACATTAAGACTACCCAACAACATATGCATAAAAAAAAAACAACTAAATATAGCAAAAAGTTACAACAATATTCCAAAAAGAGTGCTGCATAGAATAATAGAATGTCAATATTTTTATAAAAGGTAAGTAAAACTAATGAAGTCACAACAATAAATTTGTAAGAGAGCTGAGTCAAAATAGGAAAAATATGTCATCAATATTTCAATGAGAACAAAAGAAAGCAGTTGAGAGAATCAGTCATAAGAGAAATAAGTTAATTGGTAGAAAAGCATAAACATATTTTTATAAGATGAAGTAGCTAAGTAAAGCAGGAAACTTCACAGTTATTGGAGAGCGGAGTAAAAAATAAAAAACTCAAAATCGTAGCAAATTTTATAGAACTAGTGAATTGTAAAGTCAGTATTAGAAAGAGCTATGTAGCATTCCAATTGCACATTGGTTAAAAAGAAAGCGAATACTGGAATGCAATACTAGTAATGACTTATAATGGCTTTCCCGAAAGAAGTTTTCAAACTCTGTACAGACATAGGCAGAAGTAAATCCTCGTCAATTTCATTGATTAACTTCACCATCTGAAAAATTGTACCTTCTTCATCAACATCCAGTTTCATTGCAGTCATCCTAAATCTAAATCTACGCAAATGATACTTATTCAAAGGTTGAAGGGGTAAATGATATTTGTTAAAAGAGGGAACATCACAATACAAAAAACTTATGAAGTTGATATTTTGTACTTTGAGGATTACATGGAGAATTTTATTCATTGATGTTAAGATTTTCTTTTTAGATGATGGCGATATTCCACCCCATAACTCAATGCAATAAATTACATGGAGGTGCACAATACTGTAATATAAATCTCTGAGGGTAGTTGTTGGAAGATTATTTGATACGCAGTAAAACAATCCAAGAACTTTGCTCAGCTTTTTGCACACTTTAGCTAAATGTTGATTAAAAGACAACTTTGAGTGAAGGATAATACCCAGATATTTTATTTCCTTTACCAATTCGAACCTAACATTATTAAAAAGTATATCTGTGAGTTCCAGAGTGTCGTTCATCGTCAAGAGCATTAACTTCATTTTACCTTCATGTGGTATTAGCTTGTTGGTTAAAAGCCAGGCTGAAATGTGTGAAATGAAGGTCTTAACCCTACTTACAACTATCTTAAGATCATCGTCAATAAAATAAAAACTGCATCATCAGCAAACAGTACCCAATTTGCGTCAGGTAAAAAGCAATATCATTAATAAAAGCATTAAAAAAGAAAGGGCCAAGGACGGGACCTTGAGGTTAACCCAGGAGTACTGGCTTATCGTTCGAGCAAGCATTTTTGTAGGCAACATATCGAGAGCGATTAGACAAGTAAAACCGTAACAAATCAAGTGCATTGTGCGAGACGCCATATTTTCTAAGTTTTACAATAAGTAGATCTGAATTTGTGGTGTCGAATTCCCTTCGATGATCAAGGAAGAGACAAACTGTGTACTGCCTGCGATTAAAAGCCACTAAACAGTCGGAAATTACTTGTAGTAGTTATTGCAGATGATGTCGACCGGCCTTATCTAAAACCAAACTGTGAGGATGATAAAATATTATGAGTGCTAAAGTACGAATCAAGACGATTAAAAATAATATTTTCAAAAATGTTATTGAACAGAGGTAACGTTGAACTTGGCCTATAATTTTCAACAAGACTAGCATCGCCACTTTTAAAGACCGGCACCACCCTAGCCTGCTTAAAAATACTAGGATAAATGCCGCTTTTAATGCAGCTGTTAAGAATGTCAGACAGTCTTCAATTATCGGCATTGCCTCGAAAAGTAATAGTGTTTTAATATCACTATGGTGCATTTTTTACATTTAAATTTAGAACAATGATTCTAATTTCATAACAATTAGTGTTATGGAAATGTCGTAAGGTATTGACTTCAGTTACTGGTAGCGGTACACGAGCAGCTTGCTTAGGTAAGTTCTAGCTAAGTCCACAGCAATTTGTGTGAAATAATTATTAAAAATTTCTGCTATGCCCCTAGGATCATCAAGAGTTACATCATTATCATGCTTTAATACAGTGTCACGTTTGCTACTGGTCCGACCTAAAAGTTCATTGATAACATTCCACTTCTTTTTCGGTTGGTTTTTGCGCGCTTAGTAGAGTTTTTCACTTAATTGCAAAACATATTTAGTGCATTTCTGAACCATTTATAAAATCGGAAATGAATAATCCCTTTACTGTAGACTCTTACGAAGCTTGTTTCGTTTTCTGATGAGAAACTTTATATCACTGTTCATCCAAGGAGCAAAATTAATGCGGTTTTTTACTGACCGTATGTAAAAATGCGTATAATTTTTATATTAAAACCGCACTTACAAATTGCCAACTTCAAAATTTTGGAGTTAAATTTGCAGTGAAGCGCCGCAGTTCGCAAGTGGCTCACCGTGCCACGTGCTCTCTCTCCCTCGGCGATAGCTGACCTTGGGGAGGAGGGGGATTGAGGTGGTCCCCCCTTTTAACGCATTTCTTATAAGGTCAGACGAGTCGCCAGCTGAACTTGTTCTGGCTCCATCGCTTACGTTTGATAAGCTTTTTATGTGTGACATATACCTACTAAATATTCTGTACATGTCACTGCCTCGTACATGTGTACACCTAGTTATATCACACCCTGGGGTACTAGACTGCTGAGTTTGCTTACTGAAGGTCACGAAATCGTCAGCGCCAGGCAAGTGAACTCTTGCCGTAGTTGGATTGCAGCATCAGTGTTTGTGGCATACACCCTTCATAGCGAGGGCACTGACTTGACCAGAAATTGGGTAGGCCTATGGTCAGGGGGTACCAGTTGTCACGCGTCTTCCGTCTCTAGCGCCATAGCTGTGGCAGTCTCTGGTCGACTGTGCACAGCCGTGCACGTCTCTGAGACGTAGCGGGTATATAGATTTCTCGGTTGAAGTGTGCGGTGAAGTTGACGTTACCTTTAATTCTGCTCTTCTACCACGCTGTACCTTCTACTTATATTCTATATAGGCTACCCACACTACGCGTAGGCCCACCTGTATACCATACTTACCTATGCCTGCTTTTAGCTAATGCTTGACTCGTGGCTATTCCTAGTGCTGCCAAATAGGTTCTCTCCTCTATGTTTTCCAAGATAGGTAATGCCATCTACTATTGCCTACCACTGTATTCGACACGTAACGTGTAACTATAATCCTTTGTTGCACAGAAAAACTATATACTTACCTCCGAGAAAAATGTTGTTTTTGTAGACGTTTGTTATGCTGTATATGTCACCAAGTTATAACTCAAAAAGTTAGGGACGGATCTCTACGAAATTTATGGAAATTGTTAGGCATGTTAGGAGGAAAACATCATTAACTTTGGGTACAGATCCGTTCAACGCTTTATTTGTATGCCTCTTTTTTCTTGGTAATATAACTCAAAAAGTTATGGACGGATCTTCATGAAATATGCATGAATTGTTTGGCATGTAGCTAAGCAAAGGGCCAAATTTTTGCGATCATCTGTTTCTTCTTTTGTGTCTTTTTCCTTATTTTTATTAGTAACATAACCTGAAAAATTATGAACGGATCTTCAAGGAATTTACAGGAACAGCTAGAAATGTTTATAAGACACAAACGACCAAACTTTGGTGATGATCGGGTCGTCCGTTAGTGTGTTGGACATGTATAGGTGTTTGTCAGAATGAGAATCAGAACGTAACTCAAAAAATTATGGACGAATATTCATGAAATTTCTAGGAATTGTTAAAAATGTTAGAAGGCACAAACGACTAAATTTTGGTGATGATCGGGTCTCGTTTGTGTGTTTGACTGTGTGTTCGTTTTAGTGCTTGTCAGAACATACCAGTAACTTGAAAAATTTTGGATGGATCTTCAAGAAAATTTCGGAAACTGTTAATTTATGTCAAAAGGAACAGAGTGCCGCCCAATTTTGGTGGTGATAAAAAGGAAATCGTGGATTCAGGACTAATTTGCATTTTTCAATAACATTGTCTTCTTTTGGTGTGCTCTCACAGTGTTCTAGTTATAGGTAATCTGTAACTTTGTTTGAGCCTGAGAGTGACTAATACTTCCCTACTCTAGCACTACCCCTCACTTTCTTCAAACTTGAAGTCACTCTCATCTGCTCAGTTTATGAAAAAAAAAAAAACATATAAAATGATGCCTCCGAATACCTATAGGGACAATAGGGTACTCTTCACTTAATTCGAGCATCAAAGTTATTATTATACTCTATTAAAAAAGTATTTATACTTCCCAGCTACTACCTACTGGTTTCTGTATTTGAGCGTATTATCTAGTATATCATTGAGATAATGCGTCCCAACCAAGGGATTAAAGAGTGTGAGTCGGTAAATTTTGGAATCCGGAAGGTGGAATCTGAAATTGGCTTGAATCAGGAGTCGCAGTTTATGAAAATGGGACTTTTTTTCAAAAAAGAAAAAGAGTCTGAGTCAGGATATCTTATGTGTCCAAGGAGTCTGAGTCAGGAACTTGCACAGAGCCAGGAGTGGGGAGTTCGTGCAACTTACTCCGCAACCCTTGTATTAACTAATAGGTGCAACCTCCTCCGCAACCCTTGTATTAACTACTTGGTGCAACCTCCTCCGCAACCCTTGTATTAACTACTTGGTGCAACCTCCTCCGCAACCCTTGTATTAACTACTTGGTGCAACCTCCTCCGCAACCCTTGTATTAACTACTAGGTACCCTTCACTGTTCGAGCCTCAAAGTCTTTCCTCTGCCACGTTTTATTTAAAAAAAAATGACACTTATGCCTCCCTACTACAACCCACAACTTCAGCCGGGCCTGAATTAAGGCCCTGCCTCTGCTCTATTATAGTCCAGAAATCGCCAAATAACAACTGCTGTCACCTTCCTAGTCTCCAGGTCCACACCCCCTACGCAGCCAACGCTGTTGCTTCAGCCACTGCTTTGTATGGCCTTTGTGATTGAGAGGTCGATGCTTCCTCCGAGATGGAATCCAGTGGCTTTGTATATGGGATAATGGCTTTTGAAGTGTTTCCGGTTAGGGCAATTAGCTGGGTAATTCCCTGATAATGGTGCATTGCTGTGCTGGATGTTCTATGGATGGATTCGCCATTGAGGAAAGCAGAGCAGATGTCGTAAAGTTCATTTTCCCGACAGAGCGAGTGAGAACTGTTCATGGACAACATTATATAGGGCGATTCCTATTTAATTGTGCAATACAGTTCTGGATGTTACGTGAAAAGATACACCATAGAGGCAAGTAAGTACAGTGACATGTACGTGGAGTTCATTAAGTTTCTTCCCTAATTGACTAATTGACAGCGGACTCTGCATTTGCTTCACTTACATTTCGTTATTTCTCTTTAATTTTCTTTGCTGAATGTAATGAATTCGCCATTGAGCAAGAAATCAGAGTGTCTTGGAGTTTATCTTTCGATACATTGACTGAGGGAAATTGGACGCCATAAGTGTGATGCGTACATACATATATATTTTTTAAATTATAACTGTGCAGGTTCATGTTCATTCAACAGATGTTTAATTTGCGATACGATGTATAGCTATGCTCAACATCCATTGACTCACTGGACACAAGTGGACAGCACACTTGCTTTACGTTTGTCAAAATTCGCTCATTCAAATGTTAATTTCATAATTGTTTTATGAGATGCCTGGTATTTGTTAATGAATCATCCATTGAATCACGGAATGTAGGGGAACGTCACACTTATTTTACGTTTATTGTAATTTCCTTATTGAAATATCAACGCTTCTATGTTTTATAAAATGGATGAAGTTTGTAAGTCTGTCATTCACGAACGATGGCCGCATTTTTTTATACATATGTTGTATTTTTTTTATAACACTCGAGCTTGTTTCTACATTAGTATTAATCTTCCTTCCATCGTAGGTACCTTATGGGGAGTAGTGCTCTCTCTAGGTCCCATGTGTTCTTAATTTTTTGGACGTCGTCCTTTCATATCCCCTTTGCTTCGTCTTTTTTTCCGCAGGTCTTCCAAAGATTCTCGATGTATTATTCTTCATTCCCGACAACCTTCCGTTCGTAAGGTTCCTATCATAACTCCTCATTACGAGGACGAAAACTTGTTCTGTTTGACGAACACGGCTGCCGTACGGTAGGTAGCTACCTATATTGTAACGCTTTTACTCTTGGAAACCAGAAAAGTTCAACGACTGTGTGTTGTCTTTGCCCCCGAAAAAATTCCTGCTCGCTCTCAAATTTCACTTTTTTTCTCCTTCGGCTTGTTCGTGGTGAATCTTATTCTCAATTTTCAGTCTCTCGAACTTCTGATAATTTTTCCTGCTGTTTCTGAATAAGTTTTTCTCAGGTTCGTGTCATTCAAAGCCAGCTGTGAAATTGAACGATGTGAAGTGTGGAATGTCAACACTCGTATACCTACGTCTTTGCATAGGCTATAATGAGATATACCGTATTTCTCTAGTTACACAAAGAAAACTTTGTCAGCACTCACCTATCACTTTTTAGTAGATATTTTTCTTCTGCACAAACGTATTCATCTTGGTCAGCATCGACATTGCCACCCTTTTCGCATAAAGGTATGACCAATACATACCCACAACTTCGCCATCACTCCCTCGTATCTCTGCTAACTACTCAGTTCAGCGAAGGGCACCTAGTTAATCAGAACGTTAGTTTGCGTTGGCGCCAGTAGTGACGTTAGACTGACGTAAAATTGCTATACAAACCGTGCCGAAAGTAGCGCCTCCGTGCCAAAGCTGCTTCATACTTGGTGCTTTGAACGTCGCGATGATACAAGCACGCGACTTCGCTCTTCAGGATACTTTATGCTAGATTGACAGTGACTACGCTAAAGTGAAAATGTACCTGCTAATAATTACAGCTGTATTCTTTTAAAAAATATGAATATACTCCAACGTAATTATGATGTTTACTTTCTGTGACGTCACATGGATTTTTTCAGCATCTTAATTTTTTGGATACTGATGAATGTTTTTAAATGCTCACCCTGAGCGTTTTCTCACGGGTATCGTAATGCTGAACTATATACCAGATTTAAATGACTGCTCTGTTTGTCAGGCCTTCCGTTGGGTCCACTCTATTGATTTGGACTCTCTTCATCTGCTCCATGTAAGACTGCGGAGTCAGTCTCTTCGCAAAATTCCGGAAATTTCAGAGATTTCATGTCATTGGCTGTTGTGCGCTCGTTAAAGTGAGATGTGTTTGAATTAGATGAAGTGAGACCAGGTACCTACGTTAAGTAAAACGAGCTGCATTAGTATAGCCCAGTGCTGCAAAGATTTTATTAAGGGAGGTTATTGCAGTGAGTGAAAAGCAATTACGGTACGCGAAATATGGAAGTCGAGTGGCGACTACGGCTGCTGGTTCGTTGTCGCCAAGGTCGGACGTTCTAATCACAAGCGTGGGAGAGGAGCCTTCCTGCGTGGCGATGCAGCGCCAGCATTTCTGTCGTTCATATCCTGCTAAGTTAAGCGGTGCACTGGCCACCCTAAAGTGGGAATGTTCGGAGAGGGCAGTTGCCCAATAGCCTTCCGTTTCTGATTCCATAGCGTAGGCAATCTTTGTTCGACTGCAACAGTACACTCTGGACATCTAGCGGAATTTAATTCATCCTGCTGTTGTTGCAGCTCGAACAGGTGCAAGCAGGTTCCCTATTTACCTACGCCGGGGAGGTTATGCTTTTGTTGTGCTTGTTTCTCTTGTTATTCTGTCTCTATGTCACCAAGATTACTCAAAAAGTTATGAATTTGAACGGACCTTTACGAAATTTACAGCGATTGTTAGGCATGTTAACAGTAACAGATGATTTAACTTTTGGTGAATATCGTTCATCTGTTTATTTGTCTGTCTGCCTATTGTTTTTACCATAACTCAAAAAGTTTTCGACGGATTTTCCATGAAATTTGCATGAGTTGTTAGGCGTATTACAATGAGTAAACGACCTAATTTTTGTGATAATCTTTTTGTTTGTCGCTGTGTTTGATTTTGTGCTTGTTAGGAAATAACTGAAAAAGTTATTAATTAATCTTTATGAAATTTGCAGGAATTGTTAGTAATGCATCAAACGTAAATGATTAAATTTTGGTGGTGATCGGTTGGTCTGTTTGTGTGTTTGACTTATATTTGCCATGCTTGTTAGCAGCATAACTCAAAAAGTTATGAACGGATCTTCAAGAAAATCACAGAAACTGTCAATCCTATCGAAGTTCAAAAATGATTAGATTTTGGTGTTGACACAAAGAAGATCATGATGTCTTTTAACCAGTTTGAGCTTTTCGTTACCGTTGCCTTGCTTGGCGGAGGTAGGTATGCGCTCTCAGAGTGCTTACTAGTTGAGGTGTGCGGTGAAGGCGACTTCACCTGTTATTGAACTTTCATGAGAAAACGCTGCTATCACGAATCACGATCGTGTTGTAACGTATATAAACTACCTTGTACCTTTCTTACTTGCGGATAAGCACATAAATGATATATAACGGATAACTTCGCGATCGTGCAGCACCCAGTGCCTGCAGTAACGGCGCAATTCATTTAGTGCTCACCAACCTGTTAAAACTAATCTGTCTGGGGGAAGATGGTATACTTCAAAATGTAAATATCGCTGTACAATTTTTTGTGCGTACGTCAGTTCAGCCGTCAGCTTCCAGCGAGCGGAAGAGTGTCGTCCAGTGACGCAATAATATGATCCTGTTTGTTAAATTTAAGCAATTTCCGTCACTATTTTGTTTCGTTTGAAAGGTCTTGTTTTGATTTCGCAGGTAGGCTATACGTACCTTCATTGCACTGTAATGGGTGCAATGGCATCACTGTTTGAATGGAAGATCTCATTTTGACCTAATGCTCATTACCAAGAGTGCGACTGACGAAAATATATAGGTACGACTTTAGTCTAACCAGTGTAAGCAGTCCTTTAGGGGCGGAACTGAATTGAACGCTTCAGTACCAATTCTAATCTTTTAACTAATGCATATAAATATAATAATATAAATGAATATAAATATAATTTTATCGATTGAGACAAGTTATATTACGAGCTTAAGTGACATTTGGCGACGTTGCTTTGCGTTCTTAGCCACGCCCATCGGACTCCTTACGCTGGTTTGACTATATATAATATGTTCTGCTATAATTCTACTTTTTTCTTTTCAGAGAAGTAAAGGTATAAGTTGAGTAAACATCATTATCTGCACGTGATTTTACAATAGCTACTCTTTATATCAGTAGCCAGAGACAAAGTGGAGTAGGTGTTAGGCTATGTGTAACTTTTTACTCTTTTAACGTTTAATTTATTCGTGAATGGAAATGAGTTCAAGACTTTTTAGTGCGCATTGCTATGTGAAACAGAAGTGAGAAATTGCATCATTAGAAGTACGAGAGAAGTGATGAGGTAGATGATCTCGACCTGTTGCTGACACTCCTCCTCCTCCTGCTGCTGCCTGTCATTCCTGTGATTCTCTACTGCCTCGGTGAGTAAGCCATGATGGTTAGGAGACCTCCTCCCATTCATCTTGTGCACTGTAGAATTTGCGTAGCCTTTGAGTGCCTGAATTAGACATCATTTTTCAGCAGAACGGCACTGCGAGTGGTAACGGGAACGCACTGAACCTTCAGAAAATGGTGAAATTGCAGATATGAACATAGGATTTGGCCATAGGCCATGGGTATCTTTGCTTCGTGCCCAGTGGGCTTTTTTCCATCTCCCGACTCGCGTTTATCACACTTTGTATTCTATTCTACCTCTTCTTTTCCTACTTGCTGCTGTTATCATGCGTGTTGATCGTGCTTGGAAATACCCTCGTGCATGCGTCTCACTCTTCTATCAACATAGGTACCGGATGACCCTCGTTTCTTCCTGTTAGATCGATCGCCTTGGCAGTAATGACTTAGGTTTAAACTAGTCAAGATTCGAATTAACACCGACTCCTGGGGCTATTCTCTTCTTGACTTTGCACCTCTGAAATAGGTATCCTATTTTTTTTTTTTTTTCAACAACATTGGCCCATTTTCCCACCAGCTTTTGACTCCACCCCCCTAACCCCCAGGAAAGTGTTCGATTCATCACCTACCAATCAGAGCTCCGGACCGTGGCTAGCCCAGTATGTCGCCTGCCCCCTGTTGCGACGCCTGCAGTCTCAAACAGAAAACATTATGCAAATTTGTGTTTAGTTTTGTAGTTTAGTTAGTCGATTCGGTTAGTGTTTCCATTTAGTTTCAAAATTCAGTAGGTTCGGTACTGAATCTTGCTTAGGGCGAAGTTTTACTGTATGCAGCTAGTTTTCAAAATAGGCTTCCTTGTCGTGTATTGTTTTCTTATTTAGCTGGTGCAGGAAGTCCTCGACAAAAGCTCCATTGTTTTATGCAGCTTTATTTATAAGGTTCAACATTTTTATGACCTATTATTCGATAGATCTACTGTTGATTCTAAAGTAACCGAGTAACAATTGGAACTCCCTTGTCTACACTTATGTACAAATAGATGTAAGTGGAAAGATATATAGGCATGCTGTTACCGCCATGAATTAAGAAAAGTATATGCTTACACACACACACCTACATAGGCTACACGCGCACGCACACATCACACACACACGTAGGTCCTGCTTCAGTAAGTAGGTCATGGAGACACTGCTGCTGCTTCCTTGAACGTGCAGCGCAATAGCAAATTACGTGTTCTCTTATCCCCTAACCGTGCCCATTAACCCTTGATTTGAAAAGTAACCTTGTATGGTTGCTCCCATAATGTCATTCCTTCGATGTCGTTTTTTGTATACTTTTTAAGCCGCTATAAGATTAGCCTGGAAAACGATATAGAAGGAATAGCATTATGGATATAACCATATATGGCCACGGTCGCTTGCCCGGTAAAGGATAAACTGCACTTTTTCTTGAACTTGTCTGTTCATTGCTTCAGTGTAAGAATTAGATGTCGTATTTCTTCGCCACAGCGCTCTTTCTAACATCCACAAACACGTGCTGTAGACGTAACTTTAGGAACCGTATGTACAACGGCGAGGTAACTTATATGGGTTTCTTTAACCCATTTTAACCAAGCTGTGGTTAAGAGCGAGATGACGTTAACCTTTTACAGTGCCCTATAAATTTTCATTTTCTTACCAATGGCACTGTTGAAAGTGTGACTTTTTTCGGTTGTGACTGGCATAGTATTTTGCCTGCTGAAACTGAGTTCTTGCAGATTTTTTTTTATGATACTTCGGACGAGGTCCAGGTGACGTTACGCACGCCACCCATCTTGTGCAGAGGTGATGCTGCAGTCAGTGACCAGCGGGGTGGCTAACAGCGCGTTATCCCTACGGTTCACGTAGCCGCTTAATTACAGCAGGTTTATCTGGCACTTTCAGATCATAGAACAATTTCTAAATACCGATGCTTCCGTGTGGCAAGAGTTGCCGAGACTCGCAATCCCACGACAATTTAAAATAAATGCTAGACTAAGCTCTGGGAAAAGTCTCCGCTAGTACTAATTTCACTGGTTGCCTTGGCCAACAATTTTGTTCCTTTCGCGTGAGTAATTCAAGACAACATCCCACCCAAAGTTCCCTGTTAGTATATTGCACTACTGGCGTATAATTAAATAAATACTTTATTAGTTATCGAAATACTCTTAGGGTACCTAACATGTCTACTGCCCGTCCACCATGCTAGTAGCCATCCACTTGGCACTAAAAAACTTCCTGTGTGAAAACTAGCAGTGCTAGAAAGCCGTGCATAGGCTTAAACTGTAGGCTAAGTAGTGCCGCACCATCCCTGAAAATGACGAGCAAAAATATATATAAATAAATAAATGAAACAAAAAATCGTGGTGGTTTTCACATTTTCTTTACACTAGAAGTATGAAAAATGTGAGAATCACCATAATTTTATGTTTCATTTTTTGCTCGTCATTTTCAGGGATGGTGCGGCACTACTTAGGCTAGCCTGCAGTTTAAGCCTATGTACGGCTTTCTAGCACTGCTAGTTTTCACCCAGGAAGTTTTTTAGCGCCAAGTGGACGGGTACTAGACATGTTACCCTGAGGACATGGTACCTACAACTCCTCGTTGCACAGCATATTACTCACTATAGAGTTAAATTCGAGGCAACGAGTGGCTAATATAACTTGTAGGTATAAGTTCTCTTATTTTTCATTTTCACTCTCTCCACTTCAATAAAGCATGGACGTTATGACTGAAAATGAAGATTAAATAAATAAAAAATGGTCGATATGACTAGAAATAAAGAGTAAATTAAATCAAACGTGGTTGCTATGACTAGAAATGGAGTCAATTGACTAAATCTTGGACGTTGTGACTAGAATTGGAAAGTATTTTTTTTTTTTTTATGTAACCAGCCACGGTGCACTATTAAGAAAAGTGATGTCAGAAATGTTATGTCCCAATTTTTCTAGGATAGTTAGCCTAACTGCTCAAAATCTAGTTGAAGATATTATACATACTGTACCGTATTGGTAACTTTCAGTTTCGTACCTTGTCCATAATTTGTATTGGAAAGTGGCAACATTTCTGTACACACTTGAGTAGCTAAATGTCGTGGCTAGCTTGGCGTTGCAGCGATTTCGTCGCAGCGGAATCATTAAAAAAAATTGTTCTCATGTTTCCGCAGTAGCAGTCATAGTAGCTATTAAAAAAAATTGCAAATATTTGATTCTACGCGTTCTGGTGGAGGTATATTCTCAGCTTTTCGGCCATTTTTTTTACTGTTCGTTGTGTTATAGGTCCACTTTTGTGCCATTTTGCTCAGGTATAATTATTGAATCTTGCACGCTTATCGTACCGTACGTTGCAGATGTTGAGTACCGTACCTACCTGTTATTCATGCATCTATGTACCATATCGTATCTCCATTATGGCCGTCCGCTACATCCTTCCATATGTTCTCATTCACTTTTGGACACCAAGTATATCCTGCCCTTTGTTCCAGCTTAATTTAGGTCACCTTGTGTATCCTATATGTTCCACTAGAGTTTTTGACATTTGGTGTATATGTATATGCAAACTTAAGGGTTCCCGTCAATTTTTAGTCGTCCATGTAGGTATTCTTAGCTCAGAAAGCGCCAGCAGCTGGTGTATGTCATGTGTTTTAGTTCATTTAGGGCCACCTAGTACAATATATTCTTCCATATTTTCCCAGTCAATTATGGTCACCTACTATTTGCTGTCTTGTATCCCATGTTATTTATGGCTGTCTATAGTACCTAACTACATCCTTCCATGTTTTCCAGGTCAGTTATGGACTTATTATGTTGTTTTTATGTGTTTCAGCTCACCTAATGTCAACGTCCTGGTATATACATGTATTTCTGGCCAGTTAGGACCGCCTAGTATACCGTACTGCTTTATAATATAAATGACTCGCCCTAGCGGCTCACGAGCATGTGATAGTTCGGCGCGATATAGGCAGTAGGCTATGCCACTGAAGCGCTAGTAAAAACTTCTACCCCTACTACCACCTATATACCTATCCTTTCCTTAGATGCCAGCTCAGTATCCTTCCATCTACGCCTAGTTCAATTATGGCCACGTAGTAGCTATATTGTTCCCTGTATCACAGCTCAATCATGGCCTCCTTGTATATACTTGCATGGGTTTCAACGCTCTTACAAACAGCTAGTGAATCCTTTCATGTGTTGCAGATTAGATTCAGTCTTTAGCATACCTACTGCAAAAACTCTCGTGTTTACCATTAAGTGTCCAGCATCTGCCTGTGCGTTGCTTACCATCCTGCAGTGACCCCGTTCACCACCTAACTGCATCATGTTCTACTCATCAACGTCCCATTGATTATAGGAAGGATAGCAGTGGCCTGTATTTGCTGCATGCTGTGAACCGGCCTTGCTGCTGCTGCTGCAGACCATAGGTAGCTGTCGTTGCACCTTTGTATCCTCAAAGTATTGTAGCTAGTTGAAGATGCTGTAAAATATGTGGAGTTTGATTTGTAGAAAATCGAACTTTGATTGAAATTAGTGAAGTTCGCTTAAATCAACTAACGTTTGATTTAAAGTAATCCTAGTTTGTTAAAAACGACTGAAGTTTGATTTATAACTGTTGAAAATTTATTTTATCTCAAGCAACCGAAATTTTATTTACAAAGTAGCTAATATTTGATTTAACACCACTGATACTTGAATTAGCTGTGTAACAAAAGTTTTGATTTAAAACTCCTAAGTTTTCATATAAGCAACTAAAACTGGTAACAAAGGATGCAATTCGAACTTGTTAAAAATGACTTCAAACAACTTTGACTTACAATACGGCATTCGTGCTTCATTAACGAAATCAATGAAGTTTAATTATAAACTAATCGAAGTTTTATTCAATACTATTCAAGCTTGACCTAACACCACTGCATACTCAAAAAAAAAAAAACTGGATTTTATTTAAATGAATTCCCGTTTGGCTGAATCTTGCTGAAGGTCATTATAAATTTAATGTGATCCAACGTCACTTACTACCCATATGCGGGTCTAACTTAATGAGATTCAGTGGTGGGATCCTTAATATGAATGTCTGAAGTAATGAGATACGATGCTCCTGAATGGGAAGGTCTACGTGGTCTAATCTAATACCACTTGATATGAAAATTAGCATGTAACCTGAAAATTAGCATGTAACCATGATACATGACTCAGTTCAATTCACAACTGATGATTAGTTCACAGAGTTTGTTCAACACCAGTTGACCTACATTAATACTCTCCTGTCCGGTGTAAACGAAGTTCGAGCGGGTTTTCCTCCTCATCTGAACGCAGCGTTAAATTTATGACACCCTCTGCACTGATAGCTGACTTACGAAAAGGTGGAAGAAGCCGAGTTTCGATGTGCATGTCGAACGTTTCGCGATTCATTGGTTTTACCATCGAGAGCCGTGGCATCCATGGGATGCATTAACCTTATACTCAAATTACATATAGTGTCATTGATGCCGATGCCCGCGCTTGCGACGTCTCTCCCCTAGATTTCACCCTTCTTCGTGTTGGCGACCGTTTTATAGCACTGCATCACAGTTACTTCGCTCACATCAATGCCAAAAAAACGAGTGCTACGGTATAGGGCGGCTGCCGACGGGTAAATGGGTGGATTCTAGGGGAGACACGTGTCGCAAGCACGGGCATCAGCACCTGTCGCACTATACGCAGTATGGGTATTAGTTGCGCCTTCAGGATACGATACCTCTTTCATTTGCTTACCGCCTCTATAGCCTAATAACCTTTCTTTGCTGCTCTTTTTCTTGTTTACCTGTTGATTATCGTCTTGATGCGACGTAGCGTCGCTGCGCCAGNTATGGGTATTAGTTGCGCCTTCAGGATACGATACCTCTTTCATTTGCTTACCGCCTCTATAGCCTAATAACCTTTCTTTGCTGCTCTTTTTCTTGTTTACCTGTTGATTATCGTCTTGATGCGACGTAGCGTCGCTGCGCCAGCAACCATGCGTGCTTGTGAGCTTATCAGTTTTCAAGCTGTTCTCTGCTTGATTTTCCACATTCTCTTCGCTTTTGTCAGCAGATTTTTTTCTTTGGTCTGTTTATTCCAGTTATATAATTACTTAGACGCAATTTTTTTTTTTGTCATTGACAACGTGTCGGTCTTTTCACGGTGACAGACAAGTATATATCTTCAGTTCTTCGCCTGTTTTTTTTAATTTTTTCTCGAATTCCCACTAGAACACGGTAGCCTTGCCCACAGCTGCTTGAAAATTCTTAGACTAATCAACTCATTTGTTTGCAGTTTAGGAGAACAGAACAATGAGCATAGATACGGTATTCCAGTAATAAGTAACATGTTTCCAAAAGTAAGCCGTCCAGTAATACTTTCGAACTAGAGGTCGTCTCAGTTATAGGTACGTATTTCAATTAGGAGTCTCTTTTAGTAATAGATCGTTCCATTGGTAATTAAGTTTCAATAATGGGTCATTCGAGTAATAAGTTACCTAATGCCAATATAAGGCCATGCAAGCAAAAGTCTACTCCGATAATAGTTCGAACAGGAGGTTTCGTCATTAATGGGCCGTTCGAGTAATGTAACTTCCAATAATTGGCGATTTGAATAACAGATCTCTCTAGTGATGGCTCGTTTGAGTAACGAGGTCACCGATTTATCTGCGAACATCCCAACTTCATAGGCATGAAGCCAGGAAAGATGCATGACCTCTTTATTGGATTGGGTTTTACATTCATGAAGTGGCGCTCCCGTGACCCCGATTGCCCCCCCCCCCCGCTGTAGGCTCCATCTCTGATTGCCGGCCAGACGTGTCCCGATTTTTCTCGGTCTCCAGTCCAATGTTCTCTTCTCCTTTTGCAGTCGTGTGAACGCTTCTTGACCGCTTTTATTTTTTAATAACTATGGAGCTTAATTACGGCTGTGTTCATGCATGAATTGTGAGCTAAATTGCGACGTTGTTTTGATACCTTTATTAAATTGTGAGCTAAATGGAGGCCATGTTGTTTCATTACATTCTGAGCTAGATTATGCGGTCACGTTTATTAGTTCGTTTTCAATTTTATTACGGGTGGTATATGGATGTATTACACTCTTAGTAGTATTACTGCAATTTGGATAGGTACATTAATTTCTGAGCTGTAATATACTTATTGGTGTTACGTAGGCATTTAAATTGTAGTTTTCATATCACCCGCAGTATAGAGGATTTCCAGCTGCAGTACAACGAAAGATTTAATTCTGAAAGCTTTTAAAAAAATGGATGAGTTAGCCATCGGTGTCGCAGAGTCGGATGGCTGAAAGTCCGACTCCGAGTCCTCCTTCTTTCGACTCCGACTCGCATACTAGCATGGCCATTAATTTTTGCTGTAGCCAAAGTATGTACATTCATTGAATTGAAAAATACTATTATTTTGTGACTTTTAAAATGTTTGGCATCATTAGCACCCTATGAAATTATCATGTTTGTATAGGTATTATACTAAATTGCCGTTTAGATAAATAGCTATTTATCAATGTCAGGGAACTTATGACGTCACAAGCTTATTACCTGAAGGGTACGACAGCTTGGGCCCTCCGCGTGCGCTAACCTGTTAAGTATCATCGTCCTTGTGCGTATCCGTCTAGTGTTATTGCTACGGCAATAGCGTTATTGCTACGGGAATAGCGTTATTGCTACGGGAATAGTGTTATTGCTACGGGAATAGCGTTATTGCTACGGAAATAGCGTTATTGCTACGGGAATAGCGTTATTGCTACGGGAATAGCGTTATTGCTACGGGAATAGCGTTATTGCTACGGGAATAGCGTTATTGCTACGGGAATAACGTTTTTGCTACGGGAATAGCGTTATTGCTATGGGAATAGCGTTATTGCTACAGAAATAGCGTTATTGCTACGGGAATAGCGTTATTGCTACGGGAATAACGTTTTTGCTACGGGAATAGCGTTATTGCTACGGGAATAGCGTTATTGCTACGGGAAGGCAAGGTTGAAGGTGTAGTATTGCCTTTGTCGTAGGAAGAGCCGCGGGATTGCACAGTGGGAGTCGGAGGAAGTTGGACGTTTTGGACAAGGCCAGGAGTCGGATTTTGTAAAGCAAGCCTGTTTTCTTAAGAAAACTAGAAGATTTGAAATCGGTTGGCGTTGGACATTTTTGCGTTTAACGTATGGCAGTGGGAAAGATGCAAAACTCAGGAGTCGGAGTCGGACGTGTGCCATCCGACCCCACAACCATGCTAATAACATAGGTGCTAACTAGAGCACACACAGAGGGCGCATACCTCCGCCAAGGGAGGCAACGGTAGCAAAAAATTCAAATTGGCTCTGAAACCATAATTTTCTTTGTATAAACTCCAAAATCTAATCATTTCTGCCTTTTGATAGTAATAACAGCTGTGCAATTTTCTTGAAATCCGTTTATAAATTTTTTTTTAGTTATACTGCCAACAATCGTTATGACAAACATGAGTCAAACATACAAACGAACAAACCGATCTGCACCAAAATTTAATCATTTATGTCTTTTAACATTACTAACAACCCGTATAAATTTCATCAAGATCCATTCATCATTTTTTGAATTATTGTGCTAACAAGCATAAAATTAAAAATAGTGACAAACGAACGAACGAATAAACGGATCATTACAAAAATTTGGTCATTTACTCTTTCTTATATACCTAACAACTCGTGTTAATTTCATAAAAATCCATTCATAACTTTTTGAGTTATAGCATTGAGAAAAATGAGGCAGACAAACAAGCAAACCAACGGATGGACATATCTTCACCAAAAGAAAAGTTGATCATCTGTTCCTCTTAACATACCTAACAATCCCTGTAAATTTCCTCCAAATCTGTTCATAAATTTTTGAGTTATCTTGGTGACAGACAGACAAATGGACAGACAAACACGACGAAAACATAACCTCCTTGGCGGAGGTAAATATGTGCGTAATATATCTAACATGCAGTGGAGAGTTAGCCCTATAGGCCTATGCGCTCACCGGTTACGATAAAGCTTTCATTTCTCCTTAGGTTAGCGTTGCGTCAAATGTCTCCTTTAATGAACGGTGGGCTTTATAAGGGCTAACTGTTAATCCAGTAGCTCAGTAGCTTTTCACTTGGAAACCTCAGCCATTTGCTATGCCTTCGGGACGTCTCTCTTTCGTGCCCACTTTGCTTCCTTCCCGATTTCATACTCCTACTTACTCATGCTTTATTCTATTTTTCCTCTCTTTCCCAATTTGCTGTTCCCATGCGCGTTGATCCTGCGTGGGAACACTTTCGTGCATGCATGGGTTCTCCCTTTCTGTCGGCATACTATGTGTCCCTTGCTCTTTCCTCTGTGACATCGTTCCGCTCGGAAACGGAGGCTTCAACTTCCTGACTATAACTAACTTATCACTGGGAAATTTGAGACTAACTGCTGATATCATCTAATTTTCTCTTTTGCGGACTTTCAGATGTTTCTCCTAAAACTTCCATATTGGATTTAAGTACCACTCATCTAAAACGACATAAAAAAAATTGGTAGTAACCTCCCCTACCTGTCGTGCGATAGTACTGGATATATACTTGGTGGGAATTCCAAAATTGTGGTATTCCGCGATATATCTTGGGTTAGTAGGCTAAACGTCTTAGTCCTCTGAGACCGACTGCTTTTGGGGGCGCAAAGACCCCTAGTCTGGCTGGTTCCGGTAGTCGGAGTCGGATTTCAAACCACCTCACTCCGCAACATTGATTTTATTTATATTAATGCATTGGGACAGAACACATGTGTGTGTGGAAATGTTTGTTTATATTAGTATAGATTTACATTCCGCAACCCAGATTTATATGTCATGCTGTCAAGTTGACTTCTTGAGAACAACTAAAATAGTTTACATAGTTCTCTTCAAAGCACCGGTATAACATACACATGTGTAGCAAGAGGCTACAGCACTCACGTCTACCTGCCACACACACACATACACGCACACGTGAGCGATGCCGAAAATAGCAAGTCAGTACGTACATGTCGCGGTGTTCTATGCTCCCCATGCTCGGAGCTGCAACGGGTACTCGTACTGTACTCGTGGGCTAGGTCAGAAAATGTGGGTTTTACCTCTTGCTTTAGTTTAGGGTTGCTTAACCCATTTCGTGCATCATTAAACTTGTTTTATTCTAGGGCTACAGCTACTTGAGAGTGCATCTTGAGATCCGCCTCACTGGTACAGGATTTTAGATCTTCATTGACAATAAGTTCTACTCGTTAGAATAGCTCACATATATATTATTAATCTAAAGAACTAAAACAATTTATTATTAAAAACTAAAACAATTTATTATTAAGAACTAAAACAATTTATTATTAGGAACTAAAACAATTTATTATTAAAAACCAAAACAATTTGAGACAATTTTCATCGCCAAAATTCAGCTCATGTGGGCGCGGCCGGCCCTGATTGGGACTCCATAAGTGTAGAAATAAATTAGGAGCAGTTACGTAAAAAATATATACAGCTTGCTTATGGGGCGACGCAAATTGAGAGCGTCTGCTGCATGCGACACTGTTAGCAGTGTGATCTTCCTTCCGCACTCAGCCATTGCAGCGATTAGTCGCGATGTTTTCTTCTTAACCCTTTACCGGGCGGCTGAGAAACGCTTTCGTATGAATAGCATTATGGAAGTGATCATATATGGTCATGACCCGGTAAAGGGTTCAGACAATGACACACTAGTCAAAAGAACGAGCATTGTCATTTTTTCGTTCGAACGTTATTTTGAACTCTTGTAAACAGAGCTTTGAGACGGCCAAGAAAATGTGTCGAATGTTTACCGTCAGTTCAGTTTACTCCGCAAGAGCCGTTAGTTAACTTTCAGATATCTCATTGCATCTGGAGGGATTTAGAACTCAAAATTCTTTCAATTGTGTGCTCTTTAAATGGGCGCATCAACACATTCGGATGCAAAGACGACGATACTCTTTCTTTTGACTAGCGTGTGACATCGGCATTACGATTCGAATTGGTGGCATGCAAGCGTAATGCGTTCAGGTGATAGAGTTCTCGTGTGAACACACAGCCCGCAGCATGGCATAGTGTCAGGCGACGACACTCTTACATGTACCTACTCAGTAGGTTCTTTTCCCGGGAAATCAGGAACGGTATTGCCCGGGAAATTCCCGGCGAAATTGGGATTAGTATATCCCGGGGAAATTAGGATCAGAAGATATATCCCGGCGAAATTGGTATTACTATATCCCGGGGAAATTAGGATCAGAAGATATATCCCGGGAAATTGGGATTAGTATATCCCGGGGAAATTAGGATCAGAAGATATATCCCGGGAAATTGGGATTAGTATATCCAGGGAAAATTAGGATCAGAAGATATATCCCGGGAAATTGGGATTAATATATCCCGGGGAAATTAGGATCAGAAGATATATCCCAGAAAATTGGGATTAGTATATCCCGGGGAAATTAGGATCAGAAGATATATCCCGGGAAATTGGGATAATATTCCCTGGGAACCGGGTTCAGTATATTTCAGGAAATCGGCATCAGTATACCCCAAAAAATCGGATCAATATTTCTGGGGAAAACAACCGGAGTACTGAGTCGTCAGCCCTGCACAGAGTACCTACCTTTACTATGCAGCAGGCCGACGCACACACCCCACTGTCGCCTACACTGCACCTTTTTCGCTTCGCTAAAGCGGTGCAGTGAAAAAAAAAGAGGCGCGAAACATCAATGGCCTCATCGCTGCTGAAATCTCTGCTGTAGTGCCTTATCGGCCAATCATAGGCATTTATGCGAAGGAGCTGGCGGCGACGTCGGCTAATCGCTTAAGAATTGCCGACTAGGTAAGGCCAGTTGTAGCAGATCGGCGTGAGTTGAAATTCCGTGAGTAGGCCTAACAGTGTTCTGATGATATTCAATTCCGCGAGTAGGCCTAACAGTGTGTTAATGATATTAATGTCGGTATAGCGACGTCACTAAGAGAGGCCAGCTGTGACGTCACCAAGAGAGGCCCCTCGAGCAGGCCTCGTGGCTCGATGGCCTTGTGCCGCGTATAAGAAGAGTCCCGAGAGCACAAGGCTCAGGGCTGTCTATATAAGGCAGTTAATTCTAAAGCAGGCACGGCAATGGCGAGGCCAGTTCGCATGGACGTGCGCTGCCTCCTGATAATATGCTCCAGTTTATAGCTTCTTTCGGGTCCACTTAGGGCTTGTTCAAGTTGGCTCGTCCGTATCGCTTTAAGCTTAACCCACTCGACTTGACTAGTCCGGACTGGAAAAAGAACTTTTGCTTCGTCACTTGGAATCGTGGTAGAAGAAACCAGATTATGTTGAGCATCGTGTGTTTTCGGCGCGAGGCGGGCGTGATGCTTGCGGCGCGTATAACCTTACACACTATAATAATAATAATAATTATGTTGAGCCCGTGGAAACTTCATAATACTGAGTAAGATTGAATTCTCGGCAGCCTGGCATGTCATCCTTTTACTGTCAACGCCTGAAACTTGAATGATCATTTCGCACCCAACGCACCTGTCCGAAGTTCCACGTAAGTCAAGCCTCGACAGCTTGATGTCGCCGCCCAATAGAGCGCTTCTTTTGTTTACTAACTGCCCTCGTTTGATACTCCTCCCATAGATCTCATATTCTACTCTCCCTTTCTTGCTTGCTGTACCATTCCATCCATGTTAACCTGTTGTTGCGGATCCCCCCCCCCCCGCCTTGTGGGGACTGTGACGGATTATTGACGCTATTACTACAAGTGAAATATTACATTGTATTATAACCTTAATTAGCTCCGAAACAACTACCAGAGGCTTAATACTATTCCCATGCGATTTACGTCATTTATTAGTTCCTCATCTTTCGTTTGGTTTTGTGTTGCGGAATTTGTGAATTATTTGTAGCAGGCTTCACTCTCTCCCCTACAAAGGCTTTCAATTTCCAATAGGTAACAGGGAACCAGTGTAGTAAAATAACACAGTCCGGTATGAATAGGGCTTATGGATAAATTAAACTTGGATCATGTGATAGTCTTAGCAGAAGAATAACTTTGCTATGAATCTAATTCGTTGTGGCAACACCCCCACCCTCCCTCAAATTGGGTTTCTCGCTTCTTTCGACGTACTACATGTCCCCTCGTATTCCCTTTTTTTTTAAATCGTTGTTTGCACGTCCGAGGATACTTAACTCGTTTTTTATCCACGCTTTGTTATTTTTCTACGAGGGTTTTTGTCCTATTGTATTCTTACGAAAAAAATAAGACCTTCGTAACGAAGTGTAGCTGGGATAAAATAGGCTTGAACTTTTCTTACTTCTTATTCATCTGTTGTCCTATAGTATTCTTACGAGAAAAATAAGACATTCGTAACGAAGTGCAGCTGGGGTAAAATACGCTTGAACTTTTCTTACTTCTCATTCAACTGTTAGTGACGTACTCGACTGCTCGACTTTTCTGCTGTTGACGCTAAATCCCATGTGCGTTGATCCTGTGTGGGAATGTCTTCGTATATGGGTTCCCCGTTTCTATCGACATGCTATTTGTCCCTTATATCATCCTCTGCTTGATCGCCTTAGTTGTAGAGACGGAGCCTTAAACTATTCAATAATCCAGTCTTGACGCTAAATCTTGTTCCCATTACCTTTTACAGTCCAGTTGAAGTACCTACCATTTTTCACCTTTTTTATATCAGTTGTATTGAAGAATCTCTTCTTTAACTCATTATTTATCACTCTTGGTAAAGCAGCTCTCTTCTTTCGTACAGTTATCAACCGCGCGGAACATTTCTTCGTTCTCTATAAAATATATCAATCGATCGTGCTGCTGTAACTCATCGTTAAATACCCGTCGTGCTGGAATTTCTCCCGTTTTCTAGCGTTGCCATTTTTGTGGCATTACGCAATCGCGTGGAGGCCGCTCGGACGGACGTCGCGTGTCCTTCCTCTGCTGAGCGCGTCACTGAAGAGAAAGTTGCGGCATGAGTGGCAGCTGCTGCAGCACGACTGTGCTTGCCTGGCGCCGTGCTGATGATAGGCAGGTGTTGTCGGTACGCAGCATTATGTCGTACGGTGATGTAACGGTGCTGTCGGACGGCGCAGGGAGCAGGACGTTGAAAGTTGAGGTGCGCAGCGGCGAAGCCTTCAGCATGATAAAAGTTGCGCAGCCTTCAGCATGATAAAAGTTGCGCAGCCTTCAGCGTGATAAAAGTTGCGCAGCCTTCAGCGTGATAAAAGTTGCGCAGCCTTCAGCGTGATAAAAGTTGCGCAGCCTTCAACGTCATAAAAGTTGCGCAGCCTTCAACGTGATAAAAGTTGCGCAGCCTTCAGCATGATAAAAGTTGCGCAGCCTTCAGCGTGATAAAAGTTGCGCAGCCTTCAGCATGATAAAAGTTGCGCAGCCTTCAGCGTGATAAANGCGTAACCTTCAACGTCATAAAAGTTGCGCAGCCTTCAACGTCATAAAAGTTGCGCAGCCTTCAACGTGATAAAAGTTGCGCAGCCTTCAACGTGATAAAAGTTGCGCAGCAACCGGGGCCGGATGCTCAAACGCCTTGTAAAGTTACAAGAATCATAACTGTACAGCTGCAGGCACGAATGTAACCATGTTACTTCTGAAGGTTTACATTTTCTCTCCTCGTTTTAACACCTGAGTCTGTCTATATTATTTAGGTATGCATCGTTGGGAGGTTCAAACCACTTTTGTCATAACTTTTTGAAGATCAGTATAAGAAACTGATAAAATCGGAACCTCGATATCGGTACCTCTTCAAAGAACTGTACGGCTTACGTAACCGTAACTTTACAGGGCGTTTGTGCATCCGGCCCAGGACGATGTAGAAATTGCGCAGCCACCTCTATGACAAAAGCTCCTTTGCCAACTCAGCGGAGACTCTCATAGTGAGAGTAGCGGTATGTTAGCCGTAAAAATGTTGAGCGATTAATTGGTGAGGGATTTCTGCCATTCATTCATCATGTTGTGACGGCTGGCGGCGGAATAGAAGGAAGTGTATCGGATACAGCGCCCTGGCGCAGCTCGTCCGCGCGGTGCGCAGGAAGTGCCGAGATCGTAAAATGATCCTTGCTGACGCGCGGAGGCTGACGGGCCCGTACACCGCCTGATGGTTCTGCCGCGTGCTGCGCGAACTTTCCCCCGTCTCGCTTACGTCAGGGGCTCTTTAAACTGTAATTTTAGCTCTAACTTATTTGTGGCCCTTTAACTTGCGAGAATTGAATTAAATGGAAATTGGCCCCTATTTTCTCGACCCGTACTATTAATTACAAGCGACCTTTTCAATTACGACACTTCTTTTTAATTACCACCGCCCTTTAAATGCTGACGTTTCCCTTAAAATATTGGCGTTAGTTTAAATTGCAAGACGTATTAAATTTCAAGTGGCCTCATAAATTGCTGCATTCCCTGTAATTTATTGTGTATCTTTGAAATTGCAGAAAGTTGCCATTTTAATTGCGGCGTTTTTGACCAATTCAGGGCGACCTTTTCAATTATGGAATTTCCTTTAATATAGAATTTGCTTTTTAAATTGCGATACTTCTTTTCATCGCAGTTTAATTGGCGAACAGTTATGTTTATCAAATGTGGTCGGTAAAGATGTTAAAATTGCAGCTGTCCTTTTGAAGNCAATTCAGGGTGACCTTTTCAATTATGGAATTTCCTTTAATATAGAATTTGCTTTTTAAATTGCGATACTTCTTTTCATCGCAGTTTAATTGGCGAACAGTTATGTTTATCAAATGTGGTCGGTAAAGATGTTAAAATTGCAGCTGTTGTTTTTGAAGGCGCGGGTAACTTTAAATCGTGGCGTGTCATTTTAGTCGTGAAGGATCTTGTAAATCGGGATGAAACCCTGAAATCGTGGTGGATCCCTTAAATTGTGGTGGCTGGCCCTTTAAATCGTAGCTTGTCCTTTTACTGGTGACAGGTCCTTTAAATCGTTGCGAGTGCTTTAAATCATAGCAAGTCCTTTAAATCGTAGCAAGTCCTTTAAATCGTAGCAAGTCCTTTAAATCGTAGCAAGTCCTTTAAATCGTAGCAAGTTCTTTAAATCGTAGCAAGTTCTTTAAATCGTAGCAAGTTCTTTAAATCGTGGCAAGTCCTTTAAATCGTGCCAAGTCCTTTAAATCGTGCCAAGTCCTTTAAATCGTGGCAAGTCCTTTAAAGCGTGGCAAGTCCTTTAAGGCGTGGCAAGTCCTTTAAGGCGTGGCAAGTCCTTTAAGCCTTTAAGGCGTGGCAAGTCCTTTAAGGCGTGGCAAGCCCTTAATAGCGTGGCAAGTCCTTAAAATCGTGGCAAGACCTTTTAAATCGTGACGATGCCTTTTAAATCGTGACGATGCCTTTTAAATCGTGACGATGCCTTTAAATCGTGGCAAGTCCTTTAAATCGTGGCGAGTCCTTTAAATCGTGGCGAGTCCTTTAAATCGTGGCGAGTCCTTTAAATCGTGGCGAGTCCTTTAAATCGTGGCGAGTCCTTTAAATCGTGACAAGTCCTTTAAATCGTGACAAGTTCTTTAAATCGTGACAAGTCCTTTAAATCGTGGCAAGTCCTTTAAATCGTGGCAAGTCCTTTAAATCGGGGCAAGTCCTTTAAATCGTGGCAAGTCCTTTAAATCGGGGCAAG
>LQNS02277602.1:6206572-6224765 GCA_001587735.2 Parhyale hawaiensis
TTCGCCAACAACCGCCACCAATTATATCCGCCAGAAGAAACAACGATAAGAGCGATAAGCTATCATGCATGAGGCATATTGCCGATGTGATTAGGAGATAAGGGAGACAGAGAGATACGCTACAGAGTATTTCATTGTCTTTGGGGAGGTGCTGCTTGTCTTTGACATCTGCACTTGTCGTACGCGTCGAGTATGCATGGTCTGATTTCTTTACTCGGTGGTTATAAATAACATATGGTATCGGGGGATGGGGGGGGGGGGCTCAGTAACCCTATGTATCTCTGTGTTGTGTTCGTGTTATTGGTAGTAAACTGTATTTAACCAAATCAATACCTAGCTACTACTGAAACAACCACGTCAGTTGACTTATGCTATCAGGACATGAGTATGCGTAGCTCTTTCGCGATGTGCCGGGATAAGTTATTAACTGTAAGTTCTCCGGACCTTCAGTCGTGCGCGTTAGTTTCGTTAGATTTCCATGCTATGACTGGAGTTCCGGGCGGCAAGTTAAAGCTAATGAGATTAGTTCATTTCGAGGGCACTTTTTGCAGTAGTAATGTATTACCTAATTCTGTATTATCTCATTCCTAATTTCTGCCATGGCTACCGTACCTGACTGTTGACGTCCCTCAGCTTTGGTAGTGTGGCTTAGAAGTTCAGCCCATTAGGTACCGTAATTATAACGCTCTATTCCTCATAAGAATAGAACTATTGCAAGCGTCCAGAAAGTGAACCGTATATGTTAGCCACGTATGTGTGTGTGGCGGCTGGAAAATACTCTCGTAGGAATAGCATTACGGAGGTAACGCAATACTCAGCGCCCGTCATCCTCTGCGTAACGGGCCGAGGCGGACGATGTTCCTACCGCATCCATTCAACACAGAAATACAGACCACTGTGTACTCATCTCAATAATTATTGTTCTTGTATTCGCAGCCCACCTTGTCGTCTATAAATGTATAGCTATTTACCAAGTATCCACCGTATCAGTGGTTCGATTTTCAGGAAACAGTAACTGGAAATTCGCGCATTGCGTAATGGGTGCGCATGCTTGTTTGTTTAGTTATCGCCACCTCTGTCCACGCGCTTCGTTTCGGTCAGTCGAAGAGCTTCGAATTAAATAAATTAAAATTCTGTTTACGAGCTATTTCTGCAGCCTATTTTGTTTCGTGTCCGATATCGGATAACAAAAGAGCGCATTCGTACCGTACTGCTAAATGCGCAGCCAATCGCTGGGGTACTTCACATTTTCCTATATACTGTTAAGTGTGCAACAAGTTGAGTGCTATGCGGTGTTTTACTACTGGGAACGTATAGTCTTTGGCAGGTGTACAATATTTTTTTTCCCAAATTTACAGTAACTTCGTCGGCGGCCAATACGTGAACTTTAGTGCAAAATGCACCCACTGTCATTTCTAAATAAGTTTGCAGGCTCACAATACTTTCTGTAGGGAGGCTAAACTAAAGGCATATGCTCGTAATGTACAATACGTTCTCTTTATTGCTCAATATTCGACAGCATCACCAGCCTATCTGTACCAGCGTCCGTCTGGCGAGGTATCTGTTCACGAATTCATTCATTGTCGAGCCTTCATTTATGAATGAGCTGCTTGTCAGTCTGCGGTTTAGGAAAGAGCCCTCCAGGTGTCGTGGGCCTTCAATCCTTACTTTTGTGGGCGAGAAAAACCATTGCGGTCTTGCGGAGGTTGGTGGGCGCGATACATGACTTAGCTTGTGGTCTACGCACCTCAACCTGAAACGGGAATGACTTCTGGCGTAAACACGCCAAAATCGTGCCTTACCCTAACAAAGTTCTGGAACGCTCCAGCACTCCAGCAGCTAAAGCGGCGAATCATGTTCTAGAGCGGCCTGCAATTTTGTTTCGGTAAGATGGATAAACGTGAGGATTGGTGAGTGAAATTTCATTGTAGACGTTCCGGCCTCTACTAGCTATTTTCAGCAATGTATGATGTGGAAAAACCGAAAAGCGTGTTGTAACCGAAGTTGCAAGGTCGCATCTGAAGAGGATTTGTACCTGCAAATTTGATTATAATTGACTTTCTTCAATATCGTCTCAAGGTCTTTGTGCTTAAACAGCCTCTCCTTGCTGAGATCTTAACCAAGCAGTGAACTTTTGGCTAGGAGTGAAAAAAAGTTGCTAAAGTTTCCAATTCCCCAAGCTGTGGAGAGGTTCTCAACCTCTTTGGTCGCTGCATTTTCATTATTATAATCGCATGTCTTAGGAGCGTCGAATTCTTGTGTCGAAGTAACTTGATCGTTGCCACCAACTGCCACATGAACCAATTGAGCCCGGCATTAAAAAGTTTCTAACTTAAAGCAAACAATAAGATTAGATTAGATAGGCGGCAGTAGACGAACCTAAAGGCCCATTCCCAAAAAGACACCGGGACTTACACCCCGGAGATTCTCCTGTTTCGTTTCCAGTGGGGCTGTAGTACATACCTACACACGGTAAAACTGCGTACCTACTTGGCTCGGATACCAAATGTGTTTTTCCCGGATTACCAGTTACGTTTTTTATTATTCTGAAATACGGTCGTGCTGGCTTCAGTAGTCAGTGCTGGGAGCTACGCTGTACAATTGTTCGCCCCAATTGTCCGCACGACATTCAAAAATTAAGTTTTCCAGGGGTTTCTTGGGTACACACTTTCACTGTGTAATCAGACGACCTGCGTGCCGAACGTCCACTCATCAGTTGAACGTGTGAATGTATATTGTGGTCTGGGCATAAAACACAGTCTTTCTATCCCCTTGCGTGGTAACTTCCGAGATAGCCCGGTGGGATTAACTTCCGTGAGAGCACGCGACTCGTAGTCTATACCTGTTGCGAAAATCATTGCCTTGTCCTAGCTCGTTATTTCGTTAGAACGATACGAGAAGCGAATCATCTCTGTTCATCAGTCGTTCACTTTCATTTTATGAACGCGATAGTTTGCTTCAGGACGGGGCTGCTCCCTTTGGGCAACATGATCGATACGCGAGGGCCATCATCTTGCTGTTCCAGCCAGTTGTTTTGGCGTTAGGACGGGGGGTAGTGTGAACAGTGCTTGGGGCGGGGCGCTCCCTGTTTACGGCTTGACGTCAATAATCGTGTATAACACACCGTTAGCTTTACCACACATGCACTCTTTCGTGCTGCACGTACTCCACGTTGGGCCGTGAGGATTGCATGGCTGCAGCCGACTACAGCTTGATCAGAGTTCTAGGCTCCTACAGACCAGCCATCTACGACCCCCTGCTACCTGCCGCCTCCCACTTTTCCTATCGTTCCTTTAACTAGTTAGGCCAATGCCGTCACAGTGGACTTTTTTGGATGTCAGAAACGCAGACGCTGCAACCCAGACCGTTACAAGCACAGGTATGTTGGGTAAGAAAGCGAACCACAAGTTGGCGCGCTTCCGTCATAGCCAGGCCATTTCAGCGCTAGGACAGGTTAAAACGAACAATGCATGTGGCGGATAACACCTTCGTCACGCTCCTCAGCCTCTCGTCTCGCCAGCCCAACTGCCCACTGTAGGTACCGCTGCTGTGCTTGCGATTTCCGTTCATTTGGATCGGGACGGAGCGGCGGTGACGCGCTGAGACACAACGAGAGCCTTCAGCTGTCGCTAGGGAAATCAGTTGCTGCCTCAATGATCCTGTGCTCCTGTTAGCCGAGGTCTTCTGGAGCGATCCAACTGCTTGTGTCGTCCGTATCGTTCGTGCTGCTCTTAACCCTTGTGGCCGTTAATTGTTTCACGCCCTTTCCGGCTCACCTCTTAACCCTACATCGTCTTCATACCCGTCGGGATATCTCTGAACCATATAGTCCCTCTTCGGTGCAACTCTTGACCCCATAACGCCCCCGTGAGCACACCTCGGAGCCATTTGGTCTCACGGCACAACTTTATTTCTTTAACGCTCTACGTAGGCGCGCTGTTTAATCCTTTCACGCATCCAAATTAAAATTAGCGCATATTGGCATAGCATTCACTATGCGAAGCGCTACCAGAAGGTCGACGCATGCGATAAAAAGTTAACCCTGTACGTCACCTGTTCCAAACAGTCTCCGGCTGACGACTCCTTAGTTTACAATTGGTTCCTTAGGACCTCCTCCGCCGATCATACACACGTTCGAACGCTGACCCATTTTCGCACTGCACTGTTGTATCCAGAGGTCGACATCGGAGATTATGGTACGATGGCCATCCATCGTCATCCTGCTTACGATGGAGGATGCAATGCCATCGCTCCATCGCCATCGGAACCAAAAATCACCAGTTTTCATCGGCGATGACCTACGATGAAATAACCATCGGCGATGGCCATCGTAGGGCGTCACAATCGGCGATGGACCATCACATTAACACATTTTAAAAATACAAAAATCTCTAACCACAAGCATCGTATATAAAGCAGCCTCTCTTATAATCTCGGCCTGTGTACGATTTTCAAACCTGTAATACTATTCCTACCTGATAAAAGGTGCGAAATGTAAGGTCCAGTTTATTAGGGTTAATTAAAGCCTGCTTTACAAAGTTTAATTATCATTTGCCTAGTAGCTAATATGCTTCAAATGTAGTGACCTTTCAAAACCTTAATATTAATTGACATTGTTAGATCTGGGGGTGTATTAAAATAAACTTTGTAACCCACTCTCTGTTTTAATGTTACTAAAAATAAATAAATGTTTCAAACTCGTAAGGCTGCTTTTCTATAGTTTAGCCTTATTTCATCGGCATCGGAAGTACAACCTATATGACGATGCCCTTCGTATGCCATCGCCGATGGGATGTTCAGCAATTTCATCGGACCAGTGCTTTCTCATAATACCGTTTATTGCCAATAGAGAATATGGCCATCGCCGAGTTTTTTATGCAATTCCATGGGACTATCTTTCATCGCCATCGCCGATAGATTTGTTGCGATATTTCATCGTAAAAGCGTAGTTCATCCGATGGCGATGGTTTTCACACCATCGCCATCGTATAATTGGTGATGGCCATCGCCGCCAAGCTCTGGTATAGTATCCGCGATATCCATTAACACAAACTACGGTATCTATTTTCCTGGACGGTGTTAATAATGCTAATTTTACGGGAAACACGTGGTACTTTGAGCGTTAATGGGTAGTTAGCTGCTGCTATCGCCACGCCCTCTGCCTTTCCCCTGCCTGACCTTTGTTTGATGTCCGGCCCCGGGGAGGGTCGGAGATCTCGATCCCTTACAAAGTTTCAGTTTACACGGATTTAAACATGCGTATATTTTTACTTGACTCTATGTCAAGAGAACAGTGAGACTATCCGCGCATCATCTCTAATGTGCTGCTGGCTTCTTTGTCCCGTTCTTCCTCTCCTTTCTCGAACTGACGTCCCATCGGCGCTAGGGGTCTTTCTGTGTTGCATGGGTTCCTCATTTATCATGAAGTGCTGCATGTGTCTTTCTTTTTCTAGCAGTGGCTAGGGAGTCTTACACTAATATACCCAGCTTATATCTAGTATGTACGACTTCAATATTCACTCTGCGCCGTAAATCTTGATCTAATGTGATGAATCTTTATTTCAAGAAGGGCAAGTGATGAATTTTTTTCTAGGAAGGGCGAGACTTTGCTAAATGTCAATGTTCGCCTGCGAACTGAGGACAAAAGTATATTCAGTGTATTCTATCAGTACTAGTAATAAATTGCGTTGTGTATCGACTTGTTCCTGCATTCATTTCTATATTTATAATTTTCATGACACAGTTTATGAGAGAGAAGCTAGGGGTCTCGAAATGCGGCCTGTAGCAATTGCTAAGAGAAGCAGATGGTGTCAGGGCTGCGGAAGGTGCCACGACTATGAATTTTCAAACCTAACGGCAGGATGTTTTATGCGCGTGTCCCTTCAAGAGGAACACAGGGGGTGGAATGGGGGGTTCGTGTAATTATTTTCTGCCGTCATTTCATGACGGCGCGGATGACTAATGTTCCTGTTGATGCGCAGTTTACGCAACAACGAAGAACAAAGTTTGTACGTCTCTGCCTGAGGTGTTCGCTCGCTCTTGCCCACCGGAATTGGCAGGTTTATGCCTTTATTGCTGCCAGGGAAATATTGACATTCTTGGTGTCGGCGGGAGGCAGATCTCTCTTAGAAAAGAGCGATGAGAAACGGCGAGCGTGGGCCCGGGGTCTTGGAGGGAGCTCTTCTACCTCCCCTATCAGGGTTGAGTCGGGGACATGATGCCTGTTCTCAGGGCGGGACTTGTGCCTAAATGCCACTGCTGGCCTACCTTGGTGACGTCATCGCACCAGTCAACTGGCAAATCCACCAAGATACAAGACTTATTTGGAGGACGGAACTTGTATGTATAGACTCCATGCCTCCCCTACAGATATCACTTGTTTTTACTCTTTGTTTAGCTTACTCAGCATAAAATAGGACAAGCTTCACGAAGCATCTAAACTTTGACTGCGCTTTTTGCAAGGCCCTAAACTCGTCATTTTCCCGTGAAGTGTAACCATTCTTATATTAAACTTAACGCAGTGCAACGAAAAGAAAAACCGAAGAGAGTCGATCTTCAAGATACTTGTATATGCTGGAAACTCTGCATTCCTAATAGAAATCCATGCATTTTCTCTATATTATCTTCTCCATTTCTTTGTAACGCTAATTGCAAAAATCCTAACACGACTTGGCAGGCGAGTCGTCTACTGCTGGAAGTGCTTCATTTCTCCCCCGAAACAATACACAAAGCTTTGAATACCAGGCCGAAAAAAGCCTGGAGAAGTCGCCCGCAATCATAAAAACCGCGATCACGTTGACAAAGGCGCCACATTCTCTATGCTTATTGCCTGGCGAACAATGGCTTCTTCTTGTGACGAGTGACGAGCAGCCGTGGGAGCAGCTGATGTTTCGTCACCGCCGTTCGTCTCTTTCCTTCGTCATACGAGTCATTTTATCGTCATTATCTATGGCGCCTTACGGTGCTCCACTTGTGGTGAGTGATGCCGTCGCCGTTTGTGCTCCATATCTCCATATGTGTTAAATGGCGAGATTTCCCCCTGATAACTTGTAAGGTTATCCGCCTGTCGCCGTCGCGACGAAGTTAGTCTTTGATAGTCACGAGAACGATACAATAAATACCAAGATGTACTTGTTTGCTAGCAAAGCAAATCTGGTGGCTGTCGACAAAACACAAGCCGGGAAGTTGCATTAGCACCCTGTCATAGTTCGCGCTAGTGATCAATATTCTTTTTAGGTTAGGCTCACCTGTGCAACTACTGTACGAAGAATCTATAAATGCCTCCGTCATACGGAGTTTGAACCTCGTCTCGGCCAAAAATTACTGGAACCCTACCTTCACTTCATGCTTCTTCGTGCTTCTAATGTGAAGATCGTATTTCCCCTTTCTTTTTTATCTTCCAATTTGAAATTCAGTATCATGGAGCTGTGAGAAAGCAGCGAAATTTAGTATCGAATATCATCAGAGTATCAATTTTAAATCGGGAAAGCTACTATCTTCTGATCTAATGCTTCAGATCAGAACGGAAAGACCAAGCAAACAAGCATGTTGTGTATGATCATACGTGGGATAGATTTTCCAAGGGATGGTTTAAAGCTAGTGCCAGATCGAGTGCAACACTTGGTGAAAAAACGGCAATCTTACTTGATATTTACTCGTACTCTGTACCCAACACCGGCAACTGCATTGTTAGTCACCTAATAATAACTGCGTTGTCTCCCTTGGCCTGCAGCCTTTTTTGTTATCTCCTGCTGAGAGTATAAGATATCGCTGTTGTTGCTGCTGCTCTTCCTCTGATTGTCATAGGTGAGTTGCCTTAAGTTATTTATGTACGCAGATTTATCGGCCCATTCTAAAAATATTCTAAAATTCTAAAAAAAAGTTTCAGGAGTTGAACAATCTTTCATCGAGGTTGGAATTCAAACGATTGAAGGTGTGGAAAACAAATTCCGTTTTCAAAATAACACGCAATTAGTTCTTAATAAAAGCTAATTATTATTAATTATACGCTTAACCATAAGGTGCCAGTTATGAAAAGCAAACACCGTTTACAAAATAGTTGATACGATTCTATTCGTCTATACGATTCAAATTGTGGAAATGAAGCACCGTTCATAAAGCAGTTGGCACGTTGACGCCGGATCAAAACGGTGTCCCGTTACTAAAACGTTGATCGAAACGTCGTTTAACTATGGAGCGCCTTCGTCCTTATTAATAAGATTAAATCCGCGCTGGTTTTGTTTTTATGTTTATTTTTAGCCGGAAATGTTGCGCATTCTGTGATGATCCTGGACCACAGTATGCCACCGCACGCACAATTGGATGCGAGGATGTATGGCTCGCGCTAGTCTCGATACATAGTAAAAAATCGGTATCGTAGATGCGGTAGCATCAATGACATGCAAGGTGCTCGTCCGCTGATTACATTGAGCGTGCTATTGCGTAGCGTAACCTCGGCATTAACCAAACCGACGTCTTAAATAATGCTGCTCCTGAGAGCAACGTGTTCTTTATTTGGGTTACTGTGCAGTGCGTAGAAGGGTTAAACAAACGCGACATCCATTTGCAAGCTAGCCCTTGCATTTCCCGTATAATTAACCCCTTAACGCTTTTGGCCCACTTTCATAGATTGTATTCAGACAGTGAATGTGATTCTAAGAAATGGTAATAGCATTCCTATGACATTCGTACCGTACGTGGTACGCGCGGATCGAGGTCAACATGGTAATAGTGTTGCTTGTGCGAGAAGTAAAGGTTTTATTTCTCCCTTCGTGCGTTAGTGAGATCTTCGCAGTTTGCTACAGCAAGCCGAATAGAATGCATCAAATAAAAAAAGAAGGTTCATCGTTGTGTGTTTCCCTACCGCAAATCGAGAACTTTCCAGCACTCCCTTGTATAGTAGGTACTAAAGTATACCAGTCGTTGCACAGTGTTCTCTGCCGCATGGAATCTGTAGACGTGGCCACGAAACGAAGCCTTTGAACCTGCTGGACGACAACCCAACTGATGAACAGATGTCCTGCTCGCCGTGTCGTCGTTCGTCGTGTCCAACTCGTCGTTCGTCACTGCTTCCACTTGGCTGGCGACATCAGTTACCTTCCGAACATCTCAGTTTCTATTGTCATTTGGCCATTAAGTTCCAGCGTTCGGTGACCGCTTGCCTTCATTCAGATTTAACGTTCCGTACATTTTCACGTTCCGTCAAGTAATTTCCATCGCCACTCTGTGTTAACCTTTCTCGAATTGCTTTATACCTCCGTACAATTTTTATCAACCCTCGGTTTGATTTGCCTTGAATTTCTGACTCTGTTCTGCTTCAACTTCCACTCGATATCAATTTTCGATAAATTTCTATCTCCACTCGGTTTCAACTTTAATTAAATTAGTACCTTTCTCAATTAATTTCTACTACCACTCGGCTTCAACTTTTGTTAAGTTTTTACCTCCGGTCGCTTTTAAGTTTCGTTAAATTTATACCTCAACTCTGTTTCAAATTTCGTTACATCACTATACCTCCGCTCAGCTTCTATGTCCGATTAGTAGCATTTCCTGATAGTTTCCACCAGTTTGTGCATCCGTTTCTCGCTCATCTTTGTTCCGATTTTCTGTTAAATTTCCACTGTTTTCCCTCCAGTTTCCACCTCCTTCCTCAGTTTCCAGCCCAGTGAACGCATCGCTCCACTCGTTTTTCCCTCAACGTTTTTCCCTGGAAACTTGGCTACGACTCTAATTAAGATGTTTTCCCCTGGGAAATGAAAATCTCTTCATTACTGTGTAATTTTAATCTTTGCAGACTGTAATTCTTAGTTGAATTTTAGATATTTTGCAGCGTGCGTTATTATTAAACTGTGAATATTTAAATAGGATACATTTTTTAAATGTAGCATGTTCGAATGTGACGCAAGTTTTTCTTTCACTTGCACAAAAATATGATATTAGGTAGATTATTCAATAATTTTCGTTATATGATCTTGGATTCCACGTATAATACCAAATTAACAAGTTTTAATCATTCTTATATTCACCAGTATTTTCAATGACTTTTTCTAATTTTCCCATTAGCTTTTTAATGCCATCCAAATAAAATGAAGACTTTCGATTAAAATAGAGCTTTGGATGTGGTCTTTCTCTTGATTGTCTTCAGTAAATTTTCTGCCTTGAAGAGCATCCTGTAAACACCTAAAGAGATGAAAATGGGCTGTCTACCCGAATTGTAATTTTTGTTTTTTTAGTGACTTTTGCAGCATGTGGTCTTGCGTTGTCATGAAGGAGGATGACCGTTTTCCTGCTGATATGTACTGGACGTTTATTTTCAAGATTTTCATCCGCACGCAGCAATTGTCCAACACGCAAGTTAGCATTTAGTGTTCGGCTGTGGCCCAAAAACTCGTGATGGGTCAGAAATGAACGTAAAAAAAATTGGAAATTATTGATGAATCAACCTACTGTGTCGAGAACTGAACGGAAAAAGCAAGAATAGCCTCTCCTGCCAGAAGTATGATACGACGGGAAATATCTTGTGAAGAGCTGAATTTTAGAAAATATACCATAGGACATGACGAGTTCATATTCTTTTTCCCGTTAAATGTGTCGCTAAAATTTCGGGACGCTTCTAGGTGTAGAATAAATGCCAAACAATCAACGCTTATCATCTGAAGATGCCTTTGCGCAGTTTACGGCTTAATTTAACAGTTTCGCACAGAATGTTGTCAAGGAACTTCATAATATTCTTAGCTAAAGGATATTGCCCTCCCCCACTGCATTTCGTTAATTACCAATATATCCTTAAAATATACAGATAATTGTTGAAGCTGGATTTCATTTAGAAATTTAATTGAATTGAAATTAGCTTCCTAATGATTCACTCGAGCTTTACTTGGAAGTAGGTATGTTAATTCCATGCATGTATGTTACCTGCCCATGTTGTAGTTTAATTACAGAAATGTGCCCAAATGATTTGAACTGATTCGTGATCGTCTGTTTCTATCTTCAGTTCGAAAGACCTAATAGACTTGTAATTTGAAAACTTTTACGTAACCTAGTGTAACATTTATATTCCACTGATGCAGGACAAACCTCTTTACCGACAGGCGTCTGCGATCTCCTTTTTTTTTTGAGCGAGTTAATCTAATCCGACTACCTTTAGCTTGTATGAAACCGCAATTCTAACCGCACGTTTGCCAGTTTGGGTCGAGCTTGTCCCGTTGGTTGTTTGGTTGGCTACGCGTTGTTTGTTTAGCACCCCACTGCGCTGACGACCGGTCCACATTCCTCTGCTTCTAACGTTTTCATATTTCTACTGACCGTCTTTCTTTGCTGTTGTTGCTCTTCTTTCCTGAATTCATATTCCCATACCTCTTCTCTTCTTTTTACTTCCCATGCATGCGCTATGTTCCTACTTTCTTCCTCTTGTGGGTACGTAGCAAACGATGTGGGTAGAGAATGTTAAGGTAGGATAGGAATATTATCTGATGCGCGTACCTGTTGCTATTTTTGTAATTGATTTTAGTGTCTTTTTTGCATGTAATTTCGTACTGTTTGTAAGCAACCTAGAGATAAGCTACATACCCTTGTGCACAATGTAATGTGGAAAGTGAAATTTGTTTAATCATTGACACTGGTCACCAAGCAAATATTATGAACAGTTTCTGGCTAATTTAGAGGTTGGTAGTTGAAGTCTGTGAGCTGAGGTCAGTGGAGAGAGACCCTTGATGGAGGACGGAGGATGGTGTTGCTTTATTGAATTCTTGTGAAAGCCTCCACCGGCTTTGTATCTCGAAGGGAAGAACAAAGGCCTTGAACGTATAGCTACCCTCGTAGAATTTAACTAAATTTGAGTAGGCATTAACTTGTTTTGAAAGATGAAAGATCAGAGGGGCAGATGTTGAACATTATTCGTAGTAGTATCAGCATCGTAAACCAGAACAAAGAAGAACTCATCGCTGAACATTGCACGCTGCTGGATACGTTAATAACTAGAGTACTCTGCCAGTGCGCACCTCCGGCAAGCAAGGCAACGTTAACGAAAAATTCAAATTAGGCCTGAAACTAGGATTTCCTTTTTATTATCACCAAAATTGATTCATTTTTGCCTCCTGGCAATAATAACAGCTCCTGTATTTTTCTGGAATATCCGTCATTACCTTTTTTAGCTACCCTATGTTCTCATAAATATTAGACAAACACACTAATGGTGGAGCCGATCGTCACCAAAATTTTATCATTTGTGCCTTTTGACATTTCTAACAATTCAGCAAATTTCACGAAGATCCGTTCATAACTTTTTGAGTTATATTACTAAGATAAACATGGAGACTGACAAACAGACAGATCTAGATAAAAAAAATTGCTTATTTGCTCCTAAACCAGTCACGACAATTCCTGAAAATTTCATAAATATCCGCCCATGACTTTCAAGTTTGCTACCACAGAAAAAAAAAGTCGAACAAACAAACGGCTGAACTGACCTTTACCGAAAGTTAATCAACTATTCCCTCAAGGGACATAATTTGGGCCTTAGGCCATAGGGTTAGGTTTGCCCATCCTATGTTATAGGGAGCAACACTCCCAGGGGGACTGTATAGGTTGCGTTAGCCAGTGGCTACGCCTTCGGGACGTCTGTTTTCGTGCCCACTTTGCTTGCTTCCACCTTCATACTCCTATACGGATGATGCTTTGTTCTGTTCTTTCTCTTCTTTCCCGACTCACTGTTCCTATGCGCTCTGACTCGTGCATGGGTTCCGCGTTTCTCTTGACATTATGTTCCTTCTTTCTTCCTTTCTTTGGATCACAGTGCTTGTACTCTATGGGTAGAGAGCCTTAAACTATAGGAGAATACTACTACAAGTTTTACCTACTAATCAACTGTTCTCCCTAACATAGCAAACAATCCCTGTAAAATTTTGTAAAGATCCGTCCATAACTTTTTGAATCATCTTGGTGACAGAGAGATACACAAACAAACAGGCAAATGTACCAACTCGACAAAAACATAACCTCTTAGGCGGAGGTAATAATAATAATTTGCGAGCTTCAATGACGGCAAAAAACACCTACCTACTTCAACAAAACCCCCGTTTTCTTTGCTGTAGTCCGCGGTTCTGCTGGGATGCGTTATTTATTGCTTTTCTTCGTTCATCTCAATTTGTGGATTAATATTTCAGAACAACTAAAGCTGTCCTGTGGGAATGGAGTGAAATTCATTATCCATTCTACCGCTATGAGGCACTCCAGACTAAGCAACGGTTACTTTGAAGTTAATTAAGGAAACGAATTTTCTGCTAGATGCACGGAAAGACCTTGCCGGTAATCCACCAACAAACTCTGTACCTATTTTTATACGAGATTCTTTGCACTCAGCCGCAGTTTAGTGTGAACTAAATACTTTCGATTTCCTATTCTAGCAACCGATTGCTAATTGCGACCTAGGTAGAGATTCAGCGATAAATTGTTACATCGGCACCTGCACTGGCTACATGTGATGCGTGACTGAAGTATATTAATAGAGACTCCCCGGTACACCTGTGCACCATCGGATACTTTCACTACCAGTCTACCACACCTGCTCTTCACATAGTGGGCACTCTACGCCTCCTGAAAAAGCGCATCACTGATCACCTAAGGATGCAACAGCTCATATCCGACACTCTGCACGGCTTGGGCTTCCGAAATGGAAGAAGGTGCTTAACAAACCTACTGGACTTTTTCTCAAAAGTTACAAATATTAAAGATGAACAAAAGGGTGTAGACCTTGAGTATCAAGACTTCCAAAAGGCTTTTGACTCACCGACACAGTCTCCCATCAACAGCTAATGAAAAAATTGGAGATCCGTGGCATCCGATGGATCAGGGCATGGCTTACGGGTCGGCAGCAGCGAGTGAAGCTTGAAGGAGAGACGAGCGCCTAGACGCAGGTATCATCTGGGGTTCCACAAGGTAGTGTCCTTGGTCCACTTCTGTTCTCAATTTACATCAGTGGTCTCGATCTCGATCTTAACATCCGTAGTGAAATCAGTAAATTTGCGAATGATACTAAACTACGAAAAGAGCCGAGCTCCAACAAAACCTTGACCACCTCATTGAATGGACCACAACGTGGCAGATGAGCTTTAATATCGACAAATGCTCAGTAGGGCTGGTGAACCCTTCAACCCCATTGAAAATGAACGGTATTGGCTGCTGTCACCCAACAACGTGACTTGGGAATCACTATTACAAACAAACTACAACACAGCAAGTTGACAAGAGTGTAAAATGGCAAGCAGAGTACTGAGATTCTTCACCAGAAATTTTGAATACAAGTCCAAGGACATCATCTTTCCCATTTACTAGGCATTAGTGAGGCCACTCTTAGAATTTGCTGTTCAATTTTGGTCGCCGCGACTCTGTAAAGATATCGATAACATGGAAAGCGCAATGAAATTGATACCTCAGCTGCGAAACAAGCCGTATGAATGTCGCCTGAAAGAACTAGGTATGATCTCTCTCGAGCAAGGACGACTCAGGGGGCAACTAATAGAAACATTCAAGTATTGGAATGGCCTCAACGACGTACCTACAACGGGACTCTTTGAAAGAGACCTCAATGATCGCTTGCGAAACAAAGGTCAAAAACTCAAGCATAAAGCTCGAAGAACGACCTTACTTCAGCAGTTCTTTCTGTAATTCATAGTCAGCATTTGGAATAGACTCCCTTCTGATGTTGTTAGTGCGGAGTCAGTCAACGTGTTTAAAAATCGTCTTGAGATACATTGGGAGAGATATCCTCCACAGCTAAGAACTCCTCCTCCAGGAGTCACAAACTCATAACGGCCAAAGCTTCCGAGGCCACCTTAATCCGTCTTCTTCTTCTTCTCTCTCGCTCCAGCTACACAGTTTGACACCTCTAAGCTCCGCATATCAGCGGCTCTTCATCGTACTTGCGTGCATTCAGGATCGTCTCTTTGGCAGGGATTCTCCCCCCCCCTTTTTTTCTCTTTTCTCCAGTCCTCTATATCCTACTAACATAATGGCAACAGCTCATAGAGGGCCGGGGCGTAAGTTCTGGTTTCTCTTTGAGAATAGGCCAATTGGTTCGTCTACTGCCGCCTATCTAATCTATTCTGCATTGACAAAAAATTGCTTTCAATGAGGGTTAAAAAAATACTCCGTTCTTTTCCAAAGTAATTACTTAACAGATTGTTGACATCCTAGTCACTGTTTCTTCTTGTACCTTTGACTACTTGCCTGGAGACGTTTTGAACAAGAAGTAACCGAGGCTTGCACCTCGTCGTATCTTTATACTTTCTAATGTACGAATAAATGTTCGCTTTAGAACAGGGAGAATTTGTGTGATTTTTCTCAGGCCCTTACATCAAAGTTCAATCATATTGAAAAGTCTGAATTCGGTTCAAATCAGGGGTATTGGGGCCACAAATCTGTACCAGTGAAGGGGCAAATTGGTTCTGCCCTAGGAGTGGGTCCTTTTTCATGCGTGCTAGGACGCTGAGTTTTTTTGAAGTTCCTCTTGCGGTTTTTGAAGTGCTGCTTGGCTACACGTAGCATGGGAGTCGGTCGATTTGGGGTCGAAGATGTTTTATTTTATTTTTTTAAATCGTTGTTAGTCGCTGCCCTGTATTGCTGTTCCCTCTGACGGCACCTCCGCTTACTCATACAATTTTTCATTTTGTGCGCGTTTTTCTGGTAAAAATTTGTGTTGGTATCTCCAGATGACCCTTCCTTTGATTTCATTAATATCAAGGATGTTTTTTTTTTTTTTGCCAGCAATACCGAATATGTGCTTTATTTTTACTGCATTTATTGTTACTTATTGTATATTCCAGGAGGTGACTTAACAGAAATCGCGAGTTCGTCTTTTCATTTTAAGTATTGTCTTACTGACACTAATAGAAAGCTAAGCATCCTCAGAAGTGTTAATAGTTTTTTCTTCTTTTTTGTGATGGCAGTTTTATATTTTCCCGTCTCTTCACTAGTCAGTTTGTATTTATTGATATTTTACTGTTTTTAACTTTTTTTATGTACGGATGCTACGTGCTTCGAATTTCTTCACCTAATGATACCTGTAGCGCCTGATTTGGTGGATTTTACTTCAGTACGTTTGTTGGTTACGAAAAAGGTTATTGTGTTTCTTATTTTTGTGAAGTAAAGCTTATTTGTGAAGTTGATAAAGATAGACACTTACAGCGCGTGATTGCGTATTGTTTAGTATAGATTGCGTATTGTTTAGTATATTCAAGTTTTTAATAAAGCTCATATTGTATACGCGTATTTTTTTATCGTTTTACGCACTGTTTTGTATGCAAATATAAAAATAAACACAGACTGCGTGACTCTCTCCAATGCGCTTGCACCAGAAGAATCTAGTGCGTGATACCCGACTGGTCACGCAGCATACAATACATGAACAACAATACAAACGGCAAACAATATCTCAGTGTAAAATAATGTATGATATAGCTCCCTAATGCGTTAATTGAAAACAGACTAGAAAGTGTACTGAATGCGTCCCCAAGATAGAGGCATTTCCTTCAGTAGCTACATCACAAGAAATAAAGTGAAAGTAGAGGTAAAATCGCAGCTTTGAATCGGACGCCGCCCAGAATAATACGAAAAGATACAGGTACAGTATATGAAAAATACATGCGTCTTCAACATCATTTTGGTCAAAAAAACACTTGACTAGTATGTTGCCATGGACACCTATTTAACTTTTCCATACTATGCAGTGTAGCAGTGCATTAACAGCAGCGACTGATAACTTACAAGTATGTACTACCCTTATCATCTTACTACTTATCAAGTCTTAGAAATCATATTCGTTATGTCATGTATTATGATACTGTTATTAAATGCTCAATACTTTGTGACATTCTTTACAGTGAAATTACGTTCACAATCGCGTTTTTTTTATCAAATATTCAGTAATATATTCGATCTGCAGTGTCCGTCGTCGCCGTAAAGGAATGACCCCAAGGTAAACTTTTGTTACACTATTTTGTAGATGATTGATAATATTATGTATCAACTACTCTTTCGTTGATTTGTCAAAAAACTATGTTCTGAACTTTTTTAGGTAATTCTTATGATAGTAAATGTCATCTTGACAGCAGCATCACTACGAAATAAAAAAGTCAGCTAATCTGTGACTAATATCTTTTATAATCATAATAATAATAATGATGAAATACGCATTGTTTCAGTCATCGTTTCAGTACGATTTCGTGCTGACTGAACTCCCACGCAAGTTGACGCAACAGCTGTAAATGTAAACCCTGTAACAGTGATATGTACAGGGTACGTTGTTTTTGAATCCGTGTCTTCAACGTAAATTATAATATATATTTCTAAATTACCAAGTTCACAATTTAGCAAACTTATTATTAAATTATCCTAATACTATCATCCATATTTTCTCTCGTTAAGGTTCCGAAAAGATGTTACCGCCCCTTTAAAACAACTCGGTTTGAGAACATATTTCATTATCAGATGGGCCTACAATGTCAGACAGAAGTTGTAAACTCTGTTTTGGCTAAGTGTAGCACCAAGTGTAAGCTTCGCTACAACCGTTTACATCCGTGCAACATCGCCTCCTAACTGCTTACTCCGGCAGCACAACATGCCTCACTTACACTACCGATGCTGCCAATGAATTAGTGTTAATAACTCCAGCTAAGCCGTTGTCCCGATGGCTAAATCAACGGCTCGCTGCAAATGCAACGGTTCTCATATTCATCATCTTCCGACACCTAATGCGTTCGCCGCTACCAAATGTTTCAATGATAGCCCGTGTTTTCCTTTAGCTTTCGTCCGTAATCCCGGCGAGATTTCCCTTTTCGCTTCGTTCATGGAACGCCGCGGTTAATGTCTCAGTGTTTCGCTCAGTGAACGCGCGCTTAATNTCAGCGGCTGAACGCGGCTGACGTTTCACAATAGATCGTTCAGGGCCCGTTGCTTTGTATTTAATTATTGCATCTCACGGGAGTCGACGAGACACTCCATTGCTCGTCACAGCTGCATTCTGCAAGACAGCCGAGAGACTGCCGCTCGCGCTCTCTTCTTCATTAATGAGTGTCTCTGTAATGCGGTCACGCCGATTTGAAGGCATTTAATAGTGTTTGACTACAGAGTTAGCTGCCTCAGGCACCACAGTGCGTGTTGTGTGACTGCGTAAGTAGGTGCAGTCAGAGTTGTGTCT
>LQNS02277602.1:6232522-6266812 GCA_001587735.2 Parhyale hawaiensis
TAATATCTAACCACGGTAGCAATATAATGATGTAACCAAACATAATCCCAGAAACTTTTCATCAAAGAACATGAAACGTTTGTGTCTTCGTTGGCTACGGGGTTTGTATAACAGTCGTGTAGAATTCGACGCGGTGTCGCATGCTTGCTGGTAAGCCAAGTTAGGCTCCTATTCAGAGTTTTTTCCGTACCTATTCTTCCCTAATGCTGAGGTAGGCCACGTGGGCAACTACTGCCCCAGAGCGGATTTTATTGTGAATTAAACAAGTTAAAACCAGAATAGTAATTGCAGTAGAAGAGAAAAACAACCTCTCTGCCAAGAGACTGTCCTCTTTGTATTTGGCTACTTACTACGTGTAGTATCGTGTGACAACGTGTAGTATTAGTGTACCTCTATGAAGTAAGTGTAGGCATTATTCTTCTGCGGACTCTCAAACATGGCTGCTCACTCGCTGTCATTGACTATTCATTTCACACTCAGTGCGCCTCGAGCAGTGGTGAAGTGTGGTTGTATGCGGCGTCGCGTCTCTTTGTTCTGCCTCGGTATGCACTTTCTTCCTGTCCAAGTGGGAAGTTGAGCTGATTTAGTGCGTCACTGCCACCAGAGCCAAGTGTGCTGATTTAATAAATGCTGATATTATCGCCACGACCAGCTGTTATCGTGCAGAGAGAGAGAGTTCTGTGGCAAACTTTGTGTAGCTATCTATCGTCGGCGATTGCATTTGCAACTGCCATTGTGTGAGTGTATGTGACGGTAATTTGCGGTAGAAGCATCTACTGAGTAGAATCTGCCTAGATCTTGCTAGTTAATTTGTAGGGCATCTCCTCTGTAGAATCTTCTGCGGTCTTGTTAATTTGCGGAGCATCTACTTTGTGAGTAGAATCTGCCGAGTTCTTGGTAGTTAATTTGTGGAGCATCTACTTTGTACAATCTACCAAGTTCTTGTTGGTTTAATTTACGGGACATCTAAATCCTTCGAGAACTTTTTAATACGCGCCGGAAGTATCTACTTTGTAGAAGTGCACAAATCTTTTACTCTATTTGCGGTAGCTGAATCAAGTCTACTAAGGTTCGAGTTGATGATTTTTAGAAGCGTCTACTCGGTAGGATATACAAACATCATCTTTTAGTTGGCGGTAGAACCATCTAATGTGTAAAATTGATCTAAATCTTGTCTTTTAGTTCCAGTGGAAGTATTTACTTTGTAGACACTACTAAAATCTAGCTCTCTAAAGAACCAAGATTTTATTAGACAATTTTCAGCATAGGCGCCTCTACTTCTGTTCAAACTCAGTCACCGTGTTTTCTTAGATGCGCATTCCAGAAATTTACCAGCACTCATCACAGTCTTGCTACGATTTTCTAATACTGGCTCCTGACTGTCGCTGCTGGCTCCAGTTTCATCGAGATATCGAAAGTGAGTCAAATTTCATCGTCTTTTGTAAACTAGAAGCTGCTTTTTACCCTAAAATATAGATTTCCTCTTTTTTCGTACTGTGATATACCGATGCATCTCATTCATCGTAGCTGCGACGATTCCATTTTTTCGGTACTGTTATGATATGTTTGCGTTGCCATTAACTTTCTTTCCAGTGTGATTAAGTTTTATCGATCTGAATATATTATTGTCAATGTTTGAAATTTTTTTTTTCACTTAACACCTTGAGATTCTTCGTTTCTTTTTTTACTCCTCTGATGCAGTTTCGTTATTCTGAAATAATTGTACGCGTGGTAACATTTGATTATTCTAACAGAAAATAAACTCCTAATATTTCACGTGCTATCTTAGTGGAATAGTCTTTTTTTTTTTTTAATAATGTGCATTGAAAGCTGCGTTATTTTTAATTTCACTGCAATTCCTGATATTTACACATATATTGTAAAAATTAAATTATTCTCTTGCCAGTTTTCAGTGGTTGCAGGTATTCTTTCATTTGAGTTGAAGAAGGACACAATTTTTGTCAAGTTTTTCCTCATTGAGCTTGCAATTTTTTATTTGGAGATTTATGAGGAAAACGATCGAATCTGGGCCACTGGGCAGTGCTTGTTTTCCTGCCTCTTTTTATTCTTAGACATTTTTACGTGAAGCATTTATGGTGTTGGGAATTTCCCGTGAAACCACAATGTGTTTGATGGATTTTGGCGAGTAGATAACCTACACACTTACGAGAAGCAGTTGACTTACTTGATTACTGTCGTGAAATTTTGAAATCCTATTTTATATATTTATTGCAATCCAGCTCGTGCCCTCGTGGGAACACACCGCCCGCAGCTTTGCGCAACAACACGCTGTCGATCTCCGAGCCTTGAGACTATGCGAGCCGAACAGACAGCGTAGTGCGGACACACACGCACACATTTCCATCGTCAATACNCAGCTCGTGCCCTCGTGGGAACACACCGCCCGCAGCTTTGCGCAACAACACGCTGTCGATCTCCGAGCCTTGAGACTATGCGAGCCGAACAGACAGCGTAGTGCGGACACACACGCACACATTTCCATCGTCAATACAGCCCGCTAGTGACGGGAGTCTCACGTAGGCTGATCTTATTTTTTTACTTAGTGAATTTTTATTGTAATTTTTCGAATGCTACAACTATAACTAGTGCATGTATTAGGTAGGCTACCCAACCGTCAATTTATTTCGTGCCCACTGTACTTCTTTCCATCTTCGTGCTTCTACTGATGACGCTTTGTTCTGTTCTTCCTCTTCTTTTCCCGTGCATGGGTTCCACGTTTCTCTTGACGTTCCTTGTGTCCCTTCTTTCTTCCTTTCTTTCTTCCTTTCTTCGGATCACAGTGCATTCTAGGAGCCTGATACTACATATTTCTACCCGGCCGTCAGAAATGACGAAAAGCGTGTTTTTACATCCTTTTAATATTGTTCATGCTCGTGGTCATGAATTTAACTTCGGTAACGTATTACTAAGAGTCATGAACTCAAGTTTATTTATTTCTTCATCCGAGGTCAAATATAAATCGTACTTCAGTCAGGTATTACTTGTGTGATCGCAGGCGTACCTACTAATCATAATTTTGATGCTAATATGTATAAGATTAATAAACCTAGTAATTTTTATTATTGGTAAGCTGCCTGTAAAAGTAATAATCAGAGCTGCCCTCTTGAGAACGCAAACCTCCACAAAGAAACGCTATGATAACAGGGAAAACAACACTGAAAGACGAACAGGCTGCATGATCATCGCCAAAATGTAATCAGCTGTTCCTCGGAACATTCCTAGCAGTTTCTGTAAATTTCATAGAGGTCCGTCCACAACATTTTGAGTTATATTACTGTCAAGCAACAGACAAACAAACCTCAGAAAAACCTAGCCTCTTTGGCGTAGGTAATAACAGTAATAGTTGATATCAACGATAGGTACCTACAGTACTGATTTTGGACGGAGAATCTCATACAGACGTGAGTGAAAGTTTGGTTCACGGCCATAATTCGTTCCGGAATTGTGGTTGAGTTGCAATTCAATCAGTGTATCACCGGTCCCATGTAGCTACAGTATATATATAGCTAGCACACATTTCTTCGGTTAAAGCGCGTGGAACATCCTCGTTTGCCGGCTCATGTAGTCGAGTTTTGAAAATTTTGTCGAGTTCTGAGACAACTTTTACTTGAAAGTTTACCTGAGATTCGAATTCGATCAAGTTCGGAGTTATTCGAAAGTAGAGGATTCACTATATAATTGTAACATAAGTGTAGATACCTACCGGTAGCTGGCACTAGACGGAGTAACAAGCCCATTCCTAGGGATGGGCCAAAGCCTGGTTTCGTTCATTCTGACCAAGTCCTTCATGATTTTTTTGTAAGTTACATCTTTTTACTGATATTATGTACTATTTTTTACTGATACGCTTCCAAAATTGGGCCGTCTCGCAGCAATCATCCGCTTCTCGTTCAGCCTCAAGCGGCCTTGGCCCACACACACTTCCACGCGTACGTAGCTGCGGCAAGTGGTCAGGTTTTTATTGCTTTTTTTCTTTGGTCAGATTATCGGGGGAAGGATGTGACTTTTTCCTAACATCGTCAGGTTCGGTTTACGCTTTTGTCTTTCCATCGAAACAACTACGGGTTGAAACAGAAAAATAAATAAATTCCTACTTCTGCGAATTCAAAAACTGGTGCCAGTTAACGACTGGATGTATCGAGATTTCCGATCTCCACCTAAAACTTGGCAAGCACATCGAGTTTTTTTTTTTTTTTTTAGATACTCGCCGTTTGACATTCGCGTAGGATTATCACTATGTAGGTATATAACTTCACTGACTGCTCCCGGTGGACGTTGTGCTGGAATAACACTGATGAAATGTAGAAGAGACAGTACGTGTTTGTATACTTGAAAATGGGACCTGATGGAAATGAACTGTTCCGCAACGCGGAAATCTGAAAATACTGTTGGAAAAATCCCTAATATAAATTATATACCAGTGTTCTCAGCATCTGCAGCTCTGTTGCAGTTAGTTTTAGTATTGATATTTGTTTTTTTGTGGTTTATTTATGAAGCCTCAAAAAACGTACGTTACCAAGTGCCAGTTTTTGAAAATTTCAGAAAACAGCGTCAGAGTTCGGCACTTCGAAAAGCGTGCGGGCTATACAGTGTGCTACCTTTGATTATGCAAATACAATTTTATAAATTTATTTTTCAAGGTAAGTGTCGAACTTTGAAACATCAATATTAATTAAATGTATGGCTGTGTTGCAAATATAAACAGCACTTGTAAAATAAATATTTAGCCATATGCTAATTTTATCATACAATTTGCTTATTTACGAGTTTGTTACTGTTCCTTCAGATTATGCTACAAGTTAATAAAAACATCATTCATAAAGAGGAAATAAATACAATTGAACAGGAATATTTTTATTACTCGTCCAAAACCAAGAAATTATAACCAAAACAATTCAATAAACACTGAAATAAGTGTTCAGTAGTGGTAAACAAAACAATTTAATTTTGAACATGGCACCTCCATTTTTCATGATTTTTAAGGCGATTATAAACAGACTTTGTCAGATTTGATATTGCAGATGGTGGAATAGAATCTGCAGCTGTTTTACTGCATTCCACTGGCTTAATTTGCTCGAAAACTGCCGACCACCTTCATAGACCTTCCTTTTGATCATTGCCCAGAGGTTCTCAATGGGATTTAAATCGGAGTTATTCGCTGGCCAAGTCATAATCCTTTTTGATTTAAATCCTCCATCCGTAAGCCAGTTAGCAGCGTACCGTGCTCGACGAGCGTTATCGTGCTGAAATACCAATTTGGATCTGCGTGCTATAGTGTGCTCATCAAGCCATTCAATCAAGTTGGCTTCAAGAAACTGGCAGTACCTTTCTGTATCCAGTTTAACTCCTACTGCCACTTCAGATGGACCAATAAGGGTGTCACCTACTATCCCGGCCCAAAACATTACACCTCCACCACCTTGTTGACACTTAAGCCGTGTCTGTTGAGGTCAGTCATGGAGGACCCATCCAGACTCTCATCCATCTGGACCATCAAGAGTGGCTCTGCATTCGTCAGTAGATATGACATTGAAGAAATCAGTTTTCATGTTCTCTTCAGCCCATTTGACCCTACTTTCTTTATGAGTTTTTGTTAGAAGTGGTAATATTATTGCCTTTTCCACTTTCCCCAGCTTCTGCAGAACCTCACATCTTGTCTTTCTGATTAGTACTGGGGCTCCAGCGTCTGCAAATATCGTCTTACTTGTAGAAAACTGTTTTCAAGCCATAGAAACCTTCAAATGTCGCATATCCCGAGCAGTCAATTTCCTCGCAGAGGCTCGATCCGGAGTTTTCCGGTTTACCTTATCTCCAATTGCATATGATAAGCCTTAATTGTTCGGTGATCACGCTGTAATTTCTTGGAAACTTCGAGTGTTGTTTTACCAGAAGCCAATAACGAGGTCTCTCTCATCTTTTCTTCACCGGTTAGACCGCTTTTCTTGCCCATGTTGACTAGAGAGTGATGTTGCATTATCTGGCGTAACAGCAGAACCCCGTGCAATAAGGAAATGTTGCCAAAGCGTGGGAAATTGTTCCGTTTTGTTTTTCTCTAATTGTTTTTATGGTTACAACATACCTGTGCACTAACTTAACATTAACATTTTAAATGTTTGACACTTATTTTGAAAAGTAAGCAAAAAATTGTATTTGCATAATCAAAGGTGACGCACTGTATAAAGAGCTACAGAGTGGGGAATAAGACTGTTACGGACTTAAATCTTATTTTTTCTTGAAAAGCTATTTGTTTCAATATCTGACTATAACAAATAGTAACACAAGTACTACGTTTATCTTTGGTACGAGGTAAGAGGTCGTCCAGATCGAGGTGGGTCTTAGGTCGACGAAGTTTCCCTGTAATGGTCAAGCGTCCACTTGATCAACATTTGCTGATCCTTGGGTTTCTCCCCATTTCGAATATGTCCGATGACCTCAAGCCATTTGCACACTTCTTTAGGATCAACTTTCGCTTTAACTGGAAAGGCATTGTCAATAGTTCATGGCTAAATGTTGTGAAAAACTAACGTATATCATTGCTAATTAGATGAAAAAGTTAGGTAAAAAGAGCATAATAGTGTAACATGCATTAGATTGTGTTGTTAGAACATGTACCAGGAGCTAAGTTCCGTCCTGTAATAGACGCGTTACTTTGTTTTCACGTGCTGTGTGACACCTGTACGCTATCCCGTCATGTCACGATCACCTCAATGATGATGCGAGTAATAATGTAACGGACCTAAGGGTGAGTCATGTCTCTTGTACTTGGTACCGTGCACTTTCTAGGTCCTCATGTATGATCATTTACTGTAACCTTAATCTGTACGTGCCTAGATATTGTCTACTAGTACATCTGAGTAATTTAAAATTATTTAATACTATAAGCAAGGTTGCGGAGTCGGATGCACAAAGTCCGACTCCGACGGGTTGGCTCGTTTCCGACTCTTTTTGGTCCCCAGAATTTACCGACTCTGTAACCCGGCCAATATGGGCACAGCGTCCTATATACATAGAACGCATCCAAACTACGCTATTCCTAACAGAAGCATATATTTTGGTTGGCCTCTTTGAGTTTATGCCAAAGATGCAAAGACGCGTTGCTGTTTCTGCGTATAGTTACAGATAGGTATAGCTTTGCAGTTGTATTTTTATAAGTAATTTTTCCCAAATTTTTGTTGTATGAGAAGACATGTTAGTGCCTCTTTTGCACATATCGTACTGTATTTATATGCGTGTATGATTTTTATCAAAATATTCCTCTCTTTTTTTATTACATTTGAAACACATAATTAGCCTCTTTTTTTTACATTTGAAACACATAATTAGCCTCTTTTTTTTACATTTGAAACACATAATTAGCGGGAAAAACTGACGTGTATTCTTCCAATGTTCTCTCTAAATTTAGTGTCTCAAATAATACCTATTATTATTTTACCGTGCAGACGTTTATCAGTCAACTTAGAGCTAGTTTCAAAATTAACTTCTTCATCGTGTTTGCGCCTTCACTGGTGAAATGGACATTATTTTTGGGTTTGAGTTTTTGCAGTTTTCTTGGTGCTGCGGATGGTTTGAATTTTCTGCTTTGCAACCGAGTAAGCTTCCGTTCTCGTCTTTCATTATTCATTTATTGCACGTATATTTTTTTAGCTCAATTCCTTCTCGGCAGATGAAACTCTAGAGGTTTCATTCTTCAATGACGTCCTATATTGATCTGGATACCGCCTGTATCTGAAGATGCGGCGCTGACCGATTCCGCAACATACGATTGGTTGATTTCTAGTTTAGTGGAGTTTTGGAGTGGCGAGCGGATAGAAAATTCTGGATTTTGCTTACAGAATGGGAATTCTCCTGCCCCAGCTTAAATTGGCTTTAATCCCAACTTGTTTTTCATTAGATAGATGATGACTTCTGGTATGTACATCATTTACTGCAAAATCAGTACGGTACCACAGAAAAGACAATTTACATCACAAGGTTTGTGTCATCATACTTGACGATACTATTACTCTAGTTAATGTACTAGTAGGTATTCCCCGCCGTTTTGAGATGACGGCAAAAAATCTTTTTGCTTCAATCGAAAGCTCCTTTGTTTCGCTCTTATTCCTGATTCTGCCCTGAAGAATATTTTTCCGTTTTCCTTCGATATATTCTGATATTCTGTTCAATTTACGTATCATGAGCTGAAGCACTGCTGTTGGAAGAGCGTAAAATTCGCATCCAAGCTAGCTACCAGTAGGAGGTAGGTACTTCTGTTGTCTTCATTAATAATAATTAGCTTTTATTAAGAACACAATGGGTTCACAAAATAAGCTTACAAGCTTACGATGTTCCTAATTGGTAAGTAAGGAATTGCCCCTTTGCCGCTGAGCAAATAACTTTCTCTTATCTATTATTGATAGCGGGACGATCGACCAAGCAAGCACCCAAGCAACCAACAATTTATATATTATCTGTCGCATAAATATACAAAGACCATTAAGTATTTTTCGCTGATAATGTTTTTTTATACAGAATTCTTGTTAGCTGCACTGTTAATGTTGGTATTACAATTATTAGGTGGTAAATGTATCCTTGTTCTCTCCATTTGTTTTGCTGTTCTTTCCCTATTCAGTTCATGATAGTCACGTCCAGGATTTCAGAGCCTTCCAGGATAAGAAGGAGGCCGAACCATTAACTCCCTTGACTTATTAATCAGTTTCTTATCCCCGGAGATACGTGTCGTGTACAGTGACAGCGCTATCGCATGCAGTGTGTGCGTTATCTCGTCGCTCCCATAAAGCCCTACGTGAACTGATAACATGCTCACGGCTTCGGCTGCGCGCGTGTCGTAGGAGGCGATAAGGCTGATGTTCTGTGTGTGCTGGTTACAGGGTAGCTACTCTTGCGGTAGGCATGTTCGTCATGCTTCTGGTGCTGTAATTTCTGCCTGTATTGTTGTTCTTTCGTGCTTTAGTATCAGCCATGTTCGGGGGTCCGAAGAGTTCGCGCCGATGTCTTAGTAGTTCGCCTTTCGACTTGTGTACTTTAGATAGAACTTCAGTCGAGTCTAAAAAATAGGTTATTACTACTCCCGCTCTAAGAGCACCGTTCAAGCTATCTTTTCGTGGAAGAAGGTTTGAGATCCTATTACCTATGATTAATCTGTATCCCTTTAAAATAAAAGATAGAATATTAATTTTCGGCATTTGATGCTTTTCTATTTCAATAGAGAAAGAAACGCCTCACAAGCAACAAAGAAATATGCGCAGTGAAGGGAGATGATTCTTTATCACAAAGACTACGGAAATGGTTCGCTAGGTTCCGAGCTAGAGGATGTAGCCTTATTGATAAAGAGCGATCAAGCCAACCGCCGTCTACAGATGGTGACCAAACAAAGTCATTACTTGAGAATAAGCCACATGTGCAACCGAGATTTGACGGAAAGCCTCAACTTATCAAAATCCACCTTTTATCCCTGCCACAATATAATTGGGCATCACGCACCCAAGGGTCCCGAGTGCCTTTTCCGCAGATGTTACAACTTGTCGCAGTTCCTGCTGACGAGTTTAGTTTTGTAAAGTTAAGTAGGTTCTTTCATTTTTTTCTTTCTATTCCGTGAGATGGATGGACTGTCGATCGAGAGAGCCGACCTAGTACGCGGGACACCTCTAGTCTCTCTCGTGTGGAGCCATCCACTCGAGTGTCTTTTTACTATTCTTTGCGCCTTCTTCCCGCCAGTAGTAGAGCGCTGAGCCAAATTGAGTTCTTCCGGCAGGAATGCCGAGACAAAATACTGCTATGGATGACCTAATAGTAAAAATGAAATTCACTGTTGAATCGCCTGAGTTGCGGCTACGGTGGTAAAACTGAAATATAACTAACTAAATAACTAAAGCCGCCGTTCATGAGCACCTGGTAAGCTTGGGCTCGGCAAATCGCTCCGGTGTTTTGGTGTCCCATGACGGGTAAGATTGCATTTCCTTCAGTGATTTGTTTTAGAAACATATTGAAAACTCTTCTTTTTTAAAGGAATTGTGTCAAGAGAAAACTGTTCAGAGAGAAAACTAACTGTGAGTAAGCGACATGAGCCTCTATTAGCCACCCCAAAACCGGATCTGCATCCAAATAAAGTTTTGGTTTGTGTGCGGTGGGATCGGAATGGAATTCTGTACTATGATCTCCTTCCAATTAACGAGACCAATAAGTCTGACAAATACCGCTCACAACTGGCGGAGTTAAAAGCAGCAATTCCAGAAAACTTCAGTAGCCTAATCGGCCAGTAGAAAAGGTGATTTTCTTCAGGACAATGCAATACCCCACTTTTTTATAACCAGACAAAAGTTGATGCAGCTTGGCTTTGATGTGTTACCCGGCCGCACAGGCACCAAATTCCCCCCTCACTATATTCGTTCGTGACAACTTTTCTGTGTACGTACATCGCTGTGCGTGCATGCTACGTTCAAGGTACTGCTGTGTGCCATTGACACGAGTCGTTCTATCGTAGATTAGGTTAGTTACCGTAGTGCTTTTGGTGGTCGTGACGCGGCGAGAAAGTTTCTTGAACGCACGCACAGCGAGGCGAGTTTGATGCCGGTGCTACATGCACCTACTTAGGATTTCCACTTATCAGGTCTGTTCAGAATAGTCTTCATGGTAAAATTTTTTATTCCTTGGATGACTTACAAAGATACATCGATGAATTCTTCACATTACACGACGACAAGTGCTTTACAAAGCCTGGAAGCATAATCCAACAGAAGAGAACAGGTCCAGTCACATAAGGGCTTGTCGGGATGTAAAGAAAATAGTCACGACCACAAAAAGGGAAAAAGAAGTTTCCGTAGCTGCTATGGCAAAATGCAACCCAAAGGCATTCTATAAATATGTATATGAAAGAAGACTAAGGAAAGAATCCATAGGTCCGCTCAAAAAACCTGACGGTGCAATCACCAATGACCTAAGAGACGAAGCCACAATCCTGAACGACTATTTCACCTCTGTATTTACTGTTGAAAATGTTACGGGTATTTCTGAAGCAGCACCGATGCAAGTTGCTCCAATTAGCCTCATACCTGTGTTTTTTTACGGAGATCGAGATCCTTCAAGAACTCACCCGCCTAAATGTGCACAAATCCACTGGCCCAGATAACCCTACTCCCCGTGTACTACGGGAAATGGCTCCAGTCATCGTGAAGCCACTGCTCGAAATATTTAATCGATCTCTAAGAACGGGAGAAGTTCCGCAGGATTGGAAACTAGCTAATGTAATACCGATACTTAAGAAGGGAGATAAGAAAAGCGCCAGCAACTATCGACCAATCAGTCGTACTTCGGTCGTCAGCAAAATCATCGAACGCCTCTTGGAAAAGCGCATCACTGATCACCTGAGGATGCAGCAGCTCATATCCGACTCACAACATGGCTTCCAAAATGGAAGAAGCTGCTTAACAAACCTACTGGACTTTTTCTCAAAAGTTACAGATTTTAAGATGAAGAAAAGAGCGTAGACCTTGTGTATCTAAACTTCTAAAAGGCTTCTGATAAAGTCCCCCATCACCGGCTAATGAAAAAAAAAAAATGGAAGCCCATGCATGACATCCAGGGAGACTATTTACGGTGGATCAAGGCATGGCTTACGGGTCGGCAGCAGCGAGTGAAGCTTGAAGGAGAGTCGAGCGCCTGGACACAGGCATCATCAGGGGTTCCACAAGGTAGCGTGCTTGGTCCACTTCTGTTCTCAATTTACATCAGTGATCTCGATCTTAACATCCGTAGTAAAATCGGTAAATTTGTGGTAGATACTAAACTATGTCATCCTGCCACGAAAAGAGCCGAGCTCTAACAAGACCTTGACCACCTCATGGAATGGAGCAGAACGTGGCAGATGAGCTTTAGTGTCGACAAATACTCAGTAATGCACATAGAGCTGGTGAACCCTTCACCACATTGCAAATGAACGGGACGTTATTGGCTGCCGTCACCCAACAACGTGACTTGGGAATCACTATTACAAACAAACTGCAACACTGTCAGCAAGTTGACAAGAGTGTGAAAATGGCAAGCAGAGTGCTGGGATTGTCATCAGAAACTGCGAATACAAGTCCAAGGACATTATCGTTCTCTTGTATAAGGCATTAGTGCGGCCGCACTTAAAATTTGCTGTTCAATTCTGGTTGCCTCATCTCTGTAAGGATATCGATAACATGGAGAGAATCCAACGCAGAGTAACGAAACTGATTTCTTAGATGCTAAACAAGCCATATGAATGTCGCCTAAAAGAACTGGGTCTGATCTCTCTCGAGCAAAGACGACTCAGGGGGCAACTAATAGAAACATTCAAGTACTTGAATGGCTTTAACGACGTACCTGCTACGGGACTCTTTGAAAGAGACCTTAATGATTGCTTGCGAAATGTCGGTTAAAAACTCAAGCATAAAGCTCGAAGAACAACCTCAAGTCAGCAGTTCTTTCCGTATTTCATACTCACCATTTGGAATAGACTCTCTCCCGACGTTGTTGGTGCGGAGTTGGTCAACTCGTTTAAAAATCGTCCTGACATACATTGGGAGAGACATCCTCCACAGCTAAGAACTCCTCCACGAGCCGCAAGCAGTTAACGGCCAAAGCTTTCCAGGCCATCTTAAGCTGACTTCTCACTTCCGCTCCATCTTTATTTTTAAGCTCCACATATCAGCGGCTGTCGATCATCTTGCGTCCATTCTTTTTGGCTGTGATTCTTCACCTCTTCTTTTTTCTTGCCTTTTTTCTTCGTCTTCCTTTTTTTCTCCTCTTGTTTCCCCAATCCTCTACATCCTACTAACATAATGACAATAGATCATAGAGAGCCTGGGCGTAAGTTCCGGTGTCTCTTTGGGAATGGGCCTCTTGGTTCGCCTACTTGCGCCTATCTAATCTAAATTATTATCTTTACTTCTTTCCTCAATATTGGTACATTTTTAATAAATAGCTACAGTCTATTTTAGCTTATAGCGTTCTTTGTAAATAGAACTTTTTCCTGAATTAGAGGTACGTTGTTGATGAAATTTGATGAGAAAAAACAGTAGGCAAGGAATTGAACGCCCCCAAAGCAAGACTTACTTCGTTGTACAGGACAAAGGGCGCAAACGTCCGCCAATAGCCAGGCTCTTGATAACAGCCTCCTAGCATGGTGCAATTTCTTTGCAACAAAAGCACAGTAAGATGTATAGCTGGCTGTCCCACGAGGCTCGATTTCTTAAGTTATCCAGTTATCCTTATCTTTTTTTTTTTGCTGTCATTTTTAACGGCCCGTGTCACTACTTCCATTTTCTTTTCTTTTTTTCAGTTTGCACGACACCGGTGACAGAGTGTGTCATGAGCTTTATCGTCATTAGCTACTATTTTTTTTATTTAAATGTTGGTGCTTCTCTTATTCGCATTGCTCGTCTTATTTTATGGTAATTTTGTGATTTTAGTCACATTTATGTATAACTTATTATATCTTTTTATGTTATATATTATATTTACCCACATATACATATAGCTATGCCGTGTTTCTTCTCATCCAAGAAGGTATGAAATTATATTTAAACCATAGAGCACTCTGAGAGCGCATACCTTCGCCAAGCAAGGCAACGCTGACGAAAAATTCAAATTCGTTCTGAACCCATGATTTTCTTTTCCTTTGTATCAAAACCAAAATCTAAGCATTTGTGCCTTTTCATAGTATTAACATTTCCAGTAATTTTCACGAAGGTCCGTTAATAACTTTTTGATTTATGCTATTAACAAAAAATATGACAAAAATAAGTCCAACACGAACGGATCAACCGATCATCACCAAAATTTTATCATTTGTCTTTCAACTTTGCCAACAACTCCTATAAATTTCACTAAGATCCATCCATAACTTTTGAAGTTATTGTGCTAACAAGCATAAAATCAAACGGTAACGAACAAACATATCATCCCCAAAATTTGGTCATTTACTCTTCGTATTATATCGAACAACTCATATCAATTTTATAAGAATCCGTCCATAACTACTCGAGTTTTGGCCTTAAAGAAAAAGATCGAGACAGACAAACAAACAAACAGATGAACGGATTTTCACCAAAAGTTAATCATCTATTACTGTTAACATGCCTAACAATCCCTGTAAATTTCATTAGGTTTTGAATAATCTTGGTGACGGACAAAGAGGCAGACAAACACGACAAAAACATACTTACCCTCTTTTGCGGAGGTAACTAGAGTATGAGCGTTGTCTAAGACCCGTCGTCACTGATCATACAGTTGTTAGTTGTTACTAATATTCTCCTGAAGGATACGCTACCACGGCCAACTCAAGTTGTCATCAGATTATGTGTTCTGTCTTTTATTCATCTCAGCAGCACAAATTTTCCTCCTTTGATGACACACGAAAAAAATGAGCTTATATTAACAAGCGACAAAGCATTGCCGAATTTGATTACATTCCATGCCGCGTGGCCTGCCTACCGTATGTTACCCCTTCACTGTATCAAAATTTTTGTCTTTAAGCGAAAACTGTTTCGTTCAAGGAAGAGTGCAAACTGGGAAAAATAATTCTTGTGTCCACTGCCCCGTGAAAAATTATTGCTTCGCCAGTGCTTCGTTGATCGACTGAATTTAGCCTATACGTCCTGAAATGAGAGTAAATATGGTTTCGTGGTGTGGCAAAAGTTTTAAAAGTCAGACTCCTTGGCCATGCTGTGAGAAACTTTAAACATCTGTATTAATTCGATTTTAACGTTGGTTGGCTGAGCAAGAAGTGCATTCAGTTGAAAAATATATGAGGATCCTACTTTGGGCATCCTCTGCAACCTTGTCTTATTTCTTCTTATCAGTCTTTGTGAAAAACCTAACATGTTTACAAAATCCACAACCTTGCCTGTTTCGTTTGGAGCATGACACGAAAGATACAAATATATAAAGAATCTAAACACTCGACGGTGCTTATTACATTGTTTTGATTGGATCTTCCACCTGAGCTCGCTAGAGCTGCTGGACTTCAACAGTCGGAATTTGGAAGCTGAAACGCCGTCAAGACTCTTACTGCGGCTGGACTCTCAAAGCGTACGTAGCGCAATTCAGATACGACTGAGCACTGATAAAAAAAAACTTTGGCCTCGTTTGATGCACTTAAAATGGATCAAAATTACCTTCATTTTCGTCCCAAAGCCGAAACACGCAGGTGGCGTCACAAATAAGCTAAGTGAGTGAAGTGTCTGCTGCGATGACACACCAAACTACGACGCATGAAGCACCTACGTGCGTCCATATTCTTCTCACTGAAACACCAAATTTTCTCAATGAGGTACGGGATATTCACTGTTCGGAATTTTTATGTATATACCGTAGGCACACGTATCAGTTACGCTTTACGCCGTCTCCAGGAAGTTATAGCACTTATTGCACTGCCTTCGGCAGCTCTCCCGCGTGCAGCATTCTATCCAGTTTCGCTCTACATTTTTTAGTGAACGTCCGTTCAATGTAAGGTTCTTGTCGATAGCTCACCTCTATACTGTCGTATTTTTGTAGGTAATTATTTCAGACATCTTTTGAATAGAGTATATGTTTTCAGCGAGCTTTCGATGGTCTTCGCGACACGAGTTTCCAGTAGTACTGTGAGGCCCTTCAGATACCAATAGCGGCCCATGCGCTAATTGTCCTCGTGCGCCAAAAAAAACATGTTTTGCCGAAGTCTATGAATTGTTGACCTCACATCCATATATAACCTACAGTATAGTGTCATGCATGTTAGTGGCTGAACTTGCCTTAGTCCGTCTGACTCGCGTTTCATTGTGAACGAAATCGGAAGGATCACTTCTCTTGAGATATTCTGAAGTTGCTTTTACGTGCACAATTTCTCTAGTATTGTTGCGTTACTGAAACTTCTTTTCGTACTGGATCAAAATGTAAAGGATTCTGTGCGTAAGAAATCTATGTTATCTACGTTTGCGTGCAAGGTACATCATACATTTTACACGAAAAGGCTAGGGTATTTTTGTGAAAAAACTATGAAGGATTACGTACGGAAGCTATAGAGGCTTACTCTTAATGCACCCGTCGGTAATGGTGGTCGGCGGCGCGCCGACGCATCCGAGGTCGACGACCTCATCGCCGTGCATGTATCTATGTACACCCGTTAGTTCCTTTTCTCCATTGTGTTGCCGTACGTTAATTATTCTTCTTTGTTGATTACATTTAATTGTTTGAATATGGTGTAAGAATTACGAGATTTATCTTGTGTTTTTTGTTCGATTCGTAGCAGAAACACTCCTCTGCGTTTCTGTTGCAATAGGCTATGCCTCAAAGAAGACAAACGTGCTGTATTTCTACGTTACCCGTACATGACCTCAGTAGACTAATTCATCGGCTCTTACTTTATGCTATGTCTATGTTGTAGGTATCTAATTCAAGTCATGCTGTGTTATGTTGCTTCATGGCACGCAATTGTTACTCCTCTTGCAGCAATACGCCTTGAAGAAAAAAAAATTTCTCGTGTTTTGATTTTCATGTGAGATACTCGCCAACCATTGTGTGTGTCCTGTTGTTTAAGGCCAAGTATAGCTTATTGTTTCAAGGCGGTACTGCATTGGGTTTTGTAAGAGACTTGGGTCCAAAAAAGTAGGTACTTATGCATACGTAATTTTTTGCTTTTGGCTGTTTCAAACTCTGCAATTACAATGGTTCTCTCTCTTATGCTCTTTGAAGTTTCATATCAATAATAATAACTTTTTTATATTTTCTATTCTTAGAGTATGCTAAATGCGGGTTCACACGACCGTCTAATGAACGTGTTTCCTCAACTTATCGTCTGAATGCATTGCTGTATCCCTGGAAACAAGTGCAAGGTTTTCTAACTTTTTATTCACTTTGAATTTGTAGCTTATCCCAAAATTACTGGTGACATATAACTCAATTAACGTGACCACTAGCATTTTAGTAAATCTCTCGGTCGACACACACACTTGTTTGTACGGGGCAACAACAAAACATTTGCTCCTTGACTTGAGGGTACACATTCATCAGACTTCAGTAACTCTAAAAACTCCCTAAAATACGCAATAGGTACTTTGGTGATGTCAAAGTTTTCAGTGATGCTAGTTATTATTATTACTAGTGGCCCGTGCCGTCATTATAAATGACGGCAAAAAATTAACACTTCACCAAAACCCCCGCCGTCTTTTGGGCTTCCTCATTTTTCCCCTGTCTTATACTGAAGAAAAAGATTGCAAGGTATCCAACTTTTTTTTCGCCTTTTGAAATCTGAATTTTCTCCTATCTTATTCCCATAGAGCGTGACAGGAAAGATATAAATAAATAAATAAAAACACGACGTGAATTATTATATAGTACCTATTAGATTCAGTGTGTTGCCACCCCGGGCAATTATCTAATATAACGTACTACAACCATTCGTGAATGCGAATATTATTCTTACCATAGTTAAATTGAACTGTGATAGTGTTGATGATAATCCAGCGCTTGTTACGCACGTTAGCTGATCTTAGTAAATGTCTTTCATGAAAATTGGATTCAGTGATGTTCTTAATTGAGCACCTAATCTGTTTATTCAGTAGGTGCTCTTTTCGACTGAGAGTGGTAAATCTGCCGAGCTAATGGACTGACTGATCAGATTGACTGCTTTTTAAACTGAAAAACAGGCAGCACTGACAAAGTTACTTGACTAACAGACTACCATTATTTTTTTTCTCTTAACTCGTTAACGACTACCCCAAATTTATTATAGGTAGGTACATGTCTAGGAGTTGTTTCGCGTTAAAAGGTTTTTCGTACCAATTGAAACTTTTGAAGCGAAAAATTTAGTTAAGGGGGCAAGAGCAGATTTACTGGAGCTCTTGAATGAACAAACTAGCTACTCTTTTAACATGTAAGCTAGATATATGGCCACAAAGACTAGACTATTCCGGCATTTAGCCCTTTCGTTACAACTGGCGTCTGTAGGCATCACTATCAGCGTTATTTTATCTAAAGCATCTCGTTTCTTTCTCCGCCAAGTCGAACTTCTGCTATAGTGGCGGGTCAGCAAACTTGAGTTATTTTTCTTAATTTGCTGCGGATATTCTGTGGATGTATCAGGCTCTTGCAGGAGCTGATTTTTTGGTAGGTAATTGTTGAGGCTTTTCTTACTGTAACCCTTCCCATTTTTGGTTACAAAATAGCATGAACTTGACTTTTTGGCCGGTAAGAAACCACGATATATAATGAGCTGCAGAGTAGAACATTACTTTAAAGATACCTCCACAGGTAAAATTAATTATAATTGAGCAAAAGGCAGGCATAATAATATTTTGATTTTGTTAATGGTAATCAATAATAATTTCCTTCGCCATTGAGGTTATGTTTGCGTCGGGTTTGTCCGTCTCACTTTATGTCTGTCACCAAGATAATTTAGAAACTGTTAAGTATGTGAGAACAGGCATTAAGTTCTGGTGAAGATCCGTTTGTTTTGTCAGCCACATTTGTCTGAATGTCTTAACTCAATAAATTAAGGATAGATTTTATAAAGTTTACAAGAGTTGTTAGGTATGTCACGAAGAGTAAAAAAATGACAAACTTTTTGTGGTCTGTTTGTTCGTTGTTTGTAACTGGTTGTAATCTTATGCTTGTTAGCACAATAACTTTATAAATTATAAAAGGATCTTTATGAAATTTACAGGAGTTGTTAGTATTAATTTAATGTTAGAGACGTGAATGATTAAATTTTAGTGATGCTCGCTTGGTCTATTTGTGAATTTGAATAATGTTTGTCTGAATGTATGTTAGCAGTATAACTCAAATTATGAACGGATCTTCTTCTAGAAAATTACTAAAACTGTTAATATTGTTAAAAGGCACAAATAATTCGACTTTGGTGTTGATACAAGTAAAATCACGGTTTCAGAACCATTTTGAATTTTTCGTTACCCTCACTGTTGTCTGTTCTTTCTCTTATTTCAAGACTTACTGTTCCCATGCGCGTTGATCCTGTGTGGGAACACCTTCGTGCATGGGTTCCCTGTTTTTCTATCGACATACTATGTGTCCCTTCCTTTTCCTCTCTTAGAACTTAGTACTTATCTAGGGAGGCGTAAATGTTCTTATACTACCGTATTACTATTTTCGTTACCATTACCTTGCTTGGCGGAGGTATGCGCTCTGAGAGTGCTCTAGTTATAATTAGAGAAGCACTCGACGAGCGCATACCTTTCGCCAAGTAACGGATATTTGTTAATGATATATTTGAATTAATCCTGAGACCCAAATTTAATTTTTAAACATCACAAACTCGAAGTCATTTGTGTCTCTTGACAGTCTGTAATTTCGTTGAAAATTTGTCCAAAACTTTCACTCATTTTCTGTTAGATAGAAAAAAAAGCACATGGTCAAATAAACAAACAACAGATCATCACCAAAATTTGGTCACTTGTTCGTCTTTCAACATTTCTGGCAATTCTGCAAAGTTTATGAAGATCCGCTTACAACTTTTTGGCTTATATTCTTGCGAACATTAGTACCACTTGGGCGCTCTGAGAGCGCATACCTTCGCCAAGGAAGCCAACGGTACCTAACGAAAAACAAATTAGTTTTAAGACCATGATTTTCTTTTTATCAATACCAAAATGTAATCATGTATGCCTTTATTTGTCAGTATTAACAGTTTCAGTAATTTTCTTGAAGATCCGTTCATGATATTTTTGAGTTATGATGCTTACAAACATTCTGACAATCAAACACTCCAGCAGATCAACAGATCATAACCAAATTCATTAATCAATTATGTCTCTTAACATTACTAACAATTCCTGTAAATTTCTTGAAGATCCATTCATATTTTTTTGGGTTATTGTACTAACAAGCATAAAATCAAGCAAGGCGACTAACAAATAAACGAACCAACAAATCATCACATAAATTTGGTCATTTACTCTTCGTAATGTCCCTAACAGCTTTTGTAAATTTCCTTAAAATCCGTCGGTAACTTTTTTGAGTTCTGGCAATAAGAAAAATGAGGCAGATAAGAGAACGAACTGACGGATCTTCACCAAAAGTGAATCATCTGTTTTTCCTAACATACCCTACAATCACTATAAATTTCATTGAATTCCGTCCATAACTTTTTGAGTTATCTTGGTGACAGATAAACAGAATAACTGGCAGACAGACGGAATAACAGGCAGACAAACGAAATAACAGACAGAAAATTGGAATAACATGCTGACAAACGGAATAACAGGCAGATAAACGAAATAACAGGCAGAAAAACGGAATAACATACAGAAAAACGGAATAACAGGCAGATAAACGAAATAACAGGCAGAAAAACGGAATAACGACAGATAAACTCGACGAAAGCATCACCTCCTTGGCGGAGGTAATGATCATAAATTGACAGTATAACATTGGTAATATAATATTGATATTAAGAAAAACTAACAATACTATTTATTATGAGAAACAACAAAAGGTTAGGGTTCAAACGCCGTAAAAGAGAAGGCGTGCTGTTTCCCCAAAAACCAGCGCGCCTTGCCGTGTATCAGCAGTTAATACCTGCCCTTGCGTGTACGATGATCGGTATAACGCGTACTGCTTTTGCTACTACAAAGCACCTATATTTAATGAAGCTGCTCGAGATTGAGCTCTAATAACATATTTACACCGCAGTCACTGTATATACAGCTAAAGGAAGTAGTTGGATTTCTGCCGAGAAAATTACTCGATACGCCAGCCAATATGAGAGCTTTATTTTTGAGCCTCTAATGACGTCCCATACGGCTGGGCTGGATTGGAGTCACATCCAGTGCTACACGATCACGTGGGCAGTCAAATTACGCTGCTATCGGTTCATGATGACGTCATGCTGGTGACATCGAGTTGGAGACGCTGATGCCAAAGTGCCTTATTTAACGGACCTTCATCATAGTCTAGACTGCAAGGTACGGCCATGCCGTTGTCGAGATCTGGAGGAAGGGGACACCACATGCACTCTGTGCTTGTTGCCTGAGTGCAACTGAAATGTATTCCCTGTGCACACACACACACACACACAGGTGTGTCGCCAGCCTCGGTTAATGTTGCTCAGGTGTGCCTACTTATGCGGTCCGACTGCTGTCTATGCGTAGTGTGCGGCACCAGTGCCTCCGTGCCGTACGTGGAATGTTATTATTAACTGCTAATGTACCGTTGTTGTTATAACTAGTGGGGTCCGTGGAAATTTCACGGAGATTTAATGTTTTCACTGATCTTAGTTTAACTTAAGGTAACACTTCTAGCTTAATCCACCCCGTCTGAACCTATGTCCGCTGCTTATCCCTGTCTATCGTTACGCAGTCCTTCTACCTTTCACTTCGTCTAACCTTTCTTTGTCGGCGTATCGTTTTTTTTTTTCTTCACGATTATGGGACCCGTTGATATTGATCAGTCGCCCATCTTTTTTTACTTTTGATGCGATAGCCATACAACAACAGACTCGGTCACTGTCATCAGTTCCAGCAGCGTAGGCCTCTGTACTCAAGATGTCATAGTATTTCCCTCGACGTCGCACCGTCGCTTCAAAAAATATGTTAGAGTCGAGATGTCCAACATTGCCTCTCTGTTCTCCCGCACCGTATCCTAGCTACGTAGCTGGCCCTATTTGAAATGTCCGCAACCAGCAAAGTCAACATAATACGGCGTAAAAAACATTAAAAGCGTTAGATTTGATTCTGGTAAAATGGTCTTCATATATCTTTGCTTCGAAACTGACGGAAAATATTTTCAAGAGCGAGTAAAATGAAGACAGCTATTGTTAAACCTCCTTCCAGCGATAAAAACGTAACGTGCAGACACAGGGACGGACGGATGGAGCCTTAAGCAGTATTATGATATGGATTAGTATACTCGCAGTTCGTTAAAAATAACGGCAAAGAACTTGTGATACTTCTCAATTGCATGCCTTTTCGGTGCCATCAATATTACAATTCTGCTTGTCGATTCGTTAGTTGTAGTACCACCGTGACGCTTTCATTAGTGTTAGGGGAAAATTAAGGCATCCTTGAGGTATCCATGGTACGACCTAGGAAGAGATCAATAGAAAGAGTCATGAACAAATTTAACCCGCTACTGCTCGCAGGCCTTAGGTAAAAGATTCACTGCCTAGCTACTAACATTTTCACCCTTCGTATGCATGATACGGGTCCGAGGGCATCATAATTGAGGAACGATTCTTGTGTTCTGTGGAATTTTCACAGGTTCCTTTAGTATTAGACACTACTGATGGGGCGAATATGCGCAACCGCTGTACATCCGCGTCAGCATCTGCGGATGCTAAGATGGTAACGTCCGCAATCACATTGGCGGATGTTAGAACTGTAAAATCCGCTAATGATCCGCAGCAAAGGAGGCGCGGATGTGCAGGTTCATCACTGTGCACTAAACTCATCCATAGTGCTGAAAACTGCAAATTCTCATTTGGATTGAAATGTGCGCAAGTGCTGTCCCTGTCAACAAAGCACCATTTAAGTTTTCTTCCTAATAAGTGGTGTACAAACTGCCATCGTGAGAGGGTGTGTGTGTGTCTGTAGTAGGGCGAATATCCGTATCCGCGGAAAATCCGCACCTCTTTTGAACATCTGCGGATGTCGAGATGGTAATATCCGCAATTGCATCCGCCGATATCAGAACGCTTCAAGATCCGCATCCGCGGATGTCCAAAAATTGCATCCGACCCTTCACTATTAGGCAGGGGAACATTAGGATGGTACGGGTCGGAGATGCCATGCAGTGGTCAACATTGCTTTTGTTGTGTGGAATTTCTGCAGGTTTCAGCTAGTTTTGTTTATTGCGGATACACTGCAACTGCCAGCATAGATGATCAACAGAGATGAGCTCTTTGTTTGAATTGTTCTGCTTTGCTGCTCAATCCTTCCTTCCCTTCGGTGATACATAAACATATAGTTAGATCCTTATTAACAGGCTGTCAAGCATCACCCGGAGGTGGGAACTACTGCTGCGTAGGAGTGATGAACAATTAATGTACTTTCGGCAACTATTTTTTCGCTCCAGCAAATAGCTGTACTATGGTGGAAGGAAATTTATGTTTAGCTAGGTAATTAATACTGCCGCAGTGTCGTATTTTTTGCTTCTTCGTTATCTCATCTACTCTGCAGAGTACCCTACCCTTTTCTTCATTGATTATCGACTTAAGTGGCGCATCGTAATCACGGAGCAAATGAAGTTTTGATGCGGGAAGAAAGGAGATTATCGGGCATTTATGACAGACTTGACAGTGCTAAAACCTGTATCAAGACAAGCGTTTTCATTGCTTGATTTCCCACGTTGGCTAAGCAAGAATTGCGTCCGATGTAGAAGGTCCCTTAAGTTTTTCACCGTGTGCAATCTGGTATAATTTTCACTTATCCATTTTCAGCGGAATTTGGCAGGATTTTCGAAATGATTAACGGTGTATAATTTGCACTTACCGTTTCTTCAAGCCTGGCAAAATGAACATACAACGAAATAAATTGATAAATACGTTCACGTTGGGCATTATAATAGGTACCTAGTGTCTAATTATTATTTCTTGTTTACAATACACACGAAGTTGTGCATGTTGACACACTTCGCGAAAATTAAAATGATCAATAAACAATACTCTTATATAAAGTTATAGTCGTAATTTATCTTTTGTTTGTTTATGTGCCACGCAATATGCCAGTAGAATCGTCGTGGAAACGTCAACGCTTCATCAGACGTTTAGCGTGTCCCTTCTTTCTTCTGTTATGTAGGTCATGGAGTACCGTATATGCTGTAGGCGGGACGCTTTACTTGCTGGGACTGGAATGGTAATACTGCACCTACTGCTGTGGCAGCTGTAAAAGTTATCAATGATTTGTTACCTGCCACAGCTGAAGATATCCAGTTGTGTTTACTGCTGTCATGATTATATATATTTTTTTATCCTGCAATAATAGCGGGCTTGCCATTTCTTGCTTTAACGCAGCAACTGCAACTGCTGAGCTCGTTATAGTTTCTTCTCAACTGCAGCAGCCACGATGACTTCTGTTGTAGATTGTTTTCCTATAGTAGCTTTAGCTGCTGCCAGTATATGTTTGTATATAGCGGCTGTATATTCTAGTGTTGTATGTTTGTATGCAGTAACTAACTGTAACTCCTGCCATTACGTATAGGTCGGTAAGATCGACCGACGAAATTTGGATATTTTTTTGTTGTCACAGCGAAAACTGAAAATATCTTTCAAAGTTCTAGGAATACATCAGAACATTGCGGATCATAGCTACAAAATGATATGCAGGTTGTTTTTTAATCGGATTTAGAAATAAGAAAAATGCCGAAAAAGAAAAAAATAATTGACCCAAATTACCCCACTACTCGGGGTTAATTTAGATTATCTGAAAGAAAGTGATGTTAATGGCAATATAAATACTGAAAGTGCATACCTGAAAGTGCTTCTTACCTTAGCAGGATATACAGATCATGTTTTTGTTAGTTTACGGCGGTTTAGGTAGGCTGATCTTAGTATAACATTGAGAACGCTGACTGTATTACAACACTGTCGCCAATTTTTAATGTACTTTGTTCATTTGTCAATTTAACCATTTTAGTTTGTCTAATACACTTGTAGCTATATGTACAGTAGCCTGTAGTCTTATTTCACTACTTTAAAACATTACTTTTTTTTACATTTTACTGTTAACAAATTTTCTTGACCCTCAACTATAATATTCGTGAGCCTGAGAGCCTCAGCTTCATCCACGGCTACCCAACATTGGTGGTTTTATAATGCTGAAAATGTCCTCAAGTAGATAGTCGCATCAGTACTCTCTCTTTTAGGCATTTCCGATTTGTTGGGCCCCATTTGACTAAGCGTTTCACAGTAACAGTGGTTTTACAAACTTTTGTAACAATCCCAGGGAAATGAAGAACCTTCATAGCTACTTCTCTATGACGTGTGACACCTTTTTTTCACACTCGCTTCAGTAATATATAGTACCTATATAAATATATTAAATATGTAAATAAATAAGATGTGCGTTTTTTGTTATGATCCAATTTGCCCCATGTCACGTAATTGGCCACTGTAAACAAAATGCTGGTCATATAATTATACTCATACATGGAAACTAAATGCTGTTGGCCTACATGCTGGGCTCTACAAACGCAACGGTGTAATTATTTTTGTTCTAGGTGTTGAATAATAATTATTTTGTACCAGACAAAAGATTTGGAGACACATTTTTGCGCTTCGAAAAATTTTAAATATTCCACAATTTCATTAATTTATTATTTCTTCATAGACCACACAATATGTATGTGTGGTCTATGATCTCATGTATGATATCAGCAATACAAGATTTTCTTCTTTAAACCAGGTACCTGTCAAGTGAGCTGTAACTAATAGCATTTCATGTCCTTTTTTGCTTTTCCAGAGCTAAAACAAACAAAAAATGTTTTTGACCCAAATTACCCCTTGACCCAAATTAGTTACCCCGTGACCCAAATTACCCCTTGACCCAAATTAGTTACCCCGTGACCCAAATTACCCCTTGACCCAAATTAGTTACCCCGTGACCCAAATTACCCCTTGACCCAAATTAGTTACCCCTTGACCCAAATTACAAATTACCATTGTGTACCCTATGCAGCAGCTGTGACATTGATCTCTTCTTTCACACTCGACTCCGCTGTTGTTCATCATTTACTGGAGCATTTGTAACTTCTCATACCTATATTCAATGCCCTATTGTAGCATCTGCCATTTCTCTGCAATATTATTGTTCTGTCGTTGTCGCAACTTTTGTATTGACTTCAACAGCTTCAACTTAATTCATTTAGTGAGCTGCTCTAGCAGCTGTGCATTCCGATATTCAACCTCTCCCTACACCAGCTGCAGTCTGTGTTCACGTAGCGCTACAGCCGCCGTAACTTGCGTTACTGCTATAGGCTTCCTACCTGTCACAGTACTGGCCAGAGCGTGTACTGCTGTTATACCGTCACAGTACATCCATCCATCCATCCATCTATCTCTTCCACTAGCCTGTTCTGTTATCTCTGCGTATTGTCTCGTGGAAGCCAGTCAACCGAGACGTACGTGTGCGTTTTGTGTGTGTGTGCACCGCGAGCTGTGTACGCTGCCCCACTTCTGGGCTTCGGCTTGTGTTTTCCTCTTGATCTCTTTATCGAAAATATCGCCTGGCATTACTCTTTAGCTGTCGTCCCACTTCTGACGTAAGATGCTGTTTTTGCTCTTGGCAACCTGATTTTACGTCCTTTTTGTTCATCCTCCTCGATTCTTTTTTGTGAAATATCATCTCTTCTTACTGTGCACATATCCTACTTAAACCTAAATGTATTCGTCAGTACGCAATGAAACTGACTGCCCCATTTCTGGACTCCGGCTTGTCTTTGTGCTGTTCATCCGTTTACTAGAAATATCTGCTGCGATTGCCACGTATCTTTAATGCCTGTGGACTTCGGTTTGCAGTTACCGCAAGTCCTAGTCGCTCTAGAGTCGTCCAGCTTGTTTACTTGCGCGTGAATTGGACTGTTTTCTGGGAATGCAGCTGCCCTACTCTCGCTTCTTTTGCTCCCTTGTTTATGTGTGAAATTCGATCGAGGCCCTGGCTCCTTTTATCTATCAGGGCTCGAAAGTCTGAGCTCTTGCGTGCGAGAAGTCGGAGTCGGGCACCTGTTACTTCTGGGAGTCGGAGCTTCACAATCTCACCTCTGCAACCGTCACTATCGGAAAATCGTAGCCATTTATCCGGTGTCTGTAAAAGGTGCACCGAGCATCTGAAAATTGCTTATAAATTGATGCTTGCAGTGTGCCGATTTCACTCTGCGGCACTGATCCTTGTGATCACGTATGGCTTCGACATCAACAGGAGCTCTAAGAGCGCGGTATCTCCACAGTGCTCGTAACAGCTAGTTACTGGTTTATCTTTCACCCACTAAAAGGAAAAGGTGGGTTAGTAACCAGCTGGTTATTGCTGTGCGCACGCCACGCACGGACAGACTGTACCCGTAATTGACATTGCATGCGCATGTACCGTAACTTTTTTTTTAGTAGTTGACGCTTTGAATCTCGAAAACCGGTTAAGGCTTTGATTGCGGTTGCGGGATCCTGAGCTCAGAGACGACGGATTGTCTGCAATAAGATGTACTTCACTGTCTCCCTTGAGCGTTACGTGCCTGAATTACCCCATTACTACTAGCGTTACTCGTGTGGTAACTCTTCACTTGAGTTGACTTCAGGGCCGTCCCGTGTTATTCGCACGAGCCTGCATCTCTTGGCAGCCTTTTAAGTGATTAGGAGATTGGATAGCTGGCAGTAGACGGACCAAGAGAACCATTTCTAGAGAGTGGCCGGGACTTAAGCTCCGGCCCTCTGCGCGCGATTGCAAATGTTCACCGATCCAAGGGAAATAGGGTTGAGAAGCATCGCTCTTCGTTGGAGCTGCACTCTGTGTATTCCTCAAGCGGGTTCAGTGTGGGCACCGCGCGGTAGGGCTTATGTCTACTGTGCACATTTGTGGACGTTACACACTTACCGCAATTTCTACGGATAAAAATGTTTAATTACTTCCATAAAACACCGTCTTGGAAACTTGTTGAAGTTAACTCCAAAGGAATAACATAGACCGTGGGTATATTATACCCCACGACCGTGTTCAGGGTTAAATCAGACTGAAAAGAATTAACCTTCCACCCGGCGGCCGAGGAATGCTCTCTTAGGAATAACATTTATTAAAAACGATCATATTTGGTAACTTTCCTGGTAACCGATTTACGAACTAACCCCAACACATCCCTCCAACAGTTGCCTAGTGTTAGCAAGCTATCCCTACCACATTGAAATAATTTTAATCATAATGATTTCATTCACGGGTTCACGCTGCTATAATTTATCAATGGGAATGTCTTACAATAGTTCCGAGAGGACTGGAGCCTGGGCCTCGGCTTCTCTCTGCAAATAGGCCTGTCTCCCTCTATTACTAATAATGTACCATAATTATAGTACTATGAGGAAACGATTAAATAAGTAGTTTTGCTCATCTTGTATTGTAACGAAGTGTCGTACCTCCACGAATACCAATTTGTCAAGTTAGTCTTAGCCTCCTTGATAGCTTGTTTTCGTGCCCACTTCTCTTCCATCTATTTCATATTTCTATCGTTTTGTTATGTTCTTCCTCTTTTCTCTGGACTTAGTGTCTCTATGTGCGCTACATGTGGGAGCTCCCCCATGCAGGAGTTCCACGTTTCTGTCTATACATTCTGTATTCCTTCCTGTCGCGAAACACCGCCTTGTATCTAGGATGCCTAACTCATTAACCCTTTAGCCCCCACGAGGACCATATGGTCTCGCTTCAAATAGTGTATTCCCACAAAAGCTGACTAATTTGAGCGTTAAAGAATTAACTCCGTGCTGGGCACCTGAAAAACGTTCTTCTAGCAGTAGCATAATGAAAGTAACCATATATGGTCACTTGCCCGGTGAAGGGCTCGCGTCCCCGTGCTATCCTTTCTTATGGGCAGTATTGCTCGGGCTTATCCTTACTGGAAATAAAGGCTTACTTTATGTGCTAATGGGCTAAACGAAGGTTTTCTCCCTTATAATAAGATTCTCTTGCTCTTATAATACGACGAGCTTTTCGGATGCGACAGTGTGCCTAATTATTTCATTTTTATGGCATTCTGTTATTTACCACACGAACAATTAACCTCTTCTTTCCGTCCCACAATTTAGGTACTTTCATTTTCGATAACACTCTTCTTTAATATATGTACCTTGTAAAATGTAACTCATCGATCTACTCAACTTTCAATAGTTGATGCGATAGAATGTCAGAGCATTCAACTCTTTGCCATTTAATACGATAAGTTATCGAACACTTCAACTCTTTACCGTCACAGGTTACCATACAAAAAGCTTATAAAGAAATAACACGATATGCAAGGCGGATACCTACCAGTGTACACTTTTGGTCGTTGAATAAAAGGTGTAGTAATATGATACATAAAAATTTGCACTTTTTTCCATAAAGTAACGAACTTTAGTCTTCTCATTCGACCGCAGCTAATGCTTGTTTGAAAAAACTTTCTGTCATAAAACATGGTCTCATGTATCAGTAAGGTACTTACACTGTAGAAAAAAAAGGAAAAAAATGATAAATGTGCTTCGCCTCTTATCCATTCTATCGTTTGTAATGACGTGCTATAATTTTTTTAGAGTAATGCCCTGCTTCACAGAAGACCAAAAGAATATGTGATTCATGTAGAATGAATGCGATCCTTCGTGCTTGGGTTATATGCTTCTATGGACGTTCTGTATGCCCCATCTTCTACCTTTGTAAGGGCGTTTTTATTGCCCGGCTGTGTGAGGACTTGAAGTAAGTCTGAACCTGTCCCGACCTTAAGACAGGTACTTTGGCTTCCACCTATTGAATCGTGTTTCAGGCGTTAACCCTTAATCGCTTCTCTGGAGACCTCGAAAAACTCAGTCTTTCTCAGTTGAGTTTTCAGCTGTCTAAACGTAATCGGGTTGCTTCTAACACATCCAGCACGTTTGAAACTGGAAAGTCAACGCTTCTGTCTGAAGTTGAGCTACAAATCAAGCTTTCAAGTTTCAGTTTCGCCGGACCTTGGAACGGTTCCTGGTAACATCTTGGGGCGGTTAGGAAAGCATAAATTAAGGCCTCGTCTGATACAATAGATGGGCAACTCCGTGCTTATTCTGTTCAATTTTTTGAATAGGTACCGTAACCTTTTACCGGGTAAGTGACTTTATATGGTTACTTCTATTTTCTTATTTCTACGACGGCATTTTCAGCCGGTAAGGGGTTGACCCGTTATCTCCCCAGTTGAACATAAAACTTTTTGCCACAGAAGCGTTACGTAGGTATTTAAAATGTGACCAGGCGGTCTCTTTTGGGCGGTAGCTACAGAGATCTTCGCTGTACCTTCCTTGTATTGTTACAAAGCAGCGATGATAAAGGAAATCACAGACCACACCATACATAAGTAGTGGGTAAAGCCATCAGATAGCACTTTTTGAGAGTAACCTACCCTCGCGCGCGAGCTTCCGGTTTGTAACGGCCAATGCACTACCGGTTTAGCGGGGGTTAGGGGGGGGGCGCTAACCGGAGTGGGCGGGGCCTGGGAAACCGGAAGGGGCGGCGCGATGACCCGCTGGCGCGAGGGGAACCTANCACTACCGGTTTAGCGGGGGTCAGGGGGGGCGCTAACCGGAGTGGGCGGGGCCTGGGAAACCGGAAGGGGCGGCGCGATGACCCCTCGGCGCGAGGGGAACCTACCCTCAAAATCCGGGATCTCGCTACATTACCCACTACTTACATAGACGGGACACTGAAATCGGGCCTCTCGCAATTGGGCCTGGAGGCCGATTTACGTTAGTGTTCATATAATGAGTTCTGATAATCACAGAGACATAAAACAAAGATTAATTTAGATTAGATAGGCGGCAGTAGACGAACCAATAGGCCCATTCCCAATGAGACACCGGAACCTACGCCCCGGCCCTCTATGAGCTATTGCCATTGAGTTAGTAGGATATATATGGCTGGAGAAAAGAGAGAGAAAAAAGGGTAACAATCCCAGCCACACAGACGATCATTTCTTCGTGGTAGGTACCATAAAGAATGCGTTTCAGAGCAGGGAATCTAAATTCACTATCATATATCTTCAATAGGCGATATACATCATACCTTGGGACACAAAGAAGAATTAAAAATTGATCATAATTTCTAGGAATATTAAAAATTTCTAGAAAAAATGGCTCATAGATACTACACGTAATGTACTTTAATGTCACATTCAATTGAATTTTTTTTTTTTTTGTAAAGACGGATTCGAAGCAATAACCTCAGAAACTGATTTATGTAGAGCTTTCGGTAAATCTCATCCCAATAGCCGCAACAAAAGTGAAATTAAGAAAACCCAGCATTGTTGAAAAAATTAATTAAAACCACAGAAATACTACATTGGTACCTACTAATGATTCAAAAATACATGTTTAACTATGAGATAAAGATACCAAGACAGCCGATATACGATATCAAGTTATAATAATTTGTGGCTGATACAACCCTTCATTATTGGAACCATCTAAAAAGCTTCACATCGTGATTGTCAATATAGTTTCACATAACTGCCTAGGTATATTACACCACTTGGTGGCTGTCTACGTTAGATCACTTCATGATTTCGTATGTTGCATCACATTTTGGTTACCTAAGTTGAAACACATCATGGTTGCCGGAGTTTAATCACTTCACAGTGGCCTACATAACATCACTTCATGGTTGCCAATGCAACATCACTTCTCGGCTGTCAATGATGAATCACTTCACTGCTTCCATTGCTACATCACCTCACTGCTTCCATTGCTAGATCACCTCACTGCTTCCATTGCTAGATCACCTCACTGCTTCCATTGCTAGCTCACATCACTGCTTCCATTGCTAGATCACCTCACTGCTTCCATTGCTAGATCACTTCGTGGCGGCCAGTGCTTCATTACTTCATTGCTGGCCGGGCTCCGTGACTTGATGGCTGCCAGCTGCTCCTGCTCTCCTTTCAGCTCTGCAGTCTGTTCTGCTTCTCTCACTTAGCCCATATAGCTACCTAATAAATTTCATTAACATTTTCATCAGCTGTTTACTTGGCATTTCATTATAAATCAAGCATACCACGAATTTGAGAAGTTTCTTTCAGAAGTTCACTTTCAGCTTACTGGACGGCAAGTTATTTGGTAGATGCGCAACTGTGTTTACGGGAACATTTTACACAACAGAACATTCGGATGATTATGCAGCAGGGATTATCTATAATGCATTCACATGCCCAAAAGGTTGCTAGCGTAGCAGCTCGCGTATCGCTCCGATACATTTTAAAATTCGGTTTCATAGATACGGCAGCATAAATGACGGGCAAGTTTCGCATCCTTGCATGAAGTTATCAGCGCGAATGCATGTTGTGGCCCCGGCACTAGGTGAGAGGTGGCATTCGTAAGACGGTCGTGTGCACCCGCCGTTGTAGCGCACGCGTCACTCGACAGTACAGAATGTGTTTTGTTTCGTTTTCGGAAACACAAAAAAGCTAGAAAAATGTTAGCCGTCAGTTGAATTTGCTTAAAAGTGCCAATGTCACTAGTAAGGTTTCTTAAATCTTTCTAAAACTTGCTGGGAATTACATATCGAAAAGCTGTGAATTTCTATGATATTACGAGGAAACAATACAACGACGCTTTGTACAAATTGTAGTTCTAACCTGGACCACAAGTCTACAGCGAAAATCCGACGTTTCTATACACAACCTAAATCTTGCGAAAATATCCAGCAAGTTGCACAGAGAGCAATGCTAAGGTAGGAGTTATTCAGACCGGCTTACTCATCATTTTTTGTGTTACTCCCACCTTGGCGAAGTAATTTCAATTCCGACTATGCATTTTACTCATATTAAAACGTTGTAATTCACTTTCTTCCTCCATTGTTCCAACCTATATAATTCTGCTTTGCTGTTGCCGTCACAAACCAAACCTGCAGTTACCAATGGCGGTTTGTGGCCACTGCAGTTTAGCTGCTGCACTGTTTCATACCAGGATATTTGTAATGCATTTAGAAGCTGCCGCCTGGCTTCTTGCATATCACAGGATGGTGTCAATAGTCGGACTGCAATTTACATCAGAATGTCAAATATCCTGCGACGGCATCCACTTTTCATGTAACGGCCATGAGCCAATGGCCCATTCTTGCACTGAGATTACGTAAGAATATGAAATAGCTAGGATTATTATTATTATTATTTTTTTCACTTTTCTGAGCTTCAAAAATTTTGAAGACATTTTTTGTGGCCCATCCCAGTCTTGCTGTTTGGAAGGTGTCGAGTACCTCCTCGTCATGGAAGTGTTCTTTACCCTACAGTACCAGCACTAGTTTCATTATAGCACAACTAAGCACTAAAAAAATCACACTTTTAAGTTAGGTTGTGGCCAGTGTTGCAGAATTGGCGTTGGCGAATTGCAGGGGCTAAGAGCTGTATGCAATTGAAATTTGGTTAGAACAAGTAGTTGGAGTTAGTGAATATTGCAAGTCTAGTGAGTAAGGTTGGAGATGTTTGGGCCTTCTCACATGAAGTGAGAAACTGGTAAAGGTTCAGAGTCAGAGTTAGTCCATCTACTGCCCAACCCTGGTTGTGAAGTATAGTCATCCAAAATCCGACTCTTGGACCAAGTCATTTCTTGTTTATAATTAAACAATATATTGAACTCATTTACATATTTCTTCATCAAGCTAATAACAGCCATTTCACTCCGATTCCAATTTCTTTTAAATGGAGGGTTTAATTCAGATTGTACTCGAAAAATCTAATTCCTTATAAATCCACACCAGCAATATTTCTCATCTTTATGGGTAACAGGGTGTTTCTCATCACTCCCCAAGCAGTGGGTGACCTTTTATAAATAGGGTATTTTAAGTTTAGGGTATTTTAAGTTTAGGTCAAAGTATTTGCTAAAATGGCTCGGTACATCAAGAAGTTTAACACCGTAGAGCTGCCGATCAACACAACGCTACATAGACTATAACTGTTGAGCAAGAGCTAAGCAGATATCTACGTGCAGAAGTTAACACTTAGTTTTACGACGTAATTTAGTTCTCTTCACTGTACAATCAATATTTATTCACCTGAAGTTGGTTGATTGCTGCTCTCGTAGCAAGCTGCATGGCAGTTCATGCAGTGACGTCTCAATTATAATGAAAATATTCCAATCGAAACCCTGGATCTGGAGTAACTTCACTCGCTTTCAAAAGAATGAAATTTATGTTTGCACCAGGAAAAAATCTACAAATTCACTGCTATAGCCGTCTGATGAACAAGTGTTACAGTCGGTCGCCACATGAGAGCTGCCAACACGGGCTGCTAAGTACCGTTACCTCACACGTTGGGGGTACTACGTACCTGTTACGCAGTGGGCTTTCTAAACGCAGCAGCATTGTCTTTAAGTTCAGTTCAACTCAGGAATATTTTAACCAATCGAGAACGGTGAATATAATTTTCCGCTTTTACTTTACGGAGTATCCACAACGCAAGTCAATGATATAATGTATTCAAATATTATGTTGTTGTTGTTGAGTTGCCTCTAAGAGGGCGGAGTTTGAACACCACCCTCTCTGACCGCATGGAGGAAATAGTGATGGCGTTTGATCCTGCAGGCAAGTATTGCAGGCCCTGGTCCACGTTACCACCTAAGTGGGACCGCGCCACAATCGG
>LQNS02277602.1:6278548-6312048 GCA_001587735.2 Parhyale hawaiensis
TCGCTTGTCCGTAGCCATGATACCATTGCCATGTACATGTGTCCAGCCGCTCCAAGAGACCATGATAACGTCACAACGTTCTCGAACGGTCGACTTGATGTGCGCTTAGAAGTTGTGCGTTTGTCTTCCTTTGTCTGTAGTACCTTCAAGCTCTAATTTTTGGGTCATCGTTTTGTAATTTCAAATTAGTAAACTAGTCCTTTTGGGACTTGCATTTACTCAAGGGATAGACGCAACGTTGGATGTCACTTGTGTGTGGTTTGGAAATTAGTCGCTTATGAACTCGCCCTTCAAAGATTTGTCCTTTGTTTTCGTCAAATTGGAAAATTTCAAGGTGCTGTATATTTTCTGGCTTGAACGGTGTCTCGAATCGCTTGTGGTGTGACGTTCACAGGGTGGAAGTTGGACAATTAATGATTATGGGTGTGCAGAAAGCTTGATGATTGTTAAAAAAAAAGTGTATCCCTTTTTCTACGTAGAAATGAGTAAAATAAATATTCATTTCGCCATACCATTAATCGATGGTTATACGCGATATCAATTACTTTCTTCGATATTATCGCGTGGTAGATGTTTTTCTATTCTCACCAAGAGCCGAGTATTTGTCACCAGGTAACTAAAGAAATTATAATTAACTTTGATTATAGAGAGGAAATCATTCACCGTGACTTACGCTCCTCGATGACCAACCACCCTTAAAACAGATTCCCGAGATAATACTGAAGGAAACCACGTTTATACTTTTATTGAATTTTGTTTCAAGCTGCAATTTTGCGTATAAGCTGCGTTTAGCGAGTGGTGTTTTGGATAAACCAAAATAAGGTCCTTGGCTTTCTTCTAGGGTGGAACTGACTTTTAGTTGCAGTAGTTTCTGATTTGTAAGAAAGACTAGCTATCATTCGAACATTTTTTCCCTATCTGTTCTTTCAAACAAGAAAGTGTTCTCATTTAAAAGAGCTGCAGTATCAAGAATGTGTATTCAAATTATTGTCACTAGTCTTGCTGATTAAAAGAGTTACTTGCTTTTTAAAAGCGATGTGAATAAAATGTTGTCCCCGATTTAATAAATAAAAATCCCAAAGTTGTTTCTGACAGTAAAAGAAATCGTACTTACTGATCAATCTCTCCTTAACGAAAAAAAAAATTGCCCTTTTCAGCAGTGTAGGTCGGTTTGCTTGGACATATCCGATGAAACGTTTAGCCAACATATCAAAGATGGAAAACTCGTTGACTGAGCGCTAGTTTTGTATTCATGATATATGTATTGGTAGCTATATTTCGCAGCTTGGCTTGAAGCTTTCAAATGGGAAAACGCTTTTCGAGGGAAATGGTGATGCATAAGGCGGTAGATTTCGTTCCGGTACGATTTGTTGTTCACCTTTGTTTTTTGAGCATGTACCAGGGTGTACATTGTACTGTAGATCACACGCAAAAGTAGATTATCAGAGGTAGATACACGCACCAATGTAGGAACCGTCGCCTGTCTTGTAGCTACATGTTTTGCACCGGGGCAAGTTACGTTAGTTTGGATTACAGGTACTACTGCAAATGGGCAACTGTGATAGACTTGTAACCTTTTCATCCACATGCCATGATTTCTTTGCAGCTTATACGACTTGTTTAAAACTTCTTTTGGTTCAGAGAGAAAAAAACACTATTTCGATACTCTCATTCAAGTTAAGATATTGTCTGCTCCCACAGTGGTATTTTCTTCATTTATTAGTTCACTTTTACAAATAAACCAAGTGTTTCAATTAATTTTTCGCAAAACTAAGAATATTATAATTGATTTCATAATTTTTTGGCTGCCCAAAATCCTGATTTGTATTTTTAGCTTTCGGGGTGGAGCATTATACTGTAAGAGCTATAATCCGCCGGGTGTAAAGGGTTCAGAACACTGGTGCGTGTTGCAGCCACAAGCCTGCGTTGGGCTTCCATAACTAGGAAAACATTTTACTGTAACTGTTTGATATGAATATGGGTACTTTGTTTGTGGTCGGGTTACCAATTCCGGCATGCTTTTGTGCCGTGGGTGACGCTGCTGTGGCACACGTAACCTTTGGTTATGATTAGAACTCTGCTCCGTATTTCACATTTGGTTGGGGTACCGTTCTCAGTTGAAGGTGCACAGTTTATCCAGACCTTGACGTGCACTTGTCCATACTATATTAGATTAAATTAGATAGGCGGCAGTAGACGGACCAATAGGCCCATTCCCAACAAAACACGGGAACTTACGCCCCGGCCCTCTATGAGCTATTGCCATTATGTTACTAGGATATAGAGGACTGGAGAAGAGAGAAAAAAAGGGGGGGGGGAGAGTCCCTGCCAAAGAGACGATCATGAATGCTCGCAAGCACAATCAAGAGTCGCTGACATGCGGAGCTTAGAGACGTCAAGCTGTGTAGTTGGAGCGGGAGAGAGTAGAAGACGGATTATGGTGGCCTCGGAAGCTTTGGCCGTTAAGAGTTTGCGACTCCTGGAGGGGGAGTTCTTAGCTGTGGAGGATGTCTCTCCCAATGTACGTCAAGACGATATTCAAACGCGTTGACTTACTCCGCACTAACAACATCGGAAGGGAGTCTATTCCAAATGCTGACTATGAAATACGGAAAGAACTGCTGACCTAAGGTCGTTTTTCGAGCTTTATACTTGAGTTTTTGACCGTTGTTTCTCAAGCGTTCATTGAGGTCTCTTTCAAAGAGCCCCGTTGTAGGTACGTCGTTGAAGCCATTCAAATACTTAAATGTTTCTATTAGTTGTTCCCTGAGTCGTCTTTGCTCGAGAGAGATCAGACCCAGTTCTTTTAGGCGACATTCATACGGCTTATTTCGACCTGGTAGTTGTATAGCTCTTCCATAGCTCCCAGTCTCTTGCAAATATATTGTGCTTCCGGCTCGAGTTGGGAAAAGAACCCTGAAGCTTCGGTTATCAATGGCATACTACCTACTACTTTCTACAGGTCTCTCATGTATAGTAGTGCCATAGTTTTTTCTACTAGGACAATTAAGGTTATATTACTGTCAGATTCGTGTTCAATGGTGGCCGCTAAGTTCGGTTCACGCGTTAGTCTTTTGCACTGCGTTCGTACTTCACAGTGTTCGAATGCGTTGCTGTGTCCGTTTAAACAACAGAAAAGTGCCCAGCTTTATAAATTTTAATTTTTACCTATGAAAAATATATATATATATATCAAACTTGAAAGTGACACCGGTAGACTAACGTGACGGCGAACAATTTAGGAATTATTGAATGTACGCAAAGTTGTGTTTGTTTGGACACAATGAAACTTTTGATGTTTTCAAGCAAGTATAAATGCAGAATAAAAAATTAATGTGTGAACTGGCCTTGATTTTGGGGACATCTTCGTCTATTACGGAAAGTATGGGGAACTTGTCTGCGTGAATGAGTTGGAAAGTTTATACGTGCACTCAAGCTGCGATGAAAGATTCCTTAAGAGGCAGCGTCAAACAGCTCCGAACTACCTCCTTTTCCTATATGTATTACGAAATTTGTCACTGGAAGTCTTTCCGAAGTAAAATTCCGGCCGATAGCTCGCGCACAGTAGAGCTGAACTAGTGCTCGCTACTATGGTGTGAATATGTCTCTAGTTAAACTCTTGTTAGGGAATTAACCAATTGTCGAACTCTACTTCTCAATGAACAGTTATTATTCGAAAGGTTTATTGTTTTCACCTATCAAATAATGATGTTTATTCGGAGAGTTAGTTCGGCTATTGGGTAATTCCCATATTTTATAAAGAATCTATGACGGATTGATTCCCCCCTAGAGAAATCACATGAGGACGAGGCTTAAGAAAGCAATCATTTTGCACGTTCATCAAACATCTGTAGCGTGAGTGACAGAGGTGGTCACATCATTATGTGCGGCCACTCACCGTCCAACCACATGACAATAACAGGCCTCATGTTTGTGTCCTTCGGCCTTGTTTACACCGGTGGGATGAGGGCTATAGAGTCGAAGTCGGTCATATTGAGTGTCAGGAGTCGGAGTCAGAAACTGGCTAAAACCAGAAGTTGGAGTGTGTGAAAATGGGTTTATTTTGTTAATACTACATGTCCCTTGCTCTTTCCTCTGTGATATCGTTCTGCTCGGAAACGGAGGCTTAAACTTCCTAACTATAACTAACTTATTTTGTTAGGGAAATGAGTCAGAGTCGACGGGAACCTGCTATTTTTGGATTTCTAGAAGTCGGAAGCTGGAAACCCAGGATTTATTGGCGGATTTTTTCCCATTGCACTCCGCAGCCCTAGTGGCTAGGCGGCAAGTGGCTGCTCCTGCTCACGTACGTAATGGGTATGATTTCCAAGCCCTCCAAAGTCCATTCCAACAGCCAGAGAGCAAATAACAATTTTACGTGGCCACCCATTCCCAGTAGAAAGTCAAACTTAAGAAACGCGCTCGAGTTGACAACTGCTTCAAGCTAAACGTATTCCCACTACGCTGTGCTATAGTATTACAAGTGTTGTTTGCCCAATGGTATTCCTACGGGAAAAACAACCGCTATAGCGACGTAAATATTGTCTAGTTCTGAAAGGAATAGTTGTCCATTGGGTCAACCATTATATCCGCATATGTCAAGCAAGTAGGTCGAATACTTGGAACTATAGGTACTATTATATTATCTAAGGGCCAATTCAATTTAATTGCCGTTTCAATGCGACTCTTTTTTGCATTTAACTAAAACAAAGCAATCGTTCAGTAAAGCAACGTATCCGCCCCTGAGCTTTTCAGTCACATTCTTTCACTAATTGCATCGCTAAATTATAAATTGTCGGATTTTTCAGTGCGTATTACGTTTAAGCGGAAAGTGTAAAAGATTTGTGGGTTTTTGTGCGTTTTATTATCTGCAAAGGAAATGTGAGAAAACCGTTTGCGGGGTTTCTCTTATTGCCGGTCTCTGTTATTAACACTTGCTATCGTGGCGTATCATGTGCACAACATTCCCTACAGCGTTACTGTTATTAGAAAGTAAGATAAAGTATCGACTTCAGGGTTCAATATATCCCTCGTTCTTTGAGTGGCGAGTGGTGTTTTGTAAGGTTGTGAAGTTTGTCGGCTCGACGCCGTAATAATGGCTGTTGCTTGAGTCATCTGTTCTCCTGTTGCAAGAAGGTAGTGGCTTCTTTGGTGGCATTCCATGGCTCCAATTGCATAGTTGTGCTCTGAACTTGACTGTTGCATATTGTACAGAGTTGGCTACATCAGTGCACAGCAGAACATATCAGTGCGAACCGTAGGCCTAGACTAGTGCAGAGCTCTAGAGATGACTGTAGTTCAGTGCAGATTTGTGCAGAGTTTTGCAAATGATTGCAAGGCAGTGCAGATCAGCAGAGATTAGTGCAGAGCCGGTATGTTCTGTGCAGATTACCAGCCCGTCACGGGCCCCATCCCCACTGGGGCGGGAGGACCACCTTATAAAGCCCCCCAGGCCACGACTGCGCCCCCCACGACTTCAGGCTGCCCTTCATCTGGGCCCTTCCCTCCACGACCTCCCTTCTCTTCGCACTCCTTCTCATCCCCTCCATTCTCTGCACCCATCTACTCCACACCAAACCTCTCCACTTCTTACACGTCTCCGCCCTTTGCTTCTCCGCCCAACACTTCGCATCGCCTTCCTCTGGCGAAGTCTCCGTCTTCTTCCTCATCTACTTCGTCTTCCCCTCTGCCTTCGTATCCTTCCACTGAGCCTTATTCTTCGCCGCCTTACGGGTACCCCTCGTACCAGGGGCAGGGCTTCCCGCCCCCTCCTTACGCGGGTAAACCTTACCGAACTCCCCCATATCCGTCTGGTGAGAATTACTCACCCGGTGGATCGTACTCAGCATATCCGCCACCTCCACATCCTTCCCAATTTTCCCCAGAGGGCTACCCCTTTCCACCATGCTCTCCACCACTTCCTCCACCAAAGTCCAACCCTCTGGCCTTACCTCCTCCTCCACCTCCCTCAGCTGCGTCGTCAGGACCTCCGCAAGTCCCTCATTATCCAGACTTCGCTGCCGCCGAACGCCTGGGTACGCTTTGCTCTCGCTGTGTATTGATTTACTATCTTTCTCAGCAGTTCTTAGTTATTTTCTCCTGCACTCTTTGTTTTGTAACACGAGAAAAATATGTAGCTGAAAAGTTATTGGCTACCGCTAAAATATATCGGCAAGTTTAATACCTCAATTTTTCAACAAGTGTCCATGCTCAACATGTGGCACATGTGATTTGTTAATACAGCGATACTTGGCCTTTGCTATGTCTCCTCTCGCATTTGTTAGCAGCACGAAAAATGCCGAAGAGTTCCTGGCTATGGGTAAAACAGCGTACCAGAAGCTTTGAGCCATTAATTTTTTCAGCATAACTTGTGACTTGATGCCAGCGAAACACTGGACCTGTTCACTGGTTGAAATGTCACTACTGGTCTTTCTCTTTGATGTGATGTATTAGTTCTTGGCACATAATTGCATAGCCCGAAGGTTGAATTTCGTATTCGGCTCAATACGTATGAGCAGTAATAAGTAATATACCCGAAATATTTGCTGAATTTTAGAACATGATGTACTTGAGGATATTTAAAGTTGATTTCAAATAACTGTAGATTGTAGCTCACTATGTCCGCAATTTAGATGTTATTTCTTTTGAATGTTCATGGAAAACACAGCTAACGAATATCCGTTAGTAACGAAGGCGCATTGGAAACATTAAATTCGTGTAGTTCCGTGAAAGTCTCAAGCTATGCGCTTGTGTGTTTGGAACTTATGCACCAAAGGTTTGACGCAAGTGACAGTGGCCGCTGGCAAGGCCGCTAGATTCTTTCCCCTTTTCCGATATATCCTCCATACTTTTGTAATTCCTGGAAAACGTTTAGTAATAAAATGAAACGCTTGTGAATGAATATGGAACTGCTGCTTAATCTTGCCGTCACACGCAGAAAACGCTCTGCTTAAGAGGAAACAAAATTACGTTGCTACAAACATTTTAGTTTAGTGCTATATAATACCTGTTGCATTGGTGAAAATTCAAAACTTTACTCTCTAATATTTTTGATTTAAAACATTTTTGTTTCAGTGGCTACGAGTTCTCTTTCTTACATTAGAATAACTGAAACTTTCCCATAACTACTTACTCTAAAGTTGAACAATTATTTATTTACACTTGAACTCCAGAAATATTAAGTTGCACTCTACTAGTTGAATGAGCTTGAATGGACACCTTTAAATCGCCGCGTTGCGTTCAAGTGGTTAAACCTACGAGCTAATTCACATTCAATTAAAATCAGATACATTAATTAGTGGAATAAGATTACATTACTAATTAATCGCATTCGAGCCCCACTCCCATAGTGGAGTCAGAGTCTGGGTTTCGGTTTGCCCTGAGCTATGGCCATAGCTATTACTTACCCTCTAGCTGTTTAAATTGAACCTAATTTAGTTTGGTGGTGAACCGATGTAGAACCTTTTCTGCGTGTACGATTGCCTGTTGTTTGGTTGTTCACATTCTAAGCTTTACGTTCGACACGGTCACCAACTTTGTTGTGTGTTTCCTAGTTTTTTCCCGCTGTAGTTGCGCTTTCCAGCTGTGCTTCGTATTCTGTTCGATGTGTATATATTTTGTTGTTTACGTGTTACAGTGAGGCACGTGATTGTCTTGTAGTAATATTGCTTGCAACCTGGAAATTCATCCATATGTGAATTTTTATCCTCTTGCATATTGTACGATCGCTAAGGAGTGCTCAAATCCGTCGGAACTGGAAGAAGAAATAAGTACGTGCTCATTTTATCTTTGTTACGTACAGTTCATGTATGTCACGTGATTTTCTTGTATTGTGTTTGTCCATAATTTATTTTGTATCGTTTCACCTATGAGGCATAGCACCGTTTAGCTTACCTGTTTTTAAGATTTTTTCTGTCTCTAGAGACAAAGGCTCAAGTATTTAAATTCAATGTTTTTTTAGCGTTTGGGGAAGGCGTGCGCCGTGAAACTGTTCACCAAACTGTTAGTTTTTGGGTGACTATTCCAAGTCCTTCATTGCCTATCCATATTTTCAACTGGCGGCTCGTCTACCTGTATTTCTCCACTTGATTGTGTCCAATTTTTTTTTAGAGAAACTGTAAGGCGAACTCTTTACTTTGAAGAATTTCTATGAATACGTTAATGATGAACTGAGTAAAACTCTTATCATTTTGTCATCTTGGTGACTAAATGATATGTATGCGTCTGGCTATACTCTTTGGTACACATTTTTAACAAAGAATCTTTTGTTATATCTATGGGTGCATATATGAAATATGATTTCATTATTGCTATTGAAATCTTCCCAGATCGCTTCGGGGATTTTACATGGATGGTTCTACTTACTATTATGGAGCCCGGTAATACATACCATAATACTTGCCTTCACGTGCATATTGTATTCAAATGCTCCCTTTATATTTCGTTAAGTTTTAGTGACCATACTTCCCCTTTCGTCGAAGCGTTCAGTGTAATAGTTTATTAATTAAATCACTTCATATTCATAAGACTCTTCTTTCTACCACATTTGATTCGTGTTTGAACTGAAGTAGCTACTCTTTCCAGTTTACATCCCATTTCCATTACTACTGCAGTAATTACAGCTTTTTGTTTCATCTACCGCATCTAATAGTCGAAGCTCCAGTACCAGTACTCTTCATCGAACGTATGAACTTCTAATGTGGCTTATTGTTCATAAATCCGCCGTATTGCATGATTGTGATCTCTGCCAGTTTAGTTTGGGCTTTTGTAATGTTGGCATTTCTGTTATTGCATGCTCTCAATGTGCACTGCACCGATTAAGTTTTCGTTGTGCATGTACATTTTTTTGTATTGTTACAATCGTGATTTTTACTATCCATAATTGTTCTGTAAGGTTCTTTTGGCTCGCTACTTCTATCGAGATAATCTGATTTATTTTGTATAAACATGTTCGGAACTGCAATTTTGAGTGTTTGATTCGCTGTCTTGAATGGCATATTTATTTAACATTTATTTTTCCACAGGTGGGAGGTGTTCTTGGATATATTATATTACAGTTTACATTAAGAATTTCTTGTACATTTATTTCTTAGCAATATTACAGCTATAAATTTACAACCTAATCTACATGGCTCAGTGCCATCACACAAACGAGTTGACTGAACTGGCTCCGCATTAATGCTACCTAACGATCACCCTCGCACGAGAAGCAAAATAAATATAATTATGTTTCTGCTAATATTACAAGTAAATTGGAAGCAGTTCTTGCTTCCCGAGGAGAGATCTGCATAGCTTAACACTATTTCACGTTATTGACTAAATACTATTACATACAATAGGTATGGCGGTACTATACACCATGACCTACAGTACAAATATGTAAATTTGAAATTATGTATTTATATCTCATAATATGACGGCTTTCATCAAGTGAATTATTATTTCCGCCAGAGGGCGATCCGCACAGTTATCCTAGTCGGCTAGGAGGCGCAATTAGGAATATCCCATCTCAACATCGGCTCTCCTCTACCATATAGTATAAGTTGGCTCAGTGCACTACTACTGGCAGGAAAATGGCGCAAAAATAGAGAAAGACACTCGAGTGGACGGCCCCTTTCATGGCCTACCACTCGAGAGAGACTAGAGGTGCCCGGCGTACGAGATCAGCTATCTCGATCAACAGTGCACCTCACGGAAGAGGAAGGATGGAAAATAGGTAGAGAACCTACGTAACTTTATAAAACTAACCTTCTCAGCAGGAATTGCAGCCAGCTGCAACATATCCCCTGCGGAGAAGGCACTCAGTACAGTTCTTGGGTTCGTCCGTTCATCAATTGAAGCTACCACAGCATAGGATTAGAAAACCAGGCCCAATTCAACGCACGATAATAAAAAGCTTATAACTGAAATGTGAGCTCATGCAGTTTTGGAATATAACGCATGGTTGCCATTGAGGGTAACTCCACATAACCAAAAATGCAAGTAGCCGTGAAATTCTGCTAAAATTGCAGCTTATTACATAAAAATAGGGTAAATGCAGTCATTTCTTCCCGATGAGACATCTGTATGGCTTAACACTATTTTACCTGATTGACTAGTATCGGTAATCGCACTCCATTTACGATTGGGATGACTAAAAATCCAAATCTGCATCTCAAAATTTAGTCCGAAGTATCGAATCAAAACAGAGTATTCATAACTATGTATTTTCAAATCTCTTTCTGTTGTTGAACCGCACCCTCAGCACTCAGTATCTTAATGGCTCAAATCTGAGCAAACTCTGACCCACCGAGTACCACCTGGTCAGCTCGACGCTGTTAACTAACGGAATAACTTTTCAAAACCTTGCCTGTCAAATTGGGTTTAATTTTATTTGGAATTCATGAAAGAATGTATATTTGGGCTCCCTATACCTTAGTAAAATGTTCATCATTGCCCTAGTGTACCTTTTCCTCCTCAAAATTAGATTTCCAGTAAACAAATCAATAGCCGCCACAATATTGAAGAGATACGACAACACGGCCTATCAATCTTTTTCAGAAAATATGAAAATTTCTCCAGGAAATTGGAAAAATCGAAGCTGGATGTGAACTTCCTCACTTACTGCAAAGCCTATCAGGTCATTCCCAAGTTCCTCCGTTTCCGTTTATACCGTCAGTCACTCCCTAACAGCCAACCATACAAGTCTTGACAATCTAAACTCTTAGACTTAGAAATTCAAACGCAACAGAGTAATATTACAAAACATACAAATTCTGTTAAACACTTTTTACACCCAAATTAAAACTTCACTTTCATTTCTCGATTAATCTCAGTCTCGTTCATTTCGTACAGCGCAACAATAGAAAATTTGTAGATAGAGGAAAATCCGTCCACAGCAGAAAGTTAAACGCATTAGGAGCATCTCCGAACCTAACATCTTGTAATGCAGATAACGTAATTTTCAACAACTCAAATGTTACCCTTCAACCACGCCTTAAATTTTTGTTATCCTTTGGTCTGGAGTTTTGCCTACCCTTATTCAAACCAGATTACTATAAACATTTCATTTGTTTTGAGGGTTTAGCCAACAGACTGAAATCTCAACCCCTACACCCTGATTTCTCGTTTGCCGAAGTAAGAAACAAAATAAAAGAAACTTGTAATAGCATGTACACCTCGTACAGCAAACATAAAGTGTTTTCTCCAATTTTTTCGAAATCCGATACATATTTATTATCTAATTTCCACAAAGAAAATTCCGTTGTCGTGTGCAGACCCGACAAAGGAAGAGGTGTTGCTATTCTAGATAAAAATCAGCACCATAAAAAAATGATTGAAATTCTGGCTGATACAACTAAGTTCACTGTTTACGACTCTCATAGCGACCCCTTCAAACTTACGCTTAAATTCATCGACAAAGTCCATAGATTTTTGGAAAAATTGTTAGACCAAGGCATCATCACTGATTCGTTCTACCGCTAATTTTACGATTCAGGTGCTTCCCCTGGAGTTATGTACGGGCTACGGTACCTAGGGAACACAAAGCGGTGCCCCCTTACGATCAATCCTAGCTGCATATAAAACACCGTCCTACCCTATTGCAAAATTCCTCGTTTCATTACTTGAACCTTTAACAACCAATCAGTACACTTTGCGCAATCCATATGACTTTCGAGACCGAATCAAAAACCTCCAATGCCTCCTAATGCCCACTTAGCCAGCTTTGATATCACCTCCCTTTTCACCAACGTCCCCGTAGAGGAAACCATAGATATTATTTGTAACAAAGTCTTTATTGACACGGACCAATTCCACAACATGGATAAGCCTACCTTCAGAACTTTCCTTAGCCTTGCCATCAAAGATTCCTTCTTCATGTTTAACAATAGACTGTACAAGCAAATAGAGGGAGTTTCCATGGACTCCCCGCTTAGTCCCTCGCTGGCAAATATCTTTCTATGCCATCATGAAACCCTTTGGCTTAACAACTACCCACGTGACTTCAAACCGATCCACTATAATCGTTATGTAAATGATACCTTCCTAATATTCAACAATCAAGCAGATTCTGATCTCTTCCTGCAATATCTGAATAGCAGACTGCCAAATACCAAGTTCACTGCCGAAAATCAATCAAATAATTCTTTAGCTTTTCTCGATGTTTTGATAAATAACCAAGACTCAACACTGACCACTGGAATTTACAGAAAACTCACATTCTCAGGCTTCGGGACAAGTTTTTTCAGTCACTGCTACGATTAATTCAAAATCAATGCAATAAAAACTTTACTATTTCGAGCATACCATCTGTCTTCCTCCTTCCTTGCATTTTCAGACGAAGTTGACTTTCTCCGAATATTCTTCAAAAATAACGGTTACCCGCACCATTTTCTGGACCACTGCTTGTTCCTAGACAAACTGTTCGATCCCGGCTTTATCAAACCTTGGGTCAGTAAATTGGACTCCTTTCACTCGCTTCCGTATTACAACAAAGCATCTGTTAGCACAGTAAACACTTTGAAATCGTTCCTTTCTGAAGCCTACCCACATATCAACTTCAAATGTTCATACAAAAACACATTTACCATAGGGTGCTACTTCAAATTTAAAGACAAACCCCCACACACTTTAGTCCAGTGTTATTTAACCCCCCCACACACTTTTGTCCAGTGTTAATTACCGTTACCAATGCCAGGCCTGCAGTGCATCATGTATAGGTAGCACTGGACAACGCTTCAAAGCCCGTATTGACCAACATTTAGGTGTATCCAGTCATACCGGTTTACCACTTGCGAAACCTTCACATTTAGCCCCCCGCCTACATGGCTGAGCAAAAAAACCATCCAATCAGCAGGAATGATTTTCCATCATAGACTCTTCCAATCCTGTCGAGCTCACATTAAGAGTCCCTCCACATCCATTGAACCAAACCTAGCCTCATCATTATGACCTCGGCTGTACCGCTCCATACTGTCCATACTTAGACTGAAATCTGCCGATATTGTACAGGAGATGACATCCAGCCCCTGCACGCAGCTCCGTTCATTTGCGTTTTAGACTCCCCCCCCCCTCCCCCCGACAACATTCACGCTCCCCTTATCGATTAGATAATAAGGACATATTTATTTATAGGTTGTAGGTTAGTTTTTCTTTTTTTTCTGAAGATGGGATTTTTCATCCCGAAACGTTAAAATTTTATATTAGTTGACTTATACTTATTACTTTATTTTTGCTTTAGCATAGTTTAATACATTTTATTATACTCGAAAAGGCGGCAATCTCCGCTAACAGACATAGCTTATGACCCGTTCCATTTCATGGAAAGTTTTGACTATTTTGAAAGCATCACTTGATATCTCGAGTAAGTACACTTGTTAATGTGTAAATGGTTTTGTGTGTATATTCAACTTGGCACCACCCTGGATTACACTGGGCCATTGATGCCATTCCTAACCGTATTTTTCTTCGTCAGGAGGTCCCGGCAGCTGCTGCGGCCTGAAGACCACCGGCATCGGGAAACCCCAGATTCTTGGATCCCAGCCCCCAAGAGGCTTCTTACCCCAACCGCCGCAGGGCCCCGCCGTCGGGTTCCCGAAGGATCAGCAGCTGCTCCCTCGACATCTCATCCCCAAGACGGCTCAAGTGCCGCGCAATGCGCTCTTGTACAAACAGCCGTTCGAACGCCCGGAGGCCTCGACAGCTCGGCTGCTTCCCACGCAAAAAAAAACCGAAGTCATCGACTTGGAAGACCCGCCACACTCGGTGTCCGAGTCCACGGCTGTGGGCGCGTCGAGACGGCAGCAACAGTCCCCGGATTCTTCCGGGCGGTCGGTCCACAGCCTGAGTCCTGGCACGAGACCGTCCAGCGTGAGCTCGGTACCCTCTTGTTCCAAAGACGACTCCAACTCCTCAGCTACACTCTCCTCCGATAACCAAAGACTACCTAAGGCCAAGATGGAAGCAATACCAAACAGCGAATTCCGCAGAGAGCTTCCCGCATCTTCAGATATTTCCACTTCAAATTCTGATTATGCTGCCACTCTCGTTAACTTACTGAAGTTGAATTCGTGTACCATTACCAGTGCTACCGGGCTGCCTTCTTCCCCCTCTAGTCAAGGCGACTCTCCACCTGGGTCCCAACTGTCCTCCGGTTCACAGTCGCCTGTTCACGTCAAAGACTCTTCCAGTGACAAGGCTCGTAATAGAGTCAGTCCTCATTTGAGGTCTTCGCCGCAAGTGCCTTCTATAAATTCTACCACAAATGTTCCCTTCAACTCCGATAGTAAAGAATATGGCAGTGAGTCGACGCTTGGTCGCGGAACGTCTCCGAGCTCGCAGAATCGAAACAAGAGGCTGATGCCGTCTGAGTCTTACAATAACCAAAGGTTGAAAACCAGTTTGGGTAATGAGGGTAGCAAGAAACCGCTAGGTTATGGAGGATCCAATAAGACGACCCTGAAAAATTCTGAAGAAATTAGACGTTCCATTGCGTCTGCACTGCCGCATTTGAGCGCTTCCATGGTCATGAAAGAGGTGGATTCTGCCGTGTGTGAAAACGGTCAGGATTTGTCTCCTGACCAAGAGGTTATGGGCCAAAGGCAGGTGCCTGGTAACCATATTCAGAACCTTCACTCGAGTGTGTCATCTGCCGACATTGCAATGACCAATTCCAAGTCCTGCGCCGAAGAGGCTCGTCGCTTGGCAGACAGTCCATGCTTACCATTCCCATCTGACGATGCCGCAGACCTTTCCGTTGCCGAGAATTTGCTGTTACTGGCTCAGTCAGGAGGCCTACATTTCCCTTCCAATTCTTTCCTTTCCGACGCTTCTAACGTCACCGTGTCTAGCACATCCTCTTCTGACCTGGACAGCCGCAATGGCCCCGAGTCAAAAAGTCCTTCTGGCCGAACGCCCCCAATCAAGATTTCTCCTTCAGGGCGCGCTAATCTGGATCGAAGTGCTTCTAATTCCCCAAATCCTAAAGTTGGCTCTAGACATCTCTTGTGCCAGATCATGCCCGCGCACTCCCAGTCCAAGACGGCCACCGCAAGAGCCAAACCTGCTAACGTTCCCACCAACCCGAAAAAACTCACCGTCAAAGCTGAGGTCAAAGATAGCCAAGCGGAGGGGAGAGTTGTTGCATCCGTCAGTGGCAGAAGGAAGGCAGATTCCTCACCAACCTGCGATGCCAAGACGAAAAATATTCTTGCGAACAGCCGGCAAGAGGCTTCAATAACTACTGGCTCCCCCGTCCGAAGACGCGGGAGGCCTCCTAAAATCAAAGAAAAGACTGCTAATTCCATAGAAGGGGCAGTGACACTGAACTCCTGTAGCAACGCTTCTCTCATCGACAACATTAGAAGCGATTCAAAAAACGTGAGAGCTCTTGGTGAGTCCGGCGGTCCTCAGTCAACGGCGGTTCACCAATACAAAATGAAAATCTCTGAGGATAAACTTTCTACTTCCAAAAAATTATCACCTAACAAATCTGATTCAAAAGATTCCAAATTGGAATTGAATGCAATGGATTTGAAAAAATCCTTACAAGTAAAGACTGAAACCGTGCCAAAGATCAAATGCGAGAAGATGTCACCTAATTTAAGTTATTCCATAGAACATCAGCCAAAACTTTCTTCATCCAGTTGTAAACTTAATGGTGATGATGGTCAAGTAAACTTCTTACAAGATGACGTCGATAGGTTAATTGAGGTGTTGGGGGTGGACAAATCTTGTGCCGAATATCAAATTCCTCCCTGCGAGCAGCTCAAGTTTGTGCTCACCGAGCACACAAAATCTGACGGAGGAAAGTTCAAGCCCGGCACCGTCAAAAAATCCGACGATTCCAAAGCCTCTAAGTCCGACTCGAGCTCCAGCAGAGAGGGCAGCAATCCTCCTAGTAGAAGTTCTAAGGTATCTAAGCAGTCATCAAAGGCGGGCACGAGCAAGCCCTCTAAAAGTGGAAAGGTTACAAAAAAGCCCAGCGAAGCCAAGTCCCGTTGCAAGAAAAGCCTTCTCGCTTACCTCAAGGAAAAGAACGAAAATGATTCCGCCAATGTCGATTCGGATGTGCCGAGCTCAGCAGACCCAATGGCGAGCAATTCTTCGGATACCGGCGCCTGCGAAGGGAAGAAGGCCAGCAGTGGCACCAAAACTGCAGGACCTGGGGCCTTTTCCTCTTTTCCGTCCAAAGGGCTCAGAAGACGCTCCTCCAGTGGGGCCGGTAAATGCAAAACCCGCAAGAAGCCCAAGTATTCTCACGGATGGTCGTGGGAAGGAGAGCCTTACCAGGGAAAAATTTGGCTACGGGTAAGTGAAATCAGCCAATTGCGAGCTTCGGGTGAGCGTACTTTTGTTTGGGGGACGAAACCTGGCAGAGAGCAAGTGGAATGCTGATAGCCTCACGTGGGCAACACTTGGCTGAAGAAATATTTTTTTTATAAATTCTGTTAGCCCTCCTGATACCGTTAAGTAAACTTGAAAAATACACCAGTCAGATTTTGTTTTGACAGTGGCAAAATCAACTATGCGAGTTGTCTGGTATTTTTCCAATTAGAGATATTCTCTGTAGTTTGCTGGGGCCACATTTCGAGTGCCATACGGTACACTATTTTATTGGCGAAATCTGAATCTGTGTACCTTTCTCTTTCCGCTCCTGAGTCAGTCTTAAGTCTAGTTCCACTGAGCCTTGAGCCGCGCTCGTCCAGGTACAAGCGCAGCTGCTCTTTGAGATTTTTAAAATATTTTGACATTTCGGCCTGCATCGGCGAATTTAAAAAAAATATATATATATATCCCCAGGTGTGGAAACGCACGATTTGGTCGCGTGCGACATCACGCTCAGTGTGACCTAGGTTTCGGACGCCCTGTATTTTGCTAGTGAATTCGAAGTCTTTGAAAATTTGGTGTCTGGTTTCTTGTAGGTGTCGCATTTTGGGTATTAGGGCAAACTACTTTTTGCTGGGAACGTCGTAGTCTGTGGATTGTTTTTTTTTTTTTTATTTACTAATTGTGCTTTGATGTACTACAAGTCTCGATCCTGAAGCTACCGGTATTTGATGTAATGGAAGAGTATTGGTTGGTACAGGCTTTTTTATATTTTTATTTTATATTCCCTCATTTTCTTGACAACAACCCCGCGTTTCAGAACGATGAGCTCCTCATCACCCGCTCCTGCTACTCGGCCATGAAGCACAAACAAGGCGACGTCGTGCGGGTCCGCGACTGTGTGCTGCTCAGGTCGGGCCCCCGCAAGGCCGACCTCCCCTTCGTGGCCAAGGTAGCAGCGCTCTGGGAGGACCCCGACTCCGGTGAGAGCGTAGTCATATATTTATTTCATTACTATATATTTCATTACTATATATTTCATTACTATATATTTCATTACTATATATTTCATTACTATATTAGTAGCAGTTTTCCGTAACGTTTTGTCTCGTTCTGGTTCCGTCACACTCGTGCCACAGTTCTTCATTATTACGCTAAGTACGACTTCCATTTTTGGTGTAAATTATAGATTAATGTGGGTTCCTAAATGGAAGCTTCGGCTGCTCAGGTATCAACAATTTGTCCACTTTGTTTCCTTCCATTTTCACGCTCGTACTGATGATGCTTTGTTCTGTTTTTTCCTCTTCCGTCCTGTCGTGCTACTTTCATGGCCGTTGATCTACCCTCGTACGTGGGTTCCACGTTTCTATCGACATGGTACTCGTGTCTTCCTTTTCCTCTTTCAAATTACCGTAATTGTGTCGAGAAAGTTTTTAATTAACTAATATACTAATTATAACAATTATAATAATCGTAACGTATTAAGAATATTCATCGGGCTTTTTTTTTGTTTGCTCTCTGGTTACGTCGCGTTCATGTATTTTATTTCTTATAAATAATTTTATCTGAGTTTTCTTCTACTAGTTAAGTCACCCTCGTACTTTTCACTGCATTCCTTCGTTTTTAACTACTTTCCATGACTCTCTCATTCTGGTTCATCACCTTTATAAGTTTCATTTCCTTTCTTCGACTTGTATCATTTTTCTCTGGTGAGGTCACCTGAATGCTTTCATTTCTGCTCTATAAAGTATAATTCTTTGCTTTGTCTCTGAAGTTGAAGTCGTCCAAATATATTTTTCTATGATCTAATCTATAATCTTTCTGTTGAGGTCCTAGAAGTTCTTTTCAGTTTCTATGTCTTTCTTATTACCGTATACGATTTTTCGTAACGTTTTTTACTCCTTTGAGGTCATCTGCTCTTTCTTTGATATAGATCATTTTTTTAATGCTTGTAAAATCACCCTAATACTTTTCATTTGTTTTCTTGTTAGTAATACGCTTTATCGTGCTTTTCCCATTTCTCGTGAACGTCACTAACTACTCATGTCCTATTTCCTTTCGTAAACTATTTTCCCTCGCATCTTCTCGCTGTCCTACTTCTATTGCATTATGTCTCAATACTACATTTTATCGATAATGCACTGGCTTGAAAAAAATACCCCTTTGGCGTGTTTTATTTACCAACAACTATGCAATTATCAAATCGTCCTAATACCTTTATTTGCATATTATTCCACGCTAAAAAAATACCTACCTTAATCAAGTACAGTATTCTCAAATGCTTTCGCAGAACCTCTGGTCTCAGGAAATTTATCTAGGGTTAACTCTGTTTATTTATGCAGGTGACATGATGATGTCCATTCTGTGGTACTACCGCCCGGAACATACGGAATTTGGCCGCCAGGAACACGATTTAGCCGACGAAATATTCGCGTCAAAGCACCGTGACCATCTGAGCGTGGCCTGTATAGAGGACACCTGCTACGTCCTCACCTTCAATGAGTATTGCAGGTAGGTATTCCAGCATCTAGGGCGAGTATCTATTAGCGTTTGTTTTGGTTATAAATTGCGCCTTGAAGATGTCCATTTATTCTCAAGTTAGCGGCATTCTATTTGCTAACCTATTAGCATTTCTAGATATAGGAGTTTTAGGTATTGTGTAAATGGGCATCTGTTGATCTGAGAACTGTGACTATCTGTGGAGATTGAAAGTAGCTGCACCCATGGAAGTTATAAATATTAGAACATCGAGCCTTTGCATGCATTTGCAAATTTGGGAGTTGCTGATATTCTGAGATCTGAGAGTTGACATAAATAGAAAACGGAAAATTATCAGTAAATTGCTGTAAAAATGTTTATTTTGATTGAATCCTGTTTGCATTTTCTGGATGAAGCATTTTAAAAATATGAGATTGAAAAGGGTTTAACCGATTGTTCGGTTGTTGTTATTGCTAGGTTGCCTCCAAGAGAGTGGAGCTGAAGCACCATCCTCTTTGACCGCATTTATTTATTTATTATTTATTTAACATTTATTTCTCCACAGGCGGGAGGTGTTCTGGATTATTATATTACAGCTTACATTAAAAATTGTCTGTACATTAATTTGTTAGAAATATTACAGCAATATATTCACAACCTAATCTACATGGCTCAGTGCCTTCACATAACAAACGAGTTGACTGGACTGGCTCCGCAATAGAGCTACCTAACAGTCACCCGCGCGCGAGAAGCAAAATAAGATATAATTGTTTCTACTAATATTAACATTACTGCTTGTTCACTTAAAGTAAGGTCAATGGAAAATGCAGTAATTGCTTCCCGAGGAAAGATCTACATGGCTTAATACTATTTCACCTGATTGCCTAAATACTGTTACATACAATTACATCCAATAGGTATGGGGATACATACAGCATGACCTACAGTACAAACATGTAAATTTGAAATTATGTATTTATATCTCATAATATGGCGGCTTTCATCAAGTGGAGGAAATGGGTTGCGGCATTTCGATCCTGCAGTCTATCGTGCGCACTTTACTTCCTACCCATCTCATGTATACTCGTACCGATCTTTCTTCCATATGTTCTTTCCAGACTTGCTGTTCACATGCGCTTGGATCCTTTTTGGAGAACACCCTCGTGCATTGGTTCCACGTGTCTATCGTCGTACTATATGTCCCTTCTTTCTTCCTCTGTGATATCGCCTTTGTTGTGGAAACGAAGACTTGAACTTTTCAATATATTAGTAATAATATATTCCGATATGCAATGCTTAACTGGCATTGTTTACTAGTACTAGTCTATGTATACATTTATGCTGATGCAACCCACATCTGTACAGTGGCTATAGACCACCAAAAACGCAGGTGAAGAAAGTGCACTGACGTCTTTTTGCTTTCATGCGAGTGGCCAAAGTTCTTCTCCGGGAAAACTATCGTCGCATGGATAGGTTGCCTCAAGACGTACTTCTGTCAGCTCAACGAAATTAGTTGCAAAGTACAATCTGCAATAGATTCGGACACAGTATAAAGTATAAGACTATTTTATTCTATGCAAACAAAAAAAAAACTCAACAATCTGTACCGTAGCATGAATAGCATCTACGCATCACGTCTTGTAGAATCTTACAGTGAATACTTTCCTTTGGAATTTTCTCGAGGTGGCATGCCAGTTTCAGCTGCATACTCCCAAGTGCGCAGGCTGCTTGCCTTTCGATGTCATTCCCAATATGGCCGCCTGCTCCTAATTAGGCAGCGCATTACACTTGTCCCGTGCTGACCGAGCGTTTGTGAAATACTGTACATGTCGACTGGTAAAAAAAAAATTACGTTAGTCAGTAAAGCCTGTAATAGGATTTGTTTTGTTCCTCCTCTTCTTTTCTGGCTTGCTATTCCCATGGCCGTTGATCCAGCCTCGTGCATGGGTTCCACGTTTCTATAAAAAGTTATGGACTTATCTTAACGAAATTTACAGGGATTGTTAGTCGTGTCAAGAGTAACAGATGATTGACTTTTGGTGACGATACGTTCTACCGTTTGTTTCTTTGTCTGCCTCTTGTTCCTTTGTACAATAACTCAGGAAATTATGGGTGGATTTTTATGGAATTTACACGAGTCGTTAGGTATATCACAGAGTCAATGACCAAATTTTGTGATGATCCGTTTGTTTGTCTCTGTGATTGATTTATTACTTGTTAGCAAAATAACTCAAAAAATTTATGAACGGATCTTCAAGGAAATTACAAAAACCGTTATTGCTGCCAAAAGGCACAAATGACCTGATTTTGGTGTTGATGAAAAAGAAATTATAGTTTCAGAACCAATTAGAAATTTGTGTTAACGTTGTCTCGCGTGGCGGAGGTAGGCGCTCTCAGGGGGTTCGAGTTTGTCTATCTTTCTCTCTGTGTCTACGTCTGTCAGCATGATAACTCATAAAGTTACGGACTGATTTTTTCGAAATTTACAGAGATTGTTAGGTATGTTATACTCAAGAGTAACAGATGATAAACTTTTTTTGATGAAGATCCGTTCAGCCGTTTGTTTGTTCGTCTGCCTTTTTTTTTTCTTCGTAGCATCATCAAAATGTAGGAATTGTTACACATATTGAAAGACACAAATGACCTCGTTTTGGTGTTGAGGGTCTTACGCCACGAGGCGTTCTAATTATTATTGGGGACGATCTAGCAAGGAAGAAAGAAGAGATGTATAGCATGTCGATAGGCCCATGTACACAATTCTCCTTTGTAAAGCAATGTACTAAATCCCCCTCCAAAAGCGGAATAAACCCCATTTATCGAGAACAGCTCTAATTTAGATTAATTCCAGTGGTAGACTGTCAAGATATTACTTAAGATTGTTACCTCGTTGCAGGTATCGTCGGCAGCTGAGGCTGAGCATGCAAGGGCTGTCCCCCCAGCATATCGTCTCCGTCGTGCCTGACTCTGAGACGGACTACCCGCGCCAGCAGCGGCAGCCCCCTGGCTGCGTCGTCTCCGACCTGCTCTTCTTCTGTCGAAAAGTTTACGATTATAGGCAGAAAAGGATCCTGAAGAATCCCTGTTGATTGATTGATCTGCGTCGGACGATACTGTGAATGCTAAATTTATAGTTGAGTACTGCGATTTTGTATCTAGAGATGTATTATCGAAACGTGAAGCTTATGTTAAGGGTTGTTAGCCTGTGGAAATTAAAAAAAAAAAAACGCTGCCTAACCGATGACAGTTGAAATATTTGAGTTAGGTGTAGATTTACAAGAAAGACACGTGCCGCTTGCAAGCACTAACTGCAGCAAGGTTTGTTCAGAATACAAGTTGGAAATCAGTACAGTTAGCAATGGGAAATAAAAAAAAAATTGTAGAGCAACCACGACTGAATTAACAGAGGAGATGTATGTTGGTTTTCAGCCGTTGTGCTAAAGTCACGAAGAAATCGGTACTTATCGATTTGTCCAATTGTTGGCATATTTATTAAATCGGAACCGTATTTTTAATTTATTCTTCATGGAACTTTCAGATACGCATAGTCACTAATAAACTAATTTTTTTTTTTTTTTACTATTTCTAAAAGATTTCTACTCACAGGGTCAAACTACTGCAAAGAATTTCACAGTTCCAGTGTAAGACACTCAGTTGTTGCACCGCTGAAGCACGTTTCAATTGCAGTTATTCAGTTTTTCAATTACTTGACACTATTTTGTTTCCCCGCTCGTCACTGGAATGTAATATGTAGTTCGATGTGCGGCGTAAATTTTTTACAGCCGACAGTTGAAAAGTAACTGTAGAAACGGCAGTGTTCGGAGTAACACCGCAACTCTTCTAAGTAAAAAATGGCTTTTGGAAGGGTGTAACACAGCAGTTAAGGTGTCGTTGTTTCTTATACAAGCTTGATGCAGATGATGGTACTGCCACGAGGTGGGAGTTCTGGAAAAAAGAACTACAAATTTCCTGATCGACTAAAGTACGTTATCGAAATATCTCGATGTTCCATGTGATCGTTAGAAAAATCAAAGAAAAAACGACTAGGCATACAAAAATTTGTATTTGTTGGTGAAGCGTACGTTATTGATATCTTAAAAAAGATCCCACGTTAGCCTACACCGTAGCCGTGCATAGATCTTTGTTTCAGCTGGAACGATTCAATTGTTAAACAATTACAATTTTATTAATTATCTAATAGCGACTTCACTGTTACGAACATACTGAAAGCTTGTGCATCAGTTGGAAAGGCCTATTTTGGGAGGAGTCTCTTTTCTTTCTTTTTAAGTAAGAGTATTCTCGGGGACGGTCCAGTTTTATTCTGACTTAGGCCTAAATTGCAATCGTTGTTCACGCTGACCAAATTTAACTCAATGATTTTTGCGTTTATTTTTATCCAAGTTTCAGCTTTTATTCACGCAGGCCGTATCTCTTTTGTTCTCTAGCTATCATAGTTATATCTCATTACTTATTTGGAGTTGTAACTTGTGTCGTGGATGCATTTTTTTCTGCCACTGTTATGTATCTCCAACTCAACTTCTTGAACGTCTGCGCGTAGAGGAAAGTAATATTAAATTTTTTGAGAACACACCAGGCTCACAAGTATGCCTACTAGCGCATAATGTTTCACATTGGTATTTATTACTGGTAAGGCTACCGGAGTTGAAAAATTTCCCGCCCACAGCCTTTCTTGTGACTGAAGCCCTTCTCTATTATATGATTTTTCTCCCTATTCTATCCCTACGGGAGAGCGCTCTTGGAAGAGGTATCAGAACCTAAGATACGCTAACCCTATGTGACTGGGGGTAAGCGACCTCGCTGCAATGGCTAACTCAGATAGGCATACATACAATAGGAGAAAGGTCTTTAGTGGGGTAGTGGCAGAGGCTATGGAAAATAGGGTTAACAATCTACCAGCCCCGCTGTCCTCAGATGAGACATCACAAGCAATGCTATTCCTACGAAAATGCATAGTTGATGCCAGCGGTGAAGTGTTGAAGAAAGGAACACTAAACCCTGGGTGCATGAAAAGCGTTACTTGATCGGCAAAGGGTTAACGAAGAACCTATTCATGGGAACTGCTGGCCGAAAACGAGCGGGAGAGCAACATGAGCTACAACTTATTTATTATTGTACGTCATTTAGTGTACAAGACGTAAAGGACTTTTTGCGAAGGGAAGCTGGAGACCCGCCCTCCAGTCCTGGATTGTCTTGATGCCGTCGGTCACTCCGGTATAATTTTGTGAACAGAATGCTAAGCAACGCCCAATGGAAAATCTTCTGGAGCCCGTCTCTTAAACATGTTCATTGCCTGCATAGCTAATTTTTTCGTTAATTCAAGACCAAATAAAGTTTTCTGAAGCTCGCCAAAAACCAGCAGTACATGCCATGTCGTATTTAAAATGACAGCATCACGTCGCTTACTGCCACGGCAACACATGTTACACAGCAGCTCCTGCGTCGGCGTACACACTAAACAGATCGTTGCCGCACGGCCGTGTTTTGAGAATATTCCCGGTAGTGTTGTGCGCCGCTCGGTCGCCAGAGTCTGCCCTTCGCATGCCACACAAAAAAAAGGAACATGCAGCATTTCAAAAAATGAACTATTTTTACGTCGCATCCCTAGCGCAATCAGCGCTGCATTGCGTGCGGCAATGAATTATTCTGGTTTGTGTTCCTTGTTTCCAAGTCGAAAAAATTGCACGCTGCGTACCACTCGGCGCCCTTGCGTGCCCGTGACTTAACTTTTTTTTATGCTTACTGGATCATGCAACCTTGCTGCCGAGGTATATTCCCGTAAGAAATGTAATGGGATGAAGAACCCGTACTGCAATATAACACAAGCTGTAGGTAAAGGCTAGTATGAATAAGATGCGTAGCAGCAGCAGCGAACTGCAGTGATTGTAAAGCAATGGTCGGGAGTGAACGTGTGGAGAGCCCATCATTGCTTTCTCCTTCACTCGTTTATCTTATGTATTATTTAAAGTTCCAGTCATTCTGTAATTACTGTTGCATTTTATTCACTGCTGTTTGTAAACTTTTGGTGTTTAATAAGTGTTGTGTATTAAGATGCTTTATTCCTTGAGTCACTTATTTCTATTGTGTATAGTAAATATCCTGTTGTTGTAGGGACCTTTCATCTGTTTCTGTTGACTATTTCACGTCTGTTTTCCCAACTGTATTACGATGAATAATTCAGTTGACTAGTTGCATACGCGTCATCATAGTAACAAAAATCAAACAGGCACTCAATGATGTATTATCAATAATTTTTTTAATATACGCTTGCGCACTTTTACTAGTTTTCAAAATATATGCAATGCATAATAACACGCTTCGTCATTTACGTCCATGTGAAGCTGTCTGTTTAGTAACATTTCATCTGTTTTTAAAAATTCGCTTTTACAGCTGGCTAATTTATACAGCAACTATTTTATCATGATTTCCGTAGTAACATGCATGGAACAAAGGTTTTCACTTTCAGAATTTTCACTTTGGCTCGTATTAGAAATTATGTGTCAAGAGAATCTGGCAATGGAAGAGAGCTCATGCCTGTCAAAGATTTAGATTTGAACCCTTACCGAGCGTCAGAAGAACCCTCTCATCTCTCAAATAGCGCTATGGAAATAACCATATATGGTCACGTGCTCGGTAAAGGGGTTACCGTGAAGTAAACTAGTGTGGGCTTTAAAGTGGGCCCTTTCGTCCCCATTTTTTTTATAGGGCAATGGAATTATCTAAAGGGCGATTTGGGTACGTGAGAAGCAGTTAATTAAATGAAGTAGGTCTTTAGTAAATGTTTTTTATCTATGAAGCATCTGTTATCTCAATCGCTGCGATCGAGATAGTCTACTCGATTAGCAATGACATGTCCGGAACGTTCGGTTCCCTACTTTGGCTCGATTATCAGTCGTTAATCGTAAACCGATGATGCTTGAAATGGCCGCTGAAACATTCGGCAAAGTTAAGATTTCAAGGCTCGTCTTGTGCGGGACTTCTGTCAGGATTGTTGGCTTCGCACTTTGAATAGTGTTAAAAGCAACCCGATTTCGTTAAGCGAACTAAAAACTCCTTTTTTTGGAGGAAGATTAGGTTTAGAAGTTTCGAGAGAAACCGATTGGAGGTCAGCTACTAAAACTTGATTCAGCTAAATGAAGACAGCACATCAATCTGAAGTGTCAGAAAAGTTGAATCTCGAAGTCTTAGCTTCACCGACTTCGGCCAGGGCTACACTAGCGCAACAGGCAATGCAATGCGATTATTGCGGGAGAAATGTTGCCTGTGACCGACAGCAATGTGTCGCGCGATCTGGCTTGCGTCGGTGGGGACAGTAGACTGTTGTACCCGACGTTACGTTTTCATGTGCAATCAGTTTGTTGAAACTCACGTCGTTTGCTGCACTGGTAACAGTGAAACGGAATGAGAAATATTCTACTTGAAAAACACGTTTGAGTCAACACGACAACAAAGTTTTATCGCCTGCTGCGTAAAGCGCACCCAGCTGGTGCTGGGTTTCATTCTACATCCGTAGCAGAATATTTTTAAGTTGTACACTGCATTGAGATTTTTTTTTTCATACTTTGATACTTCATGGAATACTTCTTTGTATTCCGCTGCGCAATTGAAGGGCGCAATCGGCACGGGAGCTGAAGCGCGTCTCCCGCTGCAGTTCGCGGAGCTTCAACACATCATGGAAAAAAAATCCCAGTAATCTGCAGTGAAACTGTGTACGTTTGCGTGTGTACGTTTGTTATTACTAACGATCGTGAAAATGAACCTTGTAAATACAGTGAACCGAATGAGAAACACAGCTTTGAAGGATCTGCAATGCAGTGGGTGATGCGCATGATTTCATACTTTTATTTACGTGCAACAATTTTATAGCATTAAATTGAGGCAGGTGAAGGACGTTCTGAATATTTTAGGAATTCGTCCTTAAATCGATTTTTAGTTTTAATGTTGGAAGTGCAGTAAGCTGGGAAATTTGCTCGTATTTCATGCCAAGTATTAAAATTGCACGCTGTGTTTAATTGCTTGAGGTCTTTGTAACCTTGTTAACTGTAGTTCCACTGGAGCACTTAATATGAATGTGATGTGAGTATATCTTCAGTAACTATTGCTGCTTTCGAAAATTGGTCCGAGTGGCTACGATATTCTGTTGCTCGCTGCTCTCGACTTGTGGACGCGACTTTCTGCATATACAAACCAACTTTGCTAATTTTGGGGGACTGCAGTGAGTATTAAAATAGAATATAAATATGTTGAACCAAGACTGATGATATTTATTATCGATAAGTAGTTCTCGACCTGTTAAAAATGAAAAAAAAAAATAAAGTAAAATATTAACGAAGAAGTCGGTCTTAGGTTGTTATTGAAGTGCTCGTTTCATTGAACAGAATAGTTACTTCTTTGAATATCAGCTGGCAGATTTGCTGATTTAGATGACAAGCTGAACCCATCAGCCGATTATCAGTTTGATACAAGACTGATGTATCGTCATAAGTTTTGTAAAAGACTAGCGTGTCTTCGTCCCTTTGATACAAGACTAACGCTTCGGAATCTGTTTGATACAAGAATGAATTATTGGCGATTCAAGAATGAATTATTGCTATCCGTTTGATAACAAACTGCCGTGTGGTCATTTTGGTACGAGACTGAGGATGATCGTCCGTTTGATAAGAGACCGATACCTGGTCATGCACGTAGTTGGAGGAAGACCTAACGTGCGTCGTCATGCGTCTGGTCAGAGACGCCGAAAGGCGGGCGGATAGTAGAGGGTGGGACGGCAATGTCATCTAACTACCTACTTGACAAGGATGGTAGGTGACTTTGCTTCTTCGCCCAGCAATTATTGTCTCTAGCATTACCTATTCCTGTTCGAACCTCTCCTCTTGCTACCTTTCTATACTTGATAAGAAGATCATTAGCTGCTTCGTTAGAACAGACGTTAGATACGCGCTTTTGTGATTTTGCTGCTGCTGCTGAGAGATGATTTCTATCATCTATCGATACTTTCTGCATTTGGTTGGTGTTCCGCAATGTTTGTTAAGCTTAAACTCGTAACAAAAGTGTAAATTATGTAGTGATAATAATGATAATAATAGTAATATTATACAAGAAATTATATGAAGAATAGAGCTATTTTCTATATAAATTCCTAATATCATACTAATGAGTCTTGTAGCGACGATTTGGTGTTGTCTTCATGTTAGAATAGTTATAAGTTTAGTAAACTGAGGCGTCAGTCTCGTAGAAACCGCAGGATAACTCAAGGTTAACCCTCTAACGCCCTTTGGGACCATTTGGTCACGTTTCAAATTGTGCTATCCTCTCGAAAATTGATTTTTAGCTGGGGCGGTATGGTGGCATGAGAATGTTTGTCAAATATGAATATTTTTTGTGTGCGCTTGCCTCTGATTTTTATGGTATGACAGCCGTTATTTTTTGGGGTATGACGAAACGAAGCTTCTGGAAAAGAAATTCCTTATTCGCCACATTGAACTTGGGGAATGAAACAAGCCTATAGAAAATAGAAGTTCGTTATTCGCCACCCACTATGTCTTCTTCGCCCTCGCCCCAATGTAACTGGACGAAGAAGCGAGGTACGAAATTTTTCTTCTGCCCCAGTTGTTTGTGACGAAATAAAGCCTACAAAATTAATATTCTTGTTCTTGTTTCTGGAACTGTTTCAATATCTTTTATTGCACGTTTTTTAGCGCAATGTACTGCTACTCTTCGCGGTTTTCTTTATTGGTTTACAGATAAGAAGAGAACTCCTTTCTTCGATTAGTGGCAATTTCTTCTGATGTTAGTCGTTGCCTCTCATGCCACGCTCAGAATTAATTAGTGGCGGAATCACTGCGCTGTGGTAGTAAACTAATTATCATCCAGATATAATTATATTTTCTGAGACACTCATTTTCACTTAGTGCGTTTCGAGAAATGGCGCAACCATGTTCGAGATTGCGGAGAATAAATGATGAAGCAAGCTAATTGTTAGCAGGAGAAAATGGTATACCTGCTAGGACTTTTCTTTTTTTTTTTCAAGAGGAAATGGCAGTATTATCAGTATATGATCCTGTTGCGTGCCGCCAAGTGGCAAACTTGTTATTTTGTCGCTCGTATTAGAATGATCGACTTGTAGGGTTTATTTATATACTTAGATTGATTGACGTGTAAAATTTCACTAGGATTGGACAAGTCGAACTTAGTTATAATTTGTGAAAAAATGCAAGGATTTGCTTGGGGGGAGAAATTGCTGCGCTAGCCTCTTGAGTAGGAGTGCTGCGCTTTTCCTTATCAGCATGTATCATGTTTGTATTCCTCCAAGTATGCTAGGTGTTGGCTGCTGGCTATGGCAAATTCAGTAGCCTCGGGCTCGTGCCAGACTTACAGATATTTTCTACAGAACTGTGCAGCGCACCGACTATAGTGTGTATTGCAGTCATGCGCTCGTATTGTCTTTATTCATTCCGTTCTTCTTCATATTTGCGTATGCACTTGATTTCCAACTTAAGGGTCTGGTAATAATACATTGTGTTAACCAAAATTAGCACAATGCATCATCATTGTACGAGCAAATTGTTCTACCGATGTACAAAATTTAGTAGAACACCGTCTTCGTCAAATTTAGCTATCTGCTCTTGCATTGCCTGAACTATTTTGTTACGGTCGTCTTTAGGCCGTTTTCTTAACGGTGTGAACAGCACGGGTACAGAAATCATCCGCCGGTACCTACACTGTTTATAAAATCAGTATTGTGTGTAGAATGGAAAGTGTGGACTAGTTGAGGAGCATTGAAAAGTGGTAATGTTCTGGTAGATCTATTTCGCTTTAAAAGAAATTTAGAGAATAGGAATAATCTTCTCGTTGGGCGTCACACGTCGGTGTTTACGGGGCTAGAACAGTACGTCCAGTAGCTACATTTTTTCAATTTATCCAAGAATTCTTCAACGTAAATTTTTCATGGAGGTGAGTACGTGGGTAGCGTACTTCCCGCGCTCATGAAACCTTCATTAAAGTTCCGTAAAATATTGTCGATACCGTATTTAGGTATCACATGACGGTATTTGTACCTCATTATTTAGCAAAACAGACTCATAGACACCTGGCTAGCACAGCTGTGTATGCCTAAAGGTGGAGTGAGATGTCTTGCAGCAGTTGGAACTCGAGTGCGCACCCGGGACTCCTCTTCCATGACCCTTGCTTGGCATGGTCGTAACCTTGGCCCTTTTTACAATTTTAAAAGGCTAAGGAAGGTTTGAAAAAATTACACTTATTGCTTGCCTGCGGTCCGCTAGCGCAAACCTGGGCTGGTACGTATGGACCATTCCAAATTTTAGAGCGGCGATTCAAGTTATCAGCGCAAACTTCTGCCGTCATGGCTGCTGGCGACCTCTAGTCTGCCCAGATTGACCGTATCGGCCGAGACTGAGCGAAGCGAACGTTGTCTTCTGTAGCTGCGGTACTCGGCATTCGTGTAACCAAGAAGAGTATTCGTGCTTGGTCTCCAAAATGAGTTGCTATCACTGAAAAATTTTATTCCAGCGCCCGTTTGTATTTTAGTTCGTAGACACATTTGGTAGCTTTTGTACGAGCGCGCGGGTAGCTGCATAAGGTGACCTGTCAAGAAATTTCAACTTTCCACACTGCCAGGTAATTGTGGGATACCAACTATTGATAACTTTTGCCAATAGACCTTGGAATTGATCATTCCATGTACGGCTTCATTCTAATATTTTCGAGGCTATTTTTCGATGCTTTAGTTTTAGAAGCGCAGAAAACAAGACTCCAAAGACGATCGATGTTTTATTATCCCTTTTTGCTAGTTGTTGATGGCTGTTGTCGTTGCTATCAGCACATCGTTAATGACCGTAAAATCGGACAATACTATCGATGGCGAACGGCCTCAATAAAATAACTATTATTAATACCACAATAGGTTCACAAATACGCTAACAATGTACAAAGTAAGTAAATTTTCCAGTCTCGTTGAGGCAGAGTCAAATAGGTAGTCACATACGTACAGTGAAAAATACGTGGATATCGCACTAAAAAATAAAGATCGTGGAAAAGCGAATAAGAGAGAATTTGCTGCACTCTTACAGAGAATTAGCCAATGCCTCGAGCTCACTCATGGCTCAACTACGCAACACTGTTAGTCAACTCCCGCGCAGGTAGCGAGTTAGGCCCCGCCCAATTCTTTTCAGCTGTGACGTCAGATGGAGAGATAGCAATCTGTGTTAATTAGTTTATGCCCATTACTTGCTTGATAGATACGGTGAGTTTGGGCTTCCATAAAAAAGAAAGCAGGCGAATCATTTCTGCACGATCAGAGCTGTTTACTGTGCGCTGCAAAACTCCCGTTTGTTAGAAATAAGGCAATTAAGTGTCAACGGAATAGGTCGAAAGACGAAGAAATCAATTACAATAACATAGCTACGGTTTCCTATGTATTGATATGGCTTATTTCGTAATCACTTAATCATTTTGCGTTCTAGCGCCTCCGCCATCAAAAATTACCGCGGAAGAACATGGCTTCCAAAAAAAAAACAGCTGCATACGTATTATCGAAGGAGTAGGAAACGCTCTAGAAGTAATTGTAAGTCCAAATTTATGAACTGTACCTGTGAAATTTTAAATTTGTATTTTACAAAGCTTTTTTCGTCGAAATTTTCAAACTGACTAATGTTTCTTTACTAGTTAAAGATTCAAATAATGCTGCCGTTTGTAGGCCTGTCTTTTAAAAATTAAGCAGTTTCCCCGCCGAAGTGCCAGTGTCTTTCGAGTTTTTGCAGCGAAGTGTAATTTTGGGGCCGAGTTGGCGAGACAAGCGTTCACAGCCAAAACAAGAAAGATTTTATCTCAATCCTAAAAACTTCTTCAAGAGAAATTGGGGAGATTAGGAAGTAAAACTGATTACTCTTTTGGTGCCACTGCCAAACCTCACTTTTATCGCTTCTCCGGATCTTTAGGAAAACGAAGAAGCTTTAACAAGTCTTTTTTTTTTTTATTATTCAAAGCTGCCAAACATCAAGCACCAGCCCGTTATAGCGACAATAATTTTATAACCCTTTCGGTCCCAAAAATTCTTCTTGCTATGAGGTTCTAGAAGAAGCTCATAATAGACACTCCCATTGTAGTCACTTGAATCCACCTCTCGCTTTATTCAGTCGTAAATAAAATACAAGCACTGACTTGAGACTGGTTGTAAAATTTATTGTCCAAATTTCTAGAGCGAAAAACAACGCGCTGGTTTCAATGATGTAAACTGTGATGCGGGAACTGGAGTTCCCGTCAGGAAGAAAAGGGATAAATGAATTAGGAATACTATTGATACTTGCGCAGCACCGGCGTTCTTCGCTCCACTTGACATCATACGAGACGCACAGAACCGTCCCAAAATGGGACCATGAGCTCACCCATGTACAGTGTGGTTGAAAAACACTTTTCAGTGGATATCAGAAAGGAGGAGTACCAATATATAACTAGCCTAGCACAGGGGCTAGTAACAATAATAATGGTATAAATTAATTTTCATCTTGAAACTCAGACGTTAATATTGCAACAGCCTCACATATAAACGGTTGGTCAATAGTTTTCACACCTTATAATTGTCTTATTTTTTACAGATCAAACTTAAACTTTCATGAAGCATTTATTTTGGTTATCACGACAAAACATAACAAGATCGTTCAAATATGTCCACCAACCAAACTTATTAAGCGAATCGTATGGCCATCTCTAAGCTATTGCAAGCGGACAAGCTGGTCGTCTACATCGTGATGGACCTCCAGGTGTCCGAGTCGACCGTCTTGAAGGTCAAAAGGTTGATCAAAGCTGGCCAGAGTCTTGATACTGAGTCAAGAAGTGGAAGGCCGGGGTCAGTGAGGACGGTGACCAACGCCAAGAAGGCCCGAAACTTGATCAACAAGAACACCAAGGCCACGATCTCGAAGGTGTTCAGGACCCTCGGGATCAGCCGCCAGACAGACCCGAGAATTGTCAAGAAGAACTTGTCGTCAGAGAGCTTGAAGATTAGTGGCGTGCCGAGTGTTGGTAAGAGTGCTGAGAAGAGAGCCTTGAAGAACTGGGTAAAGAACTCTGCCATCTCCAAGAAGGTGCGAATATGCTCAGAGAAGAAGCTCTCCGTCATGGACGCCGTGGTCTACGGGGATGGGGCCGGCTCTGAGGTTTGGTTGTTCATGTCAGAGTCCATTAGAGAGGTCTGGTCCGTCATACAAGGAAGGAAGGTTGAAGGGGGGGGGGCACGAAGGGTCCGCCCCACCACGCGGACGGCCGACCTCTCTTATATCAGTAGGTCAGAAATACAAAATAGACAAAAGGAAAACCACGGTCCAGTGGGGCCAGCGCTGCCTGCGTTGGTTCTACCTACACTTCAGATTGTGAAGAAAAAAGATGATAAATATCTCTGAAGTAATAAAGTAGACAGAAGCTGCCAAGTAGTTGTACTGACGGTACCACCACGAGAAGGTGCAGTGCAGCTTGAATACAATTATACTAATTGTATCCCAGAGTTCTAATCCTTGTCACTAGTAGCAAAATGTCCCTTCACCAAAGATAATGAGCTGAATTTTGCTTTTAGAATAGCCTAATTCTTCTCTCGTCGTAGGTTGAGATTTACAAACTCCGAAGAAATTTACTTTTTAATAATTGATAACGGTCTAAACTGTAACTTTTCGATAAAGACCATCAATGAA
>LQNS02277602.1:6313743-6328115 GCA_001587735.2 Parhyale hawaiensis
TTCTCCGACAGCCAGCTTCTTGACTTGCTGAAACACTCAGAGAGCTTTAGTGTATTGAGGAAATGTTACAGTCATGAGCACGAGGGATGATCCACGAGACCCCAAGCCAGAGAAAACAAATACTGTAGCCAGACATTTTGGACAGATAACGAAATATTTCGTACGTACCAGTAAATGGCTGGTAACGGGAGCTTTTAAAATCTAGCGGCATGCCTGCAGGATGCCGAGTCAACGACAGTTGAGAACTGCAGAGAAGGAGCGGATTGTCCAAGGGCTTGCAGATGATCTTTCTGTGCTGGAGTTTGCCAGAGAACTTGGACGTGACCCAAAGTCGTTGAAGTCCTCCTACTTGAAGAACCCTGTCATCAAGATCAGGAAGGACAGAGGCAAGCGATGGACGAAAAAAAAAAACAATAGGGATATACGGAGAAAACGTAGGCAGGTTGTACGAAATCCCTGAGCAACCACCTCTGCCTTACTCGAATGTGCTCGAATTGGACCTGTGTCAAAAAAAAAAAAACATTCAGTGCAGGGTTCTTAGAGAGGTGGCCAAATATGTAGAACCCATCCCCATATTCATCATGAACAGGTCCCTCGAGGAAAACTCATCGCATGGGCAAAGAAATACATGAAGACAAGACTTCCGCAATATCCTTTGCATGGATGAGACTCGATCTACGTTGGTTGGACCCGACGGATAGGCCAAGCTTTGGCTAATTTTTGAAGAACCTCGTCCTACTCGACTTCGGCGTCAGCAGGGTCAGAGTGGAATAAAGTTCTGGGAAGGATCGTCCTTGACGAAATTGTGGGACCATTTCGAGCCCCCGAAGGTACCAAAATCACCAGCAACACCTACTGCCGGTTTCGGGAAAAGCAATTGTGGCCATGTTAGGAAGACTGGCCACTGGAGCGCCGACGTCAGGTGATGGTCATGCATGATAATGCGATATCGCATTCCGTCAAGGCCACCACTTCGTTCCTGAGTAAACTGGGTCTCAAAGAGGAACATTTCACGTCATGGCCCCGTGTTGCTCCTGACGTGAACCCAATCGAACATCTGAGGTCCATGCATCTTGAAGAGGAAATTGTACGAGGGAGGTGTTCAGTATATATAGAGGGTGTGCAAAAGTTGAGAAGCCGTGAAAGAGTTCAAGAAAATTGTTTAATATGAAAAAGTAGAACACGCACAGAGCTGTGCACTACAACATGAATTCATTCAATTATTCAGCATTTTTTAATCAAAATGTGAGAGCAGTTCTCTCACCTGCAGAAGAATAATTCAGCCTAAAAGCAAATAAGGGATTTTGTCCCTGCTCAATGATGGAAAATCTTTGTCGGAGGTTTCTGCCATGATAAGAAGGTCTCGCACTTATCTATGTTGAGCGTATCATTGCTAAATATAAGCAATTTGGACACTTAGAAGCTGAAAAGAAAACCGCGCGGCCGGCCACGTTCACTCCGAAAGAAGACCGGCCGATTGCGAGAATGAATATGAGGGACCGTTTCAAGTCTGCAGTAGAAATTTCACTTGAGATTTAGCTATGTCAGGTGGAATAGAGTCTCGGTCCACTGTTTTGCGTAGGCTTCAACGGGCTGGCTTAAAAGCCGGCGTCCCTGCCTCCAAGTCCCTGATTAAAAAAAAATCAGAAACGTAGGCTTCATTTTGCTCAGCAACATGTAGTCTGGACTGTTGAACAGCGGTCTAGAGTACATTTTAGTGACGAATGAAAGCTCAACGTCATTGGATCTGACGGGAAATCATATGTGAGGCACAAAGAACGGGAAAGACTATCCGTGAAGTGCGTCAAGAAAACAGTGAAATTTAGTGGAGGAAGTGGGATGCTTGGGAGAGTGTTTTCAGCTGATGGGCCTCTGGACCACTAGTTCGCTAACATGGCAAAGTCAATACAGAAGTTAAAAAAAAACTTGTTACAGCATTTACTTCCATGCCAACGCACCATAATTTTGCAACCCCCCACTTACATACAAAATAATGCTCCCTGCTCCGCCGCTAGCAAAATTAAAGTTTAATTCTTGGGACACCCAAACCTCTCACAGTTATGGCTGGCCGCCCCAGAGCCCAGATTTGAATCCAACTGAGAACATTTGGAAGATATTGGGGATAGAGCCCACAGTAGGAAGTACTGAAATAAGGAAGAATTATGAAGGATATTTCAGAAAGACTGGGGGCGTTAACTCCCTCTTTTTTGCAAAACCTTGATTAGATCTTGTAGTCGAAGGTGCGGAGCTGTTAAAAATAAGGGAATGTTCACTAAATATTAGTTCCTTTTGTTTTCTTCTGACTGTTTGGAGATTTTTTGAGGCGTTTCTTAATTTCTGCACAGGGGCAAAATTCCCTTATCTGCTTTAATGGTGAATTATTCTTCAGTAAGTGAGTGAAATGCTTTCAAATTTTGAATCAAAAATGCTGAATAATTGAATGAGCTATATTGTAATGCACAGCTGTGTGCGGGTTCTACTTTTTTCATATTAAACGATTTTCTTGAACTCGTCTCACTGTTCCTTAACATTTGCCCGCCACTGTACGTCGAAGGAGTCTCTGTGGCAGGATATTCAGGATGTTCCTTGGTCGATAACATCTGCTGAGATTAAAAAGCTGACTGCTGCAATGGACGATAGACTATTCAAAGTCGTTTCAAAGCAAGGTAACACATCGACAATTAAAGTAGACAATTTTCACATAGTGTACTGCTGACATATGTAGGTATGTCCTGTTCCAATTGTTCTCTCGATTTCATTGTTTAAATTATATCTTGGTATAAGGAATATAGCTCGTTTTCTCTGCCTAAACTTAACATCTTAGACATCTACAATAACGCGTGATACGTTAGAAATTTGGTCAAGATAGATAAAGTCACATAACTCGGCGTTTACAGCATCAATCTTCTTGATAATGTATCATCGCACTGACTTTAGCGGAAACCTTCCTTCGGTATTGTGTTTTTAAACTACATTATTTAAAAAAGATCAACGTGCAATAGAGCGTGGCATGTACGGTACTTTACTTGCTGAGTAACCCGTTAGCATGAGGTGGACCAAATAGCCCTTGCAGAGCAGTGGGTCACTGCTGAGTGTGTCCACGTGTTACATTAGTCACAACTTTGATTGGTATTTCTTGTATTATATTGCAGCAATGTATGCGAGCCATGTAACTGTAAATACGTACTATTTAAGAGTGTGATTTAGAGAATACATATCTATATCCTTGCCAACAAACGATTGTGTACTAATTTTAAGAACCGCTATTACTTATTCACTTGTTATGGTGTTCCCGAGATGGGGACATCCTTCGTTGTTTGAGAAACTGCATTCCGGAAGAAAGCTTGCTTCCTTCGCCTTATAAGCTATATAATTTCTGAAGGATGAGATACATCTGAGAAGCAAGTCGTCGGCGAGGTCGCCATCGCACAGTGGCACACGACCAGGAACAAGTACTGATCAACCTTGACGAATAGAATACGATACGACGTAGACAGCAACCCCATACTTTCCCAGGATCCCTTGACGGACCCACTGCAGTGCCGGCAACATCCTCCATCCTCCCAGAGGCTGCTTTAGTCTGGCACGGGAGAAGGGATCCCCACGCTAGCCCAGGCAGCTAGCCGATACTGCCAGCCATTACAGGCCGCTGAGCAAAAACCGGGCGGTCCGCGAGGTATAACAGGGACTGTCCGCAGAGACAGCTAACCGCTACAGTACGCCCAGCACCCGGTGTCACCCCGTTAGCAATGAATACGACGTGCGATCTCAACGTCTCCAAAAAGTGTTACAGAATTTGCGGAAAGCTCGTGAGTAAACATTTTTGGCGAAATTTTATTATAGCTGCATTTTAGGATAAAAAGTTGAGGAAACAACTCAAATGCTTCAAATGCTAAAATTCAATCAATATATGGCAGTCACACGTTTTCTGATACCAAGTGTTGAGTATCAAAGTCAATGCTTGTATACATAGGCAATGTTATCCACCTGACAATCCTACAATTTTGGAGGGTTGCCGCCTGTGTCGTTGGAGGGCGGGATAACACGGGCGACACCGAAGGCCTGATTCCAAAACGCCCCAGGGGTCGTCTGCAGAGGCAGCAAACTATCGCGACCAGTAACTGTACGCCGATCATGGCATACGTGAGCAATGACGGACCGTCCGCACAAACTGATCCTGACAGATACATTGCCCTGCCAGCTTGAAATTCGAAACAGTAAAATCTTTGCCTTGCTGCAAACATATCTACGCAGTACACACAAAGAAGTAGGGAGTAGGATTTAGCAGAATGTGCATTATATCGTACTGAAATTACTATTATACACAGCTGTCAAAAATGACTGCGAAATCTCGACGATTTGTGGCATTCCCATCAAAGCACGACTTGAAAAATATTAATAAATATACTAGCGGTCCATATTGCCATCAACTGACGACGGCAGAAATCATTACTGCAATGAAACCTCTATTAACCTTTTTATCAGATGTTAGATTAGATAGGATTAAATAGCTGACAGTAGACGGATCAACAAGCCCTTTCTCAGAGAGGAACCGAAACTCGCGCTCAGACTCGGTGTGAGTTATTGCCGTTATATAAAAAAAATAGATGTCTAGCGGAAAACCTCATCCAAGCAGAGCATTGTCGGATGCGATCAGTTGCCGCATATCGGCGGGAGGTTCAGATACGTTACGACAGATCGGGTATAAAAGATAATGGGACGAATAGGCCTCTCAATAATTAAGTGTTGGGAATTGGTGAGTCTTGGAGGAGAGGTTCGGACCTGCAGACGGTGCTCCTCCCAGTGTTGTTTGGCATGAGATTTTTTTGAACGTGTTGACTGTTTCTGCTCCGGCAATTTCCGAAGGTGGTTTGTTCCAAATGGTAAAATACTTGAAAATTGTTGAATTCGCGTGATTCTGCCATGTTGAGGTATGAGATTTGTCCACCGTATCGGTGGCAATCAACATCTCCGCCGAAAACTCCTTTTATATGGTTGTCTTCCAAGTCATTCATGCAAGCACTTCAATGTTTCTATCGGTTGGTCCGAGAGCCCGAGTCTAGATTCGACCGAGATGAGTCCAAGCTCCTGACGGCGACCCTCGGACAGCTCGATACGCAGCTGGGGTATTCTAAAATTAGAGTACAACCCAAGTGGGCGCACCACTGCTTTGTAGAAACGAAGGATTATGTTCATAAGATCTGTAATCGAAATTACTAGTATTGAATCTGCTTGCCACTTTTAACGCTTGTCTACTTGCAAATCGTGTTTTGCGATATTTATTTATGCCCGAGTCACGCTGCTGGGTCACCGAAACTAGTTCTGTGCTGTTAATTTCCTGTTTTACTGAGATATTCTCTGGTCCATTGTGGAGTTTCACTCGCTGATGCCGAACAGTAAGCCATGCACGGATCCAGCGTGAATAGTGACCCTCGATTGCATGGGCTTCCAATCTCTTCATTAACCGTTGATGCGGACTTCATCAAAAGTATTTTGGAGTCTAAGTAACCGAGGTCCACTGCTGTTGCTTCGTCTCTGATGTCCGTAACTTTTCAACAAGAAGTCCAGTAAGAAGGGTTGAAATTCTCCTACCTCGGATACCATGCTTAGTATCGAAAAATTAAATGGCGCATCCTGTGATGGTCAGTGATGCACTTCTTCAGGAGGCGTTCAATAATTTTGCGGACAACCGAAGTGTACTGATTGGTCGTTATTTAGTTACTGGAGCTTTTTATATCCCCCATCTTATGTATTGGGGTAGCATTTGCAAGTAATCAACACCTTTAAAAACTACTGCCTGTAAGCTTGGAGGTATATAGTCAAGCGTCATCTCTCGTTGCATCTTCCGTTGCGTCATCTTCCGTTGCAGAAGAGAGTACACATCGCGATGGAAGAGATTGTTTAGAGAAACTGTATGCATCTACATTGAGTGGACTTCAACGTTGTCAAAGAAATACCGGAATCAGATATAATGTCTGAGTGCCATCATCTGCAACCTGAAATATATTCTACCTATAAGTTTCCAATGAAGATTGGCAAGATGACCACAGTCTTCAAGCAGATGAATACCCTGAGGAAACAAGGAATGCCAGAGCTAATTTTTGCCTATCTATTTCGTTAAGAGCGCGGCACGAAAAATACATACATATAAATATATAAACAAAAACACGACGCTGTTTATTATATAGTTTGATTGATTCTACTTTTCCCTCCGCTAGTTAGTTACTTAGTGCGACCGTGACGCTTTCATCAGTAATAGATAGGGGATAATTAGGGCTTCTTTGAGGTATCCTTGATACGACCTGGGAAGAGATTAATGAGAGAACGATTCAAGTTCAAATTTAAGCAACTATTGCTCGCACGTCTTTGGTAGCAAATTCTCTGCCTAACTTGGAATATTTTTCACCCTTCGTACGGATTATACGGCTCCAAGAGCATCATAATTGAGGACCAATGCTTTTGCTCTGTGGAATATCCACAAGTTTTTTCAGTAATAGATAAGGAAAAATTAGAAAAATACGGGTCAGAAATATCACAGAAGAACAGTGCTTTTGTTGTGTGGAATATATTTACAGGTTCCAGCGCATCCAGCTTGAGCCCCGAATCAAAAACAAGCCATGTTCCACTATACAGTATAGTAATACACAGTTATTGGTTGGTTGCTTGCTTACTATCTTGCTTGCTCTTTGGTTGGTCCTTCTCTCCGTCACGCTGCACTGTTAAGGATTTAGATGGAAGAAAATTCATTTACTAAAAAAGCATGTCTAGATAACATAAAAATTTCAGCCATTGGAATTACGATGACAAATATAGCTTTTGATCTATAATATGCTCGAAAGTGAAATGCTGCATTTTCTAAAGCCCGCTCCGCTTATAAAAGTACATAGAAGCTGCAGTGCACCCACCCGTTTTTTTCATTTCTCCGCCAATTCCTCTTCGGCAGAGCAGTGCGAATTAATTCTCTCGTGCTCACAAGAAGAGCGCTTCTCCTGCACTGCGTGGGAGAGGGCGATTTGAGAGCCTTAAATGATTACAACATTGCAACTACACCAAGGAGAATTAATAAAACTCTTAACAAAAAGTTCTGTCTCTATCTGCTCATTTTTTGCAGTTTGTAGCACTTACTCGGACCGTAAATGCATCCCATTTCGTCATAAAATTACGTTCGAGACACTGGCACATACCGGCAAAACGTAGTTGCTGCAGCAGCTCGAAGGATTCATTAATTTTAGGCAAAACGGGAAGGAGGAAGGTAACCCTCGAACAATGTGAAATTTGCCTGTGGTGGAATGAAAGTGGCTCCTGTGATGCGAAATTGGCCTCGACCGGAGTGAATTTCGCCAATACCCGAGTGAAATTGGCAAATGCCGAAGAGAAACTGGCCTTAGTAAAAGAAAAAGTTAATTGACAACCTTTTTCCATACTACAAAATCAAGGCAGCACGGGAAGTACGCAGAAACTCTGACAAGCAGCACCATCAAAACTAAGATCTGATTCTTAAAATTTGAACAAATCGTCTTGACATACACTGGGAGAGATATCCTCCTCAGCTAAGAACTCCTCCTCCACGAGTAGCAAGCAATTAACGACCAAAGCTTCCCAGGCCATTTTATGCTGACTTCTTCTCACTTCCACTCTATCTCTATATTTAAGCTCCGTATATCAGCGGCAATCGATCATGCTTGGGGGCATTCATGGCGGAGATTCTTCGCCCCCTCTGTTTCTATTTTTTTACATTCTTTTTCTCTTTTTTCTCTTTCGTCTTCCGTTTTTTCTCCTCTCGTTTCCCCAATTCTCTATATCCTACTAACATAATGGCAATAGCTCAAAGAAGCCGGGGTGTTAGTCCCGGTCTCTTTGGGAATGGGCCTCTTGGTTCGTCTACTGCCGCCTATCTAATCTAATCTAATCAAGGTAACCTTCGACATTGGTTGCTATGAGTGTCAGTAACTTGATGGGAACATTTTATCCAATTCCTTCGTGTATGAGATCCTCCTTTCTTCTGCTTTTCACATACCAGTAAATTCCTTTTAATTTTTACCCCCGCCAAGGAGGTTACGTTTTTGTCGTGTTTGTCACCAAGATTGCTCAAAAAGTTATGAACGGATCTGTACGAAATTTACAGGTATTGTTAGGCATGATAACAGTAACAGATGATTAATTTTGGTGTTTGTTTGTCTGCCTATTTTCTGAAGGCCATAATTCAATATGTTATCGACGGACTTTCATGAAATTTACATGAGCTGTTGGGTATGATACGAAGAACCAATGACAAAATTTGTGTGATATGTTTGTTTGTTAGTCTATTTGTCGTTGTGTTCGATTTTATGCCTGTTAGCAAAATAACTCAAGAAGTTATGGGTAGATCTTTATAAAATTTACACGAGTTGTTACCAAAGTTCAAAGACATACATGATCCAATTTTGGTGATAATTGGTTGGACCGTTTGTGTGTTTGACTTATGTTTGTCATAATGTTTGTTAGCAGCATCACTCAAAAAGTTATAAACGGATCTTGAAGAAAATTACAGTAATTATTAATATGAAAACATACAAATGATTAGATTTTAGTACTGATACGAATAAAATCATGGTTTCAGAACAAATTCGCATTTTTCATTACTAATGCATCGCTTAGCGGAGGTATGCGCTCTCAGAGTGCTCCCTAGCTCCTAATGTTTTCTCACAGAACTCTTAGAGGCTTCAAGTCCACACTGCTACCGTTCCTTCCAAGGTTTTAATTATATGGAAAGCTCAGCACCCGAAGTCTGAGTTTCAAGATAGATTTGTAACCAAGTTTGCTAGCACAGAGATTCTAAGCCGCATCGCGCCGAAGGTCAAATATTTTGTCTCAATATTTCTGCCGGCAAGTCGTGAGGGACGGTGAAGTCATTTAAGTGAGTTCTGTTTCGGATTTAGTCACTTGCATTCCTTCTGACAGGAAATAAGGCACGAGCAACTCTAACCCTACACTGCTCGAGCGAAAGAATTCGCTCAGTCACACGTCACGGCAAGAAACGATAAGTGAAGAAAACAGAAGAAAAAACGACCGTGCGGACGGTCCCTTCCGTGGCTCTCCGCACGGAAGAAAGTAGAAGCCCCGCGGCAGGTCGGCCACTTCGCGGAACGGAAGAGGAAATAGAGAGAACCCACCTAGTTTTACAAAACTAACCTCGTCAGCTGCAACATCTGTGGATAAGGCACTCGGGTTTGCCCCTCGGGTCGTAAGGCAGATTGATATTCTGCTGAGAGCTTCACAAGAAACTCTAATGAGGAAATATATAAATGGTTCCAGCATAGGACGAGACCTACCTCCAGGTGTTAGGGTAGTTAAGAGCACATTAGGCTAGATAAGATACGCTATTATTATTAGATAAGATAGGCAAAATTATATAGGTATTTTTATTAGTATTTACTTCATTACTTTAAAGTTTTATTTGTTGATCAGCCAAAATCTGATATTCCTCGGCAAATTACTGCCCCAGACTAGCCAAATTTTTCCTATTAAGGAACCATCATACAAATTGACGAGCAGGAACAAAGGAAGTGTCATGCGTCATTTTAGATGGTCAACTTAACTAATCTATAATCTGCAAATAGATTTCCGTAATATAAATGCAGTCCAGGTAAGTCAATCTATCGAAATAGCTATAGTAAAGGAAATGAAATGCAAAATTTCTTCCAGTATTTTATTGGCAATGTATAAATTAGACAGTAACAAAAGGCTAGAAAGTAAAAAAAAATCATGTAACGAATGTGTTGGTGTCTATAATACAAAATGGCCGAACAATTTACTAGAGCGAGACACGGCAGCCGAAAAGAGAAGAAAAAAAATAAGAAAAACAGTGAAATTGAAAAAAACCTATTTTCGGCACAGCGAAAAATAACAATCTTACATCGCTCATAGGAACACTTTCGTTTTGATTTTTGCAACTGAGAACACAATCGTAGTCTAAAACTTCGTTTCCGAAAATTTTGCAAAGAATACCGGGACAAACTTTAAAAGCTAATGATATGCCACTTGTACAACTTCCTTGTCAAATAAAATGAAGTGCAGAGCACTTCCAGCTACACAGAAAGTCATACAAGTGGCATTTTGACCTTTGTACGCACTGGGCAACCTGGCAATTTCAAAATGCAATTAAACATAAGTTCATCATTCAATTTCCGTAAAAGTATTTTTTAACCAAAAACTGTAGCCGCTGTTGGAAATCAGTGAGATTTGACTGTGGTAAGTTTGAAAAATCTTTCAGACGGACAAACAATTTCTCAAACGGCAAGAAGAAACGAAAAAAGTTGTTGTTGTTTACAACACTAAAGGGCTAGAAAATAAGACATCAATGAAAACGCTGGGATAGAAAAAGTGGACAAAAAGAGGAAACGCCATACAAAGACTGTTAGCAGGAGATAGAAAACGCAAGGGAAAAGGCACGGAAGGCCTCGCTATGGCAACCTATGGAAGGAAAATAGTTGAGTGCATAAAACATATCTGCCTATAAAACTCCAGGTTACCCATTGCGACAGGTCAACAATACAAAAAATCCGTCCGAAAAGATGGAAACCAAATAACAATTGGTACATGTTTTCGAATAGAAAAAAGGCGCAAGTAGCACCACAGCCAAAGGACAATTTTTCGTATCTTACAGGCAAACCAAAAGATAGACAAATTAGGATACATAGCTCGATGAAAAAAGTGAATTAGGGACGCATTATCGTAGTCGAAATTTAACCGAAACCGGATCATGAGCAGAAGAAACAAAAAAAAATCACTAGACCTGCAGTTTCCACCTTGACTGGACCATTGAGGTACTGGCTGCCAATAATCAAAGTAATGTTTAAAGGAAACTTAAATACGAAGCTATATAGTTAGCAACACAACAGCGTCACACATATAATTTAAATAACGATGATTCCATACATCAGAATTTAATTACTGTCGCTGTATCGCCTATTATCTTCAGCAAGCAGATGGTAGTCTCGAAAATCAATAAGCGAGCAGCAATTTTTACTTTAAAATTCTTTTTGCACATTACGTAATTCGTGTAACAAATGCAACAGCCATGTATATTAAAATTAAATTATTTCATTTACGTTAAAATTTTCGCACATCTAGGGTCAAGTGAAAAGTGTTCAAACTCATCAACAAAAACAGAAAAAAGCCTGAAAAACGCCGCAGAGGTGAACTGTAAGTTGAAAATTTAGAAATTTTACCTTTAATTTTAAGCAAACGGAGACATTATCAGTTTACGGCCAGTAACCATATATAATTAGCAAATGCAGTTATGAATTTCATGACGTACGGTATCCCAGTTTTGTCAGTGAACAAATGGACTTCAAATTCATAATATATTAACCAACAGATCTGTGTGGTCATCCGTCCAGCAAGAGCTTTGCCCTCCAAATTAATATATTCCTAAACCACAGTTAAATGTATTTTCTAACCTGGTATTTATTCACCCTGACTGTGGCTCGTCTCTTTGTTTAGTGGCAGTCGATTAACAGGGCAAACAATTAGTTTTCAGGTAACTATCCACAATGCAATTTTTCAGGCGTGTTTCCTCGATGACGGTGATGTGGGCTACTCTCCTATGACTAAACATACCAAGGCAACGAAAAAATTATCATTCATATGTGAGAAATAGCAAGTACAAATCAATGGTCCTGCTGTGGTGACAACGCTAATACACTGCAGAAAAAAATAGCACGAAGGATGACACGCGTCTTCAAAATCAGCGAAAACAATCCATATATTGCAAGAACAATAACGCACCATTTCGTGCAATCGCTTCTGTAACAAGTGAAACAATATCTTCTTAATTCTAGATGAGTGAATGATGAACAGGAATGATGACAGCTCCACCAGGGAGGTCACATAATGGGTAGAATGCATTAATGTTATCACAGCTTCAGCTTTGGCAACTCTCTCCAACTCCAACCTACATACTAATCAAAAATGAGGACTCAAGGAAATCTCTATTCCAATACACGTAGGTATTTCAACAACAAAATCATCTCGACAGAATGAGGATAAACACACTAGAAATTAATACCCTACTCAGCTAGGTAGACGGAGGATAGCTGGCTAATAGTATTAGCTATAAAAGTAATGAATTACGTTAAGTATAGTTTATACTTTTTCCCACCTTAAGGATGGCAAACCGAGATCAATTCTTCCTAATAAATCGTAGTATGAGCAAAAAATTTCAGGAGAGCAAATTACCAAAGTAGGCTAAATATGATTTGAGATCAACAAAAATCGAGAATTCAGTAACAGCAAAATTTGTAAACGCCTTTGTAGGGAGAAAAATGTCTTGGCGCCAGGCGCAGAGAAGACTATAAGGCACATCGGCGGAAGTTTTCTCTAATATCAAATAGTGAACCAACGTACTAATAACCTCGACGGTTAAATGTATGAAACTACGACAACGTTCAATCAAAGCTTTTGTACACGACAAAGACGAGCTTTTCAACGGAAACAGTAGGGGGATACAAGCAAGATTGAATGGTGAATAAGAATAGCTAGTCTGCTATTTTGTACCGTCGATCAGGCACCAGGCGGTTGCTTTTATTAAGGTATCTCCATCACAATCCTAATACTCTGGGCAGGTAATATCCTACTTTAAATTGGCACCTTGTCTACTCCATGCATTGCACTGGATGAGGATCGTATCAAAAATACCCGCAGAAAAGTTTCAACTTTTGGGTAAAGGATTCCCTTCTACAGATATTTTCGATGCAACAACAACTTTGGGTTAAGTCCTAACAGCTTGCAGGTTACTGAATTCAAGACTCTAGTGAAGCCATCAAACTACTATACACTAGACTCTGAAAATCATTACCTGAGAGCTGAGAGGACCTACCGCAAGGGTTTTGTGGTGCTAACGTGGGACTGGAATCGCTGTAGTGACTGGAGTAAGAACTGAAACTAGAACTGTAGGCTATGACACCGCCACTACTGCTACCGTAACTGCCACCGCTAGTATTGCCGAACATACTGCCAGAGTTCTGTCTATTATTGCCAAAAATGTGGTAACTGCTGCCATCGCCGCTGCCGAAAATATGACTTCCCCCGTAACTGATTCCGCTCCCCATGAATGTCCCGTTCGTGGAGTAAGGTGCAAATGGGTCGCATGAGTTATGTAGGGAGGAGCTGGAAGAAGACAAGGATGGAGATGATAATGACGATGAGGAGGACGAGGATAAGGTAGACGTAGAAGATGTAGAATATGTGCCGTCACTGTATGATGTCCGCATGATCTGCTGGTCAATGGCTTCCATAATCGTCTCATAGTTACTCCGGTGCCCAACTGGACGGCTGGACCCGTGAGTGACGTCATTAGCGACATAAAAACCATTGGTGCTAGATTCAGGGGTGGGGGCGGGGCCGCTAGAGCTCGTCTCTGAAAAGCCCGCAGAAAAAGACTCGACTAGCGCCTGAGAAGAGTAACCACTACTGCTGCCACTAGCTGAACTATCGGCACTGCTGCTACGAGTACCACCACTACCACTACTACTGCTACTATTATTGGCTGGACTATCACTACAGTCATAGTTATTCACATATTGGTTAGAAGTACCAAATTGACATCCATTACTGAAGTAATTCGTATTACTAGAACTATAGTGATTGGGCACGTGATTCACGCAATTATTAACCCCGTACATGGGACTGGAATTGGGATAGTACCCACTGGAATTGTTACATCCAGAAGCGTATTGGCCGTTACAGGAACCGTAGTACCCCGAGGCGACTTCGGCCGGGTACTGGGTGTTGCTGAACAAGCCACTGCCGCCGAAGTTCTCCTTGTTTTCATCAGCAGGAGTAGTGTAGCGCGCTCTCTTGAAGGGAGGCTCCTCGTCATCGCTGTCCACTGGGTCAGTTACCTTACTTTCCCTAGCGCTAGTGATGCAAGTAGTCGTGTAAGCACCAGAAGAGCTGCGGGAAAGAGTGGCAGAGTGAACAGCCAGTGGGCTGACGCTGCAGGGGGCAAAAGTAGAGGTTGAGGGAGCGACAGAGCCACATGGATCCGAAGAGACGGCCTGGGGGGGCAGGACGTCCGAAAATGCCGGAGACAAAGTCTGGCTGCGACGGCGTCTATGCAGGCTAAGTCGTTCATCGCGCGCTTCTTTCTTCAGTCTGTTTAGATTCGTCCTGAAAAGGAAGAGAGATCATTAGGATCAAAGGCTACGAATATTCTTGCACATTATCCGTGTTGACATTGCAACAAATAGGAAGGCATATAGCGTTGCGTACGGTCGTGCTCACTCCACAGCTAGCCCTATTTTCAGAATAACTTTGAAGAAAAACATCATCATCCTCCTCCTAACCAGGGTTGCGGAGTCGGAGGGTTCAAGGTCCGACTCCGACTCCGA
>LQNS02277602.1:6329471-6350228 GCA_001587735.2 Parhyale hawaiensis
TTTATAAATAGCATCCCGGAGTCGGAGTCGGACTAAAAATTCCGACTCCGACTCCGACTCCTAGAGCAAGTGAGATTCCGACTCCGACTCCGACTCCGACTCCCCCTCAAATCCTCCGACTCCGACTCCGCAACCCTGCTCCTAACAGACTAATGCTTAGTCAGTCTGAAGCAATTCCCAAACATTAAGCGGCTACCTAGTCAAGGACTACTTTTGCAGCAAATAAAATCTGTCAGTGCACTGAGTACCAAAATTGTAGACTTTGACTCCGTTTTACACATAGCTGAATTACTCGAATCACGTAGGCCTAACTTGTTTACAAGCTATCATAAATATAACATTTTCCTATTGTAGCCACCAAGTGTCTGGGGCGCACAACGCCACCCCTCGCGGGGTAGCTACAAGTCCACCGCAGGGCATCGTTTGGGTACCATTCAGCTGTACGTGTACATGGTACAGGAGCCAGTGGCCGGATTCACCACCCACTTAGTGTGGCTGAGAAGTTGAGCAATTAGAAAAACTAGAACCTACACTTCCTCCCTCACAAGGCGACTAAAAGCTAAGGCCAAAAGCAGAAGGCAAATTTCAGGGTGGCGTAGCCTATCATATAGGATATAGCTATTCGCTGAGCGAAGCAAAGTTTCAAAAATCAACAAGCTGTCATTGGCTGATGCTACTGCTGCTTCACTTGCATATTTGGTGAAAGAAAAAAAAACAATACTAATTAAGTCCCCGTGGAAATTCACAGCCCGCAGCATAGCGCAACCTCACACGATGAACGGCGCGGGATGCATCGAGCTCCTCAACGGACATAGCCCGCTTGGCGCGAATAGCTTCATCCATCCTTTCATTGAATTAGCCAACATTGGATTGCAATAATCGCTGGCGAATGCCGATAGGGATAGTAGGTAGGTAGGTACAATACGATAGGTGTTATGACAAAGCTAGAGGCGGTTTCTTCCTAAGGGGAATATTACCGGCAAAACTAACTAATCGAAGTTCTGCATTTCTACATTTGCGATATTACGTTGGTACATAACATTCAAAAATAGGTATCCTTTACGCTATGCAATCACGTGATCAGTCTAAGCGCTGCTATTGGTTCATGATAGATCACTACTTATTATAACATCGTGAACCAATCGCAGTGCTTAGAGTGGTCAAATAATTTCATAGCGTAATGAGGTGAAAACAGGGATTCCGTAGACAAAGCTGATTAAGAGCAATACAAATGGAATACATAGATACTTACTTGAGTAAGACGTTGCGCAACAGACACTTCTCGAAGTCGTCAACACTTCTCATGGAGTTATCCATGAGGTTGATGACGTGCGCCCTCTGCTGGGTTCTCTCACAAGCGACGCCGAGGCTTCCAGAGTAACCTCCAAGAAAGCCGTGTCCACTGGACGCCGTACAGCTGTTGTTGAAGAGTCCGTGTGCCGACGAAGAAAACGAAAAGGAAGAAGAGATATCAGAACATCCACTAAGCGTTCGTTCGAAGCTGATACCTGTTCTCGTTTCGACCTCCTCGACGCTCGGGAACGAGCTGCCTTCATCCGAGCTCGGCGGACTAGGCGTATCCGGCAAACTTTCGTCCTCACTCCCACTGCTGTCATCGTCATCCGCGTCTTGGGCAAGTTTCATCTCCACGTCGTTAGCATCCGATCTCTGCTCCGAGGACTCGACCTTTTCGCCAGATTCGGTTTCATCCAAATCCTCGTCTGATCTACTGCTGTCCGAAGAATCAGAGTTATCGCCGGACACCGTTTCATTCAAGCCTTCGTCTGATCTACCATCCGACGAATCAGAGCTGGTGCTGGATCCAGTTTGATTCACCTCCTCGTTTTCCTCGGCATCGACGTCCATTTCTTCCAGTTTGTCACCAGACACTTCATTGCGCATTCCAGCAAAGCTCTCGCCACAATCCAATTCTCCCTCACACGCTTCGCTTTTCGGCAGGTCTGCACAGGTCGTAGCCTGGCCAGCCTCTGCAGAGGCCGATGCTTCAGCACCGGCGTCAAAATCGCCGGTAAGTTCAGACATTTCGCAGGGTTTGACACCCGGGCACAACAACCCCGAGGCACACATCGGTTCACTTCCTGATGAACCGTTCCGGGTTTCTTCTTGACTTACATTTAGACCGACGGCAGAGGCAGTGAGTTTTCGGACAGCTCGGTCATCTACCAAGGAGCTCGAGTCATTTTGGATTAGGCAGTCTGTTTCAAGCTGCGTAGTTGGCTGAGTTTGTCTATGCAAGCCTCCGCCTACACAATCGACTGAAGCATCCCCCTCAGGTTTCCCTGTGGACTCCTGTGAGCTCCTCCAATCCTCCTCTTCGTTTCTCACACCAAGGCAGCACTCGTCCCCTATGGCCATACAGGGTTCCTGAAATTAGAAAAAAAAATGGTCAAAACTATACTCTATGCAATAAAAGTCACAAATAAATTGTCTCAGACAACAATAAACGCGATTTTCATATATACAATTGCAGTCTAACAGTTGACTTTTTTATATTTTCCGTTCGAAAGTAGCTCCTCAGCTTCAATATTAATATACTTATATTTGTCTCATCACCGGCAACAATTTCTCAATCGTTTCACCTTAAAAATTATATACGATCACTATAATATGTATAAGCATCGCCTAACAAAAGAAAGTAGAGCCAATTACAGCACGTCACACATGCTACAAACTACTAAACACCGGCGAGACCATCAACAATTACTTCTCCAATGTGACAGAGAACATCCAAGACAAAGCTCGGCTCCGCGACATCAAAGAAAAGTAAATGAAACTTTGATGGCAATCCCCGTAGACTAACTGAAGCGGCAGACCTGACAAAGAAAACGGGCGAGAGCGGAAGCGGTCGAGGTCTTGTTAGTCCGGGTGTCGAGCTCAGCAGCAGCATCAGGCTGCCTGGCTGGCAGGGTGTTACCTTGACGGATACGAACGCACGTGCTGCATAACTGTTACGTGTACGCCAGGCAAGGGCGGATACGCACAGGGTACTGTTCATAAGTGAACGCTTCAAAGCTTTGTATACAACATAAGAAAACTGCCAAATATATAGTGGTCTTTGCGTGGATACCTATGTAGGTTAAGGTCATTCTTGTTGGGAGTTAATTGCATAAGACTGGCTGGCATCGTTTAGAGAAGAGGCTTCGAACAATAACAGCCCTACATGAAATTGGTGTATTATATTATGTGGTATGTAATGGGTGCGTTTTTGTACCGCAAGATCTCGCTGCTCTTAAATGAAACTGAAAATAAGGGTGATGGCGTATGCCAACCATAGGTAATATATTCCTGGTTTAGCCCATTACCGCCTACTGGGCCTGCTTTAGTATGGGACAAACAGTGTTATCCCATGAACATTTATGTTTAACTGGGACTTCAGAGGATTAAACCTCCTTCCCTAAAGGCCTGGCTACGAATCATTCAACAGAGGAATATATTAAAGACATGTATGTATTAAAAGCAAAATCCAAGCATGGGAACAACAAACGACCGAGACCAAAGCAAATGAGGCGAACAGGTGGTTAGTAGGAGAGATAGGTACCAGTAGGCTATGTGTGCGCCAGACGCCAGTCACAGACAGCTCGTTAAATTTGTGTGGCAAGCGAAACAAAGAATTTGTTTATGAGAACAGTAAGCAAACTTTGTTACAAAAAGACTGATAATCAGAGAAAATAAAAATATGGTCAGCAGAAGTCATCCGTCTACGAGTCACACTTTAAGTAGGTATAATGGAGGCCTTATGAATAGATAAGAGAAACGATCTGATAAAAGATGGTAATAGGGCAGCTATCAGCTGTGCAGAACTGCCTAAAGACTAAAATAACCGGTGGGTCTAGCGAGGAGCAGTCGGGCCTGCACAGCATTTGGCACACACGCAAGTTAACGCATTATTGAAGGAAAGGTTATCTCGCAAGTAAGTAAAGTAACTTGTTGCCAAGAGTAGGTAACAACTATGCATAAGGGCTATGTTTCACTAATCATAGGAAACACATTCAGTAACTAACGGTTATTTCCCTCTTGATACATGATTATCAAAATAGAATAATCGAATATCGCCTTTTTCTAGTTCAAATAGTTCTAATAAGCTGAAACAACTCTATGCTTGGAGGAAGAACTGGATCTCGAACCGCAGTAAAATCTACACAACTTTTAACTACAGGCCAAAACAACCTGGAGGCACCACCAACCAAAAATCCGTTCACAATCTGCAGCAGCACCACGACTTTAGCGAAAAAAATAATATTTAGTTGGGGGAAAGGGATACAGATACGAACGTGCCGCAGGACCCAAAACCCAAGATACCAGTACCAACATTCCATTAGTTTTTGCAGAAAAAAAATAAAATAAAAGCAAACAACCTCCAAACACACGTTACTGAAGCCTGAAGGCTAACAAGTAAAAATTAGGGGAAAACAAAGAATAGGAGGAAAAAAAAATTTGGGAACTGTCGACAAATCCGACAACAGCAGTAAGAATCCAAATCCATAAAATATATCAGCATATGAAATAAGCATAACGGTAACCATGTATTTTTATTTGGTACGGTCGATAGCACTGCAGTAGGTACGGTCAGCTGAATCTATGAACAGTCAGCCGTACAGTATTTGCTTTTGGGGTCACCTTAGAGATAACAAAAGAAAATTTTTTACCTAAAATAACATCCCAAATACAAGAGACTTTAGAACATCACGAAGCTACACACACGTGTGACAAAGGGAACTCTGGTAGTCGATTAGACCAATACAATCACCAGGTCTGACAGGCACCACCGGAATGTACAGAAAAAACAATAGGCCTAAACTGCGTAAGCTAATGCAGATTCTATGTGCACCAGGGAAGAAGCAGTAGCTTGGCGACGAGTGTGCGACTGTGCGTGTGAAAGTGAGAACAAGTACGTACGTACACCACCAGTAACACACACTCACCAACACACATCGCTCACAACCTGATAACAACCGAGGTGTAGAACGCAGAATGGTAACAGGCGGACTTCTTCACGGTTAGTTAGCAATATATGATAAATACGAGTTAACGAATTCTATATTTTTTTAGAAACTGTTGCTTTCAGAAGTTCAGTCATGCAGCAAGTACACTATTGACAAAATTGTTCCGAAGTGATGTTCTTTGGCTAAATGCATAACAGTTCGAAGAGAACGTTGAAATTACGCTCATTGCTGACCAATGTCAAGATCCAACTTCAAGCAGCCAGAAATTCCAATCGTCTTACGAATTTCATGCAACATTTCGTAATTGAACGTCTGTGTAAAGTGATCTTTCTATACTTAATTGCTGATATTTCAAATGGTAAACTATCGTATTGACTGTAGATAAAATGTGAAGGATTCCCCATAACTAGAAATCCCTGAGGCAGACTCGTTAACAATAATTCTTTTCGTCAATCAGAACAACGGAAACAAACGAAAATCTCCAATCAATTGAAGTAACTTTCAGAAACTAGGACTAAAATTACTGAAACAGATATGCGACTTCTAAAACGCAACAGCAAAATAACTTGAGACACAATTACGAAACAAATACGCTGAGAAGAACTGTTTATAAGCAAGTCAATAGGTATAAAAAAATACAGCCGAGAAGGTTACCTTGACACCAATATAAGTAACGCAAATGGTAATAATATGCTTACCTTTTTAACGAAAATAGAATGGATGTCCAGCGCTGAGAATAATCCAACAGGTAATCCAAATGGCACAGGTATTCAAGCACTTCGGAAGAGTAACCGTCAATAATATATCTCTGTAGCAATTAATTGGAATGCAGAATAAGCACAAGTCACGTAATAGAAACAGTAAATTGCCAACACTTCACTCAGTTGCGGCACATTATTCACGTGGAACTCACTGTTGATAACTGTTATATCACGAAAATAGTATTTCGTGCTTCAAATATCACTTGCTGTACACAGCAATCACATCACCACAGATGAGGTTCGAGCTATTGAGACACACAACCTCCCTCTGTCACTGCTGTCTATACAATGAACGCGCCTGCTTCACAATGAGAGCGAGTGCTCCTGCGACGAGAGCGGACACAATACCACACCAAGCATTGGTGGACGTTACCTATACGTCATTGTTATCCAGAGCTACGTCACTGTTTCTACACTCTCGCTATTGGGTGTACCAATCTATGACGTTGAGTATAGCGCATGCTGATTGGCTCCGCCCAATGATGACGTAGGCATGTGGATACTTTCATTGGCTTGCCCTAACGCGTCACAATCGGAGTACTTCCCATTGGCTGTGTCTAAAGAACGCGTTCATTTTCAGTCTTTTACGTCTGCTAGGTGCAATTATTAATCAGGCCAAAAGAAGGTATCGAAGTTTACGTGAAAATTATAAACATAAGTTAGAATAAAGAGCTAAAACAGAAAAATTATTGCTCTAGTTGGCACCTTCAATTAATCGGAAATTAATATCTGCAAGATAAAAAATTAGTTCAAAACCTGATGAAAACACTCAATGCGTCAGGTGCGAAAATTTGTGATTAGATTTTTACAGATTGCGTCATTAATGGCTTTGAGATTATCATCACAACTATACCATGGTTTATAAATTGACTAACAGAATTGGTTTTCTGGGATTAAGTCTATTGTTGAGATAGTTAACTCCAGGCGCCCAATTGACGACAGAGCATATTTCTACTGGGCCGTGGAAACTTCCCGTGCATGAACGCAGTGGGCGTGCGACGCATAACCGGGGAAATGCTTATGGAAGGTCTTCCGACGCACCGAGGTGACTGTCTGGCCGGGAAAAATCCAGATGAAGGAACGTACGTTTGAGTACAACAAATACACGAGTAAAAAAGTTCTCCCTCGTATGAGAAAGTTGAATACCGGGCACATACTACAAAAAAATTGGACGTATTATTACATTTATTTTACTCGACGATATCCCTAAAGAATATACTATCAAAAGGTGATATTCATAATAAATTATTTTTCTTATAGATGGGGCGTTGAAGCCCTGAAACGTAGAAGCAAAATTTCGTTCGTCTCAGGAATAGCATTAGTGTACCAGCGTGTCTATGAGAAATAAATTCATATTGCATAGAACCGTAGTGTGTTCGATTAATGATGATTTAATGATCATCCGTCCGTTCATCGATTTACTTCTTGTAAGTGATGAGCACTAAGTGATAAAGCACTATGACTACCAGAGGACGCCTTCAGATTTTGCGGAATACTTTTATGTACTCACGTCAAGTATCCTAGACACTGCAAGCTGGCACAACGAGTCGTCTGTGCAAAATACATTAATCCAAGAAATTTACAAACATAAACGTTCAATTTTAGGTAGTACGGAAAAAAGAGTTACACCAACGCTTTTACGTACAGTTAGCGTGTTCAAACGTCTTACATGGGTTTAGCACAGTCAAATTAGAGAAGCGAATAATAGGTTAGCAATAAAAATCACTAAAGGCAGATGCATCGCTACACGCTCGGCAAACAAGGCTGCCCTGACTCCCTGCACTCATGTACAAACAAACGAGCGTGGGCCCGAGCTAGAGGAGTTGTGGGCACACTCGCTCGGACTGTGGGGGTGCTCGATAGGGAGGGGGGTGGAGACCGGGTGACGGTGGGGGTGCTTTGGAGACACGTGCGGGGGTGTTGGTACAGCGGCGTATTGCGGTGTCATTTGGAAGGCCAATGTTGTGCGTGGTAATCAAGTTTAATGAGCTTTAACTTATCCGACACTTCAATCATAAGTATTCGATTCACACTTATGGTTCCAATGCTAGGAGTTTATCTCCAATCGATTACGCTTGAGTGAACGGAAAACTCAGTCACACGGAGGAGGAAGACGAGAAAAGAACAAAATAAGCATATCGGGCACGAACAGAACAACAGTATTCCGTTCCCGGCAGCTCTTTAATTACGAAAACTGCTCTTCAAAAAATTCAGATTTTCTTGGAAAATAAAAACTTCTCATGGGTCATAACAGTTTTGTATCTAGATTTTATCACCAAAAATAAAGAACTAGTTAAATATTAGATGGGATAGTGGAAACAGCGAATTCTTTTCTAGACGAAGAAGAAGAGGCGAGTCCGCATTCATAAATCGATCATATCAGGATATTACGACATGTCCACATTCCCTAGATACAATAGGTAGCTTCAAGAGAGAAAAAAAGGAACCTGTAGCAATGCCACTAATACGTGGAACCCATGCATGACGGTGTTCCCACCCTGAATCAACGCGTATGGGTACCGCAAGCCGGGAGAGAGAAGAAAAAGGTCTGAGGCTAAGCTAATCCAGGTTGTTCTCCTAGCTAGCTTATGAACATCAATAATTTCCTCTGCCCACTAGATATTTTTAGCGGAATTTGTCTCTTTGTTTATCTGTTTGTCAAAGCTCAAAAAGCTATAAACAGATGTTAATGAAATTTACCGAGATTGTTAGTTCAGTTAGCAGGAGCAGACGATTGATTTTGGCCAAGCTCTGTTCAACAGTTTGTTTGTCTACCTATTTTTTCTTGGCAACGTAGCTCGAAGAGTTATGAATGGAATTTCTTTGAATTTGCAGAAACCGTTAGGAATGTTACGAGAAGCAAATGACCAAATTTTGGTGATCACTTGTTCGCCCGTTTGTGTGTTTGTCTCTTTGTTTGAAGGAACGCAACTTAACAAATTATGGACGGATGTTCACGAAATTTACAAGAACTACGAAGAATGCTACAAGGAATAGTTGATCAAATTTTGGTGATGATCAACAATAAATTTTGAATTCATGACAAATTTAATTTTTTTGTAACATCGCGTGGCTTGGCAGAGGTGTGCGCTCTCTGAGTGCTTCTCGAGTTAATAACAGCAGCTAATTGGCAATGGTATCTTGAGACACCGTTGCTAACGAAAAAATTAACTCTGCTCCGGGCTGCTGAAGATGCGTTGGTGCTTTCGGAATAATAATATTATGAAAGTACTCATGATCCTTAACTGAATTTTTGGTCGGCCGAACTGTTTCACGATCTTTGCTTTAGAAGTGCCCCCCCCCCCCAAAAAAAAAAAAAAATCTGTTAGGAAGATGGTCACTGCCCCTGTTAAAGATTAAGAGGCTAACTACAGTTCTGTTATCGGAGCGTTAGTCACGCAGTTCATTGCACACAGAGTGACGCACTAAGTATTTTTGTACGAGCACAGAGCGGTAATAGTTCGTTATTTCATAGCCTGCAAACATTCGTCATATGTTATTCGCCGAAGAGATCAGCTTATAACTGATAGCAAGGGTCTTATCTCCTCAGGCATAAAGCGTAGATACGATAGTTGAAGGTACCCCAGCGATGATAAGGCGTGTACATACATCAAACATCAATATACTGGCACATCGTGAACAAAGACTGACATTAACAATATAAAATGTGTTGAGTTCTTATAGCACTTACAATTATATACAGTTCGCATATACTCCTCTTTCGCACAATAAAGATACGCGATTTTTAAATGCGAAACGAATATTCAGTTCCAGCAATCCACAATACGTGACAAATTTTAATAAACGCCTGCTAATTTAGCATAAAACTGGCTGTACATTATGAGCCTGCTGCGGCTGCACGCGAATACATATTTCGTTCAAGCTTAGTTGCATTCATTTATTCTTTCTTTTATTCGCCATAACATAAGGCCCCAACTGCTGAGTAAAACGAAAGTGAGAAAAATAGCGTCAGTTCATAATATATGACTCTTAATATACCATTTTACAATGTCTACATACAAATTCAACGTGGGTTTTCATTGCGCTGGAACAATAATTACAAGGGAAACCTATAGTAAATCTTACAACGAGTAAATTTTTCGCAAGGAAATTTATATCTCGTACTACCAGTAGCTACGGCTTGTATATATTATGGAGAAACAAATAGCTCCTAAAGAAACTTGATGATCTATGTATATACAATATGAAGAATGGGAAAGAGTTCTCCCGAAACTTGTAAGTTTATGTTATAGAAAGAAATTAATTAATATAAATATTTGAGATTTTACATTTCGAAGTACGGGAAAGAGTCATTTTGCATTAATATGTTGTACAGTTGGTTACCATTGAATATGCAAATACACTTTTTTTACTTCATTTTTCAAGATAAGCGTCTAACTTTGAAATATCAATATTAATTAGAGCACTCTGAGAGCGCATACCACCGCCAAGCGATGCAACGGTAGCAAAAAATTTAAATTGGCTCTGAAACCATAATTTTCTATGTATAAACTCCAAAATCTAATCATTTGTGCCTTTTGATGGTAATAACAGCTTGTGCAATTTTCTTGAAGATCCGTTCATAACTTTGTGAGTTATACTGCTAACAAACGTTATAACAAACAGGAGTCAAACATACAAACAATCAAACCGATCTACACCAAAATTCAATCATTTATGTCTTTCAACATTAGTAACAACCCCAATAAATTTCATAAAGATCCATTCATTATTTGTTGAGTTATTGTGCAAACAAGCATAAAATTAAAAACAGTGACAGACGAACGAACAAACGGATTATTACCAAAAATTTGATCATTTATTTTTTGTTATGTACCTAACAACTCATGTTAATTTCATCAAAATCCATCGATGACTTTTTGAGCAATGGCATTGAGAAAAATGAGGCAGACAGACAAACAAACAAACAAACAACGGATGGACAGATCTTCACCAAAAGATAATCATCTGTTCCTCCTAACATACCTAACAATCACTGTAAATTCAATTCAAATCGGTTCATAACTTTTTGAGTTATCTTGGTGACAGACAGACAAACAAACACGACGAAAACATAACCTCCTTGGCGGAGGTAACTGAAAATGTATGGCGATGTTGCGAATATAGACAGCACTTGTAAAATAAATATATAGCCATTTGCTAAGTATATCATGCAATTTTTTTATTTACAAGTTTTTTTACATTTACCTCATATTATGCAACAAGTTACTAAAGACGTCATAAAGAGGAAATAAATACAAGTGAACAGGAATTTTTTTATTAAACGTCCTAAACCAAGAAATTATAACCAAAACAATTCAATACACAAACAAGCGAGGGTTCAGTAGTGGTAAACATAAGTTAATAATGAACATGGCAACCTCCATTTTTCATGATTTTTATAAGGCGATTATCAACAGACTGTCATGTTTGATATTTGAGATGGTGGAATAGAATCAGCAGTTGTTTTTACTGCACACCACAGGCTTACTTATCTCGAAAACTGCCGACCACCTTGATAGACCTTCCTTTTGAAAAGTTTTGATGACTGCCCAGAGGTTCGCAATGGGATTTAAATCGGGGCTATTCGCTAGCGAGGTCATAATCCTTTTTGATTTAAATCCTCCATCCGCAAGCCAGTTAGCAGTGTACCGTGCTCGGTGTGAGGAAGCGTTATCGTGCTGAAATACCAATTTGGATCTGCGTGCGATAGTCTGCTCATCAAGCCATGGAATCAAGTTTGCTTCAAAAAACTGGCAGTACCTTCCTGCATTCAGTTTAATTCCTTCTGCCATTTCAAATGGACCAATAAGGGTGTCACCTACTATCCCGTCCCAAAACATTACACCTCCACCACCTTGTTGACGCTGAAGCAGAGTCTGTTGAGGTCGGTCATGGAGGACCCATCCAGACGCCCATCCATCTGGACCATCAAGAGCGGCTCTGCATTCGTCAGTAAATATGACTGACATTGGAGAAATCAGTTTTCATGTTCTCTTCAGCCCATTTGACCCTATTTTCTTGTGAGATTTGTTAGAGGTGGTCGTTTAAGAACCTTTTTTTACTTTTCCTAGCTTCTACAGAACCTCACATCTTGTTTTTCTGCTTAGTATCGGGGCTCCAGCGTCGTTAAATATCGCCTTACTGGTAGAAAGTTGTTTTCTAGCAATAGAAACTTTCAAATGTCGCATATCCCGAACAGTCAATTTCCTTGTAGAGGCTCTATCCGGAGTTTTCCGGTTGACCTTACCTTCAATTGCATAAGCCTTTAATTGTTCGGTAATCACGCTGTAATTCCTTGGAAACTTCGAGTGTTGTCTTACCAGAAGCCAATAACGAGGTTACTTAGATCTTTTGTTCACTGGTTAGACCGTTTTTATTGCCCATGTTGACTAGAGAGTGATGTTGCTTAATCTGGCGTAACAGCAGAACCCCGTGCGATAAACAAATGTCGCCAAAACGTGGGAAATGGTTCAGTTTTATTTTTCTCTAATTGTTTTTATAGTTACAACATACCTGTGCACTAACTTACCATTACCATTTTAAATGTTTGTCACTTATCTTGAAAAATAAGTAAGAAAAATTATATTTGCATAATCAAAGTGTAACATACTGTAGTTAGTATAATGTTAATGCTATTAGAGGATTCCATATGCCATCATGCTGGACGAAAGAATTTCAAACGGTGTTATTATAGGTATATATAAGTGAGAAACAGCTAGGAGTAAAGAGACGTAAAACACAAAGAAGACATGGTGAATCCACGCATGGAGGATAACAGCGCAAGAAAGCAGAAAGTCAGAAAAGAAAAGGAACAAGAAAAAAGACGATTCGTTATAGTGTGTGACAAAATAGAAGTAAACGTACTGAGCAATGGCAAAACCCAGACTTAAATCCACGGCTAGGCATTTATCTTATGTACAGTATGTAGGGAGAGCCTCGAATTATATCTGATAATTGTAGAAATTTTTTATTGGGAAAAATGTCCCGAAAGCATTGCTATAGTTATAGGCGTCACTCGTTAATTGCTTAATGGTAGTAGCAATTAACTCACACTTGATTGCACCATGTTACATACAGCCTGGTAGTTACACCATCAGTGTAAGAGTAGTACGGTAAGCGATACGTTATCAATATCAGTGGCAATTTACCACTTGTTCTGCAGCCGAAGTTTAGTCAAATTTGTACATTATCTTGCGTCAGTAAAGCGTGGAGTTGTAGCCTCAACAGAATGACATATTACGTGCAAAATTATGTTTGTAATATTACAGTATGTGTAACATTATAGTATGTGTAATGTAATACTAATATTATGGGATGTATAATATTATGGAATGTATAATATTATAGGATGTGCAATATTACGAGATGCTTTATATTATGGGAAGTGAAATATTATGAGATGCGAAATATTATGGGATGCGAAATATTATGACATGTGCTATAATATAATGCGTCATGTCACAGCATATGTAACATTTATTATACTGAACGTAATTATCAACGCAGCATACTGACATAATAATCCAGTATACACGTACAACATTTTTACCACAAACGGTGGCACAAATAAAACACCAACAGTGAACTTCTAAAATGATTATCTCGCATGCACCATATCAATAATAATTGGTATCTCGCCACATCACTTTACAGGGCTAAAACAGGCTTAAACATCGGCTAAAAAACAACACATGTTGCGTGCTGCTTCTCAATACAAAGATGCAGCCTTGGCGAGCAATAGAACGGCTGTCTTCTAAAGTGAACGAACAATTCGCGTTAGCGAGAGCAACAGTCGCTCGATGGGCAGCCATTACACCATGTTGTATTAGGCACGTACCATTGCGCAGTATTGGTACCCATGTGACACCATGCATATTCTTCTCGTTACGCATGACACCATGCATATTCTTCTCGTTACGCATGACACCATGCATATTCTTCTCGTTACGCATGACACCATGCATATTCTTCTCGTTACGCATGACACCATGCATTTTCTTCTCGTTACGCATGCCTTATTGGAGCTACGACACTTATCCCAATCGCACACTCAGCTTGACGAGCGAATGGGCAACTTGTACGTTGTCCCGATGCATGATAAATGTCGCTAGCATATTATAGATGTGCTACCATGATGAAGGGCGTGCAAGAGCTGAAAGTCCGTTGATCAAGTTGAACGGGCGATTGCATGGTGTGTTCCCGGTATAATGTACATATGCTGCAAGGACTGAGAGCCAACAATGCACGTTCAATACGTGCATATCGTAATGGGAAGAGCTTAGGTGATTATCACACATTATTCGACGCCGACCTTAATTGATGCACTTGGGACTAATATGCCTACCATATGCCGACGAGGATATAGCATACCAAAGTGCACTGAAGTTGTAGTTAAGTTAGGATAAGCTGGAAGGGTATCTGCCATTGGGACGGTGACGTAATACTTCATTAACTTGACCGAATGTACCATAGTTTCCGCAAGGGTTACGGCGTCGGTGGGGTCGAGCAAGTTTTGAGTTAGAAGTCGAAAGTTGTGAAAATGGGTCTCTTTTGTTACAAGAAAAATGGTAGGAGTCGGTTCTACACGGATATTTGAGAACCAAAAAGTCGGACAGTACTAGAACCAAGGAGTTCGAATCTGACTTCGTCCTCCTGGAGCAGCAACCCTGGTTTCGACAGTAAAGTAGTATTACTGGCGGATCAGTGACCGTCATGATGACTTCGCTCTTCCACTACGACCACAGTCATGACCTTCTGCCTTTACTGCGGCACTGGAGTCACAAGCAGCCCCGACTGCTCTCTGTGCAGCGCCAAAAATTCAATTCTCGTCACAAACGCCATGGCACCATACGGTCCCAGCAGCACCTACCTACTTACCAGCTCTTTCTGACGCACATACACTGCAGCAACGGAGAGCCAATTCCTCTGAGCCAGCCAGTGGTGGCGAACGTTTCCTTTCCTACACGATGCTGAAGCGGCCGACAGCAGCTGAAGCTGCAGGCGCTTTGGATATCCCCAAATGGTGGCGTCTTCCCGCTGCTGCTGCCGCCAGAACTGCAGCCGGAGCTGGTTTAGGTTTGATACGTTGTTTGATAGAGGCCGCCTTACCTAGACACAAGGCCTCCTCGATCTCTGTGAGGGACATATCTCCGCAACTTACTTGTGGCCTTCCCTGGTGACGTCACTGCTCACATTACCACCCCGTGTTATGTCTTCACATGAAGTATCACTTCAGAGCAGAGGAGCAGCCTCCTCTTCGTGACGTCATTGCACCCGATCACAAATCTTGGAGCCACTCTTGGTTCAGTTTACAAGGAATGGTGACGTCCCTAGAACAGGCCAGTCGTGACGTTTTGGCAGAAACCTCGTCCTATGGACGGTACAAGCGTTGGCCAGACAGGACAGACGTAGGCCAACAATGCATGATCACGAATGTAATGACGTCACCAAGGAAGGCTAGTTGCGACGTCTCGCCACAAGCCCCGCCCCGCAACAGACCTTGCGCCTCGGTGGCCTCGGATCTGGTCGCTCCTCAGCAGCCACACGGATGGAGCTCGTGCGCGCGCCCTTCGCCTGTTGCTGGACTTTCCCTTCAGGTTCGACGCAAAAATAAAGCTAAGGCGGAGTGTCCTCCCAACGTGTAGTATTCTCCCCAAGGCACAGCATCCTCCCCAAGGCGTATCTTCCCCAGGGCTCAGTATTCTCCCCAAGGCACAGCATCCTCCCCAAGGCGTATCTTCCCCAGGGCTCAGTGTTCTCTCCAAGGCTCAGTGTTCTCCCCAAGGCTCAGTATTCTCCCCAAGGCTCAGCATTCTCCCCAAGGCGCAGCATCCTCCCCAAGGCGCAGCATCCTCCCCAAGGCGCAGCATCCTCCCCAAGGCGCAGCATCCTCCCCAAGGCGCAGCATCCTCCCCAAGGCGCAGCATCCTCCCCAAGGCGCATCTTCCCCAGGGCTCAGTATTCTTCCAGAGGCACGGTATCCTCCCCTAGTAAACTTTTGGCAGCCGCAGATGCTGTTCTGCATGGGGCGGACGAATCAGCACTCGTAGGCCTCCCTTGATACAATGCAGTGTTTAAATAGAAGAAGAGGTAGAGACATATAGTACGTAGATAGAGACATGGAACCCATCTAAGCACAAGCTGGGGAGGGGGGGGGAGGTAGAGGAGACCAAAAGCATCATTCGTACCAAGGGTAACCTATACAGGCATCAGTGACGAAGTAAATAAATAACAGATATTCAGCGGTAAACTACATTTGTAGTTGAAACTTCGTGAAAAGAGACTATTTATTGCTATTAGCCCTATTATGAGCTATTAGTTGATGCAAAAGACGTCCCTCATCATAAATATCCCTGAGGTTTCAACATGAAATTATTCTTCCCATTTCAGGGTAAAACACTGAAATTAAACCCAAAATTTAGACACACAAGCAGATGCGTAACTTGCGTAACTGTATGTGAGTTTGCAGACGTATTTTCTACATTAAACTGCGTAGGATAGCATGTCTAGTACCCGTCCACCATGCTAGTAGCCGTCCACTTGGCTTTAAAAACTTCCTTTGTGAATACTAGCAGTACTAGAAAGTCGTATATTGTCTTAAACTGTAGAGTACTACTTAGCCTACAGTTTAAGCCTATGTACGGCTTTCTAGCACGGCCAGTTTTCACACAGGAAGTTTTTAAAGCCAAGTGGACGGCTACTAGCATTGTGGACGGGTACTAGACATGCTACCTTATTAACTTGCAAGTAGACTACTTTCGACACTTTTAATTTGGTGACTGCTCGAATAGTGATCTTGCAACATTGCAATAAAGAAACATAACTCGCTGTAAATGCAACAAAATATATAAGAAACAGACTTTGGAGCTGATGGCTAGCAGATCACCCACCCGACACTTAAATAGGCATAATAGCTTCTTCAAGTCTCGTAACCTTTTTTTAACAATATATGCAAGGAATATGACCAGACTGATCTACATGCATCAATTATTGGCTTTGTAGAGAATATTTACCTCAGTATAGAAGCTGCCTCACCTGGCGTACCGGTATTTATTACTGGCCCTTAGCGTTTATTTACTTAAGCATAGATTTGCCGTCATTTTTGATGGTCGGCTACAGCGGTGTAGAGCTAATACTGCCCGGTTCCAAAACTGAAGACAGCGCGAGCAGCTGTGGGTGTGGGCGCTCCATGAGCGGCACGACTGTGTCCGTAGCCGCTCATTACGCTAACGTACACAGTCGCTAACGCACACCACAGCACGTAAACGCACACGTGTGCGTATCTCACCAACACCCCGTCACCAGCTGTAGCTGTGAACGTGGCAGGCGGCCGCCAGCCGAGTTGCACGGCGTGTACACATGTTATGCCGCAGCCACACTACGCAATCGCACGCTCAATTGACAACCGGCAGTACCATGGCTGAACGACGGGAACGTTCCCGTTGTTCAGCTATGGGCCGTACCGTTTCCACGCCGTCACGGTCGCACCGCGAAAGTCGGTATCCAAGATGCCCCTGGGAAGTACTGAATTTGAACAGCATGCAAGCTGCACTTCATCTGGTAATGCCGGGGACACACTATATAGTCGCACGAGCAGCTTGATTAGAGGATACGCGACTCGCACGTTGTCTCGACACACAAACAGCAATGTCGACAAGTTAACCCACTTCGCTTCATTTGGCTCGACAAGTCAATCCTGAGTGTCGTATTCCAGCAATCGGCTTGCACCGCGTTCCTGAATCTTAACCCAAACTGGAGAATCGGTCACTCAGATACAATGGTAAAAATAAATGTTCTCAGGTGCACGTATACACTACTGAAAAATTATAAACATTTTCCGAAACCCAACCCACTATAATAATAATAGGCATTTTCCGATATCTGCAGGGGCAGCGTCAGATGAAATCCGATAGTCACCCAAAAATTTTCGATTGGGTAACATAAATATTATGGTTTGCTATAACTCATAGGTGCAGTACTCCTAAAGGCCAACGAAGTCCACTATAGCAAAAGCATGAACTGCAAGCTACGACCGGTAGGGGGTCTCTTGATATTTCTATAGAACAAGTGCGTAATCGACGAGTGTGTGTGTGTACGTGCGTAGATGTACGTGAAGGCCCGACCTGCAGCAGCTGATTGTCAGGGCCATCACGTACACGGCCACCAGCTGAAACTCGGAGCTAGTCGGACACAAACGCCTCTTGATCCTCACCAGCCACTTCTGTGCCACATGCAGTACCAATGTGGCGGATTATGGAGGTGTAGGAAGTACGGAGAATCTGCCAGTTCGATGTTCATGGATACTGCTGCAGATTTGGAATCGTCGCGTAATGTATTCTTGGCAATGTTTTGGGGGTGTGTTGTTGGGTGTATGAATTTGTCTGCTGATCAACTGGTATCATTGCTTTAGACATCGTGGTGGATTTGTTATGTGGAACGGTTGAGCAATGTTGCCGCGAATTTTATAGACGCAGAGGACATTTCTTGAGATTTGCATGCGTAATTACCGTGGAAATTGCTACGGAACTGGAATCTACATGGCGATGGAATCAGCGTCACCATCTGATGTAGAAGATCACGATCAATATGCACCTACACTAGAAACAATGAGGGCTCGTACAACGCTCTCAGTCATTCGGAAGATTCCGACAAAATACAGTAACAAAATTAAATTGACGCTTGAGATCGTACGAACCTCATTCTAAAAATATCCCAACGAAGTGCAAGAGGCTGTTTGCTACAACTGTACTGCTCTACGTTACAGAAAGTCAAGACAAAATACATCGACACTTTGAAGAGGAACCTTTTAATGCTTCATCTCTTAGAAGATCTCGACAAAATGTATCAATATGATAAAAAGGAAATGTACAAAGTTTCATAATCCAGAAAAGTCCAACTGGATGAACCATACCGAAGAAACGAAAGGTACAAACTTTCGTGCGGCTGACAATTTCGACATAATACGAGATGCTGTGAAAATAACTGGCATAATTAATGATGCCATCGCCTGTTGCATTCATTAGAGCAGATCCACCGACGGCTAAATGCAGCTTCACTGTTCAAATGAGTGGAACAACCGTTCGTGTTTGAGAAGATCGCGATAAAATGCATCCGCACCGTAAAGATGAGGCTCAGAAGGCCGTAATTTGGCAGGGAGAGCTCTGCCGAGACGGCGTGAATGTCACTTCCGCGAAACGGATCATGCAACGGGCTGAGGAGTTGAGAACAAACCACACGGGTGCTCTCGTCCGTACGAACGGTGCAAACTGCAAGGCCGCGCGCCACGATGGTGGTTTGTGTTGCGGCAATTGCGCCATGCGCCTCCATTGCATGCTTACTAGACGTCTGTTGCTGACTGCGAGAATATCATATTGCCGACCGTTACTTACAGAGGAAAATTTAATTTATCACTGACGTCTAGACTCTAATATTGACAATGGTAATTAAGGGTAATTTTACTGTTCGCTAACGCCCTGTTACTGACAAAGTCGTCTTACTGCTTACTGGTCCAGTCTTAGAAGTAGGAGAATCTGACTGCCGCATTGCTGACAACGTCTGCTTATTGCTTACCAATGCAGGTGCAGTTACCGAAAACTGACTATTTATATAACAATATGAAGGTATCTCCGCTCACTGACACAGTGTTGTTGACTGGAAAAATAGTAGCGTTGTAATAGTGGCGACCTGCTTGCCTACCGTTGGCGGAGTGATGGGGTCAAAAAATCCTTCTCACAGTGTCACAGCTCATGAGTGGAAAATGGTGTACAAATATACGCACATATGCATAACCAGTCTGGCAAAATTAAGCTTTAAATAGGTGGGAATAGGACAGAAGAGGAAGAGCAGCAATTAAAAATATCAGCGACCTCCCGAACGCCCAATCGGCGGTAGGAAAGTAGAATGATAATGAGAAACTAAGTAGGGAAAGTAGGGGAAGAATGCAGCGATTATTGGTAGCAGAGGTAAGAACTAAAAGGAAGCATTGTTGGTGTGAAAGAACGTAGTCTCGCAGGCATAGCTAAGGTAACCAACCTGCACTAGCGGGCAAAATAAGAGAACGATTTTCATTATTTGAAAACAAAGTTTAACCATGTAGAGTCTGTTAATGAATCTTTTGATGGGGCCTTAAGGAAGGTATTTAACATATTTCTACAAAATATCAGGACAAACATAACTATATTTAATACATTAGAGCAATCTAACAAAACAACAACAAAAATTGAACAGTGCATAATAAGAGAACGATCGTCTCTAAAACATTCTCACATTTACCCCGGTCATCAGGCAACATTCAATTTCGTGTACATGACTTCTAGAACTGCCTCTTTTACGATTACACCATTCTAGAAATATGGCACCTCACGTGAAGTTACTCTTGAGCTGCGGGAAGAAATTGTTAAGCTCAGGTCCTCAGGAATGACTCCTTTGGCCATATCAAGAGAGGTAAGCCGATCCAAGAGCGTTGTTTCTCGTGCTTTGAAGCTCTATGATTTAAAAGAAACAGCTGGAATCACCGATATCTGCAGGCCGCCCTCGACAAACCACCGTACGAGTTAATAGGATTATGAGACGCTATGCCCAGAAGGAACCTTTCGAAACTGCAGCGGGAATTTCCAGAAAGTTGAAGGTCAATAACAACATAGAAGTGTCTCGCTATACAGTTTCTCGTCGCCTCAATGCATGTGGGTCAAAGGCACGTAGTCCTGCCTCTAAACCACTTACCAGCAAGAAGAATAAGAAAGCAAGACTTGAATATGCGGAAAGGCACATCGTTTGGAGAGATGAAGATTGCGAAAGAGTGCATTTCAGCGACGAAAGTAAATTTAATTTGGTTGGATCTGATGGCAAACGGTATGTTGACGTGCAACAGGTGACAGGCTGAACCCGAAATGTGTCAAAACATCTGTAAAGTATGGGGGAGGTAGCGTAATGGTGTGGGGCATGTTTTCATCTGAAGGAGTTGGACCGTTGGTGGCCATTAAAGAAACTGTCAATGCTAATGTGTACCTCAATCTTGTACAGCAATATGT
>LQNS02277602.1:6354458-6365707 GCA_001587735.2 Parhyale hawaiensis
ACGCTTGCTGGCGTCGTTGTTTCCACACGCTTGCTGGCGTCGATGCTTCCACACGCTTGCTGGCGTCGTTGCTTCCACACGCTTGCTGGCGTCGTTGCTTCCACACGCTTGCTGGCGTCGTTGCTTCCACACGCTTGCTGGAGTCGTTGCTTCCACACGCTTGCTGGCGTCGTTGCTTCCACACGCTTGCTGGAGTCGTTGCTTCCACACGCTTGCTGGCGTCGTTGTTTCCACACGCTTGCTGGCGTCGTTGTTTCCACACGCTTGCTGGCGTTGTTTCCACACGCTTGCTGGCGTCGTTGTTTCCACACGCTTGCTGGCGTCGTTGTTTCCACACGCTTGCTGGCGTCGTTGTTTCCACACGCTTGCTGGAGTCGTTCTCTTCACCAACACCCTCCGTACCCACAGTCAGTGTGCTTGCTAACGTTGCCCGGCCGCACCAACGCCACTCCACCGCCCTGCGTTGGAGGTCAACACCCCGAAGGATGGGACCAGCCTTCCTGTTCTCAGACTTCCTCCGAGTGGTGCCGCCTCGTTTTCGACTTCCGTCTGCGCGCGCGGCCTCCGAACTCTTCTTCTTCTGCGGACACCTGCCGATGTTTTGCGCCCCGTGGATATCGCATGGAAAGTGTGCAGAAGTTCGCAAAAATGAAAGTATGACAGAAATTTAGATATGTACCTATGTAGACCGTGCAGATATGTACGTGGAGAATGTAGTAGTAGTTGGCTTGTGCTGAGGCACCTAAGGGCTCCAAAATTGAAAACAGAAAGAATGAATACACGTATAAAATATAGATACACGTGCACACAAAAAAGTAGGTAGCTAAGTAAAATTTATGTATACATACTTAGATACAGAGTTCTAGAATGTAGCTACGTAGGCAAACAATATCAGTGCACACACACACACACAAGAAAAAAGAAGATACGGATAGGTATACGGTCAAAATCGTCTAATATATCATTTCTTGTTAGTTCAATTCAAAAATTTTTGTCCGCGAGCAACTTTGTTGTAGCAAAAGTTCAAAATACAACAAGTAACATTAGTTGAACGGACGATGAAATAGTCGTCAGCTACCTAACTTTTCATAGGATTATATTATCTCAATTTTTCGATGCATGCCATTATTTCTGCATGTGCTACGTTTAACTTCCCAATTAAGAACCAATTTTCGTGAAACTACCTGTAATTGCTAGCTAGGTACGAGACTAAATATTCCATTGAGCACTTCAGCGCCCAAACGAACCTTACGATCAAGTTTCATGCTGTAGTATCATTATTTTCCTGGTTTTACCACCGCACCCACGTCATACGACGTGATCCAAGCAGTGAGACTCAGTTTATTATGTCGCATCAGTATATGAGTGTTTCATCTCGGCGTTACAGCCGGAAAGTCTCACTTGGCCGAGTGCGCTACTACTGGCGGGAAAAAGGCCCAGAACATAGAAGAAGACACTCTAGTGACACTACGTGGCCTCCCTCACCAGAGAGAGAGTAGAGGTGTCCCGCGGATTAAGTCGGCTGTCTCGATCGACAGCCCACCTCGCGGAACCGTAAGCGAAATATAGAGAACCTACCTAACCTAACAAACTAACCTTCTCAGCAGGAACTGCGGCAAGCTGCAACATCCCATGCGGAGAAGGCACTTGGAACAGCCCTTGGGTTCACAAGGCCCATATATGTTGAGGCAGGGAAAGGGCTCGCCACAATATACCCCTGACAGCAGTTTCAAACTATAATTCCTGCGGAGCCTAATAACAAAGCCATTAACGTATAAAGTGAACCTTTATATCTCGTGTGAATAGCACTATTACACAACATAAATAATAATGATAACAATGGCCAGTAGGCTTTTAAAAGTTGATGTGGACCGCCAAGATTAAGCTCGGGGAGCACAATGTCCATTCTATACAAGGAACATTTAACCCATTTTATACAGCGTTGTTTGAATAATTAGGTACGACAACAATTCCCATAAGGTAATGGTAGTACTAAACGGGATATTAAATGTACGTAGCTTAGGGTTAAAGGCCAAAGCGTCAACAATGGATTTTTTTTTTAATCTTCAGCAAATGGCGTTTGTTTAAGAGCAAGCGGAATGATTTCGTTCAAGAGCGAGGTCTGTTTGCTCAGAAGCGAGCCAAACTTAATTGCTCAGGTACCAAGCTCTTCAAAGCGTCAGCTCCACAGACGCTTCTGTACAGCGGGACACTGTTTCCCTGCATGGGCATCGCCGGCCGCAGCTGCACCAGCAGCCGACCGTTACACACCTGACATCGTCGAAGCTACGGAGACACGGGGGGGGGGGGTGTTTTAAGGCGGGAACAACGCCTCAGCGTCACTACTGCAGCCTCCTTTGGAGACGTCACTACTGGCCTACCTTGGTGACGTTACGACTGGCCTCCCTTGGTGACGTCACTATACCTGTGACCGCACATTAAGGGCGAGTTCGATTAGCATGCAAAAGTAAGCATTCGAGGATTTGCTTGACGTGTCTGGAACATCACGCAGGTACGCTGGCTTCGACCCGCTGAATCGAGTTACAGGCTCTAACCCTTAATCGACGTCCTTTGAAACTTGCGGAAACTAAATTTTGCTCCTTAAAATGAGAATCTTCAGGCGTCTCAAACGTAATCGGATCGCTTTTGACACCTGCGATGCGAATGAAATTGACTTAACCAACGCTCTAGTGTGATGCTCGGGGCCATTGAAGCCTCGCAACTTTCAATAAGATATAATGGTATGTGTTGACATCATGCAGGCTTTGATGCAAAGGTATAAGACAACAGATGGGATCGACGTCTGCCAGAAAGGATTCTAGGCGTGACCGTTCGAGCAGAGTGACGTCACAAAGAAAGGCCACTAGTGCCTTTTTGGTGCGAGTCCCGTCCCACTAACAAGCTCGGTGTCTCACCAGAAGTCCCATCTCCACAGGAGCTCGCCTACCTGTCCTCTTTACACCACCTGGCGACTGCAAGTGTCAACTAATTGCCTCTAACAGACATTGGTAGCCACGGAAAAAGGTACTGGCTGTTTGAAAAGAAGCTCAAAGGATGTTTTGTTGTGGGACAACGAGCAGCTTTTGCTCGGGATGAGCAGGTAGGCGAAACAAGAACGTTGGCCGTGCAGGGCATAGAGGATTTGGGGAAAGTGATCTAGGAATAGAGAGATAGAAAAATGTGATTACTGCCCCTTCAGTGGAGGAAGGCGTGGATCGCTTCACATGCACTTTCTCATAGGTAAGTTCGTTTAATTCAGGCTGACTTCGTTAGGCATATAAAATCAAAATTGTCATCATTTAAAAACGAAGTCGATGTAGCTATTCGCATAATTTGTTTCTCTTCGTTCTAGCATTGGCATGCCAAGTTTAATCTTTGCAAATGGCAAACAAAGAGATAAAAGTTAGCCATTTATTTATAATTGCATTTAATGCTAACAACACGTGGACGATATTATTGGCCAGCCCAGTATATTACTGCATATGTTCAAATTAGACATTTACGTGCTCGCTTCATCGTAAAAATTCAGTTTTGGGAAATAACACAAATGTTTAATATATCCAGTCCCGCTATTTAGTATTATAACCAACAGATTCAAAACACTTGCTAGACATGTTGGAAACACGTATAGGAGGCTGGTTCGGCATACTAATGAACCAACACAACAGCCATACACCACAAATAAATTTCGACAGGAAGCTTCATTAGACCATCCAATCAATCTAGTCTCTGCAATGACTACTATTATAGGCAGACAAAATAGGTCACTATTCAGTTATACAGTCGACTACTTTTAAAGAAAACAAAGTTCTAGATGAGGTTAGGATCGCAGCACAGGCTGCAGGATCTACAGATCACCAAGTGGGCGAATTGTTGAAGATCACTGAGTCGTCTTTAAAGGCTTCGGTTCTTCTAGTATTCAGGCGCCCGAAGCTCAGCCAATCCCGTCTTTTCAGACTTAAATTGGCTTTTCGCGTAGGAGGAGCACTACTTGAAATATTGTACTTTTTCTCGAGTTCTTGTGTCAGGCAGTGCTAAACCAAACCATTACGATGAACCCTAGCATGCCGATTGGTACCATCTGCATCCGTGGTATCTACAGGAATATTATTGAAGGAATTGTTCCATTTAAGACTGAACCCTGGGGTCCAGTTAAGCACAGGAGGACTATAAGGATTCATCGCCACTGATGAGAGAATATTCATTAGGAGTCCTCTCCACCTGAGTAGCTATCAACTTCAATCTTCTAAATTGTGGTTTGTCAGAGAGCGCCATCAACAGTAACAGCAGGGTCGAGGGTTCACCTGTTGAGAGACTCCGCTTGTTATTCTACGCGGAGCAGCGAAATTCGTAAACGATGTTTCGAACAACGCTGTTGCTCTGAGAAATCAACGTTTTATTTTGTCCTTACCAAGTGTAACCTTTTACTGAACAAGTGACTATGTGGGGGCACTTTTGTATTACTGCTGCTGCGAAGGAGTTTTCTCTACCGTCGTGTAAAGAGTCCACCCGTTAACAGCCTATGCGAGTTTGGAAGTTATTCTAGCCAAATTAAAACAATCAAAAAAGCTCATGTTAACGAGTTAAAGGCAGTTACCGTACTTGATAGAAACTGCTTTAGTGAAGACTCAGGTTACGACAAGGATGTGGAGTCCCTGTTCAGTTCATGTTATTTTGTCATCTGTCAGTGGAGACTTTCTACATTTTTGAGGCCAACTCTTGTGCCGCTGCAGACGATAGTCTCTTGTACTGTGTTTTCACGCGTCAGCGTTCGAATGCTTTGTTGTGCTTGTTCAAACAACAAAAAAATGTACTCTTCTTTCTGGGTTGTTATTCACTTAAAATATCTTACCGACATAATGGCAATAGCTCATAGAGGGCCGGGGTGCTTTCTGGGAATGGGCCTGCGAGTGGGTCCGTCTACTGCGGCCTATTTAATCTAAAAAATAGAAGCTGAAGAGACAAGAAATTTCAGTAGTGACACTTACTCAGTAATTTGATACGACGGAAAAATGTAATAATTTTTTTTTGTAGAAGCACAACTGTGTCTGCATGGACACTACTGAACATGCGCGCAGTATGAAGTAAAAAATAATAATGAGGCTACATCACGTCATCAACGTTAGATTAAAAATAGGTTAGGGTAGTTAACCCTTTCTTTCACACCCTAACATGTGTGTGTGTGTTACACTTCAGAGAGTGTTATCCCTACGAGGATAGCAAATTAATTCATGAAAGAAAGGCTTAAGAATAGAATTAGGATAGATTAGGCAAAGTTCAATTCGGTGAGAAAAAGTTTGGTTAAAAATAGGTAAGAAATGGGTTCAGTTCAGCTAGACTAGGTACCTGACCTTATAATCAGGCACATATTCTACCTTAACCTCAGGTGGGCCCCGAGCTGCAGCTGCTCCGTCATCTGCAGCTGGCTTTACGAAGCCTCTTGAGGCCACGTCAGAATATCAGCAATCTACTCTGTAGACAGACTTTAATAAGAGCTCGCCCAAGTCAAGTTTGAGAGTGTATCGCCAAACCTAGTTAGGGGACAGCAGATGTTTCAATAGCAGAAGTTTTGCTGAAACTTCGCGCCGTTAACTCACGCTGCGCCCTGCGTTGTTGTCCTGCTCCGCTGCTGCTGCGCGGGGGAGAAGAAGCTGCCGAGAAGACGTTTAAAGAGAAGCAATTGTTCGTACCCAACCCTGAGGAAGCAGGAGAAGCAGGGTAAATAAAGAAGGTTGGAAAAAGGAAGCGGGTGATGGACTGCAACTGGGAAGAGAGAGACAGAAGACGAAGAAAAGGCCGTCAATAGAAGAACTACAAATAATTGCTCGTACGTATTCAGTGATTGGAATGGAGGAGAAGAATCTGGAACGAACATATCACACCACTCTATGACAGGGAATCAAGAGAAGCGGGTCGAAGAGAATACGAGGAGAAGTTTACTGGAGAGCTATAAGATAAAAAGAAGACATTGCTCCTTCCGCATATGACTGGTAAGCGGGTAATGGAAACAAACTGAAGAGAAGGACATTATGATAAAGCTGAAAATGTCAGAAGCAGCAAGCTGAAAGGAACAACACCAGAAACATGCTGAATAGAACACAAAGAGAAGTAGGCTGACGAGAATGAAGCCAATACAAAAATAGGAAGGGAAGCAAACCAAGGAGAAGAACACGACGGCTTGTTCCCCTCCACGCGCGGGAGCCATAACGTGGGCCTTCTGTCGTTCCCTCGCTGCCCTCTCACCCATTGTTCCCACCAACACTGCAGGGATCCGAGGGAAGGAACTCCGTCACAAGCGCCGATAACCACCGCATCAAGTGAATATCTGACCTAAGTACCCTGATTAACTCTGCACGGTACAGTGTGTCGGAACCGACCCCTAACGAAGTGTTGTACATACTTCCCAGGGGAAACGAGACAAATCCTTTCATGCGAGGTGAACGTTATAACTCTGTACCGAGTAGTGATATTTGCACAAAATGAAATCTTTAATAATCAGTGTACTTCATACATCCCTGCCGCGTGTATTATTTTTTTCACGATAGACGAGATTTAACGGTGTAATGGATAGATAGTGTACGCTATACGCCGCGGGTTGTATGTAATTTGCCCACAGGAAAGACAAAATTAACCGAGTAGCATTATTCCCGCCAGAAAAACAAGAGAAAGGGAGCCTTAATAAAAAAGTTTTCTCCTGAAGGGACTCCTTTGCATTTTGTTCACAGGATATTGGGGCTGCCAAATGCGATCTGTATGAAATTCCAGCATTTGAAAGTTCAGTTTTACAGCGAGTAAGATATTGACAGGAATCTTACTTGGCAGACAGGTTTGTTGGGAAACTTTCAAAATTAAGTTTTGGAGAAGGAGGTTGTAACGAGATACTTGGGATGGCTCTCAAGTCATGCGGTGAAGAGCTGGCAACATCTTGAGAGCAGGACGGAAATTAAAAAAATATAATAACAATGAAAATGTATTGTGCACGGACAGCATTAAGCTCGGAAGAGGAAACAGTCGGTACAAAATTATGAAATGACTGTAGGTCTCGAATTAAAGTAATACTGTCAGACCAGCTAAAGGTAAAATCAACTCATTGACCGTACCTCCTACTGGGAAACCCACACGCTGCGGTCGTGCTGCCCCAGAGCAATGCACGGCTGCAGTCGACCGTAGTTCGTCAAAAGCTATGGTGCAGTCGACGGAAGGCTCTTATGCAACGAAATGTGCCCCAATCTTCCCCATTCTGGGCAAAGAGCAGTATTCCCGCAGCAGCAGTGCAAAAATTAAATGTTTGCAAGTGCATCAATCGCCGGAAGAGTTCGCTTGCCTAGGTTTGTAGTTGATCTCGTCTCTTTCGGCTTTATAAGCTCAGCACTCTAACCTGCCGTTACTTGCATTAAAAGAAATATGTCATATAAGCTTTATACAAGGAGATGAACCTTGCTTATTCCCTTTCGGCAAAGCATTACTGACAGAATTTTCCACTGCGACCATAGCTAAAATGTGCGGGTATAATATCTGGGCGGCCCAGATTTCGGATGGGGCTGTCATCCTCTTTACGTGCTGACAAAAAAAAACACGACTTCATATTTTTTGTGATATAATAATAATTAGAGGACCTTGTAGTTCCGCAGTAGCCTTGATACAGATAAACTGGTTGCAAGTATAATCGATACAAATTGAAACATAATAGGAAATGCACCAATAGACAAAGCAATTGACAAATTCATCTCTCAATTAAACGTTTAACAGCTTAGTATAAACAATTCATGTTACAAGGATTAAACTAAAGTCTGGTGGCGGTGCAAGAGAGCACTACTTAGCTTTTGCAATGAATGTTTGTTCCTTTGAACAATAAACGCCCAATGAACAAAAGGACTGTTAGTTCGAAAATGTAATACCTTTCCTATTAAGAAACGAAGAAACGGAACATTGATTCCACTGACTAATGAATGCTGTGCGATCAAGCAAACTGCACGTTCCATTGGCTAATAAAAAAAACTAACGATTGAATAAATTGCATGTTACAATGCCTAAAAAATGAATAGCTTGAGAACAATAGAAATTGCGTATCGCATACAATGCTTACCAATAGCAAACTACGGTATAAACAAACTGCTTGCAGCAATGCCAAATTACTAGCTTATGAACGAAACAAATGACACGTTGCAAATGCCTAATAAATTGATTACAAACAAACAAATCCCCCAATAAAGAGGCCGAGTAGACGGCGTGGGCTCAATCCCGAAGTTAGCGAGCTCGAGCACCCCGACTGTTTGATGGCCACCATCACTGGCTTCCCTGCTATTGATTGGATTTTCGGTCCAGGGAACACTCGGGAGGATCGAGGGAGTCCTGACTGTCAATATCGCTGCACTCGGTAAGGTTATTGAGGCGCCATATAAGCCTTGTAATAATTTCCAGGGGATGTTCGAGGGAGGTAAGATAGCTATGGCACACAGCCTTATTTATAGTAAATTCCAGTGGGTGTTCCAGCGAGGTGGGGTAGATTCCAGTGGATGTTGACTCAAGACTGTGGAACCCGTGCTACTAACTACCTTGTGACAATATCCTGAGGATGCTAGTAGACAGAATCTAGCAGCGATAAACCTTAGTTTTGCCCTAAACTTCGCTCTCCATTTCTTCACTCAATAAATGTTGGTTCAAAGCATTCTTATTGTGATTGCCAGTAGTTCACTTCCAACGGAACCGAATTTCATAATGCTACAATTTGTAGAACATTGCGAGAGTTACAAGACCTGCCATTTTGCGGAGAAAAATTAAATTTTTTTTACGTCGGAGGTGTCATTGCGGTGGACTTTCAAGGTAGCAGATGACGCAAGAAGAATACACCGCCGCTTGAGAAACTTGAGAAAATGCGCCAACTTGCTGCCTCTCTTTTCGCCTAATATTCAAAGCATTGCTGTTGAAGCAGAAAAGCAAGATGAGTATCTGTCGGTGACAAAAAGATACTTGCCAACAGCACCACGTGAGCATAGAAGATGATTCTGCCGTAGCTATAGGGCGGGATCAATGAAGTCTCAAGTCTGGAGAGTGCAATGGCCGAGCAAATTAAGAGCCGAAGAAGATTTGGAGTCTTAGGAGGAAGAAAAGTCTACAGCGTATCTGAACTGATGACAAATCAGTCTCATTCTCTGCAACTGCCACACTATGGGATTATTGGATTGGGCTACGCATTAGCCTAAAACGCCCCTACACATAACACTATGTTTCAATATGGGAAGAGACCTGCAGAATGTCACGAACAAAAGGAATGGCACGCGTGGTGGAACACCGCGACACGAGCGAACGACGAATCAGAGAAGAATAACACTGGGAAGTTTGCCAGGAGAAGTTTAGAAAGGGAAGGAAGGAAGCAAAGCGGCACGACAAACGAGTCTTGAAGGACTTCAGAAGGCGAAGATACCCCTAATTTCAGGTGTCCCCTAGGGTCATGGCTTTCTATAGATAACACAGACTGGGCCCTAAATTCTAATTCAGCAGAGAGTCCACATCCAACAACTCTAAACCACCATCTTTCCCTTAACTTTTTTATATAACAATCGCCTACCCCTCAGGGGGCATAGGATGGGTCATAGACCAGGGTTAGGTTAGTTAGGTTCACTCAGCCTATGTTATGGCGCCCGGCGACCCCAGGGGGCTCGTGTATGTTACCTCAGGTATTAGCTACACCTTAGGGACGTCTGTCTTTCGTGCCCACTTTTCTTCCTTCCTAATTTCATACTCCTACTTGCTCATGCTTTATTCTGTTCTTCCTGTTCTTGCCCGACTTGCTGTTCCCATGCGCGTTGATCCTGTGTGGAAACACCTTCGCGCATGGGTTCCGTGTTTCTATAGACACACTATATGTCCCTTGCTCTTTCCTCTGTGATATCGTTCTGCTCGGAAACGGCGGCTTAAACTTTCTGACTATAACTAACAATTGCTTACGGAAGTATGTCCAAAGTAAAATGCTTGCCGATAGCTCGCTTGCTGTAGGGAAGAACTATTATGTACTAGCATTTTGCAAACACGTCGGCAGTGAAACTCGTGTTATATCGCAAAGAAAATACACGGAATTAGCAACAAGAAAAGTGAGTGAAAACTAGTTTTAAGAACAGTGCGCCTGTTAAAACCTCAGCCGTCATCCCAAAAATCGGTAATAGTGATTCTTAAGACATGGCGTACCAAATGTGGTGAACATGGAGGCCACTATGTCAGACCGCTGGGAAGCCGGTGACACAAAATTTACCCACACACTGCAGGCCTGCCAAAAGCGACTACTCGCAGCACTAAGGCAACAGATTTTGCTCATATAAAATTATATAATCCAAAAAATGAACGTGGGCACTCGTGACCCATGCAGTCATAAAGTTAAAAAGGCCAGAGGCCTGCGGCCATTATTTACACTTGTGGCTGGACGTAAATGGCCGCAGTGCCCACATCTGCGAGGCACCTATGACACTAAGCAGGTAAAAAATTGTTTGAAATATTGAACGCCCTTTTTGTTTCGCTTCTGTGGAGGATGGGTATACGCTGAGTCGCTTCTGTTTATCGAAATCGTCGTTCTGGGCGGTTTGGATGCAAGGTTGACATGGAGCTCGAGCCAAGAAAATTAACAGCTATTACTTCTCTAACGAAATTTTCCTGGCCGCCCCAAAAACAAAAATCGCGAAACCGCTTCTGGAGGCGGCCAAACACACTGTTAGAATTAAGTCTCGACAACCTACTCTATCCAATGGGATACATATAAACCAAGCTGTGCTATTTTACGAGGATCTTTTGTCCATTCTATGTAGAGTGGAGAAAGTATCTCGTGTAGGGAAATAACGCAGCATGGTAAACATAGGGGAAAGATCGCGGCAATTGGTACCCAGCAGGGATGATATTGCAAGCCATGCACGCCTGCTGCCAGTTCTTGGCGAATTAATTTTAGCACATGTACTTCATTCTGGACTTCAACAACCACTACCGAGTTCTTGGCGAACTTTTAACATACCAACAGAAATCTTGCTAAGGAAGTTCGCAGTTGATCGTGACGACTAACCTATTTGAAGGACCCGACTGCAACTATTGTGCGACTTTTGCCCGATCTCGTCGACCTTCTTTCGACCCATGGACTACAGCGCGGCAAAGAAAGTCCTCATGGACTAGAGTCTGACCAAGAAAGTCCTCATGGACTAGAGTCTGACCAAGAAAGTCCTCATGGACTAGAGTCTGACCAAGAAAGTCCTCATGGACTAGAGTCTGAC
>LQNS02277602.1:6378830-6393235 GCA_001587735.2 Parhyale hawaiensis
CTGCTCGCCTCCTCGCTATGCAGGTAAGTTCTGTTACGCCCGGATTGCTGTTTCAGCGTTTCTGATAAGACTATTCCGTGGGCAGCAGTCTACCCAGGCATAGAGACCGGGAGGGGGTGGCAATTGTCACATAAGCCTTCCATCTCTGACGCCAATTATTGCTACATTACGACGCCCATTTTATCGAAGGTGTTTGAGAAGATTGGTAGCTTGTATGCTGGTTCGCTTTGCTCAGGTTGCTACTGAACTGCTGTCTACTGATCAGTTTCAGTACAGAAAGGGCTTGGGTTCTTGTGACGCTTTGTTGCCTACGTCGCACTATTTCCATGTTTTTGCGTCTTCTTGCGCAAGCCTTTATCTCAAGGATGAACCATAGAGAAAAGTCAAGTAGGTTGAGGTCGGGCGAAGATGAGGGCCAAAAAAGCTGTCAATGAGGAGAGCAAATTGCTTATGCACCTACCTTGGGTTCTTCGTGAAGGGTGCGAAGCTCCTTCATATAGACAAGTCCTCATGTAGTTTTGAAAGCATCGGAGCCAATATTATAAAGTAACTGTGTTGATTTTGATTTTTCCATCGCTGACAACGACTCGCAGCTGCGCGTCTCGGTTACTCCATTATGAGGTGCTTTTTTCGGGTAGCAGTGATGGCTAATGGTGGTCACGTCAAGTAGGATATCGGCAATTTGGAGAGAAATTATTCTAGAATTAAGTGAATTAGAAGGTTTTTGAAGTCTGATTTTGCTTAAGCAACAAATCAAAAAATTCCTATTGCAAAACATTCACTATCCTGTACAGCCGACCCTCGGCCGTCTTTCTGGAGCACGATTTGTTCAGTTGTACTTCAAGGTCAACTACCTGGGTCTATTGCACAAGTTTGAGTAGTTTGATCTCGGTGGTAGGGTTTTGTTAATTATTCGCGATTTTCTTTCTGAGCAAACAGAGTGTGTCCGTATGGGGTTGTTTGCATGCCTCAGTTGCGGTGGTTTCGGTCATTCCTCAGAGTAGAGTGCTTGGCCCGTTGCTGTTTGTTCTGTATACGAGCGACATGCTCTTTTCGCCGAAGAACACGATGATTCGCTATGCTGACGATTCACTTTGATAGCTCTGATACCAACCTCAACCTACGTAATGCTGTCGCTCAGTCTCAATGAATAGGAACTTGTCGAGCATTGGTGCATGGTGCTCTGTCTGCAATGAAGCTGAATGCAGGGAAAACTAAGTCTATATTAGTCAGTCTGTCTCCGATACTTTTTTCCCCAACAACCATATCTAAAAATAGATGACACTGTGCTTCAGAGCGCTAGCACTCAAGAGATTCTTGGTATCCTTTTTGATTAGAGGCTGCACGGTACGTTCGAAGCGTATATAAGATGTCTCGCTGTGAGTAAAGAGTAAAATTGGTCTTTTGCGTCTGGTGAATGTTGTGTTCAGTGCCAGGGACGAAATCCATAGATCTTTTTATGCATTCCTGTTGTTTTCGTTGGAATATTGCTCGCCGGTCTGGGCTTCGGCTGCCGTTAGTCACTTGCGTCTGCTGGACCGACTCGTTAGTTCAGCCAGTAGGCCGTGTACCGAGTGTGATCTGGTAAATCTGTCCTATAGGCGGATTGTGGCCTCTCTGTGCATGTTTTACAAGGCGTACAACAACGAGAGAGGTTGGTTGTATTCTTTTATCAGTAGGCTCAAGGTCTTTGGAAGAAACACAGAAGTTGCGGTTTATGCCCACCTATTTACATTGGGTTCTATTGGGTGGGGCACTAACTAGTTCAGTCGAAGTTTTCTATCATGGTCCGTTGTGACCGGAAATTCTTTGCCGAGTGGATCTGCAAGCGTTTATGTCAGCTGTTAATGATTATTCGATCTTTCTGAGCATCATCTTGGGCTTCCTGGTGTTGCACAAAGCTTTATTTGGGTTTCATTATCTGTCGATGGAGGTCTGGACGTGTAGTTCCAATACTAATAATTATAAGTAATGACGCCATTGCTCTAACAGCCGGCGGTCGACTGCAGCCGAGTACTCCTTTGAAATCTAGAGAGGGTCTGTTAGCAGCACCACCATAGAAGGTGTAAAAGCACGAGACATGTACTACGTCGTGCAACAGCTGAATCTATAAAAATTGGATTGGTGTTGTAAACCAGATTACTCACCCAGTTCATATTTTGAATTTATTCCAAGACTTGTGAAAACACCAGTATCAATATATTTCTAATTGTATAATTAAGTCTGGATGTCAAAACAAAAAAAAACAAAAAAAAAAAATAGGAAGCTGTCATGACCAGAATGCAATTTGTGTCACCTCTGCTACTTTTTTTTACCACTCTTATAGGTCACTCAATTTCTTCGTATATTTCCCAACGCATTCCAAGTACAGCGAGAGAGCCTTATATTTCTCTAGCCTCTGATTGTTTATTAGCCGATGGCCCGATATTGCCTTTTTATTTCACCGCGATACGCTTTACGAGCTCAGCTCGCCGAGGAATGTCAGCCCAAGGAGGTTACCATAGTTACTAATAGACTATCAGTCAAACTGCGATGCCTGATGGGCGGACCTACCTCTCAATCCCTCGTCAATGATATTCGAACTATGGGAAGATATTGAGCCAAGAGGAAGTTCCACGTCCGAGGGGAAATCCTCCGTATGGTCAAAAAACGGATGTCGGTGTTGTAATGTAAAGGGGAATCCCCATCTTCTATGATTGAGGGCCGTCCGAATCGAGCTCCCGGTGCGGTTGCCGATCTCCGGTTTTGCCCGCTAATTTATACTATTATATACCTTGAAAAGTTACATTAGCAACATCATGGCATCATCTACTATTACCCTCTGTTACACTGTCTGCATACGAATTTCTACAGACTGTTTCACCTTAGTATCTACACCTGTTACTGTGATTTTGAAGTACAGAAGATGGAAAACCAGAACTGAATCGTCAATCTAGCCTTTTCACATAATTTAAGAAGCCCTACTCAAAACTCACCCACTCTCCGAAGAAGTAGATAAGGAATATTAAATACATCGGCATGAAATTAATAAGATTTTGACTTCAAGTCTCTGTATGGATAACAACAGTGACCCAAACGAGGAAGCATCTACGGACGAAGAGTATGTCTTGCAAGAGATAAATCAGTGCAAAGAGGATTCGAAACTGTGCATGTAGCTTATTGGATAGTGCGGAGATCCTAACGAGCAAGGATAATAGGACATGGAGTCCCTTATCACAGCCAGGAACCTGGCCACGGCGATGCATGGACTCCGACGAGTGTATCAGTTTGTACGGATAAGAGAGAACCGGAAGTCAGAACTATGAAGCTGCTTGCAGCTGCAGCAGCAGCAGCATCGCTGGCTCACTCATATCGATTAGTTGAGGAATCGGCGAGCGTCCGTAGGAATACTACCGCGTGCAGACCAAATCCGCGGCGCTTCTTTTGCGGGTTTTTCTTCCCGGTGCTCAGAAAACGACAGCCGTCGGAGAAGAAAGAACTAGAAAAAACTGGCCACGAGATACTTGACAGAGACGGCCATGGAATGAATGAGGGAGAGTGAAATTATTCTTTACGGAATCTTTGACTTGCAACCATGCAAAATTTTTGGTTAAGCATTGAAGCAAAGGAGAAAAAAATGGGATATGTGTAAAAATATACTCGAACTCAGAATTATGTCATAAAATGCCGAGCCTCTTCCTGCCTATGATGAGATTTTGGATTTATACTTCATTCGAGTTTCACAGAAAGTTTGACGTTGGCGAGCAGATGAATTACCCCCTACGAAAATGCAAACTTTGCCTAAGTTAAGCGTAAAGGAGGGCACATGCAACGCGGGGGAATTTGCACACGGAGGGGGGGGGGGTAGAATACCATCACTTGAACCTCATCCATATGCATTCAAGTTAAATAAACTACGAGAAATGTTGCTACTTGAAAATATATGACTGAGGTACACTGAATTTCTCTGGCACTCGTCTTGAGGAACATTCCAAAATAAATCACACAAAAGCGAATTTTTAGGACACGAGAAACTAAGCAAAATAATTCAGTCCACAGTTTCTGATAATCACAGTGAAGTGTAGGCATATACGTGCAATTTGTATGGAGAACACGCCATTTTCCGATATACCAAAAGCAAATGCTTCTTACAAACAATGCAGAACTACTCGCCGAAGATTGTACAATTTACGTAAGTCTGCATAGACAATAAAGCCTTTACACCAACAATAGAAAATTCTAGGACTCTCCAGAAGCTGTGAATAGAAGACAAGGACAAAAAGGTCACTTCTGATTAGCGGATTCCCAACAGTCTCACTGGGAGAGCGCGTAAGCGGATTAAGCAGCCGGAAGCGTAAGAGGTGGACTCTTCGACCAATAGACACGCAGTTTTATTGGAAAAGACAACTGATTGAAAGACCGAATGGATTACGCAGAGAAAGGAACCGCACGGAGAGAGATGGTGAACAGGTCGGAGATACTTTGAGGTAATGTAAAGAGCGGTTAGGACAAGATCAATCACACACAAATAATTTCACATTCTATTGCAGATAGGGTTGATTTCATGTAGATATTTCATGAAAGATTCTTTAATTCGTACTACATTTACCACTGATTTTGTTGCACTTATTTTTTTACATTACATAGCGCTTATTTAATGCAGTAGTTTCGCTATGATTTATTTTACGTAATAGGACATTTACAATCAGATTTATTTACAGTTTTCGCTTAATTCGTTTACATTTTTACAGAATACGACATCTGCAATTCTTTCAATCGTTATTTCACTCCAGATTTTTATTACATACTGCATTTGGTATTGGCAGTTATTCAGTGCACTGTTTCACTACTAAATTTTAAATTTTATACGTATGGAATTTACAATAACCTCAATCCAGCTATTTCGCTGTTAATTTCTTACATTATATGACATTCACCATTTAATTAATGCTTTATTTTATCTATTGTTATATTACATTTAAATAGTGTTTAAAAATGATTTAATTCGGTCAGATAAGGAAAGCACGATCCTTTTTCTTCTTGCTTGGATTTACGAGTCTCATTCTGCGCAGTCTGAAGAGAATCCTAATGAAATGCTGGTGCTACCGTTCGTAGGGCCGATAGTGAGAACAGTGATATGTCTGTCTCGCTTTATTGGCCCTTATCTATCATTGATGCACCGAGACATGCAATGACGGTAGGTACCTACGTTGTACTTGCCCATCAGAGCAACTGCGTCAGCCCAACAATCTTCCTCCCCCCCAACTGTCTCAAATTGTTGTTGGAAGAGCGAACAGAATCTTAACAAGCGATCAAGGAATTTAAAAACCGGCGGAGCACCAGATTTTTTGTTTCTTTTTTATCTGATCAACCAAGTTGAATCTAAGTCTATCTTGTAGCATTATTTAATTTTGATTTGTTAATTTTAAGAAATCAAAAAAGTTTCAAAAAGCCAAGGTGAATGTCAACTGTGTATGATTGAGTCTATCTTGAAGGTGGGTGGGACGCAGGCATGCGTTCCCTTTCAGACATTCTTAGGCAAATATCAGATTACTGGAAAGAGCGCATAGGAAGCTATCCGATAATCGCCTATAATTTCTGAATTGGGTAGCCGTTGGTGCCCCCCCCTTCCCACCCGAAAAAGGCCAACTTAACTTGGACTTGAATGTCATTTTCCCAACGTTTGAGTCCGTCTACATTTAGCAGCCAATTAAATATCGCTCGAATAACACTAACAACTAACCACAATGACCATTGAACAACGCATAGTAATAATTCTAAAAAAAATGACTGTATATTTTCGGGAAAAATAAATAAAAAAGCGTGCAGTTCCTTGAACGAATTGTAAAACGGCAGTGAGAAATTGCAAAAAAGCGACCAAATCGAACGGGGTTAAAAATGGAGGGAACGAACTGCGCGTCACTAGTAGTCGAGTTCCCGTACTCAAAGTCAACCCGGTCGACGGCCTGCGCAGCTGAGGGTCATGTCGGGTTGAATAAGTAACGCAAACTGAGAGTGAAAAAGAGCGCCGTAATACGATCGCCAGGAAGGCCAAGCGCTGACACGCGGTCAATTATTTACGACACAGTTGCGGAGCCTCCGGGTCCCTGACNCCAAAATCCCTGCAAAAATATGCAATCCGTGGATCAGCTTCTCAACGGGGCAATGGCGGGCTGTGAACGGGAAAGCATATTGAGCTGGACTTTAGCTGTCAACTCGGTTGTTCTTAACCGGGGCAGGGTGAGGGGCGTTCCCACGCCTTATAGGGAGCTATCATTATTTTTTATGAACCATAGGGTACTGAATCAATGTTTTACAGGCGCATGTTACAAAATTATATTATTATTATTATCATTATTATTATACAAGTTAGGTCAGGTCCCGCTAATCCAGCACAATTTAGCTGTTTTAAGAGAGTAAAAGGAACAGAGATCGAGTGTACGTGTGCTGAGAAAGACGTGCAGCCCATACCAGAGCCGAGAGCTCCCCCACAACATCAACGCACATGGGAACAGCATGGCGAGAACAAACGGAAGAAGAACAGAACAAGCATCTGCAGTAGGAGTAGGGATGCAAAGAGGGCAGTGCGTGGGCACGGAGGAAAGTAGTCCCGAAGGCCTAGCTAAGGTTAACGTCGTCTATGAGGACCAACTAGAGGCGTGTTTTCACCATAACATAGGATGGGTTAACCTAACTAGCCTAAATTTATGACCCACCCTATGCCTCCTGAGAGGTTGCATGCTACAATTTGTGAAGTTTCATTCGCTTCGCACTAATGCGATGAGTAAACAATTTCTGGAAGCACATTAATGAACTGCAGGTGCGTGCGTAGATGAGATGGATGAGTGACTCATTTCTAGGTAAAGCTTTGCATCCCACCGACTTGACTGGTTGACTCAGGGGGTAGAAATGAGGTTAGTGAGTAACTCTGAGCTGAAATGATTGATTAGAACTGCAATGCACAGCGGGCATCATCGCCTTTTTATCGTATGAGCGTCATAGAAAAAAACAGCTTTCAAGGTATTTATTATATGTGGAGCCCTTCAAATTTCTACATGAAATAACACAAGCCCGAGTAACGCAATCCTTAGGAAATTCGTGCAATCGGAAGGTTAGCTATTGACAGGATTATTACTCTTACTCTGGACAGACATTTCACTGACAAGTAGAAAATAAGTTTATGAGGAGATTGGACGTGAGAGATGCCGAAGAGCGAGTCTTAAGAGCTCCAGGTCATACATAATATGGATATCAGAAAAACACTAAGAACTTCAAAAGAATTTTAGTACTCCACGAAAATGGGGTTACATTATTATGTATGGATGGAATTCGCAAAGAGATTCACCGCCCACGGGAAAAGTAATTTGATAGCGCAATAGAAAGATGGTATAAGTATCATTGGCTAACAAGAGGAGGTAAACCTTGAGAAAAAAACCTGGACAAATGAACTAACCTTCACCGATGTAACCGATGTCTCGGGCCTGAGGAAGCAGCTACCCACAACCTACTCGTCGAGTAGGGGGACCTAATAGAACTAGCCCTACAGCTTATATATAGGTATATTCAACGCCCTCTGACGACGTAAAAACTAGAATTTTTGTTATCGTTCTTTCGTAACACAATCACGCCTCTACTTAATTTTATAGTTTGCTCTGAGCGTTGCTTAGAATAATAAATTTCTAGGCTTTCAAGCGTAAAATGTGCCCCAAAATATTGACAATTTGAAATCTTTTCTTTCCAAGTATTGAGCATCGGGAAACTCTACTATCGCTGTAAATTATTATGGCTTTCCTGACTGGACCAAAATTCGTGTCGCCTATACTATTCTAACTCTTAAAAGTTACTCAAGTTTTATAACTTAAAAAAAAAAACATACCAAACGTAAGCATCAAGTCCGAGCCTGTCGCTAGCTCGGTATCTCGTGTTTATTTCGTCCGCGTTTTTCGTCCGTAATTTGCTTTACGAGCTTAGGATGACTAGGAATTTCAGCCCAAGGAGGCTGCCATGATTACTTAGCGACTATTGATCACATTGCCGGTACATGATGGGTGGGCCCAATTCTCAGTCCATAGCTAAAGAGATTCGGACAACGGGCAGAGATAGAGCTTAGAGGAAGAACATTTTGGAGGGAAACCCTCCGCACGGTAAAAAAAAACTTATGTAAGCGGCCTAAAGTAGAGGAGATTCCACACCTTTTATGATTGTAAGCAGTCCGAATCAGAGACCCGGTACAATTGCAGGTTTTCGGCATAACTCCCCATAATCTCTACTTTTGTCTACTTTGTAGAGCTACGTTAGCGACGTCATGGAATTTTTACCATGACCAATTGTTACGATGTAGTCTACATTTTACAAACAGTTTTTCCTTTGTATCCATGCCGGTCAATGTGATTTCGAAATACAGAAGATGAAAAAATCAGTACTGAGTCGTCAATCAAGCCTTTTACGTGATTAAATAAGCGCCACTCGAACAAAGCTCACACATTCCGACAAGAAGCAACCACCACAAGAAAGTACAACAGCTACATGCCAAGCAGTTCACGGTACGCGAGTCTCAAAAACGTGGAGGCAAATTCTAAAACAAAGGCTAAATACGAAATATATTCGATATTAGTGCACACGACAGCTTTAATATTATGATTATATTCCTAGAATAGCCGTTCCTGTCTACAATGATAGCTGTGGTTCAAAGACTGGATGAATGAAGGAGCAAGCATCGTATGCTCTACAAAACGTGGAACTCAGCCGGCACGTCAACGCAAACCCGGGAAAGAACAAGAGCAGTCACGGTAATCAGTCAGAATACGAAGTAGCCAACACATTCTGATCCGTCCCAGGACCTTTTGGACGGGCCTCAAATTCCGTCAGGGGCACGACACCCGCTGGTCCGGTATCACCGCACGGTAACAAGCGCAGACGGCTCGTGCCAGTCGCTCGCCCCACAAGCTGGCAAAGAAGCAGCAGTTGGTTCGCATCTTCACAGAACTCTCCGACTCCTCCCTCCCTCAGCAAGGCCACCTTGTCCTGAACTCCTGAGCCACCGAGACAGAAAGAAACTTAGCGAGCAGCGGTATCCCGAACCGCACGATGTGCACGCACGCACGTACGCACACCCTCATGAATCGCCCTACAGGGAGTAACGCCTTCTGGTGTGCTTGCTTCTAGGGTGTCTAGGCGTGGAGCGTTTCGGTGCGGCGAGCCGAGATCGCTATAAGCACAAAGAGCATCGCACAGCAGCAACAGGTCAGGCAGATGATCCTATACATATAATGCGAGCAAGGCTGGCTTTAGCTGGAGGTTGTGGCTATTAGGAATGAGTTCGGAGAATCAGGTTGCCGAAATAGACTTGTTTTGATTTAATAAAATATGCATACAGAAACTCGGGTAGCTACAGGTAGAGTTGTGGTGGCTATACTTAGGTGTTTAACAAATTAATTGATGTTCGTCTTTCGAAGGACTATACCATACATAAGATCGTTGTATACATATACAAATATACTGTATTTTTAATACAGAGTGTGGGGAACAGGGCAAAAATTCTGGTAGTTGATTGTAAAAATATTTCATACGATTATTAAAACCATCGAAAACTTCTCGACACCGTAAAATTCGTGTAAAAATGTCCTGGTCAGGGCTGCCAAATTAGGGATTTTGCTCCTCAGATCTTGAGTTTTTGCTTAGCGTCTGGGGTTCGATTCAGGCAATCTTGGGTTTTTTCGCCCTCGTGATGGTAGAAATACAACTAACGAGCTCGTCACGCATCCTAAAGAAGTAATAATAATGTATAAATATACATATTAATAACTTTTAGATGTTTCACACATCTTCGGCTTTTTACAGTCTGATGTTGGGTTTTGTGAAAAATCCCACTAGCAGCCCTGGTTCTGGTACTTCATTGTACGTTCTGCAGTAGGTTTCGGGAGGTAGAGCTGCTGAAGTGTTCGTACTATCAGAGAATTGCAGCGGATGATTTGGGGTCAGATTGAAGCACTTATGAATTTAGAACAAGATTAGCATGCTTGCACCTTGGAAGTAGACATGTATTCGCTGTAAATAATGCAAGCTCTATCGAGAGTTTTTTTGATGTTAGTGTTACGGATTTTAGATATAAACTGATTGGAGCTGCTGCAATTAAGGCGAAGCTTATCTGGCTGAGTTCTAAAGGGTGCTTGAGAGTCCTAGGGGCAAAGTTACACCTGAGTACATGTCAAAATTTGAAATACATTCGAAGTAAGCTAGCCAGTTAGCCAGTAAGCTAACTGAAAGCTTCATCCTATCGTAGTACAAAAAAATAAAGAATGGGAAACTCATCGTTTCATTTTGGCTTTCACGACCGGTAATTTCTCTTACTATGCAACTAAGTTATTGCATTAAAGTAGATAACACAATCTGAGCTTTCATCGAGTTCACTTAAAAATCAGTGGAAAATAAGACATGGGAAAAGCGTAGAACTCGCTAACATCAAAGCCGCGCATGGGAACACGTCGGGAAAGACGTGGAAAAACTTTTTCTTCATCGCGGGTATTAGAAGGGAACGTCCAAACTACGCCACTACTCGTCTCCAATAAGCCGCGACCGTGATTAAACACATCGCTCCCGATTAGCCTTCGCGACAACCCATTTCTCTAAAATTGGAAAGCGCTGATCAGAGTGAATGACCTCATCTGGGAGCGAGCAAACAAAGACACGTGAGGGCCGGCCAAAGGTGTCATTGGTGTGGCGCGTAAGCAGACTTGGTTGGCCTTCCACCACTCTCCAATCCTCTATCAACTGCTATCATCTTCACTAGACAGACTTGGTTAGCTCACATAGGTATCAACGTAATTTGGAATTCTATCATATTTTTATTTTCCGACTAGGTTGACCTTCCTCGCTCCATTAATTACTCCTGAATCATCTTTCAAGTGCCACTACTTGCACTTGGTTCGTCCTCCACAGTCCTGTCGATGTGATAGCGATTGCGGTAGCAGCTCGTAGGCAAATTTTGTCCTCCCCACAAATTCCACATCCTAATCTTCTTTGGACTTCATGATGTTCATTACGAAGCCGTTGCTGACCTTATACATTTTTGTTTTCTTTCAATCTTCTTATAATGGCGGTCACATTCTGTTGAAAAATATTGTTTTGCACACTCTTCCCAGACTTATTTCAACAGCTATGCTGGAAAGGTAAGCTTAATTTATTTCACGAACTCCTCCAACGGTCAATTTTCTTTCGATTCATCTATCTTCTTAAGGCTTACGGAGTGGGCCTAGGAAAACGTATTCTACCTTCACCTTTCTGTCAGTTACTTTCGACTTCAGCTATTTTCACTATGCAGACGTCGTTGATCTCATCTCATGCAGTTCTTCACCTCCTCAATCTTTTGCCGACTACTTCCATACGTGCACTAAGCAGACTAATATGACACCACGCATTCCTCTACCTCACATTCTTCTTACAGCTTCAACCATCTACATACACTTGGCACACACCTGACTGACCTTACGCACTCCTCCTCCACCTCGCAATATTCTTTCACCTTCAGCCATCTACATACACTAAGCAGACTTGGTTGACCTCACGCACTCCTCCACCTCTCAATCTTCTTCTTTCGGCCGCTGCCATCTTCACCTGACGGCACCGTAAGGAGCTGGCCTGGAAGACAGGGCAAGAGCGGGAGGGAGGGACAGACACTCCCGCATCTCAGAGGTCATCAACTGGGAGAAGCATAAAAAAGCCGAGGGATCAATTGGGCACAGCTCAAGGTTGGTGTTACGCTGGAGAGAGACTTTGGTGAACGCTGCAAAGGTTGAGTGTAAGAGCGGATTATTACTGCAAATATTGGTGGTCTGATTGGAAAATTTTTAGATAGTGATTGAAACGATGAAAGCAGGAGTCTTACATTAGGTTCGGTAGGAGCGGATTTTACCAATGATGTTGCTGGTACTATTGTGCGAAATTTTTCAGTATTGAATGGAAAAAGTACAATTCGCAGAGCTTTATGGTGGTGGGAGCCAATTATTATTACAAATATCGCTGATACTCCAACAATAACATTTAGATGCAAAACAGACGACAAAAGTGGAATAGGTACTCAATACTTAAACTTTTTCATCGCCGCGGGCGAATTTAGTGGTCTTCACAGCTGCGTCAGGTGATACGATACGGTTATGCAAGTTATATTATTTGACATTTGAATTAACTATCGTTGAAACATGTTCATTTATCACTAGGGTCAGACACTGCAAAAGATTATACAACTGGCAGATATCTGGTGAGGGAATTCTTGTTACGAAAACGTTGAACACACAGATACCTCCTCCCATTTCAACCAATCATTACCGAAGTGGGCGGCTATCTGTACCAGGGTGAGCTAGATCACAACAATCGTCTTTTCCCTTGCGAATGCTATAAGTAGACAAAGAATCCTTAGATAGTTATAGTTAGGAAGTTTAAGCCTCTGTTTCCGAGCAGAACGATATCACAGAGGAAAGAACAAGGGACATATAGTATGCCAAGAGAAACGGGGAACCCATGCCCGAAGGTGTTCCTACACAGTATCACCGCGCGTGGGAACAGCAAGTCGGGAAAGAAGAGGAAGAACAGAATAAAGCACGAGAAAGTAGGAGTATGAAATCGGGAAGGAAGTAAAGTGGGCACAAAAGAGAGATGTCCCGAAGGCCTAGCTAATGGCAGAGGTAACCTACACAGGCTCCCTGAGGTTGCCTGGCCCGAAAAGAATCCTTGTGGCAAAATAACAGCCTGGTAAGACAAGCATCGGTTTTTGTAGGAATACCATTATTTTGAGATATTATCACGTGCACCAGCCCTTACCAAGTTAGGCATTTTTGGACTGACAAGCGATGGCTCAAGAAGGAAGAGAAAGAGTTTGTCGAGAGAAACGTGGAATCTATGTCACGGAGGGTTCCAATACTGGACCTAAGTGTATGGGAAAAATCAGGAAAAAAGAGGAAGAGCAGAACGAAGATTGTCAGTCGAAATACAATTCTTTGTATGTGTTGATGAGGGGAAACAGGTGTTGGCCCTGTACATTGAAGACAAAGATCGAGACGACTCTTGAAGACGTTCGGGAACCGCTGGTTTATATAGCAATGCATCATGTTTGCTCTAAGGAATCAAATAGTGTGAAACATCCTCCACGGAGGACACGGCATAGATAGCTTTAGGTTGACACTGTAATACCTATAGCACATATTTGTTGATGTTATGTATCGGGCACTTTCTGTGAAAAGTGATGTTTACTTCAAACACGGTATGGGTAACATGCTATTGTTATCATGTGAGTTTAAGCGCATCTAATCCCTACAAAGTTTTTTCGAGAAGAAGAGGAAATGCTACAAGGTATGCAGAGAGAAGCGTGGAGGCCGGGTGTTCCCATATTGAATCGACGTGCACGGGAATAGCAAATCGGAAAAGAAAAGGATGAAGACAACAAAGCATTAGCAGAAGTAGAAAAATGAGGCAAACTGAGCACAAAAGAAAGGTGTCCCGAGGGCCTAGCTGAGGCTTGGGTAACCTCTGTATTGTTTTTAGAGCGTCACTTTTCATAACATAGGTTAGGATGGGTAAACCTAGCTAACCTAATATTTATCCTAGGCTTCCTGAGGAGGGCTGACAGTAGCTGCAAGATATGGCATGAATTTCGGTTTTCGTAATTCTTGAATTATTACAAACTAACCGCAAAGGTCAGCGGCAGCGCACGGTAAAAAAAGTGTGACGTATGATGCAGAACTGAATAAAAATTTGTGAAAAAAAATTTGAAGATCATTCACGCGAAAACTTATTAAGTCGAAAGAACTTTGCAACAAATCCATGCTGGTATTTATGAGCACTATGCTCTCCTCCGGTATTCACCAACACTAAATTCAAAGCTGAGTAGTCCTAGAAAGTATAACAAAATCTACACAAACAAGTGCAGCCTGCTCTATGCGAAAACCGTATATACAAAAAACTGTGCCTAGGTATTTGATAGTCATGCATATTTCTATTATACGCTATCTCTCTGTAGGCTACACCCAGATGCTTCCTTCAAAGCAATAACCTCTAAGGCGAAATAAAAACTACAGCAAATGCACGTTGTACTTCACATTAAAAACTTAACCAATCCTACGACACCCACAACAATTAAGCAGCAAGTGCTAAGCCCAGTTTTTCGAGAGCGCTACGCAGCTCTTTCTCTCCTATAATATCCTACAGAAGCGATGCGAAAAACCCAGAGATATTTAGACGTTTGACTTCTTTTTAACGAAACAGTCAACAAGTTAGGAGGAGATGGTGCGGACCTGTGTGGCGGTACCAGTTTTTGTGGGGCGTCTCATGGTGGGTCCGCACCGTTAGCCCGGCGCTTCCATCGAACAGCAGAACGTTCAGTTCCGTGCGGCCTTCCGAGTTGATTGCATCCAAGCAACGGATTTCTTGGAGTA
>LQNS02277602.1:6463831-6476111 GCA_001587735.2 Parhyale hawaiensis
CTCCAACCTTCCTTTGATTACTGCCATTGATTGGATTCGTGACAGATTCGTCAAGTAAGAAGGGTAAAAGCAACTAACTATATTAACGTTGAAAGGGGGTTAGCTGGGTTTACCTTATCGGCTCTTGTGGCTTGTATTGAGCGCAATAGATGTTGCCTGAAAGTCTACGGTTTATTCATTAAAGCTGATTTTGATAAATTAACATTTTTATTTTTCGTTCATCGGCTAGCCGTTGTTCTACTACTAATTCTGCTATTCTTTCAGTAGCTAATAGGCTATAGTTATTGCCCACTAAACTTCACAGAAAACTATTTTGTCTTCGCTCACGAAATATGCGAGTCTATAGTTTCGTACCAATTGTTTCTAATTTTCCTGAATAAAAGAGATTCAAAGCTTTAATTTACGATACATTTTTTCGTATTTTCAAATACTTTCGAAATTCTTCCACGACGACTCGTGTCGTCGTCCGCATGGTAGTTGATACTGATGCCATTTTCAGTCTGATAAAACTCATTAAGCTGCATACTGAAATATTTTGTTCAAATCCGTTCGGATTACTACGAAATATTAGGAAATAAATGGTCTCCCATGCATGCGTACTGCAGTATCATACAGAAAATTATCCCGGTGGACCAGAAATATTAATAAACAATATTTCATTTTGCATAATGAATTATTTTCATCAAAATCGATCCAGTTTAACACACAATATGAAAGAGAATTATCAACAGTTGTTTAATGAATTAGTTGAATTATTATAATGCTTCCTGTTCAACTCGCAACATTCCAAGAAATATTTCACTGAAAGTCAGTAAGAAGCTCATCTCAATACCAACCTATTTCTAAAGTTTTTCTCCGTTTTGTTTGTGACTTACTGTCTATAGAAAAATTCTTCTTAGCACACTTGCTGTAAAATTACCCTCGCAAGTGCTAAAATTTCACGAGAATCCCGCGACTTGTGATATTTTGAGAACAATAATTATGGGATTTTTCTCTTGGAGAAGAAGCTTTGAAATCGACACTGCCCCAAAATTATGGGAGCATGAAACCTTCTTTTGCTCTCCACACAAGAACTATAAGGCGAGTGGAGAATTGGTGAAGAAGTAAATTGGTGCCGGTGACTGGCAAGCCGTCCTTGAACCTCCTCGTTCTCCACTGATATGATTGCTGATTGTGGAGATCATCACGCACGCACGTGCAGCTGTGTAAAAGTGTTAATATGGACAATAGTTGTACGCAATAGCTGCTAATCGATGTGAAAATCATACGTTACTATGGACTAAAGATGGACCGAATATTCGCATTCGCGAATATTCACATGGTTTCCAATATTCGCATTCGCATGTAGACATGCGAATATCTAAGCATATGTATATAGAAAGATAGAGATTCTCTGAAATGGTAGAAGATGCAACTGAATACTTATCTGAATCTTTCTCAGTTAGCTAAGTCATATCTTGCTTGTCCGCCAGCTAGTGTTGCGAGTGAGCGTCTTTTTAGTGGTGCCGGCCTGGTAGACGATGAAAAACGAAGTAATGTGACTGGCGAAAGAGCAGAAAAATTGTTATTTTGAAGTTCAACCTGCCAATAATAGAATTTAACTGTTAGATACTTGGAGTACTATATTAGATACTTGTATTAGCAACACCAATAATGGCTTGCATGCAATGTAGTGAATCTAGCCAATATACTAGTAAATAATTAATCCTCTTTCAAAGGACGGTGGTTGGGGAAAGATGTTGGTGGGATGCATGTAAGAGCGGGTCCTTGTCCCGCATCTGGAAACAAAGAAAATTTAATGGATTTTAATTAGCTATTCAATTTTCTATGGCTAAACTCGTACAATGAATTCCAATTTCAAATAGTCCACTCGAGTCAACACTCCACTCTCTAGCATCCAAAAAAAGTGCCATATTACTTGAAAAATGAAACTCTGACTAAGTCGAATCGACATTATGCAGCAAAACTGAGTTCTTGGAAATCTCACTGGTATTCGGTTATAAGTCAGGACCTGAAACTTAACTCAAATCAACGGGTTGAAGCCAGCGCACCTGTCTGAAGTTTCCGACCAGTCAAGGCTCGAAAGTTTCACTTTATTGCCCATTCCAAAGCGCCTAGGGGTTAAATTTCCTAAAATCCGATTCAACGTGTCGAAACCGGCGCACCTGTTTGAGTTTCGAAGACGTCAAACAGGTTTGGGTTCATTTTGTCGCCAAGGCTATGATACCTTTTGCCGAGGCCACATATGCAATCGCTCAGACAACTTGGAGCGAGGATGAGGAACTCACTCATCGTCGTGAAATTTATTTCAACTCGGTAGCATAGATACGTTGGCACGAAAGATATGCGAGCTGTGCATGCTCACAACACATTGCTCCTGTGAAAGTATAGTGCAACCCAGCATTATATGTTGTTCAGTTTATATTTAGCGGTACTTGCGTAGTGGCAAAATAGAGGAAGAGGTTACACAGATACAAAGTTAACACGGACATACATTATGTTACTTATATAATATATTTATCCGAGTAGCAGCGTGGTATTCTAATATGAACTTTAGTTGCACTCCACAATCAATATGTATATCAGTCACAGTCAAATGTTAACAATAAATACTGCACTGTATATACGTACATGCAGCTGTGTGTTATCTAGCATGGAGGAGACACTTCCTAAGGATAACAAATTGTCCATGTGTATGTCATACATTATGTTATAAAAAATATCTATATATACTTGAGGAGGCATGTAGTAGTGCATGTAATACACAAACGTTACATTAAACCACTAATATAATCGGCGGATGTTTTTGTACTGTAAATTCCTATATCGAAGACACATTTTTACCTGTCTTTGTGCAGCAATCGAGTTCGGTAAATGGTTGACATTCGAACTAATTCGTTAATTTTTAGGGTGTGTTTTTTGGCGGTATAACTTTTAAGTAATGTAAAACTGGCGTGCATATGTTATGTACATTAAGAATTACAATAAACTTGTAAAAATTAGTGATGAATAAGTTCATCACCTTAATTGTACATAACTTAAGTGTATTTCTGTGTTATTCGAAAATAAAACCACGGGTTTAATCCGCTCACAAAATACGTAGTTCGCTGGCAGCGCTTCATAAATGAACTGAGGTACAGCATCAAAGCGTAATTATTTCATTGTACTTTTTATTTACTATAACACGTCTCAAGTAAATTTATGGAATGTATTGTGAGTTCTTTTTTTAGTCACGATGAAACCACAGCAAGACCTTGCAATAAAAAATCTAAATTCAATTTGCAAACTTTAAAATAATTTGAAAACGGTTTGTTTTGTTTTACCGACATCAAACCACAAGTACCAATGAATTAATAGCTAATTTCAATCTTTTCGCTATTCACGCGCAATCATCAGACTTCAAAGCGATCTCGAAGTGTAATTTGGGTGAGATCAAATTAATTTTCAAGTTTTTTATTTTTTATAATAGAAGCATATAAACTGCTTTGGATAATCCAATAAAAAGTACACCCAAATTTTGCCTGACATTTCTAATTATTTATATACGATACATTAGACGCAATAATAAAACGTCCAGTTAAATTAATTATTTATCGTCCCACACATAGGGTCAGTTGTCTATAGCTCAGTTTTCATTCTGGAACTTAATCTTCGTTCAATTAAACAATTTTGTCGCCAATCCACTTAATTATTGTTTTCGCGCAGCTTCAATGAGGAGATACGCTATAAATCCGCTCAGTAATTGTTACTAATTGATGTACAGCAACAGTGCAAGTGTGTACAATTCGGTAAGGTCTACAACCTTTTGTGTGGCTCCTGGACGGCACATCCGGTATAAGGGTGATCTGCATGTACGTACAGCTGCTGTTAGATCCGTGTACGTTTACTCTATCCGCTGAACTCGGGATCTGCTATGATATTGACAACAGAATCGGCTTGTTTTTTGGATCCGCTAAGATATATTCAAAGAATCTGTTTTTTCTTTGAACCACTGGGATATTGGACTAAATCTGATGATTTATTTTTCGAATCTGCTATGATATTGGCAACAGAATCGGCTTGTTTTTTGAATCCGCTAAGATATATTGAAAGAATCTGTTTTTTCTTTGAACCATTGGGATATTGGACTAAATCTGATAATTTATTTTTCGAATCTGCTATGAAATTGGCTACAGCATCTGCTTGTTTTTTGGATCCGCCAATAGATTTTGGTTACAGAATCCACTAACTGTAGGTTCGTTAAGACCCTGGCCAGCTAAACCACTGATTCTAAATCTTCCTATATGCTTATTAGATCATCCACTGACATACTGATTAAGAATCCACTGGCTCTGCTCTGCAGAGAAATTGGATAAAGCATTCACTGACTGAGGATTCACTGAAATTTTGGTGAGAGTTTCCACTGATTTTGGATCCACTGGTGTACTATTTAGTGAATCAGCTGAGATCATGGTTGGATTATACGAGTATTCTGCTTCCAATTTGCTGAAATTTAGGTTACAGGCTTGAATGCTTCGGGATCCACAGACAATATTTGTTGCACGATACAATGGTTTAGGATTCACAGTAATAATTAGTTGCAATATGTTTCAATAATTTAGAATCTAGAGCGATAGCAATTACATGATTCATTGATTTAGGATCCACAATGATAATGGTTACAGGATCCAATACGTCCGGATCCGCAGGGATATTTCTTTCCACGATTCCGTGATGTGGAATCTACAGTGATATTTGTTCCAGAACTCCGTGATGTGGGATCTGCGGTGATATTTGTTCCAGAACTCCGTGATGTGGGAACCGCAGTGATATTTTTTCCAGGATTCCGTGATGTGGAATCAGCACGGATATTGTATACAGCAGCCACTGGTTTTTGCGTCCGCTTAGAGATCCATGCGAGCTGTTCTGCCACTGCATCCGCTGGGCCTGATATCCACAGCAGAACCTCGACACAGGAAGTTTCTAATTGTAAGATGGTGTGGGAAGGTGCAAAACTGAGTTGCGTCCTCCACCGAGACACAGTAGCGGCCGTGGTTGTTCCTCTCTCTATTTGCAATATCTCCATATACCTTCATTCCTTTCAGTGCTTAGAGTACGTCCTATTAGAATTATCCCCTCTATTATGTCTGGTGTCTTTTGATACTTATTATTCCTTTCGTTGATTACGGATTCTCTAAATCCTTTTGTCGGCATCGTTGCTTACGGTATCTCAAGCTAAAATGATCCCTTTTGCTGCCGTCGGTAACTCTAGATGCCATTATCCCTTTCGTTAGCTTATGGCATTTCCTGGCAGTTTTGCTCCTTTCGTTACTGAGGTTGTTTTCCGGTGTCATCACAAGTGGCACACTGAGAAAAATTTCGATACACGTAGGTGTTTAATGGCGTAGTTTGGTGTGTCATCGCAGCAGACAGATATTAAATATATGTCAGTCAGAAAAACATATTTCCGCAAAAAGAAAGTGAACAATAGTTTTGTAGCTTTGTTAGCCGTGCGAAACGAAACGCGGTTACTTACTAACACGCAGATCGCTATTGTTATTCTAAATTTCATCTTTCCAGGTGCATGAATTTTACCTGTTTTTGATGCATCTTGGTGCATCATTGGCTTTATCCCAAAACCGAAACACCTAAGTGCATCAACGTGACCAAGTGCATCATAGGGCCCTATATGCATCATCATGATGCACTGTCTCTTTATGATGCACTTTCGTGTTTCGGTTTTGGGACAAAAATGCACGTAATTTTGATGCACTTGAATGCATCAAATATTCCCTCAGTGGAAACTGCTCTATACAGCTAGTATATAAAACTTCCAAACCACTAAATCGCTTCTGTCTTCTGTCTTGGAATTTGCCGATCCATTGTTATTCCTAAGAGAAAGGCAAAATTATAAAGACTTCGCGCATATACGAGAACAACGTCGTAACTCAAAATATAGGAAATTTGAGTTATGACAACCATGAGAATGGCCGTTTCTTGCTCTATATTGAGGTAAAAACGACACATTTCTACCTGCAAAACTCACCACTAGAGGGCAGTAAATGTCACTGTTGCGTCGGCCTAGATGTTACCCACCCTTGGTGTCAACAATGGCATATCTCAGTTCCTGTTCAGCTGTCGTAAGGGAAGGTGCTGTGTGTTGTAAAGAAAAATGTCATAGTTTATTATGGGTCAGTATTGGTGATATTATGGCTGTTTAATATCAAAATCCTCAGTCCTGTAAAATTACCTTTTTCTGAGTTATGTTCTTGCATATGAGCGACTTAATCTCACCTTTCTCGTAGTAATAACCCTGTATCGTATGTAATAAACCATAAAGCGAAAAGATACAGTAAATTAGGTTAAAAGAACGTAAAAGAACGTGCAAGAGCCAAGTTGCAGCAGGCATGACGCTAAACGGCATCGAAAAGTACACAATTTTGAAAAATATTTGACATTTTGGCAAATGTCCGTAGTCTTTCGAAACCAGGCATGCATTTAAGTATCGAAAAAAGTATTTGTGTCGACCATTCGAATGTGTAACTGGATACGAAACTCGGCCAAATATCTAAGCGTTGATGATATGTCATATTGGAGGAAAAATTCATTTGCATTTAGATAACAATATGAGCATACGTTATATATATATATGTAATGTTATATGTATACTAGGCGATAATCCTAGCTTTCCACAACTACTATTGATACTATATAGGATGAGCATCATATCTTTCCCAGATCCACAAACATTTATGACGCTCGCAAACCAAGCACAGCTGCAGTTTTTGGCATGCTACTACTAAGTACCTATATCGAGATCTAGACACTTAATTTATACATAAATGATGACAATGACAAACCTGATTTTTCCACAGCACTCATGTCTAAATTTCTATAACTAAACAGGGAAAAATTTTATACTCATATACATGTCTATACTTCTAGTAACCTCTGCCTAGGAGGTTATGTTTTTGTCGGGTGTGTCTGTTTGTTTGTTGGTCTGTCTGTGTATCAGTTGGTCTGTCACCAAGATTACTCAAAAAGTTATGAACGGATCCTTACGAAGTTTACAGGGATTGTTAGGCATGTTAACAGTAACAGATGATTAACTTTTGCTGTTTGTTTGTCTGTCTACCTATTTTTTCTTAAGGCCATAACTCAAAAAGTAATGGACGGATTATCATGAAATTTATATGTCTTGTTAAGTATGATACGAAGAGCAAATGGCCAAATTTTGGGGATGAGCTGTTGGTTCGTGCATTTGTTTGTCGCTATGTTGGATTTTATGCTTGTTAGCAGCATAGCTCAAAAAGTTATTAACGGATCTTCATGAAAATTACAGGAATTGTTAATACTATCAAAAGGCACAAATGACTAGACTTTGGTGTTGATACGAAGAAAATTGTGGTTTCAGAATTTATTTGAATTTTCCGTTACCGTTGCCTTGCTTGGTGGAGGTATGCGCTCTCAGAGTGCTCTCTAGTTTACATATGCATCATATTGGTCCGAGAACATAAGTTTACTTAGAGAGTAAAAAGGAAAGCGTACACACACTGAAGTCTTTAACTTTAAAAGCCCCAAAAACTTTGAACTGTGAATTGCAGCACAAAATACCTTACCACGGTCTACAAAGAGTGCCCGAGATTCCTTATCAAATATTGAAAGCGTGGACTGACTCAAATGTGCACTAAATAAGAATGGTAATGTAGGAACCCGTCTTGCTAGAAGGTATCCACTCCGCCCAGGTCAGGTCATGGGCACCACACTTGTAACGTTACGTGCTCTGGGTCGCCTGCGGACATGGGGAGGTAGACACGACTTACTGATCTCATAGCACCAATTCGTAAATAGGACTTGCTTGATCTGGTGGTTAATGAACAGATGAAACATGGGGTGCTTGACTGATTTTTGTATTGACAGAAGTACAGATAGCTGCCTCGCCCTTAAAATCACCGTTTCGGGTACACCCCTGCCCCATAAATCGGGTAACTCGGGTTAGAAACATCGGACCGAAATTGCTTAATTCGAAAAGTTAGGTAATTACACAAGGATTCAAAAGATTGGGTCAGGTTAGGTAGGCAAGGTCTGGTTTTCTCTAAAACGAAATGGGACATACTAGACTGGGTGGTTGATAACCCAGTATGTAACACTTTAGTCCTGTGCAACATAGGGTGCCTGAGTGAGATTGGTACTGAGAGAAGTATGTGACTTATAAGACAAGGGTGGTGAATAAGCAAGTAATATATTGGTAGTGTGCAACATAAATCTGGAGATCAATAAAGCAACACACAATCCTATTTATATTTCAGTATTCGTAGGTCATACATTATATTTACGATTTTACGTATTTATATGAAGGGGTCATTTAGGACTCTGGTTTTAGATATTGAAGCTCTGTGGACTCAGCGTGCACAAAAACTTACATGTACGTATTTTGCGCCATCGGTGATGTATAAGGAAAAAAAAAAAAAAATGAACTCTACGTCGTACATCGGATCGGCTAACCTGGGCTCGAATTCATGTATAATCTTATCGCCTTTTTTTCGTTACAGTTTTTCTCGCTCTTCACCGTTATATGAGGGCTTAACGGCCAAGTGTAGCCACCCAGTTATTGTAAGCCTTAAGCTTAGGGACCATATCACCATTTTAGTTGCTGAAATGTTGATATAAATACATTTGTAGCTATTTCGAAAGGCCCGTAACTTTTCATCATCAAGGCTGTCTGCGACTATATGGTGGCTGTAGCTGAAAAAAGAGAGAAGGTCACGGCTTAAAATTTTCGACCTCAAGAGCTCCTGGAGACAAATGCATGCGAAGAACACGTCTTGCACGACCGGGTTGGTTAGCAAGAAAGAGCAGGGCCACAAAAAGGCCGCGCCCAGCATGCAATTCAGACGATAATAATAAATTATACTTATAGTTTCTCAAAGTTGTAATGAGGAAGTTGCTGGAAATATAATGGACCTAAGGTTTTTTTTGCGAGTTGTTCCAAATGAAAAAAATAAAATAAAAAAAGACAGTCACTGATTGTCTTCTGAAACGGAGGGTGATTAAGGTCATATCTCATTGCTTGTTTTTTTTTCAAAACGGGACTGTACCTCTGGGTCAGCTATTGCATACATTTGCATCCATTGAAATTGAAATAAAAAAAGCTGTACCGCTCGGTACACATGACAGATCAATCAATGAGAATTGGATATGCGCTCGACAGCTGAACAGGTGCAGTTTATTTCAAATAATCCTGCCACATCTGCCATTGGAGCAAACAGAGCAGTACACGCTTCACCTGTGAACACCTGTGCTGAGGCAGCCCTGACTCCACCGGCTCCATGACATGGAAGATAGCACCACCTCCACCACTGTGTATGATAGCGGTCTATCTTACAGAGCCTCTAAATTAAAAAAAAAGCTTTTATTGTCATTTGGGATAGTACAAATGCGATTACAGAAATCTATTCGTGGTTAATTAGAAGAGTGAAGACTTGGTCACAGAAACGTCTTTGGGCCCGATTCAGAAGGGTACAACTCAGTGTCAAGGAAATCCTTGTCCCGATGTGCTGCATGGAACACTACAAACCCAGTCACAAGGAAATCTTTGCCCCTATGTGGAACACTACAAACCCAGTCATGAGGAAATCTTTGCCCCTATGTGGAATACTACAAAGCCAAATACAAGAAAAATTTTGGCTGCTATTTGGAACAACACAAACGTATTGTCACGAGAAATTCTTGCTCACGGTTTGAGAGAGTAAAACGCAACAAAGAACTTTGGTAGCATTAAGGATGGACAAATATCTGCCGGGTGTTCTTTATATTTCACTAATGACCATGTTTTCAAATACCGGACATTAATACGAAACCAGTGCAGCAGCACGCATGGTCAGAAGACAGGTATGCATATAGCTAGCATCCGCAAGGTCGCTCGATGCGACGCCTCCCACAGCGACCGCAGCCCATGCAGCTCACGCACCGCCGTCGCAGGTATGGTGAAAGCGCTGACTGGTGCTTACCTGTACGCTGGAAGTTACCTGTACGCTGTCACTGCAGTGCTGGGTTTGTTGTGTAGCGTTGGATGATTATTGGATGGTTAATTTCGCGAGTGGTATAACCCCGTGAGTTTCATTAAAGGAAGGAATGCAAACATGCAATTCATTATTGGCTTCAGAGGAACGTGTGAACATATGAAGCAAGCATTCTTTTAAAATCAAATTAAATATTATTTATAGATAGTATGCTTGACACAGTCGAAACCTAAATCCTTTGGAGTTAACTGATAATTTAACCCCTTCATAAATTTTTAGTTATATCTACCAGAACTTGAACGTGTAAATGAACTTCAGCATTTGTACAATTAACTTTACAATTACAGCTGAATTCAGTGTAACAGTATGTCCCCTGCAAGACGTTATTTACGGGGAATATTTTGAGTTTTTTCATGAATATATGATGACCTTTGCTTACGCAATCTCTATCATGACGCTGGGAAATGATAGCTTAGCTTCACAGCAGTTGAAGAATTTATGACAAAAATTCTTTTATACTTTAGACAGACGCACGTTCAAGTGTAAACTACACACCTCAGTGCAGGAGACGGACGGAGTGACGAGATGCCTCCGTGTGAGGCATTATTCCTACGATTGAAATTAAATTGAAGTTCACTCCATAAAAGTTTGAAACTTTAAATTTCTGCGTATAAGTTTGGTGTATGAAGCGACAGCCAGACATACGGCGAATACTGAAGCTGCACATGGAGCGGTAAAAGCATCCAACAACTAACGCTCTACCACAAGCTGTTCGTAATGATCTTGGATACAAGCGATCCACTAGTTGCCAAGCATGGCACAGGCAAGTGTATAGAACTATAGCTCCTCTCGCGATGCTCAGTCATCCCTAAGATTTGCGTACGCGTCGTCGTACCGGTATAGTCATCAGCGCATGCACCTGCTATTTTCGAATAATAGTCGGCTGCCTTGAGGTTCATGGGTGACTTTTAAATAAGATTAAAACAGCGCGTTGGTTTTTTTCCTTATGTATATATATGTATTCAAAGATTGGAGGACTCCCAGGCTGAATCATGTTGGAGGTAAAAGTTAGAACGCCTTCTGGGTTTCAACTTTTACCTACAAAATATATATATATTTTTGGCAGTGATCGTGTATTTTAATGTCGAGGTCACTTTATGCAATCGCACTCTCACCTTGATGCGAGGATGTGCAGGCCGCACATCAGCCCGATGCATATTTATCCAAAGTCGGTAGCATAGATATGGTAGCATGAAGTTATGAACGGCGTGCGTGTGTGATGCAGATCGTAGCTTGAAATTGTGCATGCGACAGAAATGTGTAGCCTTGGCGCAACAGGTACCTCAAGAGACACAATACAGTCAAATATAATGAAAAGTTGGAAATATATTGTGCATGCATTGTATATTGTTACACTCCAAGCCCTAAGCTACTCCTCATTTTGCAGCTTGTTTTATTATGTTTGAGTACATACCCAGTAAGGCTTGAATAGTGCAGTGAAAGTTTTGGATCTTGTATATTTTACCATAATGTTTACTACAGAATCCTCAAAACGATTCTTCATCAATCGGGCAGCCGGAAGACAACTTAGTACCGGACTGTATTATAAACATAGGTTTACGTTATCTATATTTCATTTGTTTTTGTTATCATTGCCAGTACTTTCTATACTATACCTTTATTGGATATAGTTATCAATATTACATCTAGTAACTGACAGTGTACTAACTCTTACGCCACAATAAGGTTTGTGAGCAAGATTCTACTTCAAGGAATTTGTGACACAAGGTCGTAAAAAATTAATTTCACCAGTCTATTTTAGAAAATCGTGGCATATCTTCCAGCAATGCAAACATCATTGTAAATCTGTTCATCTGTTTGTCGCTCTGCCATTTTTCTACCACTCTTGAAGTATTTTCATAGATTGTATGCGTTCAAGCAATCTCTTGATAACTTGGACACGGCTGAGACAATGAGGATTATAATGAAATTTTCTGACCACTTAAGCAAAAATAATACTTGTGGGGCAGTTTTTGGCAGCACGGGAAGTAGGTTGGCAGCTTTGCCAAAATGGAATTGCCTCCACTCCTTTTTTTTTCTACATTTTAAACTGATAAAAGAAAAAAGTACAAGGAGGTTCAATGTATCATCTTAGCAGTACCTCGGTTATACGAGCAGAAACAATGAAGAGGAGTTAATGCAACAACGTCTGTACCAGCATCTTAAACGGTCGGGTGCTCTAGTACTCAGTATGGGCTCACCTATCTACAGATGTGGTG
>LQNS02277602.1:6490813-6519749 GCA_001587735.2 Parhyale hawaiensis
CTACATGTGCGTCAAGGTGAACACCATCGCAATAGCGGTGCATCTTACGTGGTGGTGGTCTTAGCACACAAATGGAGAGTCCACCTTTCGCTTTCGAACAAGGCAAGAGGATATATGTAGACGGGCAACTTGGCAATGTTTTCTGGTTTCAAAATCGATTTTTAGACGATTCAGAGATTTTCTTTAATATGGAGCTCCAAATGAGGTTCAGATGTTGCAATTAGGATGTAGTTTCAATAACATGCGTTTCTATTTCAAGTAATTAATACGGTTAGTTTATTCAAATTGCCTGCCATTACTACAACCACATTACTAGAACCAGTTCTGTACTCCTAACCTTAACAATTTTAGCAGAGCATCATTGAATATAAAACTTATGGATTTATTTTTCAAGTCTCATTGATGTCGTTCTCTACGATAGGTTAAAAGGATAGAATGTTTGCTTGTGTTTTATCGACGTGTGGGACACGACAGAACTAATTAAACAATAACACAGGACGGCTCAATCGAGCGATGAAATGGCCGATGCGTTTCGCTCATCTGACCAAGCATTTATATGACGTTTGTGTATTGTATACCTACCATTTCTTTATTATTATTGTATCAAAAGAAAAAGTGCTTCTCTTAAGATTTAGCGTTTTCTATGTAAACAATCACTGAAATAAGACATTCCATCAAACGAATCCTCACAAATTGTGCCAGGGTACTGATTCAGTGTTGAGATTAATAATGCAGTAGCTAGTATTCTCCTAGGCTTACCGCCGCACCCACAATAAAGTGTGACCCAAGCAGCGAGGCTCGGTACTGTCGCCGTGGGCCGAAAATTCTTGGTTTTGAGTGTGTGGCGCCAGGGCTATCTAAATAAATACCCACAAAAATCGTAAGATTGCTCGGTTAAATGAAAGAAACCTCAGCCATCGTGTCGCTCGACAGCGCAGTCTATTTACGTACTGTCGTGTCCGACGCTTCGTAGGTAACTTAGAAAATATATCTAAACTAGAGTACTCTGAGAACTCATACCCCCGCCAAGTAAGGCAACGGTAGGTAAAGAAAAATTCAAATTGGCTCTGAAACCATGATTTAGTTTGTAACAACTCCAAAATCTAATCATTTGTGTCTTTTAATAGTATTAACAGCTTCTGCAATTTTTTTGCAGATCCTTTCATAACTGTTTGAGTTTTGCTGCTACCAAATATTATGACAAACATACGTCAAGCATACAAACGAACCAACCGATCTGCACCAAAATTTGGTCACTCATATCTTTTAACATTAGCCTACTAACAATTCCTGTAAGTTTCATAAAGATTCACTAAAAACTTTTTGAGTTATTGCGCTAACAAACAAAATCAAACGCAGCAACGCACATACGAATGAACAAAGATAATCACAAAAATTTGGTCATTTAGCCTACTCTGTGATATACCTAACAACTCATGTAAATTTCATAAAAATCCGTCAATAAATTTTTGAGTTATGGCATTGAAAAAATGAGGAAGACAAACAAACAAGCAAACGGATGGACGGATCTTCACCAAAAGGTAATCATCTGTTCCTCCTAACATACCTACCTAACAATCTCTGTAAATTTCATCAAAATCTGTCCATAACTTTTTTCGTTATCTTGGTAACAGATAGACAGACAAACCCGACGAAAACATAACCTCCTTGGCGGAGGTAGCCAGTTCCCACTGTTAACCTTTCATAGAAAATATCACTAAGATCCCGGATGATAAATCCCCAAGTTTTATATCCAGTGATGCATTATTTTCCAAGGTTAGGAGTGTAGGACTGGTTCTACTAGTGACATCACAGCTTAGGCAGATATTTTACAGACAAATGGCGAGCAATTATGAGTACCAGTAAGGATTTAATGTTGAATTTAACACATCACTTCTCCAAAAGTAAGCATTCCCGATGGGTGTGCTTTATAAATTCGTGTTCAGTGCATCAACATCTATTAGAATAACGATGTATGATTGATGTCTCATTTAGAGTTTGGGTACCTTAATAGTAAAAGTGTAACAAAAAATTATTGGAAAATAATATCTTTCAATCGCATAGGCTAACAGGCAGAGTCGAACTGCATTCTGGTACGATAGGCTAGGCTATAACAATTTAACATAAAATTCAGACGACTGCTGCCCATAAATTTCAACTCAACGTATTATTCTCTCGAAGAAGCAACCATAAAATAAGCGGGCTTACGTGGGGAAAAGTAATAATTCAACTTTTCGTTCAGAATGTCATTTTAAAAAATTGTTCCCTAGCCTAGTTAATTGTATTCCATTTAACTAAATACTAAATTATATATTTTGCCAAGTGTTACTTTCAATAAAATTTAATCAAAATTAGAAGCGGATGTTACTGCCAAAGATCGTGAAGACGATTTTTGAACGCATCGACAGGCTAAAGATTGACTTCCCTAGCAAGGTGCACCAGCCAGCTGAGTTGTCACAAGCCCAAAAATGTCCAGTCCAGCACCACATTCTTTCAAAGATACCAAGCAATCGCCGTAATCCTTTATAATCTTATGTTAACATCCCGGGCGAAGAATAAGGTGCAGACCTGTAGACTGCGCTCAGATCAGTGATGTAGACTATGGCTGAGCAGGTATTATTTTACTTTAACTTACAAACGATTTTCATGATTTTTATTGTGTTCAGTATGTAAATTGGGTCATTCATTTACATACCTAAATAATGTTTTCGTCGCAAATGCTTAGTTTTCGAGATATTTGACTTGGAAGTTCCTATTGTTTCCCTATGGGAGAAAATTACTCAGAGAAAATAACATCGGTTAGGCTAGGTTGTCTTCAGTATTTTAATCGAGTCAATTGAAGAAAATTTACGGGAATATACTTTTTATCGCCAATCCCTATCTATCAAGTTATAGAGCACTTTCTGTAACATTTAATATATTACATATGATTTCAGTTCATAACACTACACGCGATTCGCGCGATCAGCTGCTTCGATGTAAACAAACCCATTTGCGCTTCCCGCCTAAACTTCAATTTTCAAACATGGATTCGTGTGCATTCGATTATTTTCCTGTAAGTAAAGAATTTCAGAGTGCGATAAATAATTTCATCTTTCCGAAAACACCATGTTTCGTGTACACACTGCTCTGAGGTTGCCAAGAAATGGTGTGAAAATGTTTACCGTCAGGCAGTTCACTCCGAGGATGCCGTTAGGTAGTAGGCTATACATCTTTTACAGATCTTAATTAAACTCGTATCTCTTCGCTAATCGCTTTAGTGCCTAACGTTAGTTAACATAATCTTGAAAAGATGTCACTCGAGCATAGTTCTCGTTTGCAGTAGAACCTTAACGAAAAGACAAATTTCCAGAAACATTCCACTTCCGTCACGTTGTAAAAAAAACTTCTCTGCGCTTGGCAACACTCGTGCCTCATTACAAGAGTGTTGCCATATACAGAGAGTCCTGCTATCATCTGAGGGAAAATCAGTCGGAGCCAAAGCTGCGATTACACAACTGAAGATTTATCTCCAATGAATTGGCTCATGCTATTTTCATGCTTTTTGGAATCATCAGGACTCTGTTGTATCATTAAATTTAGTTAAAATATGGAGTGGTTCGATTCCTTGAAACTCTTAATTCTGTAGAGGATCTTGCGGTGTTGGAATTTTCGGCCACTCTCGAATGCAGCAATTAATTATTGAAATAAGAACAAGAACAAAAATTGCATTTGAATGTCAAAGAGAGACGTTCTTTCTTCAAAAATAGACAGCTATGATAAGGTTCTTATTTGAAAGCTATTTGGAAATTTAATACGTCAATGACAGAGTCCACTTGTTTAAAATTTTGTTGTAATAATGAAAAATTACGTGGAGGATGAACACTAAAGATGTAGAGCTTACACGGGCAGTTAGTCTGTCAGTACACCACTTAAAAATCATTTGTGTGCCTTAAGAACATTAACACTATTATATCTCCTACTAACGTAATGACAATAGCTCAAAGAGGGCCGGGGCGTAAGTTCCGGTGTCTCTTTGGGAATGGGCCGATTGTTTCGTCTACTGCCGCCTATCTAATCTAATCTAATCCTACCAATAACACCGTTATTGTTTATACAGAGATACTACTGTTTTCCGTAAGACTATCACTACTGTTATTAACACTATTATTTCCCCGTGGGAAGACCGCATTTATTATTACCTCTACTATTTCCCGTAGAAATAACACCATAAATTAGTATGTGTTATGGGTGACACTATTTCCTGACCGTTTATTTTTTTACCCTTATTTTGCTCAGGCTGTACCGTGAGTGCATGGTACATAAAATGTTTTTTTTTTCCTATGGTTTTCCTATGGGAAAAATAACCCTTATTTGTGTAGAGGTTACACGACATGAGAAAGAAAGGGTTAAAGAACGTCGAGCTCTTTACCGGGAGATTGAAACACTAGTTCCTACGAATAGCATTGCAGAAATAACAATGTAAGGGCACTTGTCTGACGAAGAGGTAAGGCAATGCTAGTTTTTCGAAAAACCTGCATTTGCCTTAGATGGTTTCAGGTTAAATTCGCTACTAGAAAATTAAGAGAGTACATTGAAATAAAATTTACCTGAATGATTGAAAATATTATAGCGGTTTTGGCTACTCTACAAACAGTGTTATTCGTAGTTATGTTGATGTTATAGTTTATTGTCGTTAGTGGTTTGCAACCAGAGTTGCATCGATGGAGTCAGAGTCAGATATATTTTGGGGCCAGGAGTCGGAGTCAAAGTTGGACGTTAGCTTGTCTCAGGAGTCGGATAAAAATGGGCCTACTTTGCTTAAAGTGTCGGAATCATAAGAAGTCGGAGATGTGCTGGGTCCAAGAAGTCGGGGTCGGATCCCGCCTGGAACCAGAAGTCGGAATTAGATTGTAACTATCCGACTCCTCCAGCCTAGTAACAACAACACTACACTAATCGTCAGTTCCAATAAAGTCATTCCAGCTTGTACCCGAAGAGGTGCAGTCACTATGCTGCAAGGAGGCTTATGTGTTCAAGCAACAAATGCTGAGTGCTATTGCTGACTAAGCAGTTTTTTTAAGCTTAGAGTGGCCGCTCAACAGGTCTCTGCTTGCAGGAAAGAGTTCTTAGTTTACTAATTTTGGAGCTTAGGCAGGAAAGAAAAAACAACAACTGAAGTATGCGAGAGAGACAGGTTGTACAAGTGGTTATGAGCTGCAGTGCTGAACGTGCTAGTTCACAGTAATAAAACGCACTTGCAAATGATCAGTTGTGTTAAAAAGTTAAAAATATAATTCGAAGAGCTAAGTAGTGTAGTATATTTCACTGAAAAAAGTGATACTTTTCTGGAGGCGGTTATTTTTAGATGATTGGTAGTCGCTTATTCATTCGAAGAATGATAGTGAAATGTCTAATAAAATTGCGCCTTATGTCTCCCCGAAAAAAATATGTTGATTGCACGTTTACTCGTTTAGATGAACTGTCTTAGCTTGTTATGTAGAGGAATATTACAAAATGTGTAGAAGCGCCATATATTTCACATATAAAAATTGCATTCAATCTAAGGACAATTAAGGCACGTTCGATTGAGCGCCGAAGTTATGCCTTCGAGGCTTCACTTATACGAAACTTCAAACCGAAGCTTTGTCTCTGTGAATCGCGTTGCAAGTGTTAAGAGCAGCACGATTACGTTGAGCCTCCTGAAAAGTCTGTGTTGCCACGGTAAATCACGGAGCAAGATTGAGTTTTTCCGGAAATCTCATGGGTAACTGATTAAAAGTCAGCACCTGAAACTAAATTCAACGGATTGAACCCTGCGTACCCACCTAAAGTTCCGAAGAAGTCGTGCCTAGAATGGTTAATTTCGATCCCCAATCGAACGTATCCTATACTTATAATAGACTCCACTTGATGAAGCGCTGCATGAGACGGTTTAATATTACGAATTGGCCAAACTTTTTAGCTTTTCGTTGGTTGTGTTTTTCAAATACAAACTGTAAGTGACATGGCAATAGCTCATAGAGGGCCGAGGCGTAAGTTCCGGTGCCTCTTTGGGAATGGGCCTCTTGGTTCGCCTACTGGCGCCTATCTAATCTATATAAAGTTCTCTCTTTAGCTAAGCCCTTATGGCAAGCCAAACCAGGTTGGTAATAGCGAAGTTGTTTATGCTGCATCAAGGGCAGGGTAGACTGATGTCATGCGAAGCAACTTCAGTGGTCGGCACAGCCAGAGCTGGCCAATTTGATGATAGATTAGATTAGACTAGATAGCTGGCAGTAGACGGACCAACAGACCCATTGCCAGAGAGTAGCCAGGACTTGATTACGCGCCGGCCTTCTATGAACTATCGCTATTCTATGGACATTAGTTAGTCATGTGAGGAAGACCAGAAGAGGAGAAGATAAAAGTGAGTCAGGGAGTTGATCGTGCAAGCACTGTTAATAATTACGGCAGATTCGATGAGATCGGAGACGCCGCATATATTCAGGCATAAATGATAATGGATTAGAGTGATCCCTGAAACTTGGCCGACAAAGTTGGGTCAACAGCCACCACATCGAGGGCACTGCAGATGTACCACAAAAAGTAAGGGCCACCGAACCAAGGACTGGCCAAAATTCTTGCACGCGAACCAATTTTAGGAATCTTTCACGTCAGGCGGAGGCTACTGCAACAACCAAAGCAGGATGCCACACGCTTGGGCTCGCGTGCATCGCCACAGTCTAGCAAGGTCATCTGCTCGCAACTATCAGGGCCACTTGTTATGTGTGGCAGCATATTGCCGGTCCCGCACCCGCGCCTGCGCAGTATCCAGCGCATTGGCAAGAAATCTACCCTCAGTACAATGTAGCGTTAAGTAAAGTAGAAAATTTCCGATACGTACCCGCGGCTGCGCAGCATCCAGCGCATTGGCAAGAAATTACTATAAAATAAAGTAGAAAATTTCCGATCTGTGCCTTCGCCCGCGTAGTATTTAATACCCACGCAAGATATTAGCAGGTTCTGATGGCAGATGCTGAAACGCCTTGTCTTACAAGCATTGTAACAGTACAGCTGCCGACACGAATACAACGCTATAACTGCTGAAGTTTTACATTTTTACTCTTTGATTCAACAACTGGATATCAGTTTATTATTTAGGTATACATACTTGGGGATGCAAACCACAAACCACTTGGATCATAACTTCATGAATCTCAGTATAAGCAAAAGACAAAACGTGAGCCCTGATATCTGTACTTCTTCAGGAAACTGTACAGTTACGTTACCGTAACTTTACGAGGCGATTGTGCATCCGGCCCCGGGATGTTAACTGGGTGTGTAAACTTGCAGATATCTGGTGTGCGTCCCCATCCATGAAGACTGCAGAAACTAGGCAAATAACTTGCATTACATGATATTACAGAGTCAAGCAGAGTGCAAATTTCTAGTCTACAACCCAACTAGAGGCAAGCATTACAAAGAAGCCTGTACACAAGGGGTGCGTGACGTTCGCCCCCACCTGGACCGCGCCGAAAATCTTCAAGGTGTTCAAGGTGAGGTTGGTACCGGAGCCTGCAGTCACCAGTACACATGATGCAACAAATGGGAATTTTCTGAACGTATCATGTTCTTCAAGCAGCAAATGTGTCGTCTGCATCAACGTCTCTAGAATCCGTACAACAGTCAAGAGGTTCTGGACTATACCACGCAGTAATGAGTTCAGAGTGCAATGCAGTTGGTCTGGTCCCAGTACGTGTGTCAATATCTTCGATCGTTTTGTCGCGTTCTGGCTAACACAACCGTAGGAGCGTCTACCGAAAGGTGGATAAAATGTTAGCCGTATGTTTCCGGCAGGTGGCACTGGTAAAGTTTTAGATTTCTCTGCACATTCAGATCGAACTAGAACTGAAAAAGTTGCGTACTTTTGAGCTGATTACAAGGAAACAACGAATCATATCGATAAATTGGTCAGCATACAAAGGGACTCTTGTGTGAACATGACTTTAGAGTGGCCATTTATCGGCATTTTACTCGTCCTCTGAAACTTCTTTCGTAGTGAATCCCTTATATTTTTTTCGCCGAATAACACGAGTTTGACTACAAACATGTTCAAGAAATGCTAGAACGTAATATCGTTCAGCCTGACAGGAAGCGCGCTACAGGCAAGAACATGACTTTGGACAGGGTCTCAATGCTGAATTCTAAAGCACATTTAGGAATAAGTGGACGATCTGGGCTGTTTAAGACTAACTCTAAAGCATCAATTTTCGTAGGACCAGCCTTATTTGAAATGCGACCCCCTGATGCGGACCTTTTCGACTGCAAAAGGCTACAAATCAGCGCAAGGACTGTGCAAACTGTGTTCAGAAAATAACACGAGTTCCACTTGTACAGTCTTTGTAGGATTCACGTACTACTGCCCTTCATCGCAGGTCAGCAGTCGACTAGTAAATTCATTTACATAGGCGTTCATCGACATCATATTATAGCGCATAATGCAATTTAAGAGGAGCATGGACGCGAGACCAATGTGTTAAGGAGTTAAGTATAAGTAATATGTTATTAGTCAGATACACTCAAGTCGAGTACACTAGAGTAGTGTTTCCCAACTTCCATATAAATTATCCCAGAGGAATAAAATACCTACATTTTTTGGGGTAATGGTTGTATGTGTACATATAGTTATAAAGAGCCAATAACGGGCTATATGACCCGCTCAGTTCATCATATAACCACAGAAAAAAATTGCCGAATATGTGTAGATATGTTTAGTGGAGTAATTTACAACAATGGAAGGGCTCTTTAGGTTAATTACTGTGAAAAGGTTAGGAAACACTTCACTAAAGCATTGAGGACTGTAACAGATATTATATCGTATTAAATACTCCACGTGCACTTCATTCTTTCATCCTTTAAAACCTATGCAATCAATGAACAATTCCTGGACACAAAAAACAGTAGTATAAAGCAGCGTATTTCCGGCTTATATCCACGCGTCCTAGCAGCGATGGAATAATTGGTATTTTCAGTATATTATAGTATAATATTGTATATTATTATTATATATTATATAATATTATATTTTCAGTATATTAGAGTCCATTACCAATCGATATTCCTATTGGTTAGCGTTGTATTGGAAATGACGTCACTGACACCATCGTTACAGCCGGTCGCTCCATGTAGTACAAAATTGCTGCAAAGAATTGGTTTTAAATATACAATAGAATGTAGACGTTCTTTTCATTTTAATATTACTCATCCAGTCGCTTAGTGTCGGTGTCTGTGAAGTTGGTATTGTATTCTTTTGCGCGTTCCGTGTTCACCCTCGTAGGTCTGCAGGCGTTCAAATCAGCAATGAATGGCTTTTGGAGTGATTCTTATTAGCGGAGCTTTGAACGACCTGAGGTTACTTAATGCTCCACTTAGGTTTCTACTATAATTATAGTAAATTAACTGGAGTTTGTCGTGCAATCTCTGTACGTAGCATGCCATTTGCAACTCGAACGGTATCAATACGACATAACTCTTATTCAAACATTCAAAATAAGTGTAAAAGTTTTCTTTTTACCGTTCAGATCAATAGAGCAGCTGTATCAGCATCAGTTCTCATTAAACAGAACTAGTGTGAGTGACACGATCGCCCTATAGGAGGCCTTCAGCACCTCGTATATCATCGCTATCAGAGATAAGCCAGGAGAGAGGACTCGCTCCAACCTTCCTTTGATTACTGCCATTGATTGGATTCGTGACAGATTCGTCAAGTAAGAAGGGTAAAAGCAACTAACTATATTAACGTTGAAAGGGGGTTAGCTGGGTTTACCTTATCGGCTCTTGTGGCTTGTATTGAGCGCTATAGAAGTGGCCTGAAAGTCTACGGTTTATTCATTTAAACTAATTTTGATGAATTAATATATTTATTTTTGATTAATCGGTTAGCCGCTGTACTACTAATAATTCTGGTACTCTTTCAGTAGCTAATAGGCTATAGGTATTGCCCACTAAATTTCACAGAAAACCATTTTGTCTCCGCTCACGAAATATGCGAGTCTATAGTTTCGTACCAATTGTTTCTAATTTTCCTGAATAAAAGAGATTCAAAGCTTTAATTTACGATATATTTTTTCGTATCGTCAAATACTTTCGAAATTCTTCCACGACGACTCGTGTCGTCGTCCGCGTGGTAGCTGATACTGATACTATTTTCAGTCTGATAAAACTCATTAGGCTGTATACTGAAATATTTGTTCAAATCCATTCGGATTACTACGAAATATTAAGAAAAAATGGTCTCCCATGCATGCGTACTGCAGTATCATACAGAAAATTCTCCCGGTGGACCAGAAATAATAATAAACAATATTTCATTTTGCATAATGAATTATTTTCATAAAAATCGATCCAGTTTAACAGGCAATATCAAAGAGAAGTATCACCAGTTGCTTAATGAATTAGTTGAATTATTATAATACTTCCTGTTCAACTCGCAATATTCCAAGAAATATTTCACTGAAAGTCAGCCATAAGCTCATCTTAATACCAACCTATTTCTAAATTATTTCTCGATTTTGTTTGTGACTTACTGTCTATAGAAAAATTCTTCTTGATAGCACACTTGCTGTAAAATTACCCTCGCAAGTGCTAAAATTTCACGAGAATCCCACGAGTAAGACTCGTGGTATTTTGTGAACAATAATTATGAGATATCTCTCTCGGAGAAGAAGCTTTGAAATCGACACTGCCCCAAAATTATGGGAGCATGAAACCTTCTTTTGCTCTCCACACGAGAACTATAAGGCGAGTGACTAATTGGTGAAGAAGTAAATTGGTGCCAGTGACTGGCAAGCCGTCCTTGAACCTCCGCGTTCTCCACTGATATGATAGCTGTTTGTGGAGATCATCACGCACGCACGTGCAGCTGTGTAAAAGTATTAGCATGGACAATAGTTGTACGGAATAGCTGCTAATCGATGTGAAAATCATACATTACTATGGACTAGAGATGGACCGAATATTCGCATTCGCGAATATTGGTTTCCAATATTCACATTCGCATGTAAACATGCGAATATCTAAGCATATGTACGATAGTCGACAAATTTGATAAAAATGACGTTTCGGGAAATGATAAAAATGACGTTTCGGGAAAGATCAGATTCCCATCATCAGAAATTCGAATAAAATGCTAGGATATAAAGGAATGATCCCATATTTGCTTTGTAATATTAGCTCTACTTCAATCTAAGCATATGTTTATACAAAGATGGAGATCATCTGAAATGGTGGAAGATGCTCGCGAATATTTATCTGAAGCTTTCTCAGTTAGCAAAGTTATATGTTGTTTGTCCGCCAACTAGTGTTGCGAGTGAGCGTCTTTTTAGTGGTGCCGGCCTAGTATACGTTGAAAAGTGAAGGAATCTGACTGGTGAAAGAGCAGAAAAATTGTTATTTTTGAAGTTCAACCTGCCAATAATAGAATTTAACTATTATTAGATACTTGGAGTACTATATTAGATGCTTGTATTAGCAACATCAATAATGGCTTGCATGCAGTGTAGTGAATCTAGCCAAGCTACTAACTAACTAATTAATCTTCATTCAAAGGGCGGTGGTTGGGGAAGGAGGTTGCTGGGATGCATGTAAGAGTGGGTCCTTGCCCCGCATCTGGAAACAAAGAAAATTTAATAGATTTTAATTAGCTATTCAATTTTCTATGGCTAAACTCTTACAATGAATTCCAATTTCAAATAGTCCACTCGAGTTAACACTCCACTCTCTAGCATCCAAACAAAGTGCCATATTACTTGAGAAATGAAACTTTGACTAAGTTGAATCGACATTATGCAGCAAAACTGAGTTCTTGGAAATCTCACTGGTATTCGGTTATAAGTCAAGGCCTGAAACTTAACGCAAATCAACGGGTTGAAGCCAGCGCACCTGTCTGAAGCTTCGGACAAGTCAAGTCTCGAAAGTTTAATTTTATTGCCCATTCCAAAGCGCCTAGGGGTTAAATTTCCTAAAATCCGATTCAACGTGTCGAAACCGGCGCACCTGTTTGAGTTTCAAGGACGTCAAACAGGTTTGGGTTAATTTTGTCGCCCAGGCGATGACACCTTATGCCGAGGCCACATATGCAATTGCACGGACAACTTGAAGCGAGGATGAGGAACTCACTCATCGTCGTGAAATGTATTTCAACTCAGTAGCATAGATACGTTGGCACGAACGATATGCGAGCTGTGCATCCTCATACCACGTTGCTCCTGTGGAAGAATATTGTAGCCCCGCATTATATGTTGTTCAGTTTATATTTAACGGTAGTGCGTAGTGGCAAAATGGAGGTAGAGGTTACACGGATACAAAGTTAACATGTGCACGGACATACATTATGTTTCTTATATAATATTATATTTATCCGAGTAGCAGCGTGGCATTCTAATATGAACATTAGTTGCACTCCACAATCAATATGTATATCAGTCACAGTCAAATGTTTCAGTATACACTGTACTGTATGTACTAACGTACATGCAGCTGTGTGTTATCTAGCATGGGGAAACAAACACTTCCTAAGGATAACAAATATTAAATGTGTATGTCATACATTATGTTATAAAAAATATCGATATATACTTGAGGATGCATGTAGTAGTGCATGTAATACACAAACGTTACATTAAACCACGGATATAATCGGTGGATGTTTTTGTATTGTATATTCCTATATCGAAGACACATTTATACCCGTCTTTGTGCAGCAATCAAGTTCGGTAAGAGGTTGACATTGGCACATATTCGATAATTCTTAGGGTGTGTTTTGGCGGTATAACTTTTAAGTAATGTAAAACTGGCCTGCATATGTAATATACATTAAAAATTACAATAAACTTGTAAAAATAAGCGATGAATAAGTTCACCACCTTCATTGTACATAACTTAAGTGTATTTCTGTGTTATTCGAAAGTAAAACCACGGGTTTAATCCGTTCACAAAATACGTAGTTCGCTGGCAGCGCTTCATAACTGAACAGAGGCACAGCATCAAAGCGTAATTTTTAATTTTACTTTTTACTTACTATAGCACGTCTCAAGTGAGTTTATGGAATTTATTGTGAGTTTTTATTTTCAGGGACGATGAAACTACAGCAAGACCTTTGCTACAAAAATCTAAATTCAGTTTGCAAACTTTAAAATAATTTGAAAAGGGTTTGTTTTGTTTTACCGACATCAAACCACAAGTACCAATGAATTAATAGCTAATTTCAATCTTTTCGCTATTCACGCGCAATCATCAGACTTCAGAGTGACTGCGAAGTGTAATTAGGGTGAGATCAATTTAATTTTCAAGTTTTTTATTTTTTTATAATAGAAGCATATAAACTGCTTTGGACAATCCAATAAAAAGCACACCCAAATTTTGCCCCACATTTCTAATTATTTATACGCGACACATTAGACGCAATAATAAAATGTCCAGTTAAATTAGTTATTTATCGTCGCAGACGTCGGGTCAGTTATCTATAGCGCAGTTTCATTCTGGAACTTAATCTTCGTTCAATTAAACAATTTTATCGCCAATCCACTTAATTATTATTTTCGCTCAGTTTCAATGAGGAGATACGCTATAAATCAGCTCAGTAATTGTTACTAATTGATGTACGGCAACAGTGCAAGTGTGTACAATTCGGTAAGGTCTACAACCTTTCGTGTGGCTCCTGGACGGCACATCCGGTAGGGTGATCTGCATGTACAGCTGCTGTTAGATCCGTGTACGTTTACTCTATCCGCTGAACTCGGGATCTGCTATGATATTGGCCCCAGAATCGGCTTGTTTTTTTGGATCCGCTAAGATATACTGAAAGAATCTGTTTTTTCTTTGAGCCGCTGGGATATTGGTGATAAAATCTGATGGTTTATTTTCGAATCTGCTTTGATATTGGCCACAGAATCTGCTTGTTTTTGGGATCCGCCTATAGATATTGGTTACACAATCCACTAACTGTAGGTTCGTTAACACCCTGGCCAGCTAAACCACTGATTCTAAATCTTCCTATATGCTGATTAGATCATCCACTGACATACTGATTAAGAATCCACTGGCTCTGCTCTGCAGAGAAATTGGATAGAGCATTCACTGACTGAGGATTCACTGAAATATTGGTGAGAGATTTCACTGATATTGGATCCACTGGCTTACTGTTTAGTAAATCAGCTGAGATCATGGTTAGAATATACGAGTATTCTGCTTCCAATGTGTTGAAATTTAGGTTACAGGCTTCAATGCTTCGGGATCCACAGACAATATTTGTTGCACGATACAATGGTTTAGGATTCACAGTAATAATTACTTGCGATATGTTTCAATAATTTAGAATCTAGAGCGATAGCAATTACATGATTCATTGATTTAGGATCCACAATGATAATGGTTACAGGATCCAATACGTCGCGATCCGCACTGATATTTTTTTCCACGATTCCGTGATGTGGGATCTACAGTGATATTTGTTCCAGAACTCCGTGATGTGGGAACCGCAGTGATATTTTTTCCAGGATTCCGTGATGTGGAATCAGCAACGATGTTGTATACAGCAGCCACTGGTTTTTACGTCCGCTTAGAGATCCATGCAAGCTGTTCAGCCACTGCATCCGCTGGGCCTGATATCCACAGCAGAGCCTCGACACAGGAAGTTTCTAATTGTAAGATGGTGTGGGAAGGTGCAAAACTGAGTTGCGTCCTCCATCGAGACACAGTAGCGGCCGTGGTTGTTCCTCTCACTATATGCGATATCCCCGTATACCTTTATTCCTTACAGTGCTTTGGGTACGTCCTATTAGAATTATCCCCTGCGTTATGCCTGGTGTCTTTAGCTACTATTATTCCATTCGTTGATTACGGTTTCTCTAAATCCTTTTGTCGGTATTGTTGTTTACGGTATCTCAAGCTAAAATGATCCCTTTTGCTGCCATCGGTATCTCTAGATGCCATTATTCCGTTCGTTAGCTTACGGTATCTCCTGGCAGTTTTACTCCTTTCGTTACTGAGGTTATTTTCCGCTGTCGTCACAAGCGGTACACTGAGAAAAATTTCGATACACGTAGATGTTTAATGGCGTAGTTTGGTGTGTCATCGCAGCAGACAGATAAATATATTTCAGTCAGAAAAACATATTTCCGCAAAAAGGAAGTGAACAAAAGCTTTGTAGTGTTGTTAGCCGTGCGAAACGAAACGCGGTCACTTACTAACACGCAGATCGCTATTGTTATTTGAAATTTCGTCTTTTCAGGTGCATCAATTTTACCTGTTTTTGATGCATCTTGGTGGTAGTAACCGAAACAGGGTTTTGGCTTTGTGTATTCACGTAGTTGCACTGGTTCACGTAGTATCCTGGGATATACGTAGTAGTACTACGTGAAAGAGAAATACTACGTGAAAGCACAAAGCCAAAAGGGACAAAAATGCTTGTAATTTTGATGCACTTGAATGCATCAATTATTCCCTCAGTGGAAACTGCTCTATGCAGCTAGTATATAAAACTTCCAGACCACTAAATCGCTTCTGTCTTGGAATTTGCCGATCCATTGTTATTCCTAAGAGAAAGGCAAAGTTAAAGACTTCGCGCATATGCAAGAACAACGTCATAACTCATAAAATGGGAAATCTGATTTATGACAACCATGAGAATGCCCGTGTCCTGCTCTATATTGTGGTAAAAACGACACATTACTACCTGCAAAACTCACCACTAGAGGACAGTAAATGTCACTGTTGCGCCGGCCTAGATGTTACCCACCCTTGGTGTCAACAATGGCATATCTCAGTTCCTGTTCAGCTGTCGTAAGGGAAGGTGCTGTGTGTTGTCAAAAAAACGTCATATTTTATTATGGGTCAGTATTGGTGATATTGTGGCTGTTTAATATCAAGATCCTCTGTCCTGTAAAATTACTTTTCTGAGTTATGTTCTCGCATATGAGCGACTTAATCTCACCTTTCTTGTAGTAATAACCCTGTATCGTATATAATAAACCACAAAGCGAAAAGATGAAGTAAATTAGGTTAAAAGAACGTAAAAGAACTTGCAAGAGCCCAGTTGCAGCAGGCATGACGCTAAACGGCATCGAAATGAACACAATTTTGAAAAATATTTGACATTTTGGCAAAAAATCCGTAGTCTTTCGAAACCAGGCATACATTTAAATATCGAAAAAAGTATTTGTGTCGACCATTCGAATGTGTAACTGGATACGAAACTAGGCCAAATAATTAAGCGTTGACGATATGTCATATTGGAGGAAAAATTCATTTACATTTAGATAACAATACGAGCATACGTTATATGTATGTAGTGTTATATGTATACTAGGCGGTAATCCAAGCTTTCTACAACTACTATTGGTACTATATAGGATGAGCATCATATCTTTTCCAGATCCACAAACATTCATGACACTCGCAAACCAAGCACAATTGCAGTTTTTGGCATACTACTACTAAGTACTTATATCGAGATCAAGACACTTCATTTATATATTAATGATGACAATGACAAACCTGATTTTTCCACAGCACTCATGTCTAAATTTCTATAATTAAACAGGGAAAAATTTTATACTCATATGCATGTCTATACTTCTAGTTTCCTCTGCCTAGGAGGTTATGTTTTTGTCGCGTTTGTCTGTCTGTTTGTTTGTTGGTTTGTCTGTGTATCAGTTTGTCTGTCACCAAGATTACTCAAAAACTTATGAACGGATCTCTACGAAATTTACAGGGATTGTTAGACATGTTAACAGTAACAAATGATTAACTTTTGCTGAAAATCCGTTCATTTGGCTGTTTGTCTGTCTACCTATTTTTTCTTAAGGCCATAACTCAAAAAGTAATGGACGGTTTATCATGAAATTTATATGCCTTGCTAAATATAATACGAAGAGCAAATAGCCAAATTTTGGAGATGAGTCATGGTTCGTTCATTTGTTTGTGGCTATGTTTGATTTTATGCTTGTTAGCAGAATAACCCATAAAGTTAGGTATGGATCTTGATGAAATTTACAAGATTTGCTATTAATGTTGAAAGACATGAATTATTAAATTTTGGTGATGATCGGTTCATCTGTTTGTGTTTGACTTATGTTTGTCTCAATGTTTGTTAGCAGCATAATTCAAAAAGTTATTAACAGATCCTTCTGAAAATTACAGGAATTGTTATTACTATCAAAAGGTACAAATGACTAGACTTTAGAGTAGATACGAAGAAAATCGTGGTTTCAGAATTAATTAGAATTTTCCGTTACCTTTGCCTTGTTTCGCGGAGGTATGCGCTCTCAGAATGCTCTCTAGTTTGCATTTGCATCACATTGGTCCGAGTACATAATTTTACTCAGAGAGCACAAAGGAAAGGGCACAAACACTGAAGTCTTTAACTTTAAAAGACGCCAAAACTTTGAATTGTGAATGGAAGCCCAAAATACCTTACCACGGTCTACAAAGAGTGCCCGAGATTTCTTATCAAATATTGAGAGCGTGGACTAGACTCAAATGTGCACTAAATAAGAATGGTAATGTAGGAACCCGTCTTGCCAGAAGGTATCCACTCCGCCCAGGTCAGGTCTTGGGCACCACACTTGTAACGTTACGTGCTCTGGGTCGCCTGCGGACATGGGGAGGTAGACACGACTTACTAATCTCATAGCACCAATTCGTAAGTAGGACTTGCTTGATCTCGTGGTTAATGAAAAGATGAAACATGGGGTGCTTGACTGATTTTTGTGTTGACAGAAGTACAGATAGCTGCCCCGCCCCTAAAATCACAGTTTCGGGTACACCCCTGCCCCATAAATCGGGTAACTCGGGTTAGAAACATCGGACCGAAATTGCTTAATTCAAAAAGTTAGGTAATTACACAAGGATTCAAAAGATTGGGTCAGGTTAGGTAGGCAAGGACTGGTATTCTCAAAAACGAAATGGGACATACTAGACTGGGTGGTTGATACCCAAATATGTAACACTTTGGTCCTGTGCAACATATAGGGTGCCTGACTGAGACTGGTACTGAGAGAAGTATGTGACTTATTAGACAAGGGTGGTGAATAAGCAAGTAATATATTGGTAGTGTGCAACATATGGTGCTCGACCTATTTTTGTGTTAACAGATCTATTGAACTACGACATACTAGGCTGGGTCTTTGATAAACCAGTGTCTTACACTATTGGGAGGGTGGAACTCAGGATCCTTTATTGATTTAGGTGGAAATAGACGTATATATAATATATATGCGACTTACAAGACTGGTTTGTTACTGAACCTGTCTGTAAAATGTTTGAGTGCATGCAACTTTGGGTCAACGACTTATATGTGTTTTATTACAAGTAGCCATAAACGATTTATATGTCATTGTTTTCAGGTAACGGAATAGCTGAATATAATAGTAAATGGGAAGACATCAACACGACGCAAAACACCAATTGACAAACCAGTGCTTAATACTTTAAACTTTTGCTGCTGATACAACTAGGATTATATTTCTGTTAACAAAAGTTCGCAAGGAGCAGACATAGTTATTTCTGAGTATCCTGTGATAGCAAACACATCAATAGGTCTGATAAATCTGGGGATCAATAAAGCAACACACAACCCTATTTATACTTTGGTATTCGTAGGTCATACATTATATTTACGATTTTACGTATTTATATGAAGGGGTCATTTGGGACTCTCGTTTTAGATATTGAAGCTCGGTGGACTCAGCGTACACAAAACTTACGTGTACGCATTTTGCCCCATAGTTGATGTATAAGGAAAAAAAAATATGAACTCTTCGTCGTACAACATCAGTTCGGCTAAACTGGGCTCGACATTCATGTATAATCTTATGGCCTTTTTTTCTTTACAGTTTTTCTCGCTTTTCACCGTTTTGTGAAGGCTTAACGGCCAATTGTTGCCACCCAGTTATTGTAAGCCTTAAGCTTAGGGACCATATGACCCCTTTAGTTGCTGAAATGTTGATATAAATACATTTGCAGCTATTTCTAAAGGCCCGTAACTTTTCATCATTACGGTTTTCTGCGACTATATGGTGGCTGTAGCTGAAAAAAGAGAGAAGGTCACGGCTTAAAATTTTCGACCTCAAGAGCTCCTGGAGACAAACGCATGCGAAGAACACGTCTTGCACGACCGGGTTAGCAAGAAAGAGCAGGGCCACAAAAAGGCCGCGCCCAGCATGCAATTCAGACGATAATAATAAATTATACTGATAGTTTTTCGAAGTTGTAATGAGGAAATTGCTGAAAATATAATGGACCTAAAGTTTTTGCAAGTTGTTCCAAATGAAAAAAATACCAATAAAAAAGACAGTCACTGATTGTCTTCTGCAACGGAGGGCGATTAAGGTTATATCTCATTGATTTTTTTTTCAAAACGGAACTGTACCTGTGGGTCAGCTATTGCATACATTTGCATCCATTGAAATTGAAATAAAAAAAGCAGTACCGCTCGGTACACATGACAGATCAATCAATGAGAATTGGATATGCGCTCGACAGCTGAACAGGTGCAGTTTATTTCAAATAATCCTGCCACATCATCCATTGGAGCAAACAGAGCAGTACACGCTTCACCTGTGAACACCTGTGCTGAGGCAGCCCTGACTCCACCGGCTCCATGACATGGAAGATAGCACCACCTCCGCCACTATGTATGATAGCGGTCTATCTTACAGAGCCTCGAAATTAAAAAAAAGATTTGATTGTCATTTGGGATAGTACAAATGCGGTTACAGAAAACTATTCGCGGTGAATTAGAGAAGTGAAGACATAGTCACAGAAGAGTCTTTCGGCTCGATTCAGAAGGGTACAACTCAGTCTCAAAGAAATCCTTGTCCCGAGCTGCTGCATGGAACACTACAAACCCAGTCATGAGGAAATCTTTGCCCCTATGTGGAACACTACAAACCCAGTCATGAGGAAATCTTTGCCCCTATGTGGAATACTACAAACCCAGTCACGAGGAAATCTTTGCCCCTATGTGGAACACTACAAACCCAGTCATGAGGAAATCTTTGCCCCTATGTGGAATACTACAAACCCAGTCATGAGGAAATCTTTGCCCCTATGTGGAACACTACAAACCCAGTCACGAGGAAATCTTTGCCCTATGTGGAATACTACAAAGCCAGATACAAGAAAAATTTGAGCTGCTATTTGGAACAGCACAAACCCATTGTCACGAGAAATTCTTGCTCACGGTTCGAGAGAGTAAAACGCAATAAAGAACTTTGGTAGCAGTATGGATGGAAAAATATCTGCCGGGTGTTCTTTATGTTTCACTAATGACCATGTTTTCAGATATCGAACATTAATACGAAACCAGTGCAGCAGCACGCATGGTCAGAAGACAGGTATGCGTATAGCTAGCATCCGCAAGGTCGCTCGATGTGACGCCTCCCACGGCGACCGCAGCCCATGCAGCACACACACCGCCGTCGCAGGTATGGTGAAAGCGCTGACTGGTGCTTACCTGTACGCTGGAAGTTACCTGTACGCTGTCACTGCAGTGCTGGGTTTGTTGTGTAGCGTTGGATGATTATTAGATGGTTAATTTCGCGAGTGGTATAACACCGTGAGTTTCATTAAAGGAAGGAATGCAAACATGCAATTCATTATTGGCTTCAGAGGAACGTGTGAACGTATGAAGCAAGCATTCTTTTAAAATCAATTAAATATTATTTATAGATAGTATGCTTGAGACAGTCAAAACCTAAATCCTTTGGAGATAACTAATAATTTAACACCTTAATAAATTTTTCTTAAATTTACCAGAACTTGATTGGGTAAATGAACTTTAGCATTTGTACAATTAACTTTACAACTGCTGCTGAATTAACAGTAAGTCCCCTGGAAGATGTTATCTATTGAAAATATTTTGAGTTTTATCATGAAAATATCATGACCTTTGTTTATGCAATCTCTATCATGTTGCTGGGAAATGACAGTTTACTGGTAGTTGAAGAATCGATGACAAAAATTCTTTTATACTTTAGACAAACGTACGTTCAAGTGTAAACTACACACCTCAGTGCAGGAGACGGACGGAGTTACGAGGTGCCTCCTTGTGAGTCTTTATTCCTACGATCAAAATTAAATTGAAGATCACTGAATAAAAGTTTGAAACCTTGAATTTCTGCGTATAAGTTTGGTGTATGAAGCGACAGCAAGACATACGGACAATAATGAAGCTGCACATAGAGCAGTAAAAGCATCCAAGAACTAACGCTTTACCTCAAGCGGTTCGTACTGATCTTGTTGGCTACAAGCGATCCAGAAGTTACCGGCCAAGCATGGCATAGGTAAGTGTACAGAACGGTAGCTCCTCTCGCGATGCTCAGTCATCCCTAATATACGCGTACGAGTCGTTGAACCAGCAATGTCATCGGCGCATCGCCTGTTATTTTAGAATAACTGTCGGCTGCCTTGGTATTCATGAGCGACTTTTCAATAAGATTTAAACGGTGCGCTGATTTTATCCTTATATATATTTTTTCAGCTGTTGAGGCCACTTTATCCAATCTCACTTTCACAAACTTCATGCGAGGATGGGCAGGCCGCACGTCATCCCGATATTTATTTACCCAAAGTCGGTAGCACAGATACAGTAGCATGAACGACATGCGTGATGCAGATCATCGCATGAAGTTGTGCGTGCGACTGTATTGTGAGTATTGTGTGGGCCAGGCGCAACAGGTACGTCAGGGGACACAATACAGTCGTGCATAATGAAAAGTTAGAAACATATTGTGCATGCACTGTATATTGTTACACTCCAAACCCTAAGCTACTCCTCATTTTGCAGCTTGTTTTATTATGTTGAGTACTTACCCAGTAAGGCATTGGATAGTGCAGTGAAAGTTTTGGATCTTATATATTCTATACCATAATGTTTGCAACAGAATCTTCAAGACAATTCTTTTTAAATCTGGCAGCCGGAAGACACCATAGTACCGAACTGTATTATAAACATAAGTTTATGTTATCTATATTTAACTTGTTTTTGTTATCATTGCCATTATTTTCTATATTATACCTTATTGGATATAGTTATCAATATTACATCTTGTTATTGACAGTATATTAACTCTCACGCCACAAAAGGGTTTATGAGCAAGATTCTACTACATAGAATGTGACAAAAGGTTGTAAAAAATTAATTTCTCCAGTCTATTTTAGAATATCGTGGCATCTTCAAGCAATGCAAACATCATTGTAAATCTGTCCATCTGTTTGTCGATCTGCCAGTTTTCTACCACTCTTGAAGTATATCATAGATCGTATGCGTTCAAGCAATTTCTTGATAACTTGGACACGGCTGAGACAATGAGGGTTATAATGAAATTTTCTGACCAATTAAGCAAAAATAATAGTTGTGATGCAGTTTTTGGCAGCACGGGAAGTAGGTTGGCAGCTTTGCCAAAATGGAATTGCCTCCACTCCCTTTTTTTCTATATTTTAAACTGATAAAAAAAAACATACAAGAAGGTTCAATGTATCATCTTAGCAGTACCTCGGTTATACGAGCAGAAACAATGAAGAGGAGTTAATGCAACAACGTCTGTACCAGCATCTTAAACGGTCGGGTGCTCTAGTACTCAGTATGGGCTCACCTATCTACAGATGTGGTGCGCTATATAGCATGAAAGCAAACACTGAGGAAGGCCTTAGCTTCAAAGTGCCGCACGGTCGAGGAAAAATAAGTGAAACATGGAGTAGCGGTGGAGGTGTCGCTGGAGCGTCCCCGCCTGGAACTAGGGCATGGCATCTGACGCGAAGCCAAGTCATGACGAAGACGAAGTGTTGGCAAGGCGAAGCAGTGAACAGGATGCGAGGACGAAGTCGCCACGTACAGTAGCAAGCGGCAAACACGAAATATCCACATAAAGGCCTGGCGGCAGGAGCCGAAGAAGTCTGGAGAGGGAAAGAGGCAGAAGCGAAATGGCAACAGAACGACGATGAGTGGGATTTGAAGATGAAGCATTCACAAGGTGATAAGGTAGCAGAGGATGAAAATGAAATGTACACAAAATGACAAGGAACCAGAAACGAAATTGAAGTGTCCACCAACAAAAGCGTTTACCGACGAAGAAACATGGGCACACACTAGGTATCGTTTAAAGGAAGCGTTTACCAATGAAGAAGCAAGAAGCAAAGACGAAGTGTCTTCCAACGGTGGAATTTACCGACAAAGGAGCAAGAGGCAAAGACAAAGTGTGCTCCAACGGAGGAATTTACCGACAAAGGAGCAAGAGGCAAAGACAAAGTGTCCTCCAACGGAGGAATTTACCGACAAAGGAGCAAGAGGCAAAGGCAAAGTGTCCTCCAACGTAAGAGTTTACCGACGAAGAAGCAAGAGGCAAAGACGAAGTGTCCTCCAACGGAAGCGTATACCGACAAAGAAGCAAGAGGCGAAGACGAAGTGTCCTCCAACGGAAGCGTATACCGACAAAGGAGCAAGAGGCAAAGACAAAGTGTCCTCCAACGGAGGAATTTACCGACAAAGGAGCAAGAGGCAAAGGCAAAGTGTCCTCCAACGTAAGAGTTTACCGACGAAGGAGCAAGAGGCAAAGACGAAGTGTCCTCCAACGGAAGCGTATACCGACAAAGGAGCAAGAGGCGAAGACGAAGTGTCCGCACAGCGAAGGGCGAGATAAGCAGACCCGACTCCGCTTCAGGTGTTGCAGATCAAAAGTGAAAGCAGCGGAGCGCATCCAACAAAGCCCACACTGGAGCTGCAATTTTCCTCCGGTCGCGCCTCAATCGACGGCTGCAGCCGCTTCTGCAAAAGCCACGACTCGAAAGCCCGCGGCGCCTTACGGTAATACCTCGCGGGGGTCCTTAGGGGAGCTAAAAGTTGAGATTTCGTGACGAAAAGAATGCGTGATGAATGCAAGAGTTACAAGAACCGCGAGACCAGTTCACAGCAGAAGAGTTCAAGGTAACGCCCCTCGAGGTACAACAGGGAAACCAAAGTACTTAATTGCGCGGAGAACTCCAACATAACTAGCACTCTGTACCAAGGGCACTCTAGAGTATTTAACGGCAATGCATCGAAGGGGCCTTCAGGGATTAACAAAATAATAAAAATTCATGGTGAATACAGAGTGATACATAATACTACTGACTAATGTTATCCTCTCAATGGCAGAGAGGATGGGGAGCAAAGGTCGGTACCTCATATTTTGTGACTCTTAAGACAACATCGTCAAAGCTTCTGGCATTTGATTGCTACTGCGAGGGCACTGACCTAGCCAGAAATTGAGAATGGTTGAGGGGAAATTCATCATCACGGATGAGCCTTTCATCATTGGACAGCACCACAGCTTAAAGGGTTCTTTTTGGATCGACTGCAACCACCAGAATCAATCCAAGATATATTTCTCTAAGGCAGTTCTTTATGCTTTTTTCCGACAATGAAAACTTTTTTTGAGAAATGAGAACTAAAAAAGTTATGAGCATTTTAATTTCCTATTTCCCACCTATTTATTAAGAAACTGATATTTCAGTTTTAATGGTTTTCTTAATTTTTTTATAAACTACTGTACCGGTATTTAATAAATGCCAACTCCCTTGGTTATATTTCCGTCTAGCATAACAGTTTCATTAATCTTTACCTGCAATCTTGACAGGGTTGTTCCAGACCTCGTGGGCAGAAATCTGAACAGATAAAACGGCAACTTTAAGTAGGTTGTTATGGGTTATGTTAGGTTGGGTTGGGTTACGTTAGGTTACGTTACACTAGGTTAGTTAGCTTCTTAGTTTACATTAGATTAGGCGAGGTTGTTAGGTTACCGGTTTTTGCCAAACCATCTGAGATTATATTCTTGAGCATCAACAACCTGTAAACTGAAATTTCAATGTTTTAACAAACAAACAGGACTATTTTATATTTCGTTTCTCTAGAATTTTTTTTTTTATATTCTGAAAGATCATAAAGACTTTAGTTTGGTTTGATTCTGGTGGTTGCAGTCAAACCGAAAATATCCGCTTCCAGTACACCCAGACGTTCGAGCTCAGGACACAAGACACCCAAGCAGATTTTCATACGTACACACAGGCAGATTCCTAGAAAAAACCTATATGAATTTCATCGATGTTCGTCCAAGAGCTTCATTGCAGTTGGCAACTACTAGACTGAGCTGAATATAATACATCTGGGAATATATAAATATTTTCAGGAACAGTTGGAACACTTTCAGGGGTACTCAGAACGGAAGACTCTTGCGAGCGCCAACCTAACCCTTCGCATGAGCGGTGTACCTCCGTCCATGGGTTCCTCTATTCTTTTACGTAAAACGTGTCCAATTTCTCCACTTTGACCGATATAATCTTTTCCATTCTTATCAATGAGGCAGGGGGGTGTAGCTATTTCTGTTCTTTCAAACAGTTACTGGTTCTTCCATGAGCTCATTATATTCTTGTGCTATCGTGCGTCTGCTATCGGGGATGGCTGTAGTTTTTAGTTTGTGAGGATATACTGCGATATATCGTAAGTATCCAAAAAAATATCTCCCATCACCAGTGTGTAAAAAATGTTGACAAAAAAGCTCTGATGCTAAGTAAAAATCGGCAATCACTTCCGTCTTACCGAAATCTGCATATAGATCCAATTATACATAAATTTATATAGAGAGTGATCAAAGAATAACACAGTTCTGCAGCATATAGTTACTGGCTAATTAGCTATTGCTAATAGGAACGAAAAAAAAAGAAAGAAGCTGCATATCTTTATAAATAGATTGGGTTCCAAGCCTCACATGTAGCGCAATACACAAGAACAACAAACAAAGCAGAACACGCATATTTTCTCGCCGTTTTTTCAAGGCGGGAGTCACTGACTCCGCTAAGCTACATCCAAAAAATGGAATACCAATAAATAAACAAATTCTTACATAATTTCGGGTGCATTCACCCAAGAGGGAAAGAGCAATCATTTAAGAGCAATCAAATAATAAATTTGTGGTGCTTATGGAATTAGTCTTGCTAAACTCAGCAGGATGTTACAGTTACGCATCACGCGTTCACGTTCGGTTACTGTAATAAGGCAACACCCAGGCACAACCAAAAAAAGCAAACGAAATGATTCTGTATGGCCATGATAAATTGATTCAAAGTCTACAGGGCAAAATATCAATAGTATAACACCCATTGAGCCATAAGATTTCCACGAAAGAAAGGAAAAATGGAAGAAATTGGTAGTTCGAGGAAGGAATATTTTATATCGTGGACGCAAAGAGCATCTGGTGAGCTCAACCTGATACAATAAGGTGCGTTCACGTCCTGATTCTATTTTATGCAAGACGCATTTTTTCAAGTCTCTGTTTGTACAAAATCTTCCACTAGATATCAGTTTCGTTCTAATTTTGAAATGTAGACAGTGAATCTCAAATAGAGTTAGGCAGATTAAGAATTCGAGGAGCGCAAAACAACGGAATAGTAGGGAGAGCAGAGCACGTGTAGATAGATCACTAAGCAGGCGCTGCAGCACGAGCCCACAGCCGTGTGGGGGTGGAAGGTACATCGGTTTACATACAGCGCAGTTATTGCTACCGCCTGCTTCCCACCTTGTCCTTGTCATATTATTTGGGAAATAATTTGACATTTTCGAGAATAAAGGTTAATAATAATTATTAAGGTTATTAAATCTTAATCTAAGATTGCCAAGATTTTACCAAGATAATGATGGCCCAACACTTTAAATCTTCCAACAAATCATTCCACATGGCAATAATGTAATAAAAATATTAAGCCATGCCGCTTCGAATAAGGATGGCGTTCCCATCGTATAAGAGTTCACATCCAATCGGAAATTTATAGGCGATTACTGGATGTCATGCGAAGCTACACTCTCTACGTATCGGATATTTGCTTATGCAATACGGGCTGCATCCTGATGTTCTACATAGCTTTCAAAATAACAGAATTAACAAGTTCATTGAGAACTCTCGGCATTACAGTAACAGGTTCACCGGTTAGCCTACTTCAGTTCTTGTTAAACACTAGAACGCCTCGTGGGGTAAGACCATCCATCACCTGCGATAAAGGAGGGGATGGAGAGGTTGAATGGTGCTGAGTTTTGGCACTTTTCATATCAAGGGCAGCCCCCTGGATACCTCCAAGAGATTGTGATGATAGTTCAATTGCTTTTGCAGTTTTTGGGTGGAAAGACATACAAATATGTATATAAGTAATAATTAAATACTGTATATAGATATAGAGACACATATAGAACGTAAACATTATTACCTCTCTCACTTCGTTCGCGGGTGATAAACGTCGTTGCACTGGGTGTGGAATCCAAACAGATATAAGTAGAGGCCATGTAATATAAAAGCAATGAACTCAGTCAGCGCATGCACACAAGCAGCATTCACAGATATGCTCTAATATTGGAGAAAATTATTAATTTGTCAGATCGATTGCTACTTGGGACGAACCAAATGCTGGAACCAAAACGATATTATTATATATTAAATCAAATAAGATGCAATGTGAAATGAGAATTTGATTCGTAAGGTTATGTGAATTTACTTAAAGAAATTGTGATTTACAATCGTAAAACATACAGCTATTTGCTTTCCAGCTTTAATAAAGGAGATACTGTAGACGGAAGAGAAAATTTTCTGGATAAAAAGCGGTTGTAGTGCACTAGTAAAATACTGAGGTGTGCGAGTATGGCCAAGTCAAAAAGGTTGTAGATTAAAATTTCTTACGACCCTCCGGCCCTTTCATTTTGAGGCAGGGCCGCAAAAGGCCGCAAGCGCCCACCTGTGCTAAAAAAACTTCAATCGGTCCACTTGAAGCGAAGTAGACGCCGAGCAACTGTAACATGTATAGGGTCCCGNCCCGGTATTCCAAGGCTGCTTTGTTACCTAGAGACGCGGGGCCAAGTTCAACACGTCTCATGTTTCAGTTTCCTACCAGCTACAGTCGGAATTTCCTGATGGAAATTTACTGCTGTGCTTATGTTAGAGACTTAGCTCATTTCATCTCCTATAGCTTCTGCCCAGTTGTAAATAAATATAGGGACGAATTATGATTCCGTCCGCCTTCAGTATTTCAAATTTGTACCAAGCATTATTTTATGAATCAGTGGAAGCGCCGCCGGGAATCCGGCCGATCATACCACTTCATTCATATCTTTTCGCTTTCATTTGTAGCTAATGAATGTTCTCTTGAATTTAACTGAATCTGAAATAAAATACCCTCGAAAACGGAAATATAATAAAGTTTACACAAAGTAACTGGAGTCTATTTGAAAGAATCGATATTTTATTTAATTAGTCAACTTCAGTTTAACATTACTAAATACTAGTTTGAATAAAAAAAATTCACCTTCAAACAACTACTGCTCAGTTTAAAAAACCTGCAGTGCTGTTGAAATTAACTTAAGTTCAAAGCAATATAAATAAAATGGTATCATGTAGCTAAATAACTAGATAGTAGTTTAAAAATGGTAAAGATATGAAGTGAGTGATGATCAATTTTGCAGCTCCACTTTCTTTATTATTATTTTTTTTTTAAGAGGAAATGCGTTCCCTTAGTTCTCAGTTTTTACTTTTCTTCTTACTTTGAATTTATTCGAAATGGTCGAGCACGACCGCCAGGGGGCGTCTCTTGATGCCCACGATAAGACTCGCAGGTAAACACGAGCAAACGTCAAAGCAAATAGCAAGATCCATGTGACAAACTCAACGATCGTCCAGAAATAAAACATTTATGATGAGACTTGCACAGACAAGAACAAGAATTTACTAAATATGGAAAGACATTCTATAAGAACAGTGACCACAAAGAAATAAACCATTCACAATGAAAAACGCAAAGAGAACTTGGTAAATGTGAAAGGACAGCAGCCATCGAGAAATTAGTTATTTACGATAGGAAATGTCAATATGTGAATTTTGTAAATAATAAATTATATCTGACA
>LQNS02277602.1:6520247-6532674 GCA_001587735.2 Parhyale hawaiensis
TTAACTTTGAAGTATTTATGTTGCTGTACTCCCACTAATTTTGCTATCTGCATATATAACATTAAGTCAGCATAATATATATAATTGATGAAAAGAAGGTCTATTGGAAAATGCTTATCATAAAAATACTTGCAAAATTTTAGAAGTACTCTCAAACAAAATTAAACGTTAAGCTGTAAATGAAACTGAAAAAGGAAGTAGCAGCACAAACGACATATAAAATAACTAGCGATTCTATAGTTGTCAAGTAAAAGAGAAAATGCAGAACAAAAAGAGATAGATTCGGGTAATAGCAGGGTACGTGGGACAAACAGCAGCTGCAAGGAAGTAGACGATGAATCCAATAAAAGTAAAAAAAGACAATAACTGCCAGGAAATTAAAGATTTAGCATTTCATATCTGATAAATACAGTAAAAATTCGGTAAAAAAAATAACAGAAGATTCCCCTAAATAAAAGCAACAGGCAATTAGCGATATTCCCCAGACAAAAACAGCGACTGCAAGGAAATAACAGTTAACATTGAGGAGTGCAATAGAAAAGAGGAGACCCTGTCCTTCACCTCTCAGATACTCCACTAAGAGCTGCCTCGGGCGTCTGCTACAGAGCATCTATAGCGCTCAAGCTGCAATGTAGAACTGCAAGCAATGATGAGACTTGGTTTAATTCATGCCGAAGCGACTTGATTTAATAACGTAGCTCGTGTAATCGTCTATGAATAACTGTGGTTCCGTTTGGATTCGAGCTGGAGGCTTCAAATTATAGCGTCGATATTGCAGCTCTAAGTCAACATGCCTTTGAAGAAAAACATGCACATGCAGGGATCGGTTAATTTGGTCTTTATTCGTACTGAGGCCAGTTAATTTATCTCATCGATTCATTTGCACTTGCATGTATGATGTATAGAGTCAAGTCTCGAACTGAGAGCCTCTAACTACAGTTGTCTACCAAGCCAACGCATCATAAAATCAAGGCACGTTCATGTAGCGTGCCTGGTCTAAGATTGATATTGTATCGAAGCGGTACATTTTAACTGTATGAATTTCTGTTATTACTACGACCAAAGCAAACGAAGATACAGCTGCTCAAAGGCGACTGCTCGATTGCATAAAATGTAACAAATAAGTTAACCGTTCAGATGGACAATAGATTAGATTAGATAGGCGGCAGTAGACGAAGCAAAAGGCCCATTCCCAAAGAGACACCGGGACTTACATCCCGGCCCTCTATAGATGAGCTATTGCCATTATGCTAGTAGGATGTAGAGGAATGGAGAAACGAGAGGAGAAAAAATGGAAGACGAAAGAGAAAAAAGAAAGGAGAAATAAAAAAGAAGGGGGAGAAGAGTCTACGCCAAAGCGATGGTCATTAATGCCCGCAAGCATGATCGATGGCCGCTGATATGCGGAGCTTAAATATATTGATGGTGCGGAAGTGAGAAGAAGTCAGCTTAAAATGGCCTGAGAAGCTTTGGCCGTTAAGTGCTCCCGACTCGTGGAGGAGTTCTTAGCTGTGGAGGATGTCTCTCCCAATGTATGTCAAGACGATTTTTAAACGAGTTGACCGACTCCGCACCAACAACGTCGGAAGGGAGATGCGTGTGTGGAAACAAACACATGCAGTGATATCTCTGCCAGCCGCAAAGCTATTTGCTGTTGTATAAAATACACAGAAATGTATATTCATACACACTGAAAAGAATGGATTGCATGCATAAAAGGTTACATATACAGTACGCAATATATAACTAGCCGTGAATTGATCGCGTTATGCAGAGAGACACTGAAAATGCTAGTCCGTTCGTATCGAGGTCTTCCCGTATCTAAGCTTATTTAATTAGAATGTAAATACCGAACACGTGTAGGCTACTGCAAGTCATGCAAATTAATTTTCCTTTTCTGTACTAATATTGGTTAGTAGTTATTCAAGTAGAGTAATTCCCAGGTTTTCTCCACTTTGGTCTCAAAGGAAGCAGGATATATTTGCAATACAACACTTAAATCGTTATTTTTTTTAGCACTGCAACTTAGACATTGCTCAAACGTGAGAAAAATTTGCTATAATAATGAAACTTTACTTTCGGGGTTTGTACTCCATTCGAAAAAGGGATGAGTTCGTAAGAACTCACGCTGTTTACTTTCCCTTTCCATACTTCAGTTTCGGTTCTTAGGTCACATGTCGCACCCGACAAAGACTGGCGCCGTTCCAGACCCAGGTGGTAAACAAGCCACACTGGAAAGAACGCAATAGTCGCCGGTCTGAAGAGTCATCCTCGAACGTAATGAGAAGCTCTTACCAGTATGAACTGGGTCACCATCACATGTGAGGAGCTATGTAGTCACTTATCTGGATAGTATGCGACATAGGGAGAGTTCTTCGGTCTGCAAACTTATGTAACATCAACTACAAATTATGTATATTTCATTAATAATTGCAATTCAATCATTGGATAGATAGATTTATATGACTCTCCACGTAATGAAGGATTTTAGTTATTGATATTGCTGTAATCTTTTGTGTAAACAAGCTCGCCACATTAAAGAATTCAGCGTAAAACGTCAAACTAGATTTTAATAGAGTAAGCTATAATGTAACGTGAGAAAGAATCTAATTATAAATATTAGCGCTATGCGATCGCATAAGAAAAACAAATCTTTTGCTAGGTCAGCGCTACAGCTAGGTGTATAGAAACTGCCATTTATTGATGTAAATTTATAAATTACGTAACTGTCTATTATAAATTGTGTAACTCTATTTCATTTTGATTGTCGTCAACGGTATTATGATATATCTTTATGCATTACAGGTATGAGCAATGCATATGTTATACCTATTATATAATCTACATATATATTTTAAGCTTCTCAAAAAAATTACTTAACATTTTGTATAAAATGCAATGCACTACTAATTAATTTTAGGAGTCGATCTAACATACAAAATTGTGAGCTTCCATGCAATTACTTCGCTAAGGTATTGCCTGTAGCCACAATCCTTTTACTTTTGGTAATTCTACATTTTTTCCCGTTTGATAAAATTTTAACAGGGCATCATTTCTCCACTTCATCAACAACCTACTAAGGTGATTTAACAAATTTCCATCAAAATGAAGTATCTATTGTACATGAACTGCATATCACGTTGACGGCAACGTCTCTACCTATTGTCTATGAGGTAATATTATTAATATCATTGAACATGATTAAGACAATGTTCATCAGTTGGTATGACATATTTCAGCACAGAGGTAGCAGAACAATCGACCAGGTGGCCTGTAAACCACCGGCTCGAGATGATAGGCCTAGCCGGATGGTTGCCAGACAGCGCTAATTGCTGGCTGGCACCGCTCCTTGCGCAGGACAAGATTGAAAGATACAGTAGATCCGGAACACATATTGTCAATTAGAGGTTATTATCCTTGTTTTAGGTATATGTTGACTGATTGCAACTTGGGAAGCGTAAATACGTCTCCATAGTTGAACTTCCGTAGAAAAAGAAGATTATAACGAAGTCAATACGAGCGGTACAAAGTTGTACTACCTGTTCGTGGGGGCCCGAGTGCGAAGTTTTAATACTAATAATGTCAGGGGTAGGAGAACATGTCTTCCAGACAAATTTAACAAATCCCCACCAATTGAAATCCTTTGAACATGGTAACTACTGCAGTACGGAATAACTGATAATATAAAATGAGCTAAGAAGACTTAATTCTGTAAGGAGCACTATTTCATTTTCTTCATCTTGGTCTTTCTATAGATCACGAACAGTTTATTTGCCTCTAGCGGATAATTCTTTAGGAAGAGTATTGTGGTACTACACATACGCATCCCTTGTAATGTTTGTCTTGTGTATCAAGACATTTTTTATGTAAACAAATTCGATTTAGCAACTTCCAATTTATTTTTCATGTTCATTTATGTACTTCACAATCATAAGAGACACATATGCAACGTTTCACTGGCTAAAACTCATAGGATATGATCCACACTGATCTATCTGTTCGAGCAGATGGCAAAGAAAGGGATCTCTGTATATAGAGTATATTAAAAGATGGGAATCTGGCAGGTCTCTTAGATCTCTATCACGGAAGATATGGGCCTACGCCGGAAGGAATGCGGTATCCAGATCTTCGATAATCACCGGCACATACTCGTAGGAACATGTACGCGTGGAGGGAGAGAGAGAGTAGTAGGGGGGTATGGTGCGGGCTACCATACCTAGTCAAACATACTGAAGGAATGTGTAAAGACCTAGTTTTCACGACAGTATAGTGATAACTATACCTCTGCAGTTGAGATGGAAAAGGAAACTGTCGTAAAAGTTGAAATTATTTGGGCGAACTGTATTTGTGACGGGCGAACTTGAAGATTTTCAAGGTCACACAGTTATTTTGGATGATGGATTATCTGTGACGCGTTCTGTGTACGTACCTGAAAAATATGTAATTCTTTAGGAGAGTTAACTGATTAAGGAAAACCAGTCATGCTAGGTATAATGCATAAAATATATAACGTTTTCTCTAACAAAATTTTTGATTGTACCGAAAGCTGATTCTTGATTTTAGGTTCTGAGAAGGCATAGAATTCTGTTAAGGTATGAAATGGAGGGAGGCTTCCAAATCGTAAATTTGAAGGTAATTATTCCATATTATCCGATGATGTTTACTCTATACTCATAAACATAGGATAAATGCTTAGAATTTGCTCATAAGGAGTAAGCTCTATAATATTAATACACTGAAAGCTATACTTATAATTATATTAACTTGGCTGAATATTTATTTTCGCTAATCCTAAATGAATCACTAATGACAGTCACATAGTGTAACAGCCAACTGTATGTATATTTTTGATAGAATGAAACCAAAACTTTAGTAAACTGTAACTCATAAATAATTTTAACAATGCGTTATACTGATATTACACTATTTCTAGCCAACTAAAATTACCCGTCATAGTTAAGTATAAACCAGAGAAGCACTCCAAGCAACGCCATATGTTAGCGAAAAATTTAAATTACCCCTGAAACCAGGATTTTTTTTATCGTCATCAAAATTTGGTCATTTGAGCCTCTTGACAGCCCTTACAGCTCCTGTAATTTTCTTGAAGATCCGTCCATTTTTTTTTTAGTTATGATCTGACAAACATGGTAAACAATAGTCAAACACGCAAACGGACATCAAGATCATCACAAAAATTTGATCAATCGTGCATTTTAATATTTTCTGTAAATTTCATGAATATTCGTTTTTTGTGAATAAGTAAGGAGACAAACGAACTACTCGCAATAGATTCCAGCAAAAATTTAGTCATTTGCTCTTCGTAACATTCCCAACAACTCTTGCAAGTTTCATAAAGATTTGTTCATAACTGTTTGAGTTATGTTGATGAGAGACAGACAAAAAGCCAGGCAGACAAACAAACGCTGACAAAAACATACTCTTCTAGGCGCAGGTATTCAAATCAAGCATAAAAAGTTTTTTGGCCGGTATAAAAAATGTTTATTGCTGCAACCAATCTCTTTAGTTCAAGGTGAGTTTGGTATGTAAAAAATATAATTACACCGAAGCAGTTCGTGGATCAAAAAGCCTCTGAATGTACTAACATAAATGATGAAAATATCAAATACGTTTTCTGAAAGTCTGTCAAAATAAGCATCTTCTCTAAATGCATCCTGCAGAGTGTTTGGTGTTTCGAGATGCACGATAATATCCACGAGGAAATTATCCCCAGGCAAACCACCCCCAAATTGCTGCTCTGAGAGTACCCGCAGGGTTGCGCTTTATCATGAATAGGTCTAAAATTGCACCAAATGTGTAATTTTCACTACTAGCATAAGGTCTATTGTCAGATGTAAAGAGATACAGCAGGAACTTGCTTCAGTGCAGTATTGCGGCAGTGTCTTCGTTTAACAAAAAAAAAAAAAAGAAAATTTTTGACCTTCGAGATTTCGAGAAGACATTCTAGAAGCCAATAAAGGCCACGCTTATATTTTACTATTTAGGCTTAACATTATTTCTTCAACTCACTCGATTATATGTTTCTGAATCATGGGTACATGAATTTAGTAAATGGACGCATAAAATATAAACTTAAAATAATAATATTACTCAAAACAAGTGGGCTTATATCTAGGACTAGCCCTTAAGCTATATTCACGCAAAACCTTTCCCTATCAAAATATATACATATAAGTATCACTCACACCCAGGGGCTATTCGAGTGCCTTTTCCACTGGAGATATGATAGCTGGCTGAAATTCCTGCTGACGAGCTTAGTTTGTAGAGTTTGGTTGATCCTTAATACTTCCTAGCTCTTCTGCTCTGGGAGGTACGCTGCCGAATGGCGGCAATCGACCATCCCCTGGGGGTCCTACCTGTTCCCGTGTGTAAGCTACTGAAGGGACCCACAGCAAGGGCGTTTCCTTCTTCTGTCTTCCTCTCTTTTCTTTTTTCGTCTCTTGGTCATGATGGGCGGCGTGACTGAGCTAACAGCCGTGACGTGTGAGGTTGGAGATGTCATGCGCCTTATTTTCCTGCCAGTAGTAGCTCGCTGGCCTGCGAAATCATCTCAGTTTCCATTTAACTCGAGACCTTCCGGCAGAAAAAAGAGAGAGAAAAATTATTGAGAATCCGGCAGCCACTAGAATTGCAGCGCTAGTAACCCTTCTATTGCAACTACTAGTACTAGGTACAATATGATATCTAGGACTACCTTTACTCACGTCGAGGACTAGCAACTGTGTGCATAAAGCGTACCAAGCTGAAAAATGCAGCCAAACTTGCCAAGCAGGAGACAAAATATTTCCAAGGACAATATGGAATGTTTCTAGAATACCATGTCGTCAAAAACGAGGATAAGCAAGTCGCATTTCCACTATTCATAGTTCATGACCATAGTCGTGATGTTGCTATGGTTGATCTAGTTTAATTCACGGATAGAAGCGGTGATGGCGCCCTGCTTCTCCAGCAAAGTTTCTAGACAATAGCATCGGAAAATATACTTCGCACATAGGGTGCTACTCGTACTCGTTTGAAAAATAAAAACAAACTTATCGACGTCAAGTGTCATGAAAATTACTTTATAACCGTTTAACCTCGGCATCCTGTACACAGATAGCGTACAGGGCAACGAAAGTTTACTTAAGCTGTTACAGGGTTAATTCATTCAGAGACTAAAACTTCCTGGTAAGGATCCTTGTAACAGATCCAGCAGACGTCGATAGTGTATAATGTCACGCTGAGATCCCTGGCTAATATATAGGGCACAGGATCGATGGACCCGGCCGGGCTCGGGCTCATATGAGACGGGCCAGTCCTTCCTTGCGTGATCCACGCGCCAGTTTCGATGAGGACCACTAAATATTTTCTCGTATGACGGGGTTGTTTTCTCTAATAATGCGTTTACGTTACCTCTGATAAGATTGATAGCACCAGTATACTTTATTAACTGTATGTTGTTTTCTCTAAAATAATTAAGAGTACCGCGAAACATATTTTTGATAAGAATGTACGTTCTCAAAAATAACATGAAGACTACTTCTATGTATTTATTTATTTTTTCAAATAATCGTGCGTATATTCTTTCAAAATTATAAAAACGTCCACTAATAATTGTTTCGGATTAATAGACACAATCTTCTATCGTATGGGTAGCACCATAAAGATTCTTTGCAGTAACTGCATGTAAATCTGTTGCTCGCAATTTGCGAGTGCGGAGCGAATACATTTTGTATTAAGTATCCTTGTATAATAAAACGCTTCGTGTATTTATATATTTCGTGTCCGCTTTGAAGGAAGTAGATAGGCGAAAAATAAGCCAGGTTGCAGGTTTTGTAAATCGATGACCAGGTTGTCTGATTGTCTCAAAGTCAGGACCAGAAAATGCCCCTTGAGCCTAAAATACAGGATTGAAACCTCTAACAACTCATTAATAAAAGTTATCCGTTACGGCTCTGGCCACAAACGGTCTAATATGTATATACGATGGCAGCGCATACTGTTGCCTGACGGAGGCCAAGCAATGGGACGTAATGAGGGCTAGAATAAGACCACTGCGACATATCCTTTGTTGGTAACCAAAAAATAAGATAAATTCTCTTGTGTACCATGTAGCATTTCAATCTTGTAATGTCTCCATGAGAATTAGATAATGCTTATTATTATTATTATTATGAATTCCATTAACAGCACCATTAAACGTTCTCTTCAGTACGATGAGGAGCATGACTGAATTTTCTCTTTAACAAAGAACGGGAAACCGCGACACTCTAAAATAGGAATTATTCCGAGAAAGAAGGAATGTTCTAATAACAAGGAAGTATTCCGGTAACAAGGCTCTATTCCAATGACAAGGAAACATTCCAGTAGCAACGAAACATTTCAATAATAATGAAATATGCCGATAACAAAAGACATTTCAATAATTAGGAAATATAAATTAACACATTCCAATAACATTGAAACATATTCGAATACCAATAATTTGTTCTAATATTAAGGAAACATCCAAGTAAGAACAAACACTTCTAAAATTTTAGATGACATGTCTCGTTGCGTTTATTTTCCACAGGTTACACTAATAATTTGTAATTACATTTCTATCAATATATCACCGAATGCTTGAGGAAAAAAATTTCATTGAAAATTGGCTTTGTGGTTTGCGCCGAAGATAAATTTTGAAATCCTTTACACTTTACTGCACCTCCTTCAGCCCGATTGTTATGATACAATGTCCATGTTTGTTGTAGAATAGATGAGCACGAACGACATACAGTACTTGAAAATCTTAGATGGTAAAGGTGGGCACAGCGGCCTTTTTCTGTCGCGACGATGGGCCCTGCAGCTGGCCGCAAATATATACGTCACTGAATTATGGTAACTTTTTATTACCTTTCACAGCAGTAAAACAAGTGGCCGCTACCTGAGATTCAAATAAAATTTTAGTGCCTATAGTTAGGTTAGGTACTCGTTCTATATTTGAACTGAAACTATCCCAACCTATTTTTCACTATTTGGCTTATTCTAACCTATACCAGGACCTTATTCGCCGCCTTAAATCTAAAATTTTGAATGATAAGTTGGTCTCATAATTATTACTCTTATTATTATCATAAAAAAAAGCAGGGCTGGGGACGTGAGAACGGAGAAACTCCATAAGGTTGTCCACTCCCATCTAGCCCAGCAAGAGAAGCAGGAAATAAAGAAAATGAAAAAGCACAGAATCACTCTGTTTACGAAGTGCTTAAAGCTGCCAGTACCAGCACCAACAAAGGCAGAGCCATAAAAAATATTCGAAGTATATACCCAGTATGGAATAAATGAACGAGAGCACTGGCTTGTACGCTATCGTACCGGTTTCAAGACAAACTCATGAAGGGCACCAGTACGCCGAGTTAGCCGCTCCCTAGCAAATGACTCCGGAAGCATAGCCACCAGTGCATGATTTCGGTAATTATATATTTTCGTGAGAAAGCAAACTTAGATGATAAGTGGCAGCCAACACCCAGAGCCATTTTCAGGATCCCTTGCTCCTTCTCTGACCAACTGCTGTTCCGGCGTTAATGCGCAAATCGCAGCATCCCGCAGCTCCAGAGTTCCTGTAAAAATCCGCCCTAGTTGTAGCGGGGATCGAACTGCATACAAAATCTTCCTTTCGACCGCTCGCGGAGTCAACGAACGAGAGCATCCGCGGTTCCGGAAGTGCGGACGGCAGGAAACAACGCGTACGGTCTCCGATCCGGAGCTTTGCGGATAAGGCGGACCGGGACAAATTAATCAATCCGTGATTTAGTCTCGCTCAGCGTACGTGGCTCGGTGTTGGCTATGCATCTTTATTTAGTGAAGAATCAAATGGGAATTACAGTTAATGTGCGGACATCTAGATGTGCATTGGGTTGTTGACTAGAATATTTGTAGATAATTTGTGGAATATTTACAGATGATTAATATAAGGCTGATATAATAAGACACATTACCTCTTTACCAGGCAGCTTATAAGCCTATCCGTAGGAGTAGCATTATGAAAAAAAACCTTACGTGGACACTTGTCCAGCAGAGTTAATTAACTGCTATGTTTGTAGATTGCAACACAAAGACTTATATTTTAAAACCCTGTAAAAAAATGGGTGGAAACTAAACCAAAGTAACTAAAAATAATTGATCTCGAGATATGATACAAAGCCGTGCGAAAAGCCATATTTTAAACTTTGTGCGATTTATACCAAGTGCCTGAAATGATGAACATTGTTCCGACCACATCCTGTATTATTATTAACGTTTAATTTTATAAATAATTAACTACTTCGAAAATTCAGACTTTTTTAAAACGCTTGCAGCGCTTCGGAACCTGTCAGGTAAAACAGAAAGACCATGGAACTAAAAACACAGAGCAGAATATTTTCTACGCATAACATGAATAATTGACTAGAAATAGTTTATAAACACATCGTAATTCATAGCGCAAACTCTTATTTGTTAAGTAGAACTGGACCCCCAAAAATAAACAATTCAAAAGCTCTAACTCAAATATTAAAAGTCATATGCAGAGCTCTTTCTCAAACTTGTATGAAGGATAAGACACCACTAGTTACAATGTACGTACTTCTTGTGATTCACTGCACACAACTATAACTATTTTCTCTGATGAGAATTGTATCAAAAGTAATAAAAGTAAAAATAGGATTAAAACTTGCATATTTTTTCAGAAACATGCCTCTGAATGATGCCACAATGTGACTACAAGGTATAGAAAGGAAGATTTAAATTCACATATTCAGCAGCTCATAGTAGACGTTCAAAAGTATAAAATGATGTCATAAAATTAGAAGAAAAACACATGCAACTCTGATACCAGTTCGTATTTTAAGTAAAGGTACACATATTCTAGTTTTCAGAAGTATATCTTAGAAATTTTCCAACTGTAGAACGATTCCGGAAGCAACAAAACGGTAGGGAAAACTCGCTAATTCAGTGGCACACGAAAAAGAGTTTATAGATAGAAAGTGATGGAGAAAGCATGCAAAAGAAAATGCAAATATTCATACCCAGTAATGCAGACCACTGAACAGCTAGCAACAGAACCAATAATATTACGACGAATTCACATTTTCACGGGCACATACTTAAAAAAAAACTCGGTAAGGCATGTTGGATAAAGCCACGAAAAGTAGTATCAAATAAATATAGTCGGAATCTTTCGTTATCGGAACGCTACCAGAACCAACAGTACAATAGCAGAGAATCAGAGGCATTAACTCAAACTTTACATGAAGGGAATAATGGAAAAAAGCGAGAAAAATAAAAGTCAAAAACTCATAACCAGGAGTAAAGACGATTAGATTAGATAGCCGGCAGTAGACCGACAGACCCATTCCCAGAGAGCCACCGGGAATTCCACCCTGGCCTTCTATGAGCTATTGTCATTATGTTAGTATCATTTAGATGTCCGTGAAGAGAAAAAACCTTAGCAAAAAGACGATCTTACAAGCCTAATACATAATGCAAATTCACATATTAAGAGGTTCATGATGAAAACATTCTAGGTACAGAATGATGGATTGAACGACGAAAAGTGGGATTCCAATAGACATATGGAGACGCCCATACCACGGAAAATTACCAGAAGCAACAAACGAAGCAAAATTGCCCTGGAATGCAGAAGCGCTGGCGTTAGCTTTCCATCAGGCGGCGAAGTTTTTATTGGCCTTCCTCTATTAATCAGCTTATAGGATTGAGGAACATTGAATTATCTCTAAGTTGCTCAAATGGCGTATGCGGCTTTAGTATATAGAAGAGTGTGAGCTCAAGAGAGGTCGGCCTCTCGTTATTGATGAAAAGGACCTCCGGCAAAAGAAATCAATATGGTGGTGTCAAGGGGAGATGAAGTGCGCGGTACAGTTGTGCTGCTGTAATATGAACGTGTTGTAGTATGCGGGTACCTATGTATACGAGGGGAGCTGGAATGTTCTCGGATTTGGGTATATCTTTCAGTAAAATTACTATCCTTTTATTTCACGGTTTCCCCGTACTTAAAAGCATTTTGTGAACCGTTATTGAAAGCAGATTGAATAAAAAGAATATGCACGTTTTGAAAGAAAACCTAAAGTCGTGACTTAAACCTAATCCTGCAATTCCCTTTGCGCTACTACGAATCACTTTTTGTGTGATGCCTCAGTTGAAATTATTTAGTCACTGTACCGTCAATGGCTAAAGACTGGATAACACAATACACGCTTCAAAGAACGTTTAAGCCCTTGATTAAAACTTAATCCTGTGGTGTCTCGTTTTTCAGTGCTACATTGAACACTGTGCAGTGCATCGTGGTCATTTGAATACATAAAACGTTTAATTTACTTACCTAAAATCAAAAACCTTTATATTGTGCTTCAGTCGATAGGACATATCTTTTTAATTTTGCCTTGTTCTGAGT
>LQNS02277602.1:6536777-6552689 GCA_001587735.2 Parhyale hawaiensis
GCAGTGGCAGCGCTTTGAATGTAGTTAACAAATAATGTGCTAAAGGAACACGAAGCCTGTGCCTCGAGCATGCAAGGGATCAGATGCAGTTAACAAATAATGCGCCAAAGGAAACCATCTCGGTGTCACCCTCGTGCTGGTCCCCTAAACGTGCTGCCTCCCCCTCGTAAACTAACCCCCACACTGCCTCGTAAGGTCCCCCCAACCTGCAGGATACCCCCCACTTTACCCTCAGCAGGGAGCGCCGTCCCCACCCTTTCCTCCCGCCGCAACACACCGCTTGCCCTACACTTAGTGCGATCTGTCCTGATTGAGCCGGCCACACTATTGGACAAATGGCTCCGCTATTCATTACAGTATTGTGCGAGAGTTGCTAATAAGCCTATGGCAAGTGCGTTTGTGTGCGACGTGAGTTAGCAGATTAATAGCGAATGAATGCTTTAATACCGGACTTTCCTTGTGAAGATTAAGTTTATATTACATATTATTACGATATAGTCTCTTGCTTGCTAACAATTATTGGCAAGTGGATTATGGGCTCAGTGAGTTAATGAATATTATCCTTAACTAGAGCAATCTGAGAGAGCATATCTCCGCCAAGCGAGGCGACGGTAGCAAGAAAATTCAAATTGGCTCTGAAACCATAATTTTCTTTGTATAAACTCCAAAATCTAATCATTTGTGCCTTTTGATAGTAATAATAGTTTGTGCAATTTTCTTGCTAACAATTGTTATGACAAACATGAGTCAAACATACAAACGAGCAAACCGATCTGCACCAAAATTTAATCATTTATGTCTTTTAACATTACTAACAACCCCTACAAATTTAATAAAGATCCATTCATTATTTTTTTAGTTAATGTGCTAACAAGCAGAAAATTAAAAACAGTGACAAACGAACAAACGGATCATTATACGAAAATTTGGTCATTTACTCTTTGTTATATACCTAACAACTCTTGTTAACTTCATCAAAATCCATCAGTAACTTTTTCAGTTATGACATTGAGAAAAATGAGGCAGACAAACAAACAAACAAACACACGGATGAACATATCTTCACCAAAAGTTAGTCATCTGTTCCTCCTGACATACCTAACAATCCCTGTAAATTTCATCCAGATCGGTTCATAACTTTTTGAGTTATCTTGGTGACAGACAGACAGACAAAGAGGCAAACATGCAGACATGCATGCAAAAATACAAGCAAGAGACTATATCCTTGGCTGATGTAATGAATCATTATCACCCGCGAACAAAGTGAGAGAGGTGATAATGTTTTCGTTGAAGTATATATATTTGCATTTATATATGTATTTTGGTGTGTGTATATATAAATATTTGTCTGTCCACCCAATAAGTGGTCGAACGAGTTGAGCAATCTTCATAATGTTTTGCAGGGAGTCTGGTGAGTCGCCCTCGATGTGACCCATGCCAAAACACTGGGAATAGCTGCCCATGAAATATGACGGCGATGAAATTAGTTCTCCACCCAAAAAGAGGTAGAAGGAGTGGATCTAGGCTCATAATTTTTTGCAGGGAGTCTGGCGGGCTGTCCTCAATGTCACCCATGCAAAAAAAAAAGAACTAAAAATAGGATTAGCTGGCCATAAAAAATGACGGCAATGAAAATTGCTCCCTACCCAAAAACAAAACAGGCATAAGGAGTTGAGCTATCTTTTGATTTTTTTTGCAGGGAGTCTGGTGGGCTGTCCTTGATGTGGCCCAGGCCAGAAAACTAGGATTAGTTGGTCATAAAAAATTACGGCGATGAAATTTGCTCTCACCTCGGATGATGGTCTTGCGCCACCGAGGCGTTCTAGTTTGGTGTTGCGTTCAGTTTCCGTATGGAAACGTTTATTGTAAGTATGGGTGATTGTTATGTAATAACTGCAGAGAATTAGCATTGTTTCTAATATATCTGAGGTATAAGACGTCACTGGTGGGTGGGATTGGGAAATGTGAAAGTGTAATCCGTAGCAATATCTTACTGCTCATATTTTTTACTCCTAATATCCGCAGTGATATATTATACTACTATGATATCTTACTCCTAAGATTCGTAGTGACATCTTACTACTAAGATCCTCAGTGATCTCCTGCAGAGATGGGTAAGAAGCGAAGGAAAGGTTCTTGTAAATATGTAACGACATTTAGTGTGTGCTATTGAAGCTATTCGATAGTTTTTATTTTTATACTATATCTGTATAGCCACTGGAAAGTTAAACATAATTTTTGGGCAAATCAAGTTACAAATCCTAATAGCTAATACAACGGAATTACATATTATTTACACCGCTTTTTGAACATACCGTCAGGTGCCGCATTTAAGAAATTGCTTGTATATCAAATGAGTATCTGAGTAAGAGCCATTAGTGAAGAATCGGATCTTGAAATGAATGAATGACTTCATTTCATACCTTCCATATTAAAAGCTACTCTTCATATTTTGAAAGCATTATATCAGTGTTGTTTATGTAACTAAATGCAATACATTATGTGAGTAAGATACGTAATCTAGAAACTCGGGCCTACATGCATGGAACAGATCTAGAGTATTTCTTTCTTTCAATTCGAAAATCTTAATCAATGAATAACTGCGCACAATAAACTTCTACTGATCCAACCTTGCTGAGCTCTAGTTATTACGTAAACTACAACTTGTGGTGCTCTTGATAGATGTAATTGGTTAACACTCAATGAATCGCCCCTGAATCGCCGGGTGCTAGCTGCATTGGGGAAACTAATAAAACTGATAACTAAAAATAATCTACGGTGGGTAAACTTAAAAACAAAAATAGTATGATCAACACCGCCGTGTATGTTTACATATTTAAAAATATACGGATGGTTTATATGCATATACACTTATTTATTTATATCTGCGCAGAAAATAGGCACGTGAAAAAAAAGGTAAGGTTGGATGGCGTAATGGCTCGCGTAAAACCCGTGGGTACAAATTAGACCCTACTCCAGATGACGCAACAGTTAAGGCGCCTCAAAATTGAATACACGTCCTGCTTTGCCAATTCGAAATCCAGACCATAAAAAGTTCGATGTATCCCTTAACACTCTCAACAGATTCTAATTTACATTCTTAACATCAAAACCTTATTTTGTGTGGTTTCTTGACGCTTCAATTGAATAGATGACCAACGAAGCAAAGTGTGAGATACTTCTCTCTTATTCAGCAGAGGATCGAAGAAAACGAGGCTTTCGTTGCAGCAATGATTTTTCTTCAGTGGAATTTTTTCTATTGATGATACAGTTGTGCAAAAATTCCTTTAAATTAGATTAGATATTTACAGAACGCTGCGAGGGCCTGTGCCCCGACAGATTTTATTTAGAAATCTAAGTATTGAAAATTTTCAAGTGGGTTTCAAGCGGTGACATGAAAACTAGATTGTATTGTAAGTCCACTGAGAATATTTTTTCTGTGCAAATGGTTAGTAAATTAATGAGATCAATGAAGGGAAAGAGATATTCCTAAGAACAGGACAAACAATAGTGAAATGAAACGGGGGTTTCGCTGTCTATGCATGTCTGCAGTAAAATATCAAATCCCTTAATTAAGTTTCGCTAAAGCTATTAAGGTGGTCATTACAATTAATGGCACAGAGTGAGCCGTAGCTCAGCCCTTGGCTCCCGTCTTAGAATGGTGCTAATCGTTCATCAACTGTCAGCTGTCTTACCTGATTCCATCTGTGAATTGGTTTCATGTCTTCCAAATTATTTTGCAAGCCGGTTAGCCTGTTGAAAGTGCATTGGAACGGTTGAAGTTATACTAAATCAACATTTGAATTACTTCAACGCTCAAAGGCACCATTTCGTTGTGTTTCCAGCAGCGCCATCGCTGCCAAAGTTGACTTTTGATAAACACGTTACGGAGTAAATTGTTCTTGTAATTCCGTAGAAACTAGAGCACTCTGGGAAGGGATACCTACGCCAAGCAAGGCGAAGGTAATGAAAAATTCAGATGGGTTCTGCAACCATGATTTTCTTCGTATCAACGCAAAATTCAATAATTTGTGCATCTTCATGGTAATAACAGCTTCTTTAATTTTGTTGAAGATCCGTTAATAACTTTTCGAGGTATGCTGCTAACAAACAGTCTGCAAAACATTAGTCAAACGCACAAACAAGTCAACCGATCATCACCAAAGTTTAATAATTTATGTCTTTCAAAGTTGCCAACAACTCCTCTACATTTAATAAAGATCCGTTTATAACTTTCTGAGTTATTTTGCTAAGAAGCATGAAATCAAATACAGAGACAAATAATCAAACAATCAAACGAATAGACAAATCGTCACAAAAATTTGATCATTACTCTTCGTAATATACCTAACAACTCACGCAAATTTCATAAAATCTGTCCGGAACTTTTTGAGATATGCCATGAAAAGAAAAGGGCAGACAAGCAAACAAACAAACGGATCTTCACCAAAAGTTAATCATCTGTTTCTCTCAGCGTACCTAACAATCCCCGTAAATTTCACCAAGATCCATCCATTACTTTTTGAGCTATCTCGGTGACAGACAAACAAAGAGACAAACACGCAGGCAGACAAACTCGACGAATACATATAACCTCCTTGGCGGAGGTAATTAATTGTTTTATAATATCAGGGTGGCGCAATAGGAATGTCCGATTTCCAGTAAAAATTTTCAAACCGAATTTATTAATTTTTTACTTCTCTTTGTAGATATAAGGTAACTCTGTGTCTAATTTGCATCATATTCTTTGAGATTATCTAACGTTTGCCTAATGTTTTCAAAAACTTTACCCCATATTTGTCGGTCACGTAAGAGAAGGTTTACTCGATGAATTTTTCATGAAAAAGTTGATGCAAGTACGGCAGCAAAATCCATTAAGAACTCTCATGAGGTGAGGTTACTCTGGTGAATGGAAGAAGTTGTAGGAGGTGGTTTTCTGGCTTCCGAAGCTTTGAGGAAATTAATTTTGAAAGAAAAATAAGAAAAATATTAGTTTTTGAAAGACATGATTCAACATTATTGAAAGCTCTTGTTTTAGAGAACCCTACTATTACCACTAAGGTATTTACAGCACACTTATTCATCTGTGGTACGCCAACTAAAATATACATGTTTTGCCTTATATTTTTGTAGTCGGTTATTACTTTCGCACCAACCTGATAGTTTGTGGGCAGCAACAGTGTCTATGAGTGAAAAACAGGTCTCAAGTTAGCATTTCCCACATGACACATCATAATGTACAAAATTGTACATGCCTCGTCCCAAATTAAGGAGATTATTTAGCAGGCAATAGACGGACAACAGGTCCATATTCCTAGAAAGAGTCGAAACGCAAGCTCCGGGATCTGCCAGAATATTTCTGTAAGATAACCGATTATGTTATTTCTACGCGGGGGACACGAATAAATCGTAAGTTGGAAGGTTAACCTTTTCAGTGTAGGCCTACAACATAATGCAGCAATTTGCTTACGAATAACATTGTTCGGCGAACGCATAGCACTTGTTTTACAGTCGAGGGATAAAGTCCGGATCCAAAATTCGACTAACCATAAGAATAGCGTTGTTCGCGACGTCAAACAGTGCCAAGAAGGGAGGGAGGAAGATGGGGAGAAGGAGGGTAATGTTTTGCCGACGTTGAACTAGTTACAGTTACAACTAGAGCACTCTGAGAGCGCATACCTCCGCCAAGCAAGTCAACGTAAAATTCAAGTTGGTACTGAGAGCACGATTTTCTTTGTTTCAGCACCAAAATCTAATCATTTGTGCCCTGCAACAATGTTAACAGCTTCAGTAATTTTTGTGAATATCCGTTCATAAGTTTATTAGCTATGCTGCTAACAAATTTTCCGACAAACATTAGTCAAACTCAGAAACTGACCAACAGTTCATCACCAAAATTTAATCATTATGTGTTTTAAGATTACTAACCACTCTTATAAATTTCATAAAGATCCATTCATAATTTTTTCAGTTATTGTGATAACAAGCATAAGATTAAAAACAATGACAAGGGAACGCACGAACACACTAATCATTACAAAAATTAGTTCATTTACTTTTCGTGATATACCTAACAAAACTCATGTGAAGTTCATAAAGATCAGAGCATAACTTTTTGAGTTATGGCATTGAGAACTAGAACACTCTGAGAGTGCATGCCTCCGCCAAGTAAGGCAACGGTAACGAAAAATCAAATTGGCTCTGAAAAACCATGATTTTCTTTGCATCAACTACAGAATATAATCATTTGTGCCTTTCGATAGTATTAACAGTATCTGCAACTATGTCGAAGATCCGTTCATAACTTTCATAACTTTTTGAGTTTTGCTGATAACAAACATTACGACACGACAGACAAGACTCAAAAAAAAAAAAAAAAAACCGATCAGCACCAAAATTCAATAATTTGTGTCTTTTAACATTACTAACAACTTCTGTGAATTTCATAAAAATCCATTCAAGACTTTTTGAGTTATTGCCTACAAACATTACGACAAACGTAAGTTAAATACAAACGAACCAACAGCTCTGCACCAAAATTTAATTATTTATGTCTTTTAATAATACTAACAACTCCTGTAAATTTCATAGAGATCCATTGGCAAATTTTTGGGTTGTGCTGCTAACAAACATTATGACAAACATAAGTCAAACATACAAACGAACCAACCGATCTGTACAAAAATTGTATAATTTATGTCTTTTAGCCCTACAGTAACAACTCCTGAAAGTTTCATGAAGATCCATTCAAAACGTTCTGAGTTATTGTGCTTACACGCATAACATCAAACACGGCGACAAACACACGAGCGAACTAACGCAACATCACAAAAATTTGGTCATTTACTTTTCGTGACAAAACTCATGTGAAGTTCATAAAGATCAGTGCCTAACTTTTTGAGTTATGGCATTGAGAAAAATCAGGCAGACAAACAAACAAACAAACGGTTGAACGGATCTTCACCAAAAGTTAATCATCCGTTCCTCCTAACTTACCCAACAATCCCTGTACTGTAAATTTCGTCAAAATCCGTCCATAACTTTTTGAGTTATCTTGGTGAAAGACAGAATAACAGACAGACGAACAGAGTTACAGACAAACCGGACGTAAACGTAAACTCTTTGGAGGAGGTAAAAATAAGGTAGACAAAAATCAACAGGCACAATCACAAATTAAGTGATAATTCTGATGGTAACAAAGCGTACGAACAGAAAATGCCTTCAAATAATTACTGATTTAAATCGAAAATTTTACAAGGAATGGGCTGAAAATTTCTACAAAAAACTAAATACAATAGATTTTTGACACACTGGTGTACTTACAGCACTTAAGCAAATCATTTCCTTCTAATGTTGTTAATATACTTCAGTGTTGTTTCCTTATCACAGTTACTGCATTTGAGCATTGTTCCTCAAATTAGGGCTATAATGCAATTCTTTTCTGTTGCCATGTTGGGTTGTTGCCATACAGTGTTGTTTCCCTTATTAAGGGAATTGCAATTCAGTATATGTCTTCCTTACCTACGTTAAGGCAATTCAGCGCTTTTTCCATTATCAAGGTAAATGCAATGCAATTCACCATTAATTTCTTTCTCGATGTTAGCGAAATTCATTATTATTTTCCTTATCAAGGTTAATGCAATTCTGTAGTGCTTCCCGTCTTAGGGGGACATGTATACCTCAGTATTGTTTTCTTCATGAAGTTAATGAACTTCAGTAAGATTTCACATATTAAAATGATTGCCATTCTGTGTCTCCGTAATGAACATTAACGTAATTCATGATTGTTTCCTTCATGAATGCCACGGTAACGCTTTGTTGTTTCTTCATGGCGTATGCACCCATTGCCAATTAATGCTACGTAGAATTATTTTATAGCTTATCGATGATAAGTTGCTACACTGCAATTTATTTACCACAATGCATGTCGTATTATAATCGTTGGCACAATTCAGCATTGGTTCCATAGTGTACATTCCATAAAATTAAACACAGTTCAGGGCTTTGTTACAAGTGTAGCTATCGTATAATATAACACAGTTAAGTACTATTTCCCTGGTGCATCTGCTGCAAGAGTTAATACATTTAGTATCATTTCTTCAGGGTTCCCTGCATGGTAAAGCTTAGTACAATTCAACATTATTTTCTTCGTGTATCTCTTACGAAAGTTAATACAATTCAGCATTGTTTCCCTGTGTATCTCTTATAAAAGGTATCACAACTCAGCATTGTCTCCCCGTAAAACTGAACAAGTCCTCTAGAGTTGATCCTCCAATGTTTCCAAGAAAAATGCTCCTCGACTTCTTTCCAAGAATTGAGTGAGCTCCGCAGGCCGGCCGCCGATTCCAATTTTTGCATATCTCGAAGCAAGCACGAATTTGTTACCGGGAAGAAGGGTTCACCGGACAATAAGAAGAAACTGAAGGGCAGAAAACGGTTAATGGAACACCGATGAGAGTAATGCGTTTTGATTCTGTACGCGCTAAAGTAGGCCATTACTGAGTACTCTGCCTGGACTTTGCAAAGACCTCAGTTTGAGGAGGCGAAGTGTCACAGTGGGCTACTAGTACTGTTTATGTTAGAAGCGGCGTATGAGGCGTTGTTTCAGGTCTAAATTGGGCATCTGCTCTAGTCTACTCTTAAAGAAGCTTGTCTTATCTTCTGCAAGAACAGCCGAACGAACCTATTACTAGAGCAGACGATCTAGTCTAGAACTAGAGGAGTCAATCGTGACTGGCACTCTCATAGAAGGCAGAAACGCGTGTCTCAGCTGCTCTCTGAGACTTGGCCCGTTGGTCCGTCAGCTGCCATTTACCTAATCTTCTCTACTACTCTAGTAGGTAGTACTACTCTCTACTCTACTCTGCTGGACTGGACCTACAGGAAACCTAAGCAGATTACTGCTATAGCAGTAGACACGCGGCTAGCGAACAAATGCTTGTTAGCTAATAGCTACTCTAGTATTAGAACAACGGAACTAAGCTCTCCCGACCAATGCTGGCACCTATAGAGACGGGCACTCTAGTCTGCCACTAGACGCATCTGGTCTAGGTCGGCTGTAACAATATGCATGTACTCAGAAATCAACTAGTAGAATCCCATACACGCATCTTGCTAGCACACACACACACTTGAGGCTGCGGTGGCTGTCGACGAGCCCCACAGTTTATTTGTCTATTGGTGGGAGAGCGGTAGCGAGCCGTGCAGCAGCAGCAGCAGCAAGAGAGAGGGAGGCAGCAGAAGGGGGTTACGGTAGGGGTTCCTCAGGGCAAGTCACAGGAAGAAGCCAAAGCGTCCGCCGCCCCATCGCTTTGAGCCGCTACATTTTCTTCGCAATTTTTACGCTTCCTACAACTTGAGCCGCTCTAATTAATGGCGATCGTGAGCCAGCCGATGTGCGGGACTGCTACGTACGTAGATGGGACTGGCCCGCTGCAATGCATGCATATCATTTATGGTGTCAACTTATCGCGGTTTGAGTAGATTAGATTAGATAGGCGGCAGTAGACGAACCAAAAGGCCCATTCCCAAAGAGACACCGGGACTTACACCCCGGCCCTCTATGAGCTATTGCCATAGCAAGATTTTCTTTGCAATTTTAACGCCTCGAATGGCTAAAGCGCTCTAATTCTAATTGGCTAATCCAGTTAAAAATGAGACGCTACTTTAGTGTGCCCAAATCCAGGGTTTGATTATTTTTACGGTTTCGGAAGCTAGATTTTCAGTGCAATCTTTATTTTTGCAATTTAATCGATGTAATAATTTAACGAACACCGCGATTTAAACTTACAAGTGCCAAGGGCAACGCGTGCAGACCGTAAGCCAATATCCCACAGCGTAGTAGTCTAATTAGCGATTATTCAGTTGCGACTCAAGATTCTTTCGCTTGCGTCGTTGGGCCCCGAGGTGGTATCAAGTTCCTAGAATTTAATAGGTTGCATTTTCCCTGGATATTTTCTGATTTTTATTACTTGAGCGCTATATCTGATAACTGTCTCGACATGGGGCCTTCTAGATCGAAATTTTAAAGTCATGTGGCTACTAACGATCATTGTTAAAATTTGGGATATTGCAAACAATCACCTAAATGCGTTTGCGAAACGATTAAGTACCTGACTGACTTTGTCTTTCCCTTAGTTTTTCGCAGAATGATTGGAGGGCCGAACTACTACATTTATTCTATCAGGCACAGTGTGTTACTTTTCGAAGCCACACCAGCGAATTAAAACTCAAATTTTATTGTTGGACTAGTTGATCCGGCCGTCAAAACTGACGGTAAATTATTTGTGCCGGGGCCTTTTCGGTGTCCATGCTTGGAGCCAAGATTTTGCAATAAGGAAGATCCGTTGCTTTCTCTATAGCCTCAGCCTGATCTGCCTTTAATATATTGAAGTTTTCCCATGAACGGAGTCCTAGTAAAAGAGCAACCATACTTATTTACTTGCTGCTGTGGCATAAAATGGAAAAATAATGCCATGGGAGTAATTTTCGATATACATGTAAAATTATCATCAAGAGAACCCAAGAAGCAGCACAAAAATTCTCAAAACAAATTTCTACTCCTCCGTTCCTATTCTAAGAAAGCGCACAAGGCTAAACAATGATGTATCGTAAAAAAATAGCATACAAAGTTTTGGGTATATGGCTAGGCATGCATTCAAAACTACAGCATTATATATGCTGTAGTTAATTCAATTAAAAAAAAATTGCATGCAATGGTTTCAGCTTAGGGGGAGGCTGAGCACTCTCGACTACAGCACATAATGAAAAATGCTTTAATTATTATACAGTATTAAAAAAAATAGCATTCAATGGTTTGAGCATACGAGGAGGCAGAGCAGAGCACTCAGGACTACAGCATATGCGGAAAATGCTTTAATTACTAAATTAATAAAAAAGTTAGCAGCATAGGGGGGGGGGCAGGGCGCGGGATCGTTTGAAAGGAAGAATCCGTTAGGGCTGGAGCTGCTGTCACCTGATCAGAGGCGCGGAACGGAGGCAGCAGCAGTGCAAGAGAGGGACCTGTTGTTGTACCGGGGAGGTGGGGGGGGGGGGGAGGCTTGTGTTCTCAGGAGTTCTGCTCCTCATGATCTCGGCCCGTCTAAACCGCCGCACGTTCCTTCCACTTGGCAACTTATGCCGGAGCCACTCTATACAATCGCATGCGCAACTTAATGAGCGGATGCATCGCTCGTGCGTCGTCCAGATAGTAAAAAAATAGTCGGTAAACAGAGATACGTAAAGAAGAGTGAACGACGTACAAGTTGCGCGTGCGTCTGTATTCTGTGGTCCGGTGACAGCCAGCCGTAAGGTATTTACAATGCATCAGCCGCTTCAATCGAGATCATATTTTAATCCATTTAGTTTGAACTTGTCCAAAAAATTATACCATAAGCGTTCGGCTTTCGATACAATGGATCGCGTTTCGGGCGTTCATCTCCAACCGATTACGATTGTCTTGATTAAAATTATGATGCTGCATTATTTTCGAGACATAATCTGATGCCAGCTCAAGCGTAACCGATTCTCGATTAATGCCTGAAAACGTTTTTTTATCAAGAAGGATGCTCTACAACTGTCAATTTTACAGTATTGATCAAAAGACATGGACGTGCTCGATTTCAACATTGCTGAGCAGAACAGTAAAGACATGGACGTACTCGTTTTTAATTTTACTGAGGAGAACAGTAAAGACATGGACGTACTCGATTTCAGTTTAACTGAGCAGAACAGTAAAGACATGGACGTACTCGTTTTTAATTTTACTGAGCAGAACAGTAAAGACACGGACGTACTCGATTTCAGTTTTACTGAGCAGAACAGTAAAGACATGGACGTGCTCGATTTCAGTTTTACTGAGCAGAGCAGTAAAGACATGGACGTACTCGTTTTTAATTTTACTGAGCAGAACGGTAAAGACATGGACGTACTCGATTTCAGTTTTACTCAGCAGAACAGTAAAGAAAGGACAGCAAAACAGTAAAATTCGGAGACCTACAATGGAATAATCGCTAGGGGCAGGCAGCAGAGGACCATTCAAGACATGAACTGCAGCCGCATATCACTGGTACACAATGATATCACTTAGGTAATTTTTTTTTTCCGATGAAAAGCTGCATCATCAAAGGAAGACATTCACGTAGCAAAAAAAATATAAGTACGTGGCTTACTCTTTTTCTTGACTGATCATCCTCTCGATTTTTTTAGTGTAAACTCGGAGCAAATAATTTGTTCTAAAATAGGAAAAAAACTGAAATTTAGGCTCCATAAGTGTGTTAGCGATACTTCCGAAGTCTTCGTTCCTCAAATTTCAAAATTTGGCAAAGGATGAAGTGTATTCAAATTAGATGCTTCCAGTCTTTGCCACGATTTGTAACCCGGTCTAATTTTCGCTTATCGAGTTTCTATAGAACGTGGTAAGATCGCCAGAATCCTCAAACTGGCCTACTTTTCTCCTATCTGTTTTCATCAAAGCTTGACAGGTGAAATGCAGTATAAGTAAACAAATAAAGATGTTAAATACACAATACATTAATTACATAGCGTTGATACAACGAGGGCACGACAACCGGCTGAGGACTGAGCATCAGCATATACAATACATAAACATAACGAGAGCTTTAGTTAATTTTCTTTTCTCTTCGAAACGACATAGGAAGGCGTGCTGGAGAAGCTATACCCACCACTGAGCGTATCCACGATACTCTTTTCTCACGCTATGTTGGTTGAACGCAGTAAGAATTTTCTCGAGCAAATGGGCAGAGGCCTCATGTCGGGGGGGGGGGGGGGCCGGGGGGGNGGGGGGGGGGGGGGGGAGCCGAGGGAGGCGGTGGAGGGACGTCGTCAATGCTGTGGGGTTAGCTGAACAATAGACGAGGGAAAAGGAAGGTTTTGCCTGCCATCTCCCGAACATTGACAGAACTGGGGAAGAAGATTTACCCACGGAAACCGAACGCGTTCTCACGCACGTAGTTACAGGTGTCCGCGACAATTTCATCTTGAAATCATATACCTTGAAAGTTACTATTTAATATTGTATACATACATATATCTGCTGGTTTATTTTTTATGTATTTAGCTGTATAAAAAACGTTGAGTATGTTTCTATTAATTTATTATTGTTTTCTGATTTTCACTTGTTTGTTTAATCATCAATTCAGTTTCTGGCGCTCTTCACGCATTTACCCAAAGAGTAAATATATATTACCAGTCTGTTGATATCTTGGATACGGGATATTTTCTGGCCAGTTTAAATGACTGAGTGAAGAATTATGAAATGTTTTGACGGAGTAGAATTGATCGCTCTAAGCTCGTCTGATATTTTACCCCTAGTAGACTTTTTGGCCGCCTCTAAAGCCGATTTATACTTTAAGTTTCTGGGCGGCCCAGATCTCTGCTAGGGTTGCCTAAGCTCAAGCAGGTAGGTGCACTGCAGACTCCGTGAGAAAATCGCTGCCAAGGGCATGAATATTTATGAAAAACTGTTAATGTGGTGTAGCTGCCATAAATATGACAATCTATAGTACTCTAACATATGTAATAATACAGACCGTTCTGAATGATCTACCATCTTATTTATATTTGGGCGGCGTTCGAAGTAGTTACGTTGGTCTAAAATATAGTATTTTCATTATTACTGTTATCATGATTAAACCAACACGTTCTGTTTTCGACGTCCACACACACAAAAACAACGAATAACACACGAGGCGTGATATACTGCACAGATGCACCATTCAGTTGCAGCACCACCTTCATAATTTCGACATTTAATTACTATATATATAAAAATTTCGCGCTCGAGTCACCACGCACAGATAGTGCAACCCAAATGAAGCGTTATGCAACACCGGGAAGCCCAAAACGCTGCCAAGGAAAATCCAACACGAAGCCATTAGCAGCTGACTTAACCCTTCCACTACCGTTGGGCGGATGTACAACAGCTTTGTAAAAAATCCCAGTGGGATATACATTCCCATTTTAAAATACCGATGGGACAATATATTACAGAACCTATAAGCTAGCCTATGGACGTGCTAATTATAAAACTACTTTCTTTTTCAAGTATCCTAGACTAATAAATGCAGTACGCAATATATACCATCAGTTTTAAATTCGTTGGAAAAAAGAATCGGTAGTGAAAGGGTTGAACGCCTGCGGGCCGAACGCTCATAGCGGTAATGAATTCCAGACCGAGACGGAACAAGGTAGGAAACAGCGACTGAACTGATGAGTTTGGCACCAAACAGTCTCCTAACAGTCTTCTAACAGTCTCCAACAGTCTCCAACAGTCTCCCAACAGCCTCCAACAGTCTCCAACAGTCTCCTAACAGTCTTCTAACAGTCTCCAACAGTCTCCAACAGTCTCCTAACAGTCTCCAACAGTCTCTTAACAGTCTCCAAAGGTCTCCAACAGTCTCCTAACAGTCTCCAACAGTCTCCTAACAGTCTCCAACAGTCTTCAACAGTCTCCAACAGTCTCCAACAGTCTCCTAACAGTCTCCTAACAGTCTCCAACAGTCTTCTAACAGCCTTCAGCAGTCTCCAACAGTCTTCTAACAGTCTCCAACAGTCTTCTAACAGTCTCTAACAGTCTCCAACAGTCTTCAGCAGTCTCCAACAGTCTTCTAACAGTCTCCAACAGTCTTCTAACAGTCTCCAACAGTCTTCTAACAGTCTTCAGCAGTCTCCAACATTCTTCTAACAGTCTCCAACAGTCTTCTAACAGTCTTCAGCAGTCTTCAACAGTCCTCTAAAGTTCTAACAGTCTCCAACAGTCTCCAACAGTCTCCTGACAGTCTCCAACAGTCTCCTAACAGTCTCCAACAGTCTCCTAACAGTCTTCAGCTGTCTCCAACAGTCTCCAATGTACAGATGGGCGCATCAACCACAGCACTTGTGTTCCCCATTTCTTCATTACACATTCAAGACTTTAGAAATTAACAATTCAGGGACATCTGTGCAAATTCATGGTCATCTTTTCCTGCGGACGACTCCGCTAAGAGCCATGCTAGCCGTGCTAGTTTTTTCAGCATTACAGAACTTTTATTATTAATAAAGTATTTTGATAGTTTTCCTACATTTAGTTCTGTAACGCCCTCAGGGATCATTTTGTTACCTTTCAGATAATGCTATTCCTACGGATATTGATGCTTCAAGAGACGTTTAATATTTATATATATGATATCTTTGTCGGTATCCAGTCTCACTTCATGCTAGCTCAACTGCAGTAGGATTTGGATCTTGAAGGGCTAACAAATCTTTCTCAATCTCCACTCGCACTAGATCAATTACGGCAGGATTTGCTCGGCCACGGATTGATAACATTGCGCAACAGGGAGCTCGTTGGCACCGATCAACTGCAGCTTGTTTTGTCAACGCGAATGCAGAACAATGGAGGCGTACCGACCATTGAAAGGCGCCGTGGAATAAAACATGACCTTCCGTACAGGCTTGTGGCTGTCCAAGTCGTCCGTCATCGCTGCTATTGACTAGTATTCAGTACAGAACCAGCAACGGCCCATTTGCTGCTGTTTGATGTTTCTGACGATGTACATATATAGGTATACTAGAGATAGACCTTCTCGTTGAGGAAAGGATAAGTACAACGCAATAGATGAACAAACAAAAAGAAATGGAGATAAAATGCTGTATATACAGTGTCGTGCGGAATTTGTCGTTAACTTATCTGCGCTTTTTCGACAGGAATTGCTAGAAGTTGGTGGTATATGGACCTATAATAGCAACCATTCCTGTGCTCCCCACTAGAACAGCGGGCGGCGTAGATCCCTGGAAGCAACCATTCCTGTGCTCCCGACGAAAACAGCGGGCGGCATATATCCCTGGAAGCAACCATTCCTGTGCTCCCGACAAGAACAGCGAGCGGCATAGATCCCTGGAAGCAACCATTCC
>LQNS02277602.1:6565058-6599074 GCA_001587735.2 Parhyale hawaiensis
CCAAAAGAGGTCTCATCCGCCTTTAGAGTGGCATTTCCTCCAACTCAGGGGCTACCCGGAGCCCCAAACCCACAGCCGGCTCATACAAACAAAGAGGCGTCCGGTGGCCGGACAATTTGGGCGGCCTGATAACGCGCAGGCCACGCCAGAAGGGACCAAAAGGGGAGGGTTTGAGTGAAGTGCAGCGGGTTACACTGCACCACTTCTTGCTGCATATGAGAAAATTTTGCAGCACCTGGGTGCTAGCGGCCAATCCAGCAAGTAAGGTACTGTTGCGGGTCAAATTCTGTTGGAAAATGACTATTAAGCAGCAAGGGGATCTCTAGTATATGGATAAAAATGGAACCAACGTACGTCTGCACATCACAGCCCACGACTCACCTCAGTGGACAGTATGCGGCATACAGAATGATATAGTATACTGCTTGCCTTCCTTATCTGCTCTTCCCGCATCTTGCAGGAGAACAACTGAAGCAGCGATACACCCCACCGCCTTGCTGGCCATCGGTCACACCGCTGTTGAGACTCTCTTAATGCCACTGCTAGGGCTGCCAATGGATTTTTTAGAAATCCCATCCATACTTTACCAGCCTTGGGTGCCGAAGGACAGATGCACAGACATCCTCTGCCCCTACACCGACACCCTTCAACCCAGGATGATCCGTGAGCTGCAATTAACACTTCATATCAATAATAAACTGAACTAAATAGGCGAAGCGTTATGAAAAGTATTAAAAGAGGATCGATCATCCTGGAAACTGCACTAGTCCCAGTTTTCATTCCATATATTGATAATTAATCTTCATCAGAACCAGCCATTTATTTCCTTAATTATATAATAAGTGCGTTATGCCATGATATGTATAGGGAATTGAGTATTACCTCCACTAATTTTGGCTGCTGGTAGATGTCATTACTCAACACCTCAAACACCTGTGTTTGATTTTAACTGATCAATAGCGGACTAATTGCTCACTAAATTGCGTATTTACGAGATACAGATGCATACCACAACAGCCAGTATTATTGACCACTTCAACCTGACAAATATGGCTCAAATTGTCTGTTTAATTATGTACGTTCACTGACCAGAAGTCAGTACCCCAATCGTCAGTTTTCAAAACAACTTACCACTCTATTTGACAAAACACTTGGTAACCTGTCAACCAGGGAGGTCCTGCGTAGTTCACACGACAGGCAGGTATGGTCGGCCAATAGAAAAAAAGGTAATGTGTTCAGCGGCTGCCGGAAATTGCTGGAAACTGACCACTGCTCGCCTACCTGTTGTATAGTGTTCAGAGTATAGTCTCCAACTGCTATAGGGTACAGGTAGTCTAAACTCTAAATTATTGGTGGCCTGGAACTACAATAAGATAGTCCAGAGTTGTTGTGGATTATGTAGTATCGTGCTACTGAGGGCAAGTAATGTAGCTTATTAATGGCCTGAAAATTGTCTAACAGAGTGAACAGTTACCGTACGGTAATATAGTGCTGCTAGATCACATAGCTACATAAGTATAGAGCGTAGATTACCGACGGCCTGGATCCGCCTATATAAAGATACTGTAGTCCAGAGTTACTGTACATTATTTAGTCAAGTATATGTATTGTTCTGTAGATTTTTGACGACCTGGAGATATTTTAATTTTGTGCAAAGTAAAACAGCAATAGAGCCCTATTAGAGAATATAGGTGGCATAGATCAATGACGGTCTGCCATTGCATTAAGATTAGGTTACATATATGGGACGATGCAAGCGTTGAACGTGGAATTCCCAGAGTGTAGACGATATCTCGGTCTAGAAGCTTGAGAGCAGAAAATTAATAGATAGCAAAATAGTTACGGTGCACTAGTTTGGACTACTAGAGAGTAGATAGCTTAGATTATTGACAGGATGGAACTGCTGTACTGCATGCACGATGCCAAGGAGTTACCATGCGGGGGTTTGAAAGTTTATAGATGGCTTAGAACCGCAGTAAGCTACAGTAGTACAATGCTAATATATTGTTGTCTGGAACGTACAGCATCTATAACTGCATGGCATAGATTATATGCAGCTGCGAACTACCGTAAGATAGTTGAGAGTTACATTATATGCAGTAATAATAAAAGGTCATGGATCTCATAATGACATCTAGGCCTTGGACTTTATAAGGCATTTGTTAACATTTGAGCTTCAAACTGTTGATACTACAGTAAAACAAGTTCACGTGTCTGCGATGGTATATAAACTATAGGTAATATAGATAATGTTTGGTTGGTCCATAACAAAATCATACTGAAACGTTTGATGACAGGAAATTAATCGTCTATAAATAAGGGTTAGATAATAAAATTTGCAAAACGAAAGATGGTACTAAAAAGTAAAAAAAAAAACATTTCCATGAGCAGAGCATAGCAAGGATTGCAACGTCATCTTCAGATAATTAACCGGAACACTCTGAGAGCGCATACCTTCGCCAAGCAAGACAACGGCAACGAAAAATTCAAGTTGGTCCTGAAACTATGACTTTTTTATATCAACACCACAATCCAATCATTTGTTCCTTCTGACAATAACAAAAGTTTCTGTAATTTTCTTGAAAGTCCATTCATAACCTTGTGAGTTACGCTGCCAACAAACATTCTGACAAATATTTGTTAAACACACAACAGAACAACCGATCATCACCAAACTTTAACTATTTATGTGTTTCAACATTATTAACAATTCTTGTAAGTTTCATAAAGATCCGTTCGTAGCTTTTTGAGTAATTATCCTAACAAGCACTAAATGAAATGTAAGGACAAACAAACGAACGAACATATCATCGCAAAATTTGGTCGTTCGTTTTTTCGTGATATGCTTAACAATTCATGTAAATTTCATAAAAATCTACTCATACTTTTTGAGTTACGGTACTAAGAAAAAATAGGCAGGCAAACAAACAGTTGAACAGATTTTCACAAAAAGTTAATCATCTGTTACTGCTAACGTGCCCTACGAGTTCTGTATATTTCGTAAAGATCCGTCCATAACTTTTCAAGTTATTTTCGTGACAGACAAACAAACAATGAGCAAACTGACAAAGAGCCCAACAAACACGACAAAAATATAACCTCCTTGGCGGATCTAATAACGATGCATTGAATATGTAAGCAACAACAAGTGAAGTATACCAAACTATGAAAGATAGAATAAGTAAAACAATAAAATAAATTCAAGGTATACTAATAAAACCAAAGAAGCTTAAAAATAACTTGATGAAAGCCAGAGTCAGAACTCGATAAAAAAATAAGACCGTTAAAACTATACAAAAACAACCCTGCATGAAGCACGTCAAACGACTTCAAAATCCATGATGAGTAGAAGCTAAGAAGGACCCAAAACAAAACGAGTAAAGCCTAAGTCAAGACCTCAATTGTCACCCCGCGATTACAATCTGTTGGCCTGTTTGCCTGGAGCGGCTCACCGAGGAACGTGCTTCCTTTGAGGCAGCAAATTATCCCATTTAGTCCTATTGGACATCAGTCATGGCTCTCGGTCCATACTCCAGCGCCTCAAGCTCGGTGCTGAGTACTGAGCTAGGATCTCGATGACCACCGATACATGAGTCTTGAGTACTTGGCGTTTTATTTTAGGTCTTTAATTGAGTGACATCGCTGAACGAATAACGTCCACTTACAAAGACACTTGTTTGCTGAGTAGAACTTGTGTTTTTCGAAACGTTACTATTGGCGTCTTCGATGATCTCACTATATCCGTAACAACGCCCAAAACTGGCCTAGACTACAGCTTTTGAGACGAAAAAGCCATTTGAGAGGCGGAACTTGCGCCTCTCGAACATTGACAAGTTATCTAAACTCATACACCGAAGGCAGCGCAGAACGTTCACGGACAGAGGCCAAATGGTACCGGCATGGCTTATGGGCTAACAGAGATTTAGTTATACTATGTTTACCTGTGGCTATAACATCAGGGTAGGCACCTGTTTTAGCTGAACTGAACCCATCCTAACCTAACCTGTTCTTAACTACCCTAACCTATTTTAACCTAACGCATGCTTACTTTCAGGTAGGCAAATTACTATACCGAGACTCGTCATACAATGGGTCACAATGCTGTCTACCATGTAACGATAATATACGGTAATTATCCTATCTCTGTCTCTTACTTAACTTTGGTGATAAGTTACACTTCATCGTCTGTGGCATGCGACCCTCTGATGTCCCTAATGAGCAAATAATTACGTGTATTATTAATTAATGGGCTTCACGTGGTGAGTTCACTACTCCAGAGTTAGGCACGTGCTTAGTGACGTCATTAATATCCAGTGTTAGGCACGTGTTTAGTGACGTCATCAATATCCAGAGTTAGGCACGTGTTTAGTGATGTCATCAATATCCAGTGTTAGGCACGTGTTTAGTGACGTCATCAATATCCAGTATTAGGCACGTGTTTAGTGACGTCATCAATATCCAGTGTTAGACACGTGTTTAGTGACGTCATGAATATCCAGTATTAGGCACGTGTTTAGTGACGTCATCAATATTCAGTGTTAAGCACACGTTTAGTGACGTCATTAATATCCAGTGTTAGGCACGTGTTTAATGACGTCATCAATATCCAGTGTTAGGCACGTGTTTAGTGACGTCATCAATATGACGCCAGTAGTAACGTTCAGCACACGCCTCGTCGCTCGACCACCACAGGTTTCTTCTTCGTGGCCAGAGCTGAGTGCTGTGGCATACCGGAGTCAGGACCAGAGATAAAGGAACCTCAGCCTAAGTTTTCGAAGAAGCTGCCAATGCGAAGTAATTTGCCCATATTGCGGTTGTTACGGCCATAAGAAGAATCATGGGTGCTGATGATGATTTAAGAGTACGTGTGAAGTTCAGTACCAACAATGTTGGATTGTGATGATAATTTACGAGCACGGGTGAAATTCAGTACCAACAATGTTGGATTGTGATGCTAATTTTACCAAATGTATGCAGAATCTTCGTATGTTTAACACGAATAACACTATTTGTGTATTCTACAAAAAGACACTGTTCGTAAAGAGGTTGAGAATAATGAGTACTAAAGTGTGTGGTTGTATGAACTGCAATAGTAAATGCGAGACAGAAATGTGAGATTTTGATAGAGCTTAATCGGTAGGTGATGAATGAATAATAAAAAAAACATGGCATGCAATCACCTGACCTTTTATTGCAAGATTTTATTTTGCCTCCCCTTAGGAATAATACCTACTGATGCTTCACAATTTTTGGTGCATTGCTCACTAAAAGTATACCTAGTGCCGAGGCCACACTTGCATTCGTACTCACAACCTGATGCGAGAATGCGCCGCTATCACGTCGTTCCAATATATGTTTAAACTCGGTAGCCTAGATACGGTACCATGAACGACTTGCGAGTTTCACATCCACCCATGAACATGGGAATATGGATGCAAAGGGGGCTCCGGCACTATGTTTAAGTTTTGACGCACATATTAGGGATTTCACCAGCATTTGCTCATAACCAATCAAACGAATTACCTTAGCGTAAATAAGGCTATTGACACTGCTTAAACACATTATTTATTCAATTGACTAAGCCAGTTATCCTCAATTTTTGCAAGCTCCGGTCACAAATAAAATAAAAGTTAACCTAAAAATTTCAGAACTTTTAATAACCTTGGCGTTATCACGAGCGTGAGTCCGTTGGAGGCGCCTTGCCAACAGTGAAGCCGCTTATCGTACGGCAATCTGTAACTATTGATAAGCAACCTATCGATATGATACGAAGCAGGAATATTCTCCCGGTACGACAGGGTGCTGAAAAATTGGTTTGGGAAAAAGAGAGGACAGAAGGATCAAGTTTGTTTAAAATGAAAAAAAAAAAGAAAATTGAATGCTTATAATCCAGGAATGTATCGACCATTGTTTTTTCCGATCTTTTACTGCATAATGAATGGGTAAACGGCTGTAACAGACTCCCACAGCAATCTTCAGTTACCCTGAAGGCTAAGTTGAACTATGGTGTTGAGTGGCTATTCACATAACATCGCAGCTCGATGATCGGCACTTACTTGCTATGACATATAAATATCATCGAAACCTCAGACTTAGTCCAAAATGGTCGCACTATTTACTTAAGAACACTAAATGCTTGCACTTGCAAGAAGCTTTTAGGATTTCGCGGTTGTTTCCAAGTTGTCCTACCTCCCCCACAGAGATAACAGGGTATGAAATTCTTAGCCCCTTCCCAAACCTTCACATTCTGAGCCTGAGCTTTAACCCTTAACCGTAACCTCATCGTTATTATCAACTTTATCCCTAAGCCTTGATCATTCTATACGTTAACCTTAACCCTGCAGCCTTTCTTTGACTGTAACCTTGAACCCTTATCTCTTAACTTTAAACCCATTTCATGACTGCATGAGGAAAAACATCGACAACTAATGTGCATTTTTTTTAGCTCTTTTACGCTTTTCTCTATATGACAGTGCATATCTCCGTATTAAAAAGTTATGGATTTAAATACTAGTGATAGTAATGATGTCCGGATCATGTGTACACTGTTGCTGACGTATTAAATGATTTTTGTCAATGACGTAATATGATTAACGGAATTTGGACCCAAACATTAATGTTTTTGTGAACTGGGAAGCAATATGAGGTTTACTTACAATTAAGAAACGAACATTAATATGTTTTTAATATTTTTCATTATAGAGAGGCTTCAATATTTTTAGCCTTTGGGAAGGAGCAAAGTACATTTTACCTTTTCTTCTGTACTATGTAACGTTTCAATGAGTTTCTTATAATATTACCATGAGTACTAAGTTAAATTATTATTATTAATAAGGATCAATAACCTAATTTACAGCTGTACTCTGGATGATGTAGCGAAAAGCGCTGCTATGGAAAGCGTCCAATCACGAGGAACGTCTCACAATGGCAGAGGTTAAGTTAGGGCATTACTCTAGGCACATCTATTAGCATAGTCATCAGATTATAGGACCTGTTCGTGACGCTATTGATAAATCCACCGTTACGGTGAAGGGTGAGCGTACAACACCACATTCAAACCATACATTGAACTGAGGTTGCAGATTTTTGTAATTACCATTAGTACCAGCTGAAGCAGACGGTAATACCGACTGGGTGGGTTTGAGCACACAGAGTGGGTTATGACGCATGCGGTGGGTTTAGACAAACGCCAAATAGGTTAAGGTAAAATGAGTGGGTCAGGGCACACCCGGTGGGATAAAAACCCGGGACGGTTAGGGCACCTCGAGTGGGTTAGGAGACGGACCGAGTGGATTGGACACGCTGGGTGGGGTTGAGCAGATACCTCATAGGATAAGACATAGGTATCCGGTGGGTTAGGATACATACGCCGGGTGGGTTAGGACCCATAAACCCCCACCCACGTACACCATGTGGGTTAAGAGTGACTCAGAACACACGTGCCGGGTGGGTTTGGATAGGTGCACACAGCCGTTGGGTTATGACACATATACCGGGTGGGTTAGAATTCACAAAACACACACACACACCGAGTAGATTAGGACTCAGTGGGTGAGTTAGGGCAAACACCTCGGAGGCTGAGATACACCGGGTGGATTGGGACACACACAGACGCCGGGTGGGTTAGGACAAACACACACCGGGTGGGTGCAGGCGCGTGTCACAGAGCAGGACCCGCCTCTCGCCCGCTCCTCACTCCGACATTCTTTAGTGGCAGCCGCAGACTTTGGGGGCACGACTTCTCAATACTCACAATGAGAGGAAGGAAATGAAAAAAAGAGGCCGGCCTGTGCCCGCCACACTCCGAAACATAGCCATGGCAACTCAGCCGTGACGTTTAATGGATATCCCACTGATTAGACGCCCTTCTACTATTTTAATGAACAAACATTGCAAAAATGCTTCTCCTGTTCAATGAACTTCATTTGGACTTCATTAAAAATAGGAAGAAAATTCTACTTATTAAGAGGCTATAGGGCGTTTATCAAGACTGCGATAACTATCTAATGTTCAATGAACTCCTGTTAAAGACTGGAAGAAAATCTTATTTAATAAGAAATCAATGAGTGTATCTGGGCTGCAAAAGCTTCTTTCTATTCAATGAACTCTGATCATGAATAAAAAGAAAATAGTACAGTGCAATTATCAGTACTAAAATCTCGTCGATTTGCTGAATGAAATTAATTTTGAAGAATAGGAAGAATATTTAACCACGAGTGAAGCGACCATATTTTTTGTCAGCTCAGCAATAGCTTCCTTCTGCTTGACAAACAGGAATATCAAATTTATAAGAGGAAATTCAACTCAATGACAAGGCACACGGCGTTTACCAGCACTGCACCAGCTTCTTCCGTTTTATGAATTCCTGGAACAAAAATAAAAAGGCAATTCATAAGAAGAAGTGGCGAAACGATGCTCTGTGGGCGACGTGGCTAACGTCACCTGGACCTCGTCCGAAGACTCAACTTAGGTTATCGGCAATAGTCTCTTTTGGACGCACGCCGTTGCTGACACTACGAAGGAAATTAAACTATTATGGTGTTTTGCTGGGTTTCTCGTCGCATGAATAGTCTTCTACCATGTACCGAATACCTACCTTTCTTTCAGCACAAAGTTGATTTTGACTGTATCAACAAATTGTTATGCAGCTAAACCGTGACCTACGCCAACACTTAGAATAACATTTTGCTACAATTCCCCGATGAGTTTCTCGACTAGCTTCTTTGCATTTTGAAGCTCCACCCTTAACTTTTCAGATACTTTGGTCTATAAATATGGCTGAAACACTCCTCTACCCACACAAAAAGATGATAAATTACTGGGACTGATCTAGCTGCCAACATATTCTGGATTTCTTCTTCCTCAGTAAAACTGTGAACCATTCCTTCTCAAATTTACATACGTATTGTAAAATAACAGAAAAATCTAATTAGAAAAATACAGAGTTAACAGCCTTCAATTTTACAGAACATCTTTCAAATGGCAATTCTGCTGCAACCGTTTTTCTTTTAAATTACTGTAATATTTTAGCAGTGGCACCACACGCACATAACCAACCGCATAATCATGACATACTCGCAGCAGTAAAGTGGCCCATTCACAATCTTCAATACCAAGAGAGTGTGCACATCGTCAACGGCCTGTAATTTGTCATAATAAACGCATGATGACCGCGCATGGAGCTTGGCTGGCGCTGAAGATCATCCATCCTTACCGACTCAAGAGTAGCTGAACATCCTCTTCCAAACTACTCTTTAAAGGCAAGAATTTTCAATTGATATTCTATTAGAGAAAAGCGCGTTTGTTGCAGCCTTGAAGAAATTAGGTCTAGGCGCGTGTGCAGAGGAACGTTCTCACGTTCGTTCATATAGGGGCACAGGAAGGAAATCGTCTCCTGCCCACACATACCGCAACTAGTTCACTACTCTTGGGCATCGCCGCGGGCGGTTCTCGAGCCCATGCGGCGGTAGAAACATTAGGGGCGTCTTTAGGAGGTAGTTGAACCCAAACAAGAGAATTGGGCCATAAAATACAAGAAACGGGGTTCTGAATGGTAGAAAATATAGTTGAGAAGTACAAGAAAGTTGGCAATAATGTTTAGGATGTATTATTTTAATAATTGTGGTAATTACAAATTAGGAAATACAGAAAGAAAATCCGCTTAAGCAGGAAAAAGTCATGGGGAAATACTTCCTGTAAAGAACAAGACTGCTAATTATCACTTGGAGTCCTGTCCATTACGAGAATATTCTGGAATATGTGTGTGGGCAAATATAAAATATGTATACTTATTTACATAGATACTGTAAATAATTGGAAGTGCACCTGGTAAAAAGCCATTCATAACTTTGTGTTAATAAATCACTTTATACATTCACATAAAATATAATTAGCGCTATACATATGCTCATTTCGTAAATCCTATAACATAATAAAGTAGGAATGGCAAGAAATGGAACTTACAAGAAATAGGGATGGGAATGGCAAAGCATAGGGCTGGAAAGTTTAAGAAAATGGGTAAAATGGTTAAGAACCGGAAGAAATACGGTTGGGAATAGCCCAGAGAATTCTTTTTAGCCGTGTCACATTTTAAGTAACATTTAGCGTACGAGATCTCTTATAGCAAATACATTTTTCCATCTTATTTGTTAGCTAAGTGTTAGCACCGCATCTAATCACAATCGATGAGTCCATAAATGCCAGGCGGGAGTGACCTAAGTATATGGTTTTCACGGGGTAACGTTTTCAGGCGGGTAAGGTGCTTTCAGATAGTCACGTGGTTTCAAAATTGTACCTAACACAGCCACGTTACGTGCGCCGAAATGGCTCGCAAGTATCCAATAAGGTGATTGGTTCATTTCACATGGAGCCGTTTTGGCTGCTACGCTTGAAATGTTAGAGTTATCAAGCTTGGTGGCCCAACTTGGTTGCCACATGACGATTAGTGTCGGAACAAATATCAGACTAAATACAGAAAAGAGCTACTATATCAAGCCCTGCTAAAAAAAGCGGTGCTCACCAGCATAGCCTTATTTATAAAAAAAAAACGGGATCAATGTAGTGTACAGGTGACACAGTCTCATGGGACTCGCAAGGATCCCATCCATAATGTGGTTGTTAGGCTTACAGAATAGATCTGTAGGAGTACTGTAGTTCGTTACAGGTGGTACATGAACTCGAATAGTAAACGGAAATATGGAACGTAAATACAAAAATACTAATTTTTATAATAAAACAGGTACTACTAGTGTATAATAGCATAGCCAATGCTATATAAATATACTGATGTGGACGGTTATATGCATTTACTTCATGAGAATTAAAGTCACAATATATTGTAGCCATTTAGGTAGACGTCTCTAGAAAAATTAGCTAATGATAAAAACAGTTCCATGTTAGAAATTAGTTTTATATGTTACTTGCAATACATACTCAGAGAGCTTTCAAATAACATAACAATTTTGGAGTTATGCATGATAGGAATATAGTAAGTATTACGTTGCCATGCATGTGGTAACACAGACATTACTGAATATACAGGGTAACCCCAAAAACAATTACTGTTGGATTAATATTATTTTCTTGAAGGTTCTTCTTATGAATAGGATGGCAATGGTTAAAACTTACAAGGAAACCATGACTCGTGTTTAAAAGAATACGTAAGTGTGACATGAATAAAACATGCGCACTACGACCATTATCACCACCTGCAAATGAAATGGTTTACTGTTAAAGGTCATCCACAAATCAGTAGGAGGGATAATCAAGTGAGTAACAAGTGACAAGCCTGTAATAAGTGCAGCAGCAAACACTGGGGACCGCGGTATAGCTCGCACCCTAAGCTTCAAAAGAATGACAAGGGAACTTGGGACCTTCTCTCCCCCAACTGCCTCTCCCTACCTCCCCACTCCTCATCGGCTCTGATGTTCTCTATGCTCCTCTGCCCGGCCTCGTGGCATGCTGTAAACAGAGCTCGGGCCACCGGTTCATACTTGGAATGGATTCGGTTAAATTAGGTTTCTTCGTGTTTTGGTTAGGCTACACGTTGAGACGATAAGTTTCAAAGCTAAAAGGTATTATGATAACAATTTGGATACTACGGTGAAGGCTGCATGGAGAGATATGGTAAATTTCAATTTCAAATTGAATTAAAATTTGGATGTTTTGAAAGAAATAGGTGAGGTTACTTGTAACTATGGAACGTTTCAATCTTAGAATGCATTAAGATATAGTTGCTAAACGTTGTGACGGTAAGTTTCAATGCTAGATAAAATTATTGTGCAACAGTTTGGTTACTGTTGGGCAAGGCTGCATGGAGAGATATGGTAAATTTCAATCTCAGATTGAATAAAGATATAGATGTTTTGATAAAATACGTAAGGTTACATGCAACTATGGAGCGTTTCAATCTTAGAATGAATTAAGATATGATGGTTTGACCGAGTTATGTAAGGTTATAAGTAGCTATGACAAATTTCACTGTCGGAATGGATTAAGATATTATCGTTAATTCCAGAAGTGTGCTAAGATTATGACGGGTCTATGGCAAGTATAGTATCTGAGATTAGGGTAAGAAACTTTTAATAAAATCATGGTAAGGGTTTGTAGTCCGAGTTACATCAAACTTTAATATAGGTTGGATTACGATATGCGTTTGTTTTCCTAGAGCGATGGTAAGGTCAAAGGTAGTTACAGTATAATTATTATATAATAATGCGACTGCCCACTAATAGTGACCGAGAGCCCACAATATCAATAGCGTAGATCAGATAACTGTGACTCACTAACAGTGACTGAGAACATCCGATCACTCTCACAGAACGGATGGCTGTGACCCAGCAGTAGCGACCGAGAGCATTGAAATAAAAATGCTCAGTACTGTGATAACAAACAATCAATAGTGAGAAAGAGAGAGAGCACAACTCACCATAATAGACCCGATGATTGCGAGCAAGCACAGTGACCGGGAGCACCCAAATCAATCAGGGCATCACGCAAAAGTCGGCTAAGAGCCCTTGAGCAACGTGAGCAACAAGCAAAACGGTGCTCGCGCGGCATGAAGTGTTGGCGAGGGACGGGGCGGGGGTGTAGGGGAAGGCTAACGCGACAGGGGAGTCGTGCAGTAGAGCAGGGGTCAGTTGGGGGAGAGTGGAGTAAAGAGAGGGAGAGAAGCCTGTGCACAAACTAACCAACTGGCTACACCGCACGCACGAGATACGGACGGGCGGTGTTGGGCAGTGCAGCCTAACTGCAGGCAGCGTGAGAACTTTTGGTACTCATGCCTGTATGCAATATAAATCCTGGAGCTAATGCTGTGGGTCTCATTGTCAACATCACTGCGCCTGTTGATGATTTAGTCGGCCACTTGTTGGTGTTCGCAGGAGGAAATCCTTCAGCTTGACGCTAGTGTCGATACTAAGTCAAATCCGGTTTCTAATTGTGTTTTAGTTTTGTTATCTCATGTCCAATAAATGAAGTTATTATTACTCTTAGTATCAAATTTAGGAGGCATTAGAGAAACCGTACAAAAACTCTATCTGAACTTGGGTTATGGTACTGTTGAGCATTTTTGCCTCATAGCAATGGAAAGTAGCAGAGTATGGTTAAAATAAGGTCAACATGACACTTGTTGAGGCTTTGTATACGAAGCCCAAAGCTGCAGCTTGACACTATCATCCTTGTCCTGCAGCTAATCTTATAGAGAAAATGTTACACTCCATTCACCGTCGCGAGCTCGATGCTCCACACTCGTGTGTCTCAAGAGCTATATCCTACAGCCTCTTCCACACGTTCATTGTGGCGCACTCGAGTATTTGACTTGATAATTATTGTTGACCAACCTGTCACCTTCAGTATACAGCCGATATTATTAATATTTTTTTCGGAACAATTACTTCAATCGATAACTTAAAAATGTCATAACCTTTTGGCACTCTTACCTACATAGCAACATCATAAAATGAATGCAATAAATTTATTGTCATATCGTAGCAGCTGTAACACAGCCTTTGCTAATTAACCTGAGGAGTTGGATACTTCTACTAACCCATCCAAATACTACAGCTTATTTATCGTTAATTTCAGGCCTTACACCCTTTATGCTAATACTAATTTAGGATTTGTATGTAAGCTAAATATAGGTACTGTATGGAGCCAACTCCTAACGCTCTACCTTCAACAATAAAACACCTTCGAGTACAAATCGCACAGTTTGGAAACGAACAAATGTGACCCAGTAGAGTTACAGAACTCGGTCGTTGTTCCAGTATGGGTATCTAAAATGAACAGCATATCTCTCTATCCGTCGGCCCGAAGTCTTCCACAAGTGGCCTGCTTTACGCAGGTGAACCGTTAAAAAAAGAAAGAGTGAGGCCAAGCTCCATCGATATCACGTAACTGCCGTTACTGAGGAAGCCAATAGGCTCACTCAAGGGTTTGAGTCTTATCTTTACAGGCGCTCAGTCGATAACTACAACCTGTTGAAGAGACGAAGGTCAAAATCAATTCAGGAAGTGCCGTCACCGATACAAAGAGAGCTTACTCGTGTCTCTAACAGGGACATTAAAGCCTGGTGCGCGAGGAGGTTGGATAGGGTGATGTATGACGAGAACAAAAACAGGATTGACTGTAATTTTTGGATGTTGCTGATGGCAACAATTTGGGTTTGGTTAGGCAGGAAATTTTAAAACGAAGGGATAAGCTTTTCGGAAATGGATCAAAAGAAGGAGAATTTAAGCTTGGACAAATGGCAGAAAGGAGTGGGAAAACCGTTACTTGTTGTGTTAGGTAGGCAGAATTAGAGTTCGAGTGGTTGCTGATGACACGTAAGATTTATTCAGTTCTGGCTGCAGAAGCGAAAGCTAATAATTGGGTACAATAATTGGAGACGAAGAAAATGTTGCAACAATTTATACGAATTGTTTGCTATTAGAAAAAAGTTCACTAGAAAGCTGGCTCAAGATCGGTTAGGGCAGCCCAGGTGACAAATTCTATGCATTCCCTTAATCTGACATGGAATTTGGCTCAGTTAGGCCTCATTCAAATCTGGAAAAAATGAAAAATACTGCATACTCATAGTTATTATTATTATTAAATCACACCGGGCTGGCGACGTAGGAACGGAAAAACTCCATGAGGTTAACAAACCCCCACGCAACCAGCTCAGCGGGTGGAGAAAACAAAGTCTATGACGATAAAAACAAAAATTTCGCCGACATATAACTGAGTAAATTTTACGAATGTCTGACAGCGGCAGGAGGACGTTATCTGGTTCTGTTGGAATCGGCAAAGACCTTGAGACAAACACTAGAAAATCTATGGGCGTGCCAAAAGATAAACCCGCGTGTGATTTTAGCATAAGGTGAATAAGGTTACAGTGCGCGCAGGTATTTATGGATAAAGAATTGTTAGAGGAAAATGACACCGTATCTTGGTGAGGTGTGATTAACACAACGGAAGTTGGGCTGGGAGCTGCAGAGTATCTCTTGAAGCATTTATGTATAATGTTAGCCCTTGGGTTATAAAACTAACGTTTTATGTTTGCTTCAAGAGGCGTTCAACAGAAATAGTTGGCAGGTACAGTCTCACTGAGGCTAAACAGTGTCGAATTCTTCGTGATGATGTTCATTAGCTAATTAAAAGTAACAACGTTCAGTACATAATATTGATAACTATAGCGTTTTCTGAGTGGGAGTAAAGTGCTCGCAAAATTCACAATAGGTACGGTCAAGCAACACCCTCCACAGCTACGAACTCTTCCTCCAAGAGTGACACTCCTAACGGCCAAAGCTTCAGAGGCCGCCCTCATTCAACATCTTTCATCCAATATTTTTCAACATCTTTCCAGGAACACGATAATCTGCTGCAGCTAATTGTGCTTGCACGATCACCCCCTAGTCTTGGCTGAGTTTTTTCTTTCTCTTTGTTTTCATCCTCAGACATCTAAATGATTTGACATAACGGCAATAGCTCATAGGGGGCAGGAGCGTTAGTTCCGACTGTCTCTGGAACTGGGCCTGTTGGTCCGTCTACTGCCAACTATATCGTCTGTAAACAGCAACTACGAAAACATATAATCACTAGAACGCAATACACTGGGTTATCAGTTTTGCTACTGTCAGCATCTCATTTCATCATTATTATTATTGTTTTATTTGTTCACAGCAAATGAAAATTTTGGCTCTTGTAGGACTATCGTTCTTGGAACGTCCTCTATGAAGAGCGTTGGGCAGTACGTAGGGTAAAGAAAGAGAAGGTACAGGGTAAAGCCCTCCGGCTAATTTCGTTCATTTTTAAAATCAACACGTAGAAGCAAAGTAAATTTAACTAATTTCAGTTCACCGTAATAAAAAGAAGGATATTCATAGGAGCAGACACGTCATAATTTTTTAACACCCAAAAGGAGAGGTGTGTCGCCTTTCACATAACATCCTTGCGAATTGATGTTTAATTTGCATTATGAAGAGTAACGTGAAAACTTAATTCACGACGTCTTTTTTTTTTGCAGCCTCAAAAAAGCTTTCGGTCACGTTGCAAATCATGGTATTCCTACAGAATAAATTTTTGAAAGAAGCGGTTTATCGCTTAGCAAATAATACTATATATACAATATAAAAATTTAATTGGGATAATCAGGAGTAAATGTGACGTTCACTCTGTTCGTATCGTGCCAAGTCCAACGGGAACGTTCTGTCACTTTGCAAATCCTACAAAATGAATGCTTCATTTGGGTGATCAAGGGCACAGTGCGAAGTTAAACTACTTCACCTCGTCTTACGCCTAAGGTCGACCGACCTGCCTTGACTGCGGCCGAGCTGCTGCAGGCCTACAAGTACTTCGGCTGTGTGCCGGTGCGACATCGACAAAAACCTGTTTTCCCACAGCTACTAAGTAGATCTTATCCTCAATTTTCCGTACGTTTCACAGGATTTACTGTGGGGGTTTAGAAAACAACTACGTTACCGCAACTAATGGCACTGAAATTTTTCTAAAAGTGTTATCCGAAAAGTTAATTTACTTGTACGTTGTTTGTATGAGAATCATTTCGTTAATGGTACTATTGCTAGATATGAAAAATCACAAAACCATACACGTGAACAAGTAGCTTTGAAGTTTCAAGAAACATGTCCATAAATTTTTCTTGTTACTGTGTTAAGTAATAGCCATATAAACAAGTAATAAATTAGGGCAATTTAAAGCTAAGCGGGTCAAGTTATTCGGATCTCAGTGTGCGAATCGAACGCGCAGTAATTCTAATGTGCACCAGACAACAGGAGTCATTACCTGGCGGTAGCGCTGACGGTGGCGGTGGCATCGCGGCGGTGGAGCGGAACGGGCCGAGAGAAAGCAGGTGAGGTGCGCTGTGGCGGACGCAGGCATGTATAGGGGGGGACCCGCGCAGTTGTCGCTGGGTTGAATTTGCACAAACTGATTTCTTTTGTAGCCACGCTCGGGCGTAGTCGAATTATGAAAACATCTGTTTTGTAATTTCTTCTACTCCCGGCTAAGAGTTTTATTGTTTGGAACGAGACATCAGCAGGAACTATAGGATGGCTACTGACGTCAGCAGGAACTAGAGGATTGCCACTGACATCAGCAAAAACTATAGGATGGCTACTGATATCAGCAGGAACTAAAGAGGATCGCTACCGACATCAACAGGAACTAATAGATGGTTACTGACATCAACAGGAACTAGCAGATGGCTACTGACATCAACAGGAACTAGCAGATGGCTACTGACATTGCGGTAAATCCAGTACCGCTAGCCATCCTCCAGGTCATCAAAGAATTACGAATATCCTTGTATGGAACAGTGCAAATCTCCCACATTAGCAGCCACGCACCGCCACTTGCACGGATACACCAATAACATATTGATATCATCAAGTGTCAAGCATAGTCATCAATTTCCATGTTATACGAGACAAGTTCTTCGAGGTACGCATGAGTACTATTATCACAAACGACTTAGCTGTCGCCAGTGGTATTCAATAGAACGAAGATTCCAGCGATTTACACTTATATATCTTTGGAAAATTCTGGAACGTATCACTGTGAATGTGAATGAACGGAATGTCGCTAGAAGGACTTGTGATATACGCATTCCAAGCAGAGATCGTGGGAAAGCAGTGGCGACAAAATATTCTAATCGCTTCACTGTGCGGGGAGCAAGATTGTTAAACAAAATGTCTCGACATATTCTAAACGCTGTTGATATGAAAGTTATAGAGTTCAAAAATTTACTGGAATCTCATTTAAGAAGACCAACGATCTGCGGTTATGTGCACTGTGGAGATAATTCTCTGCTGGCTCTCTCTTTGGTCGCTAACTGCAGCCCCACAGAAGACACCCAGCAGAGTGATTCCACGCACGTGTGGTGATGTGCGAAACGTCACCTGGACTTCGTCGAAAGACCCACAAGTTACATAAGGTACTATAAACATGTCGAGTCTCGAATAGACGTGATGGCACAATAAAAAAAAATTGAGTTAGCAGTGCACAAGATGTGTGGACTTCACACGAACATGTCTCATTATTAACTACAGAGGGTGAAAGAATCTATCGTAAGATTTTAACAAGGTGCACTGTGACAAATATTGAGTTATCGATAGGAATATTAAATGTTGTATTAGCATGGAACTGCGTCAACAGAGGTGATGGCTGCAGCCTACACGAACACACTGTTATGTCGTTCGGTCATGTGACCAAATGGTCCACAAAAAAATTTGGTTGTGAGTACCAGTGATACACGTTCTCTGTGGTAAAAGTAAGGTACGCATAGAGAGCTCTCTTGTTATGTTGCAAACACCTAGGTTTTGTAAAAAAGACTTTTTACCATCGTTCCTCGCAACCAAGTGAGTTTGGTGCATATCTGCCGCCGAATGCAGGCAGTACCTATGTGGCTATGGAAAAACGATAAAGTTTTTCTGAAGTACAATTTTCTAAAGCAGCACCGATACTTTTGTATCCCGGTATGCATTACTTCATTTTACTTGACACCACCTGACGGGCTCCTAACATGTCGAGGCAGTTCATCACGAGAAGAGTTGGAGAATAGCAAAGAGAAAGCTTGGCTGTCGGTGAATGCAAGAGCAGAAAATTGCCGAGGCGGTGCGTGAGGACAGACCTAATTGAAAGGTTCAGTGAGGGTAATTGAGCCTCCAGACTCATGCAGATAATCGAAGCCTCGCTATCTGTCCTCTGTATGTGGTGGCTACCCCGGTGGTACGAAAGTTCTGGTGAGTACTGAATTAGACAACACAGTAACGGCAACTTGGACCTGATGCATATCTGAAGCTATGTGTACCTAGAAATAGACTGATTTAAGGGTTACTCAGCACTGGATTATGTATCAGATGTCTATCTGAAACTGTGCTCTGATACAAAGTAGACTTATTAATGAGTTATAGTACTAGTAATGAAATAGTTGAGACTTTTAGTAGCGGTTTTCTGCAAGTTAATAAAATGGACAATTCAAGGAGTTGTTATGCAATTATTAACAGCCTTGTTGAGTGCGTAACTTCGGCCACCGGTTTATTGAAAATTGTGAAATGCTCTAATCAAGGAGTTGTTAAGTAAGTTAAAACTTGACAAGTAGGAGGCAAGTTTTGACAACTGTTTTCTTGAAAATATATATAGTGGACTAATTTAGGAATTACGATGAAAGTATCAAGGTTGCAAGGTGGGATCATTCTCATGAGCGGTTATCTGAAAGTATATAACATTTACAATTCTAGTTGTTATTATAGAAGTATTACAATTCAAATACTACCCGTTTAAAAATAAAAACACATACATCTGTCCAGCTGTCACAATTTTAAGAAAATCCATTTGTCAGAGGTACTCCACATATAGCGGTTTCTACTTGCACCTTCATGACTGATATTAGAGACATGCAAATATTCCACGTTTCATTTACACGTAACGGAAAATAAGATAAACTCTGAGTTTAAAAGCTTTTATGCTCTTTCATCTAAAACCTCATCAAAGATGTGTGTGTGGGCTATGGTTATAATTGATAACTAGTTACCGTAAGAACATGCACTGCGATTCATCACATGCTACTGCAAATTAGTGTTGGTTAAGTGAAGAAAAGTTAAAAAAAGATTCGAAGTCTAGAGGGAATTGTCGTGAGACCAAGACGTGCATTTCAAATTCAGTAGAGGCATCCCTCTAAAATCTCGCTATTACCCTAGTCTGCTTGTGGTGCCATTTATCTATCTTTTTTTCTATTCTTTTTTTAAGAGGTGGGCGACCCGACCAACGCACCCCCAAACAATTGGAGTACCTCAAAGAGGCAAGGACGCAGCGGTCAGACCACACTAAATTATTATATAATAATAATAATAATAATTTAACAAGGCACCATAGCAACGGCTTAGGACGGGGACAACTTGAGTCATTATTAAGTTACGACTGTTTTACAGTTCATAGATGTACTGTCTCACCTGGGATACATTTTCACACTTAACAGCCATGTTACTGATCCAGGTATAACAGAAGAATGAGATTCTGTTCGGTGAAATTTCCACAGTTCTCGACTAATATATGATTATTCTATTTGGGGTTCCTTCCAGTCAACCATCCATGCACCCACTCGTTTATTTGCGTGCTACGCTTCAAGTGTTAAATAGAAGAAGAAGCGTATCGGTAGATCGAACTCGGTAACAACCCGTGCCGGTTTCATGACCATCTATCGTCCCAAGTCACATGTAGAGTCGAAGAAATCATGATTGATTTAAAACGGATTATTGGAAACCATCACCAGTATATTCTCCCATAAAAACTTACATTCATTAAATGAAGAAGCAAGTTCTGAGCTTCCATTCATTTGAAAAAAAAAACGTCATTAACGTCAGGATTTTGTTTATTTTGGCATCATACATACACGACTATCGTATTAAGCTCCACCCCAACTCGCAGTTTCGGTTGTTTTTATGAATGTGATTTCTCGTGAAATCGAAAGCCTGAAGTCTTATTTCTACGGGACTATAAACATAGTGCACTGTTTATAATTGCTTGTTTTGTCATTTGTCATTCTGACGGTGCTCAAATATCGATTCCCAGAACGAAATTATTTCCATGTACGTATCCATGATGTCGAACTGGGCATTAACGAAGCACAGAACTTATGCATTGTGAAATTTCTGCAGGCCTCCGCTAGTACTGTATATGAATAGCGCAAAAAAATGCAGTTTTGACTACGTGACGGTCCAAGTGCACGCTAACGTACGTGCGCACACGTAGCGTACTTGGAGTTGCGCGTAGTCACGGTGCAAGTGTGAGGGGGGGGGTGGCAGCCCCGCTATATCACCGCCATTGTTCCCCAGATAAAACTTCTAAGGAGCTGGTGGCAGGCCGGATCGTTCGATTGCCAGTCTCCCACGGATTGAAGATCGACTTTCCAAGCCGACTGGTAGCACCGCGCGCCTTGGACCATCAATGTAAAACTTTGCTCCGTTACGCATTAAAATTTGCCATTAGAAGGCTGCTGGCATTAGCGCGCCTTGATCCACAGATCTAAAACTTTGCTCCGTTACGCAAATGTGCCATTCCAAGACTGGTGGTATATCAGCACGCACACTTCTGCACAATGTCATATTTAGATAGTGGGTCGATTCTCTACAGTAGAATGCCTATCATCGGCCGGGCCAGATATAATCTTCTACTTGGGCGAGTTATTTACGTGAAAATTTCAAACTAAGAAACAACAACTGTATAGAGCCAAAGAGTCTGCCACAAACTAAAATGTAGCAGTGTAAGAATTGCACGTGCATAAAGTTATAGTCCAGAACGGCTACGTGCACTAACACCCACAGAGCTATAGCGTTACTATGCAATTATAATTCAGCAAACAAGAACCGCTGGTTACATTGTAACTCTGCTTGCTCCTTCCAATGTTCCTTCGTTTCTTCCTTCGTCCCTTTCCGGCAAAAGCCAGGTTCCCTCATAAACTAAAAACGTAATTCAGCTTATGCGCGGCGCCGCGGCGGACCGAACTTTTGTTACGAAATTCTTTAGTACGACCGCTACGCATTCAGCACCCGATATCATCGAGGAACAATGCTTTTGATCTGTGGAATTTTAAGGTTCCTACTAATGAACTAACATTTCAATATTGATACTTGGTGCAGGATGCCAAATGTTGAACTGATGGCAGACATCTCAATTTAATATAAGGTATCATAGCTGTTGACTGTGCAGTGAACATGATAGCTGTATCCGTACTAAACTTCGCTTCCGTACCTCATGAACTCGAGCAGCTTCTTGAATACGTTAATGAACAACCTGAATAGTTCATTGAACAACTTTCACTGCCACAGTTGTTCACTGTACTCGTGTGAAAGCTTAACATAGTTTGTCTGTTCGATAACGCAACTTGCAAACTTCGCTGTGTCTACTAACTTGGCCTTGCAAACTTAAAGTCTTTAGTGAAAGTTTTAAAACAAGCATGCACAAGCATGACCGATGAAATCATGGGTGAAATAATTCATGGAGCTTGCAGTCTAATGAAAACTAATAGAACAGTTCGTTGCCAATCGTCGTCCCACACGCAACGCAATGCATAACAGATGACGCGGCTAATATTAGTGTAACTTTTGCACGGATTATGTTGACGGTGCGCTAACATGCTAAAAAGATACGGTATTTTAGCGTTTAAGCTTGCGAAATTGATAATAAATGGTATTCTGTACGCTTTACTTGAGAGATACGCACGCTAACGAGATAAGATACCTCGATGTTACCAAGAATCTACACCGTTACGTTATGGTGGCCACAGGATTTGGACTCGGGGACATTAAGTATTGCGGGCATGAAGTTACGAAAACGTCGAAGCCAAGAAGGCATAATGCCAGCTGCGTGCGGGAGCAAACACTGATGATGTCACCTTTTAGTGCGGTGAAGTTGGGCCCGCTCAGCTTGACTTGCTATGACCTTAAGGCAGAAGCGTTGGATTCGCCATTTAAATCGTGTTGCAGGTGCTAGAAGCAACTCGATTACGACTGAAACCACTGGAAACTCATATCATGGAGTAGCATTGAGCTTTGGAAGCCTTAAAGGTAAAGGCAAAGTCAACTTGACCTTACCACCAGCTAGGAAACCCACCCACACTGGCTTGTGCTGCAGATACAGACCTACAGGCTGCAGTCGACCACAGATTGTTTAAAACTATGGTGCCAGTGGCGGAAGGCTCCATGCAACAATCTGCGCCCCCGACCATCCCCATTGCTGGCAAAGGTCAGTAAACCCACAGCAGTACGCAGATCGGATGCTGACGTAAAGGTATTCGACTTAAGGTTAATGCCTGAACTCTGTTTACTGGGTCGACATAAAAAAGTGTTTGACGTCCCGGACAAGTTCAGCCTACTGGGCTTAATTTTGCCCCGTCAATCGATGATTTATTGTGCCGGGGGCCACAAAATGCCGTAGCACGCACAGCTTGGTGCGAAGGATGTCCACTTTGCGCGTTGTCCCGCTGTATATCTACGTACATAAAATCGGCATCATAGATACGGTAGCATAAACGACGTGCGAGCTGCACACATCCTCGAATCAAATTGTGACTGCCTATTATCTACCGGATTATCACGACTGGGAGGTCGTCTGCTGACCCTGGCCCTTAATTGAAATACTATAAATAAATTCAAGCAGTCAAGTTAAGACTTGAACTGGGACTCTCCAGCATACTTCGCAGACGCTATTTGCGCTGCAAAAAAAAAAATATATATATATATAGGAAATAAAAATAAGCGGCGCTTCAACAGTTCTGGAACCAAAATCAACCGTCGGCAGCATCTGTAACAAAGAAACCGTTGGTCAAAGAATGCAAAGAATGGAAGACAGTATAAATAAGCATTTACTTCTGAGGCGGAGCTGAGATCTACATCCCTCAGTAGCTATTTGCATGAGGCTTAAGGTTCCAACCTTTTAATAAAATAAATTGATGCGCCTATTCAAAATAATATTTTTGAAGCAGCTGAGGTGTTGTAGGACGAAACTTGCATGCGCAACATTTTCAGAAGCATGCTGTACCTACTAAAAGTTAAGCCGCTTTGACTGCTCACCCCATCCAACTGGGAAACCCACGTACACTGGTTCGTGTTGCTGATGAATTCCTGCTAAGAAACTGAGAAGTACACGGCTGCAATCAACCACAGATTGTCAGAGCTATGGCGTCATAGACGGAAGATTCTTGGGGTAACTGCGACCACTTGACCGTCCTCATTGCCGGCTAGGACAGTGCTGCGGACTCTAATTGGCAGCAACGGTGACCCTGCCTTCACGAGCATCGAAACTTCGGGACCCAAGCTGGGACTAGGCCAAGGCCACGTAAACTTGGAGTCTGGGTGGCCTTGAATACGCGGCCCTCTGTCGCAAAAAACAACGCTTTTTAGGGAATATTATATTTCAGTTGCTGCAATTTATTTAGCCTGCATTGGTGAACTCACAGGAATTAGGGTAAACGGAACACTCGAGCTGTAAGGTTAGGACAATGAGCGAGTAAAGTGGTTAGGGAAACCCATCACCCGCTATATAACACCATTTTCGAAATTACGGAAACCTGCAGCCCGCATCGTAGCACAACATCCCAAGACAATAGCCTGAGAGGCACTGAGCCTGAGCCTCGAATTGTGTTGGCTTAAAGGGAATGGAAACACTCCATACTGTTATCTATATATCATCGCCCTCGCTTCACTACATGTGGCTGCGAATAAGCTGGTAGATTTGATTGCCAACGCATCTCTTTGACTATGACATTTTTCATCAATGTACAGGGAGTCGCTCCCGTTTGTTAGTTACATAGAATTAAAAAAACGCCCCTCTACTGTGCGTATAATAAGTTTCTTATGGAATATACTTTTCAGTTACTTCCATTTATTTACCTTTCAGTAGTGAACCGTAACTCTCATATAGTGAAAAGAGTTATCCAGGGAGAAAATATTTTTAGCTATCAATGTTGGCCCGTACATGTACCAGGCGTAGCGGAGCACACGGGACATACTAGTATATAACTAACTAGATATGGCACGTACCGAAGAATGCTATTTGCACGCGACTAGTAGAACTAGATCAGACTGGGTTGGGTTAACAAATATCCACATAGCGCCTGTGTTTGTCAAGCGCTACTAAACGGTAGCATAATATCCAAGAGGGGGAAAACTACAAGCTAAGCCAGCCAATAGGGGAGCTTCATTTCCGGTGGGTTTATGACGTCACCATGGTGTCTGACCAACTGCTACCTTGATTAATTAATTGGTACTCCGCGATCAACGCAAACTCCGCTGTGATGATGTCATTGCTACCTAGTGAACTTACATAAATGACGCAGAGTTAAGCATAAACTGGTTTGAGAGTACTTACTTTACACCCACACGCACGCAGATATACTTTTTCAGCACAACTCCCATGTTTTTTTATTTACAGACTGCCGCGCATCCGGTGATAAGGGAAGGCTACTTTTCTTATCTCACGCTAGCATTTTTTCCTTTGAATCTTTGCGCCCTTTTTCTTCAACAGTTGTTCACTTTATTCGTTGCTGATGCTGATCAGCTGACCAAACTTAAGCTCAAGTACTAAACCCTGTTCAGTCTGACTTGTCCGGGGGTCCGATGGGACCGCTAGCTTCAGCTCGCTGGATCGAATGTCAGGTGTTCACCCTATATCGAAGACCATCGCGGAGGCCATAGACTTTCAAAAATCTTACTCCGTAATTTGTCTTTTATTTATTCTTTTTAAGAAGTCACACATGTAACCAGGCTGCTGCTAACATCTGCAACTCGATTGGAAGTGGGGATACAAACGTTCTTGCGTGAAATTCCTATAAGAGATCTCGGCTAGTTAATGAGCTGGATTTCGCCAAATCAATTTGTAACGTCTTTACTTCCTCTGGCCTCACGTACTGGACGAATTCACCGCATTGGAGAAATCGCTCACGAATTTCATTGCATTTCTGCTGTTTCGAAAGCACAGATTTACTGACAAATAGATGAATTTGTGATATTAGTAGACAATGGAAACTGGTGCATTTGACGGTGTCATCTGCCTGATTAGCCACCATTTTACATTGGATCCAATGAGAATAACTGTGCAAATTGAAGATTTTTAAACCTGTCAAGAGTAACGTTCGGGATAACGCCTTGTAGAAGAGCGCAGGTAGCCTACACATGGAAGCGTGTAAGCACTCGGGATAGTCTAGTGCAGAAGGGCAGGCGGCTGATACAAGGAAGTGCGTATATATGTTCAGAAGTGAGAATTGTTCATAAGTGAGAAGTGGATGATACTTTGCGAAGGAGTGATGTGGGTCCTGTGTACGAGAGTTGCCTAATATTCTCAGAATATGCAGACTAATTAGAGTTAATGTTAGTGGATCTTCAAAACACGTGAAAATCAGTAGTATTGATTAATACTCTTTGAAACAGGTCGTCAAGAGGGGGTACATCTGACGGAAAACTCCGACTGGAAAAGCTAGTTTTTTGCTGGAATTAATATGTTTATTATTTTCATGTATTTTGTAAAATTTAGGGCAGTCCCATAACAGGTCTGAGGCGCGACTTCATGCTACTCCCTTTTTACCCTCTTCTTGGATACTCACTGAACTACGTCCCATTGACAAATTAACCTAATAAAGACTACGGTCCCTTTTAGAGGACATTTTGAACAACGCTATTCCTACTAGACACAGACATTCTAACTGGTTCCTATACGGTTACTATACTACACAATAACACAGCCGTTCAATCTGCAATCTTTCAGGATCGGACCCCTCAGGATTTAGCGAAGGAGTCCCCTTCCCGTGCACGACAGGAGCAGGCGCCACGCATCTATGGCACCATTCTCTCGCCACCACCACCAACGCTACAGGAAAGCGTTCGCATGCGGTGAAATCTGCAGCGGTAGAGTTTTTGCCGCCGTCGCAGGAGAGACGGTCTACATGGTGCGGTCCGGGAAGCTGTACCAGATGCGCCAGGTAATAAATACGTTGGTACGTGCGGTAGCGCAGATACCCGACTTTCAGAAACGATACTTTTTACCGCACTTAGAAATTGTCGCAAACAGAACCTATTCTACGCTTTCCTAACCTGTTATAGTTCCTAAACTTAGGTACTTCGTCTAACATTACTATAACCTAAGACACCTCATCTAACCCTAAAACCAGGTTTAACTTACCTAACATGTCTAACAGTGAATGGAATGCCTACAAAGTATCGTAAAAACTATGATTTCAATAGGCTGGATAGCGTACCTGGGGACCTTGGGCTGGAACTGCAGCAATGAACTGTATTGATACGCTGTAATGAATAAGCAAATCAATAATCTCAGGATAGGGGAAGAAATTTACTTTTTTAATGCTATTCAAGTCACGTTGTAGTTCTCAACGGTATTGGAGCTTAATTTTAGCTGACCATTGAGCTGAAACTGCTAATTCAATGTGAGTTTTGCCTATAGTCCATTAGTCAGTTTTTACTGCTATTACCTTAGCCAAGTAGGTTATGTTTCTGTTGAGTTTGTTTGTCTCTCTGTTTGTTTGTCGGTCTGTCACTCAAATAGTCCAAAAGTTTTGGACGAATCTTGACAAAATTTACAGGGATTGTTAGGCATATTAGGAGGAACAGATGATTAACTTTTGTGTAGATCCGTCTTTTTCTCAGTAGCGTAACTGCGGAAGTTGTGGACAGATTTTTTATGAAATTTATAGGAATTTTTAGAAGTGTTAAAACGTGCAAATGACCGAATTTGGTGATGATCGGTTGGTCCGTTTGTGTGTTTGACTGATGTTTGTCGGAACATAACTTAGAAAGTTACGGACATATCCTATATCTTCAAGAAAATTGCAGAAGCAACTATTTCTGTCCAAAGGCACAAATGACCTGATTTTGGTGGAGAGTAAATTCAAGTTTCAAGACCAATTTGAATTTTTCGTTAACATTGCCTCGCTTGGCGGAGGTATGCGCTCTTAGATCGAGCGCTCTAGTTTACAACGCAAATTCTACAGTTTGAACTTACTTTACAGCTACTTACAGAGTTGTTCATGTTATGATAATCTAAACATACCTTAAGTGCTTAAAGCAAATTTATGGGGAATAGTAAAGCTTTAATGGTAACATCAACATCAGTCCATGGAATTGAACCATACTGTCAATTATTTACAGATTAAAAAAATATTTAAGTACATTGCAGGGAAGGAAAATATTAAAAATGTTAAAGATCTAGTTTTAGGACATTTTCAAGCTGTGACTAAATTTGTCATCTTGTCGCAAGTTATTTGGAAAACTTGTACCTCATGCAAGCATCTGAATTTAATTTGTACCAGGTGATATCTATTTCATATATACTGTATACCTAGTTTTTCCTTTCATCTAACCTGCTTTAAATTTTAAAGGTTCTCTAGAAGACTGATTTAAATAATTGAAGCATAAAGAATTGATCGAAACTGATTCAACAAAACATGTGTTTTCGGCGAACATGTGGGTGCGTACCGCGGTGGGTACTGACCATCACATGACTCATGAGCTGCTTCCTCTCGCCATGACGCACCGCCAACTTCAGCTGCTTAGTACGTACATACAACTTTTAAAACTGCACAATGTACAGTGCACATCCTCTTGTGATAATCTTATCATGCTGAAATTAAGTCGGGCACAATCTTTTTTCCTGTTATGCTACTCCTTCAGCCGCAGTTGCTAAGAATGTCGTCAGAGACTGTAAGTATAGCACTTTTGGTTCTGTGATGATGATTTTGGTTCCACTTTCAATACTCTGCGCCTTTTGGGTAAATCTATGTTAGGCTATAGAATTTTTCGGACTCATATGACGATTCCGTGACAGTAAAATTACTTTGCAGACAATTACGTTACTAGTTGTCAAGAAGCACCAATCACTTCAGCTATTTATATATGGCTTTTTTTTGCATAATCTCTTTACAAATTTCGGTCTGTATGATGAATTTGGCACGTGAAAATCATTTTCAGAGCAGAAAATGTTAAAAGCTTCTCGATGACAAATATTTTCCCTGTACCTCGATTAACTTGCAGAAAACTTTTCCGTTGAGTCGTCTACCTGACTGAGCAAACATTTATTTAAAACACCCATTACGCAAATTAAGCTCGAAAAGAGCTAAACTGGCGCAATTATCAGTCAAGAAATTGAGTTTGCGTTTCTTCTCGAATAAGTATTGGGGCAAGTTACATTTTGCTATAGCTTTCAAACCAATATCCTTCGCGCTAATACTTCTTCAGTCGGCAATTTGAGTATCCTGAAATTTATACTGAGCTAGCCGATAAAATACTGTTATGGAGCTGCATGTAATGAGCTCACCATAATGCCCAGCACAACAGGGTACCTTTACCTCTGCTCGGCACTCACTCATTGAGCTCAATCGCATTAGTGATGCTTAGGTTACTCCTTCCCCATAAGAACAATATTAAGATTGAATTAACAAATTAAACGACAAATGTAGGATGACGGAATAATAATTTACCTCCTCGAAACCCTAGGACGTTTATTTCACACTCTGATCAATACATACTCAGCTCAATCACACAGGTGGTTCTTTAGGTTCTATCTATAATGCTAAAATGACGGCATTCGGTACTCAATCAACCACTACCACAAGTTCTATAGGGAACGCAAAGTAAAAAATTTCGCCGCGTACTACGTCAAGTTAGCATTTGAACGTACATGTATCACGTTAAGCCTCATTCTCACTAAGCTATCACGTATCTTGTTGGTTATTTGTCAATTGTAAATTAATAGATTCAAATCAATGCTCTACGAACGATAGTTAAACGTTCAAAGGAACGCAAGTAAGTGAATTCGGCTTCGGACCAAACTACATTGATAAGGATAAGTCAATTTAGTCATTTGTCACACCTTGCTTTCCTAATAGTCCTCATTGCACCATTGCAAGTTGTTATTTTGTCTAGAAACCGTTTTGACGGTTAAACCAAGAAATAAAATTGTTCTAGGAGTTGCAGAGTAAACCAGTTGCTTTCGTACCAGCTGAACGTAAGAACATATGTGATAAGTCCTTTCTTTTTTTTTAACTATCCTCCGATGTACAGAGTTTTTAATTCACAAAAAATATCGACATTTAAAAAACAAGGAAAATGGTTCAAGGAAATGAGACGGAAATCGTTCACCCTCGTACCTACCCAACTAAGATGTTAGGTGCCGAACTCGTCAGTTCAGTCTGGGTGCCCTGCCCTAGTCATATGTATATAGCCTGGCATTGGCTTTCGATCATGTTGGCCCGCAGCCGTTTAAGTCAACCGTTAATGGCTTTCTGTTGGATTTTCCTTAACAGAGTTTCGGGCTTCCCGGTGTTGCATAATGCTTCATTTGGGTTGCACTAACTGTCCGTGGTGGCCCCGGGGTGAAGTTTAATAATAACAACAATAATAATAACGTGCCAAATCCTACCTTTTTCAACTATCTTCTACCCTACCATACCAAACTAAGAAACAAAATGGTCTTAGGGAATACGAAGTAGAACGTTCGCCTTCGTACCAACTCAGCGTTAGGATGTGTCACGTCCTGCCTTGTTCTCGCTAACCTCTCTCTGACGCATGCATGCTGTTTCCGGCAGCCTGCAGTGGCTGCACTGCATGGCTGTGCCTAGCGTGTGTGGCGGTGACGTGCGTTCGGCCAAGTTTTGCGTCAGAGCTTCCGATCTTCTTCCGATTTCTTGTGCCATTTTAGTTTCTTATTGTCCTTGTTATTTGGTGCCTTTTTATTAGAAAGAGAGCTAAGGGCATGTACTGCTTGATGTAGGCCCCAGTCCTTTGTTTTGTGCATAGTTGTTAGGTTTAAAGTATGCGCTTCCGGGTACTCAATATATAGATATTTTTGATGCAAAAGCACGCGCATCGAATACCTAAAAGTAAAGAATTTTCAATGTAAAAATAATGAAACTGCATCAAACGTGGAGGACTGATGTCGTGAACTAATTGTATATATTTCCAATCCGTATGATTGCCATAGCGAAGAGTTTCATTTTGGCTATAAGCGTTAATTACTGTAGAACTATTCCGCATCAATTAGTTTATTAGGTTGCATGCCTAAATTGAGTTCTTGTAATAAATGATACGGCCAGGAATATAAATAGCACAGATTTTCTTTCTGCTCTTTAAGAATAAACTTTATTCTTGTATTATTCATATTCCTAGACTTGCTATCACGTATTAGTGCCCATCACTAGTATGTTAGTTATGGTATTCATAATTGCGGTTTTCATAATGATCCTATTCTTGGATGAGTCCAGATGATTGAACCAAGACAAAAGTTAGGTAAAAAACTTAATTTATGCAATAATATGGAAGCGCAATTGCTATTAATCTTGTTTTTCTTATATTCACATGCAGCAGGTTTAGATATTCCTATGGCACTCAGTAACAATTCTCATGTATGCACCTCGACTAGTTCTCGAATAACCAGCTTTCAAATAATATTTTAAAATATGAATCTCTCAACCACCTAGAATCAATACATTTACAAAAGCTCTGTTGCCAAGCATCGAGCAGCACTCCATGTCTTCTATATACATTAACCACCTTTTAACGGGTTATCTAGTCACCCAAACTCGGTAGTACCAGTAGTACCAGAGTAGAGTGTCCCTAGCCAACGATCGGAGGCATGAAAGACCTTGACATGTGCACAGCTGCGTAGGTGCGTTACCCATGCAGGAAGGTGGGTGCAATGTGGTGCAAGTGGACGAGGTGCATGCTTTGTTACTTGTTTACAAAATCGTCTCGCTTTTGGGTTCTATAATTATCTACCTGGGGATTTTTGTATATATATTTTTAAAGTTCTGCACAAGCCACACAACCAATAGATATTGCGATGTATTATTACACACAGACTGGGGAACTTGTAGTTGATATTATGGTCATATATAATGCATATTTTGACGTTCATTGTTATTTAAGTAAGATAAATTTGAAGTTAAAGGTACTGTACGTTGATACAGTAAGTGCTCTAAGACTTGGATTAAAATGTTTTATAGTATTAATTTTAATCACACTTCAATTTTAAACTTAATGTATCCGCAACGAATAGGGCCAATCGACACTATATAGGTTATAATACACACGTGGACTGAGCAAGAAATTCTATGATAACACGTTCACAGAAAAGGTTTATATCTAAAATAATGTCATCAGCAAGGAGTTTGCGTAACAGGCACAGCAATACACACGTGGACTGAGCAAGAAATGGTGAACGTTTTATTGGAGAAATATGTTGCGTGTGATTTGACCACGAGCACCTGCCCCTACAGGTGTGGCTGCCTGCCAACCGACCACTCACAACTCGGTACAGCTGTACGCACTGCAAGAAACGAAAGAGAAGTATACAGAAATTTCTACAGAAAGTACTCTATACAGCTTGTGCAATCTATGTAAATAATATTGTTGGTAATTTTAGCAATGATAATAACTGTAATACAATTATTGGGGGAGAAAAATAAAAATATTATTTTTATTAAATAGCATGTGTACAATGCATGCAAAGTAGAAGCATATGACGTATTTCATTCAATACAACGTATCTTAATATAGCTTGTATCATACCTAGCAATAATACAACAACATATAGTATGATGAATTTATGTAATTAAAAATACCAAATATAACTTGTACAACTCATATGATGTTCACTAAAATTAAATAAATCCAATAAATGCATCTTTTATGACAAAAATATACAAGAAATGAATTCCAGGAAAAAGTAGTAAATGCTTTTATAGCTTATTCAATACAAGTCGGGAAACCCGTATAACGACTTAATTTCAATATGGAATACCAAATGTAGGTTGCAAATATAAACATTTCTTCACAAGACATTTGCACTTGAAAAATTCACATATATAGCAGACATGAATGTATAAATTTCGCAGCCTTTTTAAACTACAGTATAGTTTCATGTCAGATGGATTAACTGCCGATCAGTAGTGTCACCATCTGCACTTGCAGCTCTGCATGCGACAGATGTTCCCACTGCATCGCAAGTTTCCCCTCAGGAAACAAAAACCTGACTGCAGGCGGTCACAACAGTTGCTTGGGTGATAAGGTGTGCAGCGATGGAGAAATCGCTACTCCCTTTCTACATACTAGGTCAGGATATGGGTATTTTCGCTTTTTGCTGATTCTTTTCAGCTTATCTTCTTTTTTCAATGCCTTCGCTTAAAAGGAATTCTGCAACATTAATTGAGCTTCATCACAGCGCTTATGTTTTTAGTAATTACTCTATTAAATTCAACTTTACCCTCAAGCAAACGAATTGCTTCTTTGGGATCATTAACTATTCACCGAGCGGTTGAAATATGCTCAATCTCGTTCGAATAACGTTATCAAAGTACCAACAAAGGGTTACTTGCCCGGTAAAGGGTTGAAACTACGCTATTCTCACTAAACTCCGTACCATATCATGTCTCTCTATAGGGTTAAAAATCTTTCCCTGCCACACCCGGGTGGGTATGTTGGATACGTTATTTACCTTATAAGGGCTGATTCACGCTATAGTAACTTTCGTTGTCACAGCCAAGGAGCTTGTATAGAGAAGGAGGGAGCCAGTAGCCTAGCTCGTTGAAGCTCAAGAGTCTCTCTTATGGCTGTCAGCCAGTCATCGGATGCACCAATCGCATATCAGTAAAGAGTCTCTTATGGCTGCAGCCAGCCGCGTATGCACCAATCGCATATCAGTTTCTCGGTTACAGACGACGAGGGAGGTGAAACTCACTGCTCCCCGTGACATCCACCAATGAGATCTCACAGCCATAAGAGATCTAGTTGACTCACTGGCGAATCTGTATTTGGGCCGCAGGGCTCCCTCCTTCTCTATAGAAGCTCCTTGGTCACAGCTCGTCGGCCAACAAACGACGCCGCTACTCTGACGGCTGACAGAGGTAGAGTGTGCGACGGCAAAATGCTGCAGGTTGTATTTTTGATGCCGTCGACGCGATTTCAGGTGACCCTATCAACTGTTGAAACATGATTATCACCCGCGCACGAAGTGAGAGAGGCGATAATGTTTTCGTTGAACATTTAAGAATATATACATATTTTACAATACTTGCATAATATAATATTATGTTAGGTGGGCCATATTACATTTATTGTAACTGGTAAAGGAATTAAGGACTTAAATTGCAAATTCTCACTGTGTGTATCAAAATCTTATTTCATAACTACTTACCGTACTTCAGGTGTCTGATACAGCGAACGTAACCTGAAAATTCATTGTTTTGTAAACGAAAGCAGCAAATATCTTCAAACAGATTACTGGCGGTGGAAGATTTATTAATTATTATTATTATTATTAAATCACACCAGGCTGGCGACGTAGGAACGGAGAAACTCCATGAAGTTAACAAACCCCCACGCAACCAACCCAGCGAGTGGAGAAAACAAAAGAATGAAGAAGAAGAAAAAAAAAGAAGATCCGAGATCACAGAATAGCTCTGTGTACAGATCGTTTAAAGCTGCCAATACCAGCACCAGCAAAGACAGAGCCATCAA
>LQNS02277602.1:6605843-6625127 GCA_001587735.2 Parhyale hawaiensis
ATGACGAGATTCTGTGGTTTGCTAGCTATTCTGGGCAGAAGGAGAGGAGCTTCTGACAGCGTGAGTAACGAGATTCTGTGGTTTGCTAGCTATTCTGGGCAGAAGGAGAGGAGCTTCTCATAGCGCGAGTGACAAGATTCTGTTGTTTGCTTGCTATTGTGGACAGAAGATTAGGTTCTGATAGTGCCAGTGACAAGATTCTGTGGTTTGCTTGCTATTCTGGGCAGGAGAGGAGCTTTTGACGGCGCGAGTGGATACTGTTTTTCAACAATCAGACACAATAGAGATAACACACACACGTTCTGGCTGTATTCATGAAGCGGAAGTTGCTGATTCACCTGCCAGGTAATTATTGGATATCCATAACTGGGAATTTCCTCCTGGAAGTGGAATGTCCTGGAACAGAGCACGGCAATATACGTTCCTGGACTCATGTGGCTCTTCCATTCTATGCAGACATTTTGCACATATTAAAAATTATGCAAGTATAAACCGTTGTTTAATGGTTTTCTGAATTGATAGCGTGAGCACATGAAACAGAAACCGGGACACTAATTTCAGATAATAGCTCTTCTATGTTTATTTTATGTATCAAAAGAGAAAAAAAAGTTCTATAAGCTAGCACTAACCTCTTGTTTGATTTCTTGTGTGGCGGATGTTTTAGAAATACTTGAAATGGATTTTTTTAACTAGCTTCGTGCTCCTCACAACAAGCAACGATGAGATGCAGTTGATGCAGTTCGTCCATTCATAGAATCAAACACGTCCGTTGAAGTCGGAGGAGGGGGGGGTGTGAATTATCGGTTGTAGCAAGGAGAAGAGTTTAGCCTCTCCCATTTTTGACTTACCGCCGTCTTTGCCATTTTGCACGGTGGAAGGTATTCAAGACAAAATGTTATTATGGTATAATATTATTTTAGTCCAACAAATTCCACTGTACAGTACTTCACTAGCAACGCTTCAAAAAGTGCTATTCCTACAAGAAACAAACATATTAGTTGGCCCGTATGCTATACAAGTAGTGTCTTCATTATATAAGCCTGTTATAATAAAAAATAAGAACAGTACTAGTTTCTCTAAACACTATAAGAGATCGTGTATGGACATTCACTACGATGAAATATTCTGAAGGAGACGGGAAAAGGTAAACTTTTTGCCTATCAGTGGATATTTTCAACAGCAAAACAATTGAATAGTTGTGTAGAACAAAGAAAATATATCTTCGTACATGCATTGTGAGGGTATGACAGCGGCTGAAACTGAACTTGCTAAAAATATCATATTTCATTAAAACTTCTGATTCGTTTCCACTTATATTTAAGGAGAAGCAGGTAAAGGAATTTTAATATGATTAGTGTGAAATATATCTGTCATGCGCTCAGCGCTAACTCATTTTAGACGCCTTTACATGTTTTCCTGAATATAGCTGAAAATCAATCGGAAGCTTCCAAGAAAACCAAAGGAATATACAGAACACCATTTTTTATTCATATCTTTCGTTTCATATATTATTAGACTAGCAATAATAATATAACTTTGCCCCCCTCTCAAGAAAGCTTCTTGTGTAGTTCTACAGCAGGCTTCTCAAAACTTATTCTCTTCGCAGCCCCCAATTTTGAGGGAGGGGGGCTATGACCCCCTGTTAAGCCTCGGTGTAGCAGTGCCACAGGTGTCCTTATCAAGCCACACTTGAGCATCATTACATGTGCAGCTGTACACCTTTGCTTCGTTATTTTTGTCATCCTGTTGGCGTTCACCTTTATAATACTGGACGACCGGTGGTGAGCTGTATACTGAGCTGAGTTTCTCCAAAGGTTTGTAGTGATACTTCATTAGATAGAAAGAATTAAAAAAAACAAGTCTCTAGTACAACGCAGTCTGATATAAGATATTTATTCTATATAGAGTGAAACAATTTCATCAAGATACCTTCGTCGTTTATACTTGTGAATAAAGTTGTGCTGTGCAGAAGCAGCAATAACGTTGTGCTGTGCAGAAGCAGCAATAGAGTAGTGCTGCGCAGAAAAAGCAATAAAGTTGTGCTGTGGTGAAGTGACAACGGTTCGGCATCGCTTCAACAGAGGCCCGGGTTCGATTCCCCGGACGGCACGCTGCGGATTTACACTGCGTGGAGCACTCCAGCACCGAGAGGCCAGGCGATGCACAATGAGGGATCCTAAATTGACTCTCAGCACGGACTGCTTCTCCTGCTTTTCACACTACTGGATCATCAAAATTCTAGAATTAAGGCAAAAAGAAAACCTCGATAGGTGTATCCATTGTACCCTGTATACGAGATAATAAATGATATTTGTTTGTTTTGTTTTGTGCAGAAACAGCAATAAAGTTGTGCTGTGTAGAAACAGCAATAAAGTTGTGCTGTGCAGAAATAACAATAAAGTTGTGCATTGCAGCAACGGTAAAAGGAAACAGTGAGCAATGGAGGCCTCCTGGTCCAGGGAATGATACGCTACACAACTTGTATATATATATATATATATGTGAGTGATGCCTCTGTAAAATGTTTTCCTCCCTCCAGCATCAGAACTCTGACTCCACTTTTTTTTGGAAGCTGGGTCTGAAGAATTACCTAGAAGATTTATATCACTACCTGTTTCCTTGAGTGGGAACACGAAATAGGAGAACGAATATACAACAAGTATTGGAATAAATACCATTATGACAGTGAATTGATAAGAGGCTGAATAATTGAACAACAAATATGGCTGTTATTTGTAGTTAACGTAAAGCGTAGTTGAGCAGCCCAGAGACAGAATGGAAGTACAAGTGCACACTGTTTATTAGAGTACTGTACAGGGATGAAAGTTGAGGGTTATCAGAGTACCGAGAGCTAAACAGGTGAAGTGCACGTACAGCTGCTAAAGTACAGGGACTGTACAGTACTGTTTAGACAAGGTACGGGATTGTTATAATATCCTAGAAACACTATAACCGTACAAGTACAGCTTTTGGAGTACTGCAGAACGAGTAGCATAGAGTTATCTGAGTACTGAATGAGCAGCCGGAGTACAGGTGCGACTACAACTGTACAATATGGATGGCAGGACTTGGTACTTAGGTACATGGCAGGGTGTATGATAATTCGGTGCGCTGTACTCCATCAAGAATAGTACATATACAGTTATTCTAATCAAGTGAATAGGATGGTCCAATGCAGCTCCCTACGAGCACCAGTACACATCCGGTGAATCTTGTGTTGCAGACTTGAACAGGGAATCTTTCAACTTTCTTTTTTGCGGCTCCGGAATAACCTTGTTTATCGAAGGCTGTATTCAGTACTATTAGATGAACTTAATACTTGCACTTAATAGAGAGATTCAAGATTCTATGTTTTGTCTTTTTTTCCTGATCGATGTAGAGCAGTTCTCAACTTGCGCCTCACCCAACTCAAACTTTATTCTATTTCTTTTTTAACATATTGTCTCCTAACGCACGTTAATTCTGGGGATTGCAGTCGCGAAAAGCAAAAACTTTCACTGTTTTTCGGAAGTAAAATACAGTCAGTAAAAGACAGTCAGTGTACATACATACACACATCCCGTCAACCACTGCAGGGTGTGCCGCTATAGTGAAAGGCAGCGGCGACTGCAGCGCGAAGTAAAAAAAAAAAAAAAATGGCACCCAAGATGTTGCGCAGCTCGCTCACGCGACGAGTCCTACGATGTTTTCTTGGTTTGAACCCTACAGATGTTGTTCTGTAGATACCATCTCAATTTGGATCCAATTATGTTGCGGAGAAGTCAAAAAGTTACCTTGGTTTGTGCCCTGCTAGAGATTTTCTACGCGCGTTGATAATTCCTGAAGTTTGGCCTATTTTTGTCACGGACAAGTTCTGCAACTGTTTTTCCAGAATAATTTTTGAAGGCTGACCTATTTTTGTTACGCACAAGTCTTGTGAGTGACTATCTACTCTGGAAATGCTTTGTTTCCAATTCAATACGTTGAACATGTAACTGTACCTATTTTTACCATTGCGCCTATAAAATCCACTGCAAATTTATAACTATACAAATTAATAATTATATATTATTCAGATATACGGGTCCGTAATACTTAGCCAATAAATTTACACTAACTAAAGTTCAAGTACATGCATCTCAACTATCTACAGTGATATAAAAATTGATACATATATCCAAGTTAACTTACTGGTTAGACAATAAAAGTAAAAAAAAACATTAAATCGATCAGGCATTACCGAAGGCCATAAAGAAAAAACAGGATCTGAGCACCCTCCTCACATACTTGCCACATTGTTTCTTGGAGCAATTGAGAGGTGCCCGCGATCTCCTGTAGTGATGACCGCTTTCATCCATCCTTTCCAACCGGGTTTTCTATATAGCATCAACTGGTATATTTAAGCGTCTAGTTGTAGAGTCTGGGGCTAGCTTTCATCTCGATCTGGAGTAATCGGGTCACAGTCCACACTACGATAAAATAAATATCTTGATACACATTTTCTGTGATAGGAAGAGCTTGTGGAGCTAAGCTAACCGTATCATAAGTTGAAACGATGGGGGAAGTATGATGGTGATGAAGTTTAAATCTGGAAATAAGGAATAGATACTGCCGAACTAACTTATCTTCTTTAGAGTTGGGTGCTCATCACGGTAGAATAATTAATAAGTGTTTTAGACTATAGAAGGCACTCTACGTACGGCGGTAGTGAAAACTAGGATATTATGAGCTAAAATTTTGAACGACTTATTCGTTCATTCTCTAATAGTCAAACCAGGAAAACTGCAAAAATCGAAGATTATAAGGTGACTTGGAAATGTTGCGTAATGAGTCAAGAAGCTTCAGTGTGTACGTGCATTTGCTAGTTAGTGATATCCGCATCATGGTAATGAAATGAAATTTTATCAGAGAACACGAGTTAAAACACTAAAAAAGTGTCCTGCAGTTTAGAATAGAATAATGGATTTTTATTAGGGTTAAATATAATCTAAATTAGAGTTCTTGCTGAAGCCCCAGTTTGCAGTATAACACAACCTAACTTGTAAAGACTCTTAACAGTCACTGTGTCGAGGACAGAGTGCGCCCCCTAGAGCGCAGACTCTCACTATAATGTCGCTAATACAACCCCACTTTCTCTCTGTTTTACAGTCAACTGTAAAAACTGGATTTATTGAAAAGAGATTTATTGATGCTGGCGTATACTTTGACTTTGTAAAGTTATGTTAAATGGGGGCTATAAAAGCTATAAACTATAGATGTACCGGTAAACAACTGCTATAGCTATAGTTTGTTTAGACAAGCTGTGGTTTCAAGCAAACCTTGTAGAGGTAACGTGAGATGCATATTTATGACGTTTCTATGATCAACGACCTCCTTACTGCCATATGCACATTAGCTTTGAAAGCAAATTTTTATATATGTGAAAATTAGTTCCCATAAACGTCATTTGATTTATAAACGATCTCTTTATAGTGAAGCGAATGTTAGCATTAATGGTAATTTTCTAAGGGAGGTAAACTTTGAGTAGATTACATGAGTTCCATACAGTGCATGTCGGGCCTGCTAGCTTCGGCAGCAACTTGGCTGGTGAGAGATGTACGATTTAAAAAATAAATGATCTTTTGTATACTGACCTGCATGTACTGTAAATATGGAAAATCAACTTTACTAGAGGTAAACTGAGATTTAAAATGTGATAAAATGATAAATGACAGCTTGTGCACAGACATATACCTGCTACTACTGAAAGAAAACTTTATAATGGATTATAATTAGATTTAAAAGCAGCAGTTTTATAATTAATGATATTGTTTGAAGAGACATATATGTTAACTCTGAAAGCGAACTCATCTAGGGTTAACTTGGATGTAAAACAAACAAACTCGATTAAATCATAAGTGAACTCTTCGCTGTGTCGTGCAAAAAAAAATTTAATTGGGGTAAAGTGAGATTGAAAATAGGATTTAATGATGAACGACCTCTTTAAAGTGTCGTGCATGAGCGCATCCAAGGTTGAGAATTGCATGACGTCCAGTCGGGCCAAGACTCCTCGACGTGAGAACATTCTTGCGTCGGTCAGTCGGACGGTCACGAAAGCGTGTCCTGGTGGCATACGACGGTAGAGGATCACAGTCATTCACGTTTTCTTCCCCAAAGTTATCAGTTTCAAAAGTGTGGTTAAGGTTTGCGAGGGAAATAAGTGGTGCCGGTATAGTATGTTGTGTACCTGGAACTTAATTGTAATATGTGTGCCTATACAAGCTAGGGTTGGCACCGGTTAAGTCTAGCTTGCCTGAGCAGATTTTAACGTATCGTCAACTTGTATATTGCTTATATTACCTAATCTAATATACTTTGAGGTAGTCCAGAATACCAAATAATTTGTTCATTGGAAGGATTGCATAGCTCTTGATTTATTTGATAAAATTGAACCTTCCTTAAGAATTTTGGATTGCAGTAATCTTCATTTGCCTGCCATACCAGTAAGTTTCCTTGGAGAAAGTGAAAAATGATGTTGATTCGCACTGGGCTGCGGATGATATTTCGGTTTATCGATGAAGTTAAAAATTTGCTCAGTTGTGAGAAAGTTCAGACTCTTTCTCGACGACGTTATAATTCCCTGTGAGAGTCCAAGGAACATGAACGTAACTCTCTCATATTTTAATTTAACAAATTCATTCACTTTCTCGAATATGATCCAAAACTCTATATGAGAGTCCAAAGAATAGATAAGCTACTCAAGCTTCAAATCAATTTGTAGATTCAGTCAGCCATGAAATAGCTGCCTCTAATCGTTTGTCGCCGGCTGAATAAATCATTCATACTTTATTTTCAATTCTATTATTTTCGTCGCTTGCAATTTATCGTTAAGTGAGGATGAAGTCATTCTGCTCACAGATCTTTCAGATGGGTGTGGAAACCAGTACCTATCGTTATTCATGGTTATTATATCCATCAGTCCTATGTTATGCGGATCTAAGATATGAACATTGCAATCTGTTGCTATATTTTACTCATTGCTGCGCCTCCTTTCAGAAATCATTGGGTCATGTACTTAATTAACATTAATTTCCATTAAATTTTTAATTCACAAAATCGGCTTCCAAAGGTATAGAAATCATCAAGGTGGTTACTCCCTCTTTCTAACAATTCGATTGCTTTAGATTATTAATGGGCACTTTATGTGACTTGTGCAGTTCAGTTATGGCGAAGAAGCGTACGGGGTTGCCAAAGAAGCGTACAGGGTTGCCAAAGCAGCGTACAGGGTTGCCAAAGCAGCGTACAGGGTTGCCAAAGAAGCGTACAGGGTTGCCAAAGAAGCGTACAGGGTTGCCAAAGAAGCGTACAGGGTTGCCAAAGAAGCGTACAGGGTTGCCAAAGAAGCGTACAGGGTTGCCAAAGAAGCGTACATTGTTGCCAAAGCAGCGTACAGGGTTGCCAAAGAAGCGTACAGGGTTGCCAAAGAAGCGTACAGGGTTGCCAAAGAAGCGTACAGGGTTGCCAAAATGGATTGTACAACTAATTCCTAAATGCCCCTTCTGGCACAAGAGGTATACAATGAAGCTATGACTGCCATTTCAATTGATTTCCATATACTACTTCTGGCGAAAGAGGTATACAGGCCAGCCAAAATCAATATTCAAATTAGTTTTTGAACGTCAATTACGATAAAAAAAAAAGCATGCGAGGCAGCATAGACGAACATGTAAGTTTATTTTCAATTTTTTCTCAGAGATGTAAAAGCAAATTTGGCTCCCAAAGAAACAAATGATATCAAGCGAATTATGCTCTCTTTCTGACAGTCGCGTGATTCGAGTAGCTACCCCATATCATTTCCAAACGTTTCGGTTGATTTTTAATTCTTGATAGAAAAAAGTGAATTATGCCTTCTTTCTGAAAGTTACATTACGCGCGTACCTGTTTCATTAACGGACATTTTAATTGATTCCCAGATCACATTTTCGGCGAAGGAGGCTTAGAAGGCAGGCAGGAGAGGGCCCACGCGATGACTCTTTGTTAACATCTCTGAGATGATCCCAACTGGTGTGTCTGCAGCCTGCAGAGGCTCCGCAGCTATTGAGCGCTCGGGGCACGACCGAGGTGTCCAAATGACGGTGGAGCCAACGTCAATTGGCAGAGCAGCCTCCCACAAATCTTTTTAATTCAGGGTTCCTAAGATTGAACCATGCACAGGCGGTCTCTTCCTTTAGCAGACTTTGCAAGCCACTGCTTTTCGAACACGTCGGCCTCTTTATTTTGGATGCTGGTCATTACCCTGACAGCGTTGTTCCATCTCTCTCTCCTTCTCTATTTTTAGGGATGTACACCACAGATGTTATCATACTTATTAGCTCACTTGTCTGTAGGAAACGAATTCTGTAACCTACGTAACCGTTTAGTAGCTGTTATAAGTGTAATTACCGCCGCCGAGGAGGTTATGTTTTTCGTGTTTGTCTCTCTGTCTTTTTGTCGGTCTTTATGTTTGTCTGTTATTCTGTGTGTCTGTCACCAAGATTACTCAAAAAGTTATTCACGGATCGTTACGAAATTTACAGGGATTGTAAGGCATGTTAACAGTAACAGATGATTAACTTTTGGTGAAAATCCGTTCAATTTACATGATTTGTTAGGTATATTACCAAGAGTAAATGACCATATATGGGGAATAATTTGTTTGTTCTTTTTTTTATATGTCGCAGTGTTTGAGTTTATGCTTGTTAACACAATAACTTGATAAATTATGAATGGATCGTTATGAAATTTACAGGAGTTGCTGTTAATGTTAAAAGACATAAATGATCAAATTTTGGCGATGATCGGTTGATCCGGTTGTGTGTTTGACTTATGTTTGTCATAATGTTTGTTAGCAGTATAACTCAAAAGGTATGAACGGATCTTCACGAAAATTACAGGAATTGTTAATACTATAAAAAGGTACAAATAATTAGATTTTGATGCAGATACAAAGAAATTCATGGTGTCAGAACCAATCTGATTTTTTCGTTACCTTTGCCTTGCTTGGATGAGGTATGCGCTCTCAGAGTGCTATCTAGTTTGACATGCCTTCATCAATTATTGTGTATGTAGGTAACTTCATGTTCGCGTCTTGAAGAGGTGGTATCACTATGTTTGTAAATTCTCTTGAGTGATAGATAGGAACCAACGGATCTAAGAAGCTGATTTCATTACAGATAGTCTATATGATAAATGTTACATTATCAGTACTATATAATGATTCACGTCGTGTTTTTATTTATTTTTTTCTTTTTTATTTAAAACTATATTTATATCTTTCCTGTCACGCTCTATGGGAATAAGATAGAAGAAAATTCATTTGCCGAAGACGGTATCTTGGATACGGGGGTCGCACTTGGGCGCTCCAGCTGTGGGACCTGAGCCTGCCTGCATGATCGTGTCTGGACATGTTCATTGTTCTGAGTTGCTACGGGAGATATCCCTTACCTACGCCTCATAATTCATTTATCCAATTTTTTTAGGCAGAATGCTGAATTTTCAATACAGAAGCCTTCTAAACAGTAATAAGCACATGAGACAGCGATGGTTTTCCTGAGGTACTAATTTTCTACCGTCATTTATAGTGACGGTCCGGGCCACTCGTAGAAATTATAAACTAGAAGCGATACTTGAGGATTGCGCGCATTCGAAACCATTGCATGGTTCCGACGGCGTGTCACTTAATTGTTGCAGTCAGTCGTTGGTGCGTTCATGTCGGCTTTGCGTCAGTATTTCTTCACAGTAGAGTAGAAGCTTTTTTTGTAAAGTCCATCTCGCGTAATACTGAAGTGACTAAGGAAAAAACCAAGCTGCACAGAGCATTGAGCGAGATTACAGTATCAGTGGATTTGAGCTATTGGAGTTGTACATATTCCATCAACTCTCTTTGGGAGATAATGAACACACTTTCTCCCTTATTATCACGATTCAATATCCAACAAATTTATCACATTCACTGCATCTATTACCAAACCTTAAATATTCCCATCAAGTTTTAGTAGCGGAAAATTAAATTATCTTACTAAAATGAACGTTATTTAGTGGCTATCATCTTTCAAATAATAATTGAAAATTTGTCGTTATATAACCGCTATACGTACTCAACAGCCGCGGGGACGCCTCAACCACAGTTCAATTAGCACTTTTCCTCATCAATTAGAGCTTTGCTTACGAAATAAATGAAACGGCTCCTGAGAACCGTTTATTGTAGTTTGTAACAGATGGGTACGAGCAGGAAACAAAGAATGAAACGGAAGGACTCAATTGGACTAAAATGAAACATAGCCGTGACCGTACGTAGCTAATTTACATCACATCGACGAGTCGAAGTGTTTAGGTGTGGGACCTCAGACTCTCGTATATTGTTTTCTTGAACATATCATCGTATTTTCTTGATTTATTTCATTCAATCTCCCGCTCATGACTGGCCAGCTACTTGAGCAGCAAAATACCGAAAAATGTTGTCGCCTAGTACAGAAGTTCGAGCAATAGGCTAACTGCTACTGTGGTTTCTCTCGCGTACATAATTGGCTATATTGGTGCTTATATTTGTTGGTAAGGAATATATATATTCTGTGAAGAGCACTGAGAACTGAATATGACTTGTAAATATATGGCTTCAATCAAGAAAAAGGTGTTAAAAGGTGTTAAATTAGTATATATTATCTTAATTTATTTATACATCAGAGATGAATTTTCCAATTTAAGACGATTTTTCTGGTTAAATTAGTTAAAACACTCCTAGGCTGCTCAGCCATAGATTCGTCGATGATGACGTCACTTTTTGGTGCTAATTTTTCGTGAGCCCTCCCGTTACGCTCTTTGCTTCCTGAGTATGGGTAACCGTTTTAGAGAACCTGAAGATCTGTCGCTCTGCCGTTCACTTGTAAAATTATTTGATCAATTATTATTTATTGTCCATTTTCGTATTTTTCTCCAAAATTCCACTTGAACATCGACTTTAAAAGGAACAGTACTAGCAGAAACGAGACGAAATAGCCCTCGAGAAGGGGGGTGGGTTACTTTGGCAAAATTTTGGTTTGTTAAAGGAAAGAAATGTTTCCCACGCGACGACTCCATTCAATCCCAATTTTCAGTCTGTATCTTTTTTTTCTTTCGCTAGCTAACGAAACGTAAATTACCTAAGGAAAACGAACCTAATCAAATTTAGTTTAACCTAACGAACCACACCTGCCCAATAATCGAATTAGCATAAAGTTTCCTTCGATATTCCAAATGTGGTAGAGAAACGAAACACGCTGTACCTGAGGATGGGACGTATCAAGAGGATAAACACAGCTCACCCACCTGCAGGAGACAATGATTATTTTTTTCCCACTATGAACAAAAAAAAAAAACACAAGCTTATTCAGTCGACATCCTCTCTCAACATCCAAGCTGACGCTCCAGACGTACGTACGTACGTGCGTTTGTTTGTTGCGGAGGGAGAGCTTTCTACAGGATCTCAAGCGTGATCTGAATCTGCTATGAGATTTGCACTTGCACTGCAGTCCTTGCGCACTGTCTGTCTGCGGCCTGTGGGAGATGTACTGCATACCTCGCCGTACGTGCGGCATATTAATGCAAACCATATGTCTGGATGCACTGCATACACTCCTGTACGTGCAGCATTCTGATGCAAAACACATGTTTGGATGCACTGCATACGCTTCTGTACGTACGGCATCCTAATGCAAAACTCGGGTTTGGATGCACTGCATACACTCCTGTACGTGCAGCATCCTAATGACAAGCGCATGTTTAGATGCAGTGCTAGACTTCTGTACGTGCAGCATCCTTATGCAAACTACATACCTACGTATTTAGATGCACTGCATACACTTCTGCATGCGCGGATTCAATTGGTAACAGCTTGGATGCTGCTGAGCCATGTCCTCAATTATTTCACTCCTACCGTTAAAAGGATGAAACTCAGTTTTGCCCAGGAAACTAAACAGAGACACATACTGCAATGGCATCCTTCGTTCTCACAAAGAATAAACTTCACTTTTTTTTTTTAAAGTTATATCCCTTAAAAACGAGTCTTATAAGTTATACTTGTGACTGCCAAATCGATTTCCACTCATTGCACAAACGCAGGATAATATATAGGTTTCCAACAGGGTATTGTGGAGCATCAGATAGGAACGCAAACTGAGCATTCAATACAGCGAATTATTGTAAAAATTTCACATTCTCTAATGGACAAAGTAAATAGTAAGGACACCAAACAACATTGCGTTTATAATTAATTATTGTGTTACATATAAAACGTGCAAACGTAAAAGTATTCAATAAAACTTTCAATAGTAGGTTGAAAATCCTTTGTTGTATTTTACAACGTCGAAGTAGTTTGCCTTGCATATATTACGGGTGATCTTCTTATATGTTTCTGGGGTAATACGGTAACCCTCTTCTACGCAAAAATGACTTAGCTCCTGTTATTCTGAGGATACTATTGTAAATATTGATTTTAAAAATCATTCACAAATTTAGACCAGGTTCAGATCAGGTGACTGGCTGTACCACTTCATGCAGAACATTTGTTTTGCTGTCATCAAACCAGTTTTGTATGAATTTCGCTGTGGACTTTGGTTTGTTGCCTGAGAGACCCAGTCTCTCTCAAATTGGAAAGAATTAACAGACTCGAAATTTTTCCAATGAGAAGATCCTTGTACATGATGACATTAATTTTCCTTTCAATGACATTCAGGTCTCCAGTTTCACGTGATGAGAAGCATCCACAAACTGTAACACTACCGCCTCCAAATTTAATAGTTGGACTACTGTTTCCTGCAGCATTGGCTTCTCCATATTTCCTACAAACCTGGCTTCTGGTGTTATACCAGAATATTTCTATCTTTGTTTCATCAGACCACACGAGAGAATCCAAAATGTCACTGGCTTCTCTTAACATAAGCAAGCAAATTCCAAACCGTCAAAAATATGTTTCCACTTCAGGACAGGAGTTTTTTTTGGGTTCCTCGAGCTAGTGCAACTACGGTGAAGAGTTCAACTGCTGACGTCGTTGCTGACAATAGCACCAGCCTTTTGCTAATCTTCTCGTATCTCGGTACGTACGAGTCACAAATGGGTTTTATTTTACTGTTCTGACAACTAACCTTTTTGTTGCACCAGTGATCTTCCACGGACGGGCGCTCCTGAGCGCGTTAGTGACAGGATCAGTCTTCCTCCACTTCCTGATCCCCCCCCCCCCAACCGTGTTCACGCTAAGTTTCAAAGGCTATACATTTCCCAGTATCCGCTTCCCTCTCTGTGCAGGTCTACTATGCATTTCCGAAGGTCATTAAAACTCTTTTGGTTTAACCATTTGTAAATAATCGAAATTGACACAACCTGTTGCTTTCAATGTTCGCAGTGAAAGATACTGGATGAGATGTGTGGATTACAACACAGGCACATCTGTGACTGACAGAAATATGTTCAAATCAACATGTAAGTAACTCATATGGAGATTCATGTCAAATAAAGGGCTATTATATCGCTATAAATACATGATATGGAGGTGCATTGCATACTTTTGCGTTAACACTTTTGATATGTTTCTCAATAAGTAATTGAAAAGGCAATGATATTTACATAGTATCCTGTTGTGAACTTACCATCTACGTTGAAATGAATAATTCATGTTCATTTGAGCTACAATTATCAATTAGAATTTGAGATTTTCACAATAATTCGTTATATTGAATACTTTTTGCTTTTACTGTGTATAATTCTTTTTAGTAGAGGGCTAATGGACATTGATAGTAAATTAAAAAAGAAAAGATAAATTAAGGCCCAGTAAAAGTATGCGCAGACGAATATACCCCTTACTCAACTGCACAGAATAACCTTATAACCTTTAATACGGTCGGTCGGTATGTGTATTGTAGCGGGTGAACTTTGTTGTATCAATCGATCATTATCAATAGGAATGAATACGATCAAAAAATGAACATATATATGTAGTTTTAACGGATAAAACAAAGTTCCCCAGCTACGATAAAAGTACCGACCCTTTCAAACGTACTCTTAAATTCGTAGATAAAGTCCATAGATTCTTGGAAAAAGTTGTTAGATCAAGACATCATCACTAAATCGACTTACAGTTCTCTCTACCACTCAGGCGTGTCACTAATATCCCTTTCCGACCAATTTTAGCTGCATATAATACCCCATCTTATGCAATTGCTAAATTTCTCGTTCCATTACTTGAACATTTGACCACTGATCAATACACATTACGTAACTCTTATGGATTTAAAGACAGAATCAAAGACCTTCAACTACCACCTAATGCTTACCTATCCAGCTCTGACATCACTTCCTTGTTTACTAATATACCCATTGACAAAACCATAGACATTATATGCAATAAAATTTTTGATAGCAGTGACCTGTTCCACAATATGGACCAACCTACATTCAGCAATTTCCTTAGTTTGGCCATCAAAGCTTATTCTTTTAATTTTGATAACAGGTTATACAAACAAATTGACGGTTTCCATGGGCTCCCCGCTCTCTCCCACCTTAACCAACATCTTTTTATGCCATTACGAGTCAATATGGCTAAACGATTGCCCGAGTAGTTTCAAACCCATCCTCTATAAGCGCTATGTAGATGAAGCCTTCCTTATTTTCAGAGACCCAGCTGATTCAGACTTATTTATACAATATTTCAATAGTAAGCATCCCAACATCAAGTTTACTGCCGAAAATCAATCAAACAATTCATTTTTTTTAGATACCCTTGTCACAAAGCATGATTCAACACTAACCACCAGAGTTTGCAGGAAACCGACATTGTCAGGCCTTGGAACTAACTTCTTTTGTCATTGCTACGATTAATTTAAAATAAGTGCTATAAAAAAACTCTGCTATTTAGGGCATATCAATTATCCTCCTCGTATCTAGCATCCTCCAATGAAATAGATTTTCTCCGCACCTTTTTCAAGAATAACGGCTACCCACACCACCCTCTAGATTACTACTGCAAACTATTCTTGACAAACTATTCGATCCCGGTATAACTAAACCTACCATTGGTAAATTAGACTTTAAACCTACCATTCGTAAATTAGACTTTTTCCACTCTCTCCCATACTACAGCATAACCTCTGTAGATAAAGTCAATTCCCCGAAAGCTTTCCTCTCCGAGGCCTGCCTTCACGTTAACTTTAGGTTCTCTTACACGAACACATTTACCTTACGATCCTATTGTAAATTCAAAAATTAACCTCCCACAAACCTTCAGTCCAGTGTTGTTTACGCCTTTTCTTGCACGAGCTGCTCAGCTCTGTACATCGGCAGCACTGGGCAGCATTTCAAAGCCGGCGTTGACCAACATTTAGGTATATCAAATAGTACAGGTCTACCACAACAAAGCATGCACATTCAGCTCCCCGTCTTCAAGCAGAGCAAAAAAATCATCCAATTAGCAGGAAAGACTTCTCTATCATAGCTTATTCTAATCCAATAGAACTCACAACTCTAGAATCACTATATATCCATAAAACAAAACCTAGCTTCAACATAATGACTTTAGCCGTACTACTCGTCACGATCCGTGACTGACGCTTTTGCCTCCGCTTGTACTTGCTCGTTTCCCTTCGCTTCCCATACCGTCACAAGCTATATAAGGAACCTCATTGCGCACTGTAGTCATTTGCCTTTTAGGGCCTCCCTGTTAACACATGTCCAAACTTAGTTCATGCAAAATAAAAAATTCTTTTTAGGCATCCTGATGATGGGAATTAATTTCCCAAAACGTTAAGTTTTCGATAAAATTTGTCGACACCTACAGTATATTTAAGTAATAACAGCTTCTGTAATATTCTTGATGATCCGATGGTAATTTCTTTGATTTATGTTCTTACAAACATTTTGACTAACAACAGTCAAACACACAAGCGAACGAACAGATCATCACCAAAATGTGATTATATTTATCTTAACATTTCTAACAATTCCTGTAAATTTCATAAAGATCCGTTCAAAGCTTTCTGAGTTATTTTGCTAAAAAACTGAAAAGCAAACACAGAGATAAACAAACACATTGTCATAAAAAATTTAGTCACCTAATTACTCATGCAAATTTTGTGGAAATCCGTCCATAACATTTTGAGTCATGGCATTGAGCAAAAAGAGGCAGACAAACAAACAAACGGATGAACGGATCCTCACAAAAAGTTAGTCATCTGTTCTTTCTAAAATACCCAATAATCCCTGTAGATTTCGTAAAAATCTGTACATAATATTTTGAGCTATCTTGGTGACTGACAAACAATCAGACAGACAAATTCGCAAAAACTTAGCCTCCGTGGCTGAGGCAGTTAACCAAAGTAGATGTTCATGAAATGACCTCAATGAAGATTGACTCTTATTTTTCCATTCACATGAAAAAAATTTCTATCGCAGGAGTAGCTCTTTACCTTGTTGATATTCGGAGTCAATTTCTTTGGAAGACTAAAGTAATTTTCAAACGTATCCATGATACGGTTGTCACTCTAAGTTTTAGAGCAAAATTATTACAGACAATGACGAGCTTACCAACCTTTCAGCACAATTTGTTAACTGTCATATTATTGACGGCGGGGTACAGTAGAAATTATTTGATTAAATAAATAAACTGACTAGACTAATCTCTCGTGCTGCAATACTACGACTCATTCAGTGGAATGCGCATTTCACTTAGAACTGCTTGCTCAATGGGCAGCTTACGATTGTTCTGCCGTACCATCTACGATAACCCAAGAATACCCTTGGCAACCTCATAAAACCTCAATAAATGACGAGTAATTTGTGCCTCTCGAACTCTCCGCAATCATCCTAAAGTAATGGGCAAGATCGCATTGCTCTGCTCAGGATAGCATCAGAAAAAAGTCCCACACGTTTGCATTTGCCTGAAATCTTCCCCGATCCACAAAAAAGGATGAAGGTCAGAGGCGGCTGACGCATAGTTGCCAAAGAAGCATCGGACCCAAGAAACAAACTAAAGAAAAAGGCCTTTGCTGATGGAGGTACTGAATGAATTGGTAATAGAGCCAGCAGAGGTACTAACGCTTATATCCAATACTGCTATGGTAAATGAGAGTCACGTCATCCACACACGTCAAATGCTATTTAGGTATGTGGCTCATCATAGCCTATAGGTACACATTACCTACTTGACGACCCAGTCAAGATGAAAAATACTCTATGTCTACTATAGGGCTGATAGATGCAATTTCACTAATATGTTCTCTAATTAATACAGAGGCTCTAAGCAATAAGAAAAGTATTTGTGGTATTACAAGGCACATGTTTATCACATAAATTAGTAAATACAGGCCAATGAACGGCGGCCGATACCATTTGAATTTCAGGACTCTCAAATAGCCTAAATTTGATTAAAATTTGTTTTGCTTATTAACGGTTGCTCGTGACAAGCTGACCATGAACGACCGTTTCTCCTCACTAAATGCATTGCTTGCGTTACCAATAAGAGTTTCTTTTGTATTTGAAGTCCCTATCTTATGTAGAATAGATTTCATACAAGTTTCATTAATCAGCCGGAAGACCTATATGGTAAGAATAGGTTGTCGTATATATGTTAGAGTGAATGTGTGAAATCAGTAATTTCATGAAATTCCTGAAAATTTCAGTCATTTCATGTAATCACTGTTTTACTAGGAGATTTCACGAAATTACTGAAATACTTAGGAATTTCATGAAATCACTGAAGAATACAGTCAGTGATTTCATGATATAACTGAAGCATAAATCTAGCGCTGTGTTGGAAATATGCGGAATTCTGACTGACAGCCTACTTGCATGAATTAAACTCTTTGTTGATATATGAAGCGCAATTAAAGAATTAAAATAGGCCAGCTGTTTTAAGTTTTTTTTCTGACCACCTAAACCAATATTAATAGCTCTGATGCATGTAAAAATTTGGTGGGAGGGATCAACTTGAATTGCACGTTCGCTTGTTCATAACTTGTTCGAACACGAAACAGTATTGTGGCATCTGAATTTGTATTTGAGTTTTGCCTTGAAACATCTTTACAAGTAAGTCGTCTTCACAAAGCCTGGCGTGTGAATACACAGACTCAACAGCAGCTTACCTGAAAAGCAGGTAATAATTACGTCGACTTATAGCTTGACTGTTTCCGGCAGCGAGTTTAAAACTTTCTACAATATTGAACTATTGATTCTTTGGTACGAAGCATATAATCTGGTATAGTGTCTGAACACCGAAGTTTTTACTGACGCATCTGAAAGTACGCGTTTAGTCCGGAATCCCGTCCTTTCCAGTGAGGGCTTCTCCCTTCCTCCCCCGTGCACGCCTGATTACCAGAGTTTTACTGTAGTGAAGCCTGCGAACTCATTTAACTCGACCAAAGCTAATTCAGCCTAATCCAACCAGATGCACCATAACCCATCCTGACATAACTTGGTTTAGCCAAACTTGTCTAGCCTAGTCTAAGCGACCCACATTTGTGTGTGGTCACGTCAAAGTATTATCGATATGAAGATGCATCGTTGGAAGATATCCGTTCAATGTGAACCATTAATTACTACTACAAACATCAATGGCAGTTAGTGTGCTCTGTAAAAGTTTAACAGACTATATATGTAAATTATAAATATATAAACATATGTATATTGATTGATTGCTATTGGTGAAACTGGACCAATTTTTTAATTCAATTGACTGAAAATTCAAACACGTTAGTGAACCTCAGTGGTACATATTGATGCAGCTAAAAGCTGTAGAACAAAAGAATTTACACAGTTAAGTAACAATGCGTTGAAACGTTTTATGTTAATTCAACTGACAACGCTCTATACTTAAACAACACGTATTCTGATTTACAATCGCTTCACATACAGCAATCCCCGCTGATAGATACACGACGATACGAGATGAATCGTGGGAGTTATATAATTATTAGCAGAAGTGGATGGTTCACGAGATATCTGGCATAGTACATTGATTAGTAAGGTAAAACGATACTGAATGATACACCAATTACCAGGGTTTTTGTATTGTATGAGGCAAAATAGTAACACAGCATGGTATAGCAACACAGCATGGTATAGTGTACATAGTAGGTTGGCTGCTTCCAGTTAAAGTACACCGTCATTACCTGATTATTATTGTTAAATCCCACAAGGCTGGTGACGTAGGAACGGAAAAACTCCATGAGGTTAACAAACCCCCACGCAACCAGCCCAGCGGGTGGAAAAACAAAAGAATGAAAAAAAGAAGATCCGAGATCACAGAATAGCTCTGTGGACAGATCG
>LQNS02277602.1:6637596-6706294 GCA_001587735.2 Parhyale hawaiensis
ATATATCAGGTTGGTGCGAAAGCAATGAGTAGAGACCGGATTTTATGCCCTTAAAAATATACCTTTTATGCCTGAAAAACATGCCTTTTATGCCCTAAATATATGGGTTAAATGCCCTTATAATATCCAGTTATGCCCTAAAAATATGCCTTTATGGCCTAAAAAGATGCCTTTATGCCCTAAAAATATGGGTGCTATGAACTTATCAGTTGCTATTATGCCTTTATGCTTATTATTTAGGTCCCTATGTCCCAAGATATCACATTAGGAAATTTATTCATAAGTTTAAGTATCTATGAAGTCATGCAATTGAGAATTATTTGTTGGATTTCATTGCGTTACTTGCGTACGTTTCTTTCGTCGTTTTGAATTTTATTGAATAATTCCCTACTTCTCTGGAGGGGCGTGGTCCTATGTAAGTTCTACCACAAAATGCAAACTAAAAACAAATTAAGAAGGAGCTATGAAGTTATCAAGCATTATACTGTGTAGGACTTTAGTGCTCTTCTATCTATGCGCCGTCAGTAGTTAGGACCCTATTACATGTGCGATCTGATTGTCGATTTTGTAGGTTCAGATCGCATCGTCAAAACTGCTTATGGGATTGAATTCTGTATCCTGGCTACGGAAGATACTTTTGAAGAATCTGATTCTTCAAACCGAGAATCAGATCGCACCTATAATGTTAGTACGTATTTCCAGCTCAATGCACTGCATGAAAAGGCGATACGATATCCTTTAATATCTTCACTCGTGTCATTTCGTTGGAAGTGTGAATAAAGATGAAAAATAATTTACAGCATTTTCTAGCGTCAAGTTATTTTATTTTCTGTTAGTGCTTGAAGGTTTATCTTTGGTCCAAGGAATGAGGTATCCTTGAATAGCGCATATAGTCCTAGTTTCATGAGATAACTATAGTAGCTCTTGTTCAATTTATGCGGCAGATAAATTTGCAATTCGTCAAGCAGGTGCTTTATTTGGCAGATTTTCCTCAGCTGGCGGACTATATCTGATAGGTTAATAGTAGCGTTTAAAAGAAATACTCATGCTCGGAGATTTTAGGAGAGGCAGACATTGTGTCCCAGACCCTGCATCGTCATTTGGTATTTTGCGAACGTCTGGACAGAGACCACAAAGCATACGCTCTCTGTAGCCTCCCGTACCTACTGAACACCGCAGTGGCCAGCGCCGGCTTATGAGGACGGCCAAAAAAAAAAAAAAAAATGATGCTAGGATAGTAGAAGAAAAGAGACACGTAAAGAGAAGGCCTACCTAACCGGTAGATCAAAAAAAAAAAAAACTAATAATTCCCATAAGGAAAGTGTGTATCAGTACAAAGAGAGGATAAAAAAAATTATATGAGAAAAAAATTACAATTAATAATGATGATGTTAAAAGCGCAGCTAATGATCAGACGAACCAACTTCCACCCACCCCTGTTGGCTATTAAGTCCTGCCAAAATAATGCTGTAGCTACAATACGTCGAAATTCAAGGAATGAAGGAAGCCCAAGGAAGCCCAATTTATTTGGGGTTGTTACATTCGTATCAGCCAATAACTAATAGTCCCTTCAAATTCTCAGGGGTAAGATTCAAACGTTTATCAGTTAAAATATTTCGAAAAGCAGAAAAACTGTGTTTGACTACTACGAAAGTTGGAAGGGCATACAAAAAAGCTGTTAATTCTGTCGGGCTGTAACGACTCTGGTAGTTTACGGATTTTCTTTCAAGAATGCCTCGAATCTGATGAAGTTCGGCGAATCCTTCGTTGCCAGCATCTACTCGTTGGCACTTCGATTTGACAGTAGCACCAGTATAGTTCCGTAGGTAGAACTTAAATGGCGAAGAACAGAGTCAAACTCGTTCAATGCCCCCATTCGTCTTCAGTTCACGGGTTTCTAGATTTGCAATACTGTTGATGACACGAGCAAAGTGAGCTCTCCCATAGGCCAGGTAGTTTTGACTAATCACTACCCGTAATTTCCTACACAATCAAATTGAACACAGAGTTATTTAATCTCTATACAAGAAGAGGTTAAAACTTGATAAATTCAGCCTGGAAAAAATGCACTGGACTTCGGATATTACTTTTGCACCAAGCTAATACTAGAACGGTATGGTAAATAGAGCATCAGTTTCTAAGCCTCTAGGTACAGGTCTGCAATAGGCAGTTGACGTCGGGATAATTTATGCATATGTTTCTGATGAAACGCAAATGGAAAAGCATGGATAGTAATACACATTTCCTCTTAAAAGGAACGTTCTACAAATATTACGTCGGACAGACCGCATCTACACTGCTGGACGGATGAGGCAATTAACTGAGGAGATCAACTGTAAAGTCAATCGATCGAGCGCTGGAGTGAGTAGAGCAGCGTAAAATGTTAACCTGCGGCGTACGTACTACGGCTGTCGAGTACCGTACGCCGAACGCCCTCGATTGTGGTGCGTTGTCCGACTTCGAGTACCGAATATCGAGCAGCAGCTGTCTGATCATGACTGGTGTGACGTCACAAAGGTAAGGCCTATATTGTTAAGTTGTTCGTTCCTTCCGACAAGTAGCCACACAACGCCACACGTCTCAGTCGCAGCACAAGTGACGTCATCAAAGGGAGGCCAGCAATTATGTTCTTTTTCGTATGAACTATGCAGTCTCAAGTCAGACTGCACGGCATGGCAAATCCGTCGCTAAGATCTTTAGGAGGTTACAAAAAGAGGCAAAAGAATATCGCCGTGGATATTTGAATCTTCTGCCACACTCTGAGCTCTGGGTCTCGGGGACATCTGACAAGACGTTGTTGATGCTGTTATGAGCAAAGAGAGGCAGCAGCTAGAGGTATTATCAGTGCTTTGATCTTTTTCAGGCGGTGACATCATACAATACGCTGTTGCACCTTCTTTGAACTGTGATAACGTCACCAAAGGAAGGATGAAAGTCCTGTTTGTATGTTGGTCTCTGCTGTGTGTTCTTACCCCACTTACAAACCACAGTACCCATCTGAGTACAGGTTTAATAGTGCTATTCCCACCAAAAATGGAAGTCTCGTGGTGGTGGTGGGGGTTAAAATTACAATGACGTCACTGAAATGAGGCGTTTGCCCGAGTTAACCCTTTAAGGACGAAGCTTCCGTCTCTCTCAGATTTTCGGAGATAGTCTTACATCGTAGTCCTCCGACTACCATCTAATAGTCGCAGCGCTCATAGGTCTAAAAATCTCTGATCCCTTCTTTATTGAGAAACCTAATTTTTGCGAAACGTCCTTCATATGGCACCGTCGGCCTTAATGGGTTAACCCTGCATTTAGCCTGGCGTCTCGCAGCCGCACATGCACGGGCTGCGGCAGGTCGCGTGCTCCCCAAGTGGCGGAAGCATCTGGCTGACGGGCCGCCCGTTGAGCAGGTGGCTGTTGGCCTACAACTGGCTGAGCTCTCGCTGGCGGTGAATCTTCTTCCCATCAGCTATGGCGGGAAGTCGCAGTGCTCGGCTTGCTAAGCTAATGTATTGAAAGGCAGCAAAAAATTTATTTTCTCAGATAGTTCAAAGGGTTTTCATAATTTTCGTTCTAGCGCAGTCAGACGGCTTTGTGTTTACAAATGTATCATTAAATATGGATAAGATGCAGTTTAAGTATGTGCTGCATTCTATTGGCGGGCAAAATTAATATTTCAAAGCTTAACTTGTCCGGAATTTCAAATAGGAGCACTGGCTTTGGCACTTGTATCGTGTTATAAGTGACCAGATTACGCTGAACCGACTGAAAACTTCATTATAAGGAGCAAGCATGTGAATGTTTGGAAGTCTAAAGCGTAAACATTTTCAACACCTAAAACTCGATAGAACCGCTTGAATTCAGCGCACCTGTCTGAAGTTCCAAACAAGACAAGCCTCGAAGTTTCAATTTCTCCTGCCGCGGCTTGGGCTTAGTAAAGAAAGGGAGAGCAGTAGATAAGAAGACAGACGGTTATGGTCGGCAAAAGCGAATGAGTGCAACAGGAAAAGTGCAGAACTGCTTTGTTGCTGTGGCCTCAGTTGGGATAAAGAGAGAAATAGAGAGAGAGAGAGAGAGAGTGAAAGTAAGAGAAACTGAAAAAGCAAATCCAGTAAAGTGGCTCCCGAAGCGCTGTCGGCGATCGAACTGGTGGAAGAAGCTAAATGACTAAACTGGAATTATTCTGGTTTTTAGCACCAATTTAGTTAGTTTTTTCTCGTCGAATGTACTCGCATTAGCTCGATATAAGTTTTTCAGCAGTCCTAGCTTACATTATTGTAGCTTAGACACTTCAGCCTCATTAATGTCTCCTTTTCCCACCAGAATTAAAATGCCTGAAATTCAATTTTTCAAAAGAGTATGCTGCATAAAAAGTACAATAGCAAACATCACATTTGAGAAAAAATTTTTAATGAAACTTCAATCATTAGTTATTACATTAAAGTTTTTTGAAATAAAATTGAAACTTTTATATTACATCAGTTATTCAAATTATATCTGAATTATATTCAATTAATTTCCAAAAACTTTCTGTAAACTCGAACTATTTTTTATTAAACGTCGTTAATTTAACCTAAAATTTTGAAGTATGTAACTTTTATTCTTTCAACATAAAGACTTTTTTCAAATAATAAATTATGTTAATATATATATATATATATAAACTTATCTTCTATTTCAAGGTGAATTTCTACGTTTTCAAAATAGAAACTTCAGTTATTTTAATTTTTGCTTCTGCTATTATGAGCTATTCTTCTTTCCTGCGAAGTCAGCTTCTGCTCCTTTAAAGTAAGCTTCCGATTATTTTAAGTCAGGGATAGACTTGTTTAGGTTTAACATTATTCAAACACACCCCGTATCCAATATAGTCAAGTATCCAATATACAGTAGCATATCCAATATTAGTCGCGTAACCAATATACAGTTGCATATTCAATGTATATATAGTTACGTATCCTGCATATAGCCTCGTATCCAATATACAGTAGCGTATCCTATGCACAATCGCTTATCCAGTAGCCTATACTGGTAATGCGTTTACGTGCAGGCCAGAAATCGAAATGTGCTTCAAGTTTAAACTTTATTGATTAACTGATTATTAAGAGTCGCACGCGATTGACAGTAAATACACCTTTGGGGTAAAATTGAGTCCTTCTGATCAAATTGCCCTAAAATTGCTAATGTGTGCTCTTCTACCCATAAATGGCGATCGATTTTGTATTGAACATCACTGACGTTTACTCCAGGTGGTGAACAACATCGTGAGAAAAACTTTCATGTGTGCAACCCTCACACTCCATGAAGACTATTTCGTTACGATTCAAGTGAAGCCCGCTGCACACGATAGTCTTTCATCCTGGGTTTTTACTTCACCGCGTCCGAATATTTCGTACTGTCCTTGCAAACACGACCGAGTGTCTACCAAAAGTTTCGATGAAATGTTTACCGTCGTAGTCTCTGGCTTAGCCTGTGTCAATAGTGTAGTGTCTTCGTGTCTTTTCAAATTTTTAGCGAAGGTCGTGTGAAAAAACAGCTCGCTTTTTTGTTGTTTACACAAACACAGCGACGCATTCCGACGCTGTGAAGTGAAAACACAGGCCAAATGACTATCGTCTGCAGCGGGATTAATGTTGCTTGCTCGCACTTGGTGGGGCAGGAAATAATTTCTTAACGGAAACCCACTTTTCTTCACTCATCTTCGAGGCTGTGCTGCATAGAATATTTTCCCTCTTTCCATTGTTGAACTTTTAATCAATTTATACATCAAGGTCTCAGAGCAAATAAGATATGGTAAAAATGCTACCGCTTTGACTTCATGCTCAGATCTAAAATTTGGAAATGCAAGGGCCGTGTTTACCGTAAACAAATGAAGTTCTTGAATATAATGCTGACAGGAAGGTCAGAGAACTTCACCAACAAAGTCACCAAATAAAATACTGACAGACTGCTTGTTGATCACTAGTGGGACTCGTTTTGAGTTGGGCGTTATTGGATCAAATTTGTTGTTTTTGATCAATTTCTTTGAGTGTTTTTTGCTGCAAAAAATAGTACAGAAGCTTTGCCTTCTTATTGGTCTTCAGGCAAAAAATCATCGTCTACAATAACCGGAACACAGAAATGAAATCTTTGTCATCACCTGTAGAATATCCTATAGGCCTATTAGGCCTATATACTATATATATATATATATATATATATATATATATATATATATATATCGGCATCCACAATTTCAAATTAAAGAGATCGTCCCCCTCAGGGGATATTCTGGCGAACTCTTTCCTTGTCAGATGATATTGGGGCGCACACCCCAAGGGTTTCCTGAGGGACTTATCGCAGGGGATATTGCATCTGGCTGCAGTTATTGCTGATGAGGTAATCTTGTAAGGTTAAGTAGGTTCTACATACTGCCCCTTCTGCTCCGTCAGGTGGGTCGCCGATGGAAGCAAAAACGATCATCCTATGATACTCCTATCTGCGCCTGTGTGGGGACCACGGAAGGAACATTCCGCACTAGTATTTCTTTCTTCTCTCTTGTTCTCTTTTCTTTTTCCATCCCTTTGAGATGCTTTGCACCTTCTTTTCTTGCCAGTAATAGCGCACTGACCACTTTGAGACCAACAGAACTCAACCGAGTTCGCATGTAACTTGAGATCTTCTAGCAGAGGCAGGGATAAAAATCACTGAGAACCCTAGTATTGTTGCACTAGTAGCAATTATACTATTACGACTACGAGAGCATAGGGTCCGTTGCCTGAGATAGCCGGTGTGACAGCGAGAAATTTGTTAACTACACCTCTAAAATATACCAGCAGCCTGCATATACATTTACAGTTGTAGGTTGGATAGTCAGCTGCCCATGATACTTACCAGTGTGACAACAAGGAATTATTGTTTATTATTAATGCCTGAACATGCATGAAGCATCTACATGTGTAGGTTGGAGAGTCAGCTGCCCGCTGCAGTTACAGGCGTGACAGGAGAAATCAGCAGAAAGTAATAGCGTCAGCTGTAGCGCAATGGGACGTCCTGCGAGCGATCAACAAGACAAAGAACTTGCCTCTCGCACAGCCTCGTCCGCCAGCAATATTTGTAGAACTCCTTATCAGTTGGCGATATCAGCTCATATCGATCACGGGTCGCCTGCTGCTATTGTTGATAAGGCGACGAATGTCTACGCCGTTGTGGTGATTCGCGCCCAATGTGGCGCAATTGTAAGCTTGTTTCGCCACGGCTTGTGCCAAAGATTGGCGACTTTGATGAAATAAATCCTACATACGCTTAGTGAGCAATTGATGCAGTGATGAATGGCTTAAGGGAATGAAACTGTCCTGATAACGTAATGAATATATAAGCCATAGACCGCAACAGTACTTGACTCTTAGGTCCAAGTGGCCTCTGACGCTGGCGGCCAAAATAGGATAAATAGGATTTTCTCGAGAGCTATTATGAATTAGTCCAGACACGGTCATGCAGGCAAGCGCGCAACTACGTCTCCGCCGTATCCAAGCTACCTTCTCCGCAAGAAAAATGTTAGGTACCTTGGATTTTTTTTCCGTATAAGTTTAGATAGGGGGAAGAGAATAACTCTTGAGAAAACCCCATTTTCCGATGCTGACTTTTGGCCGCCAGCGTCAGACCTAAGAGTCCAGTTCTGTTGCGGTCTATGGTGCAACTTTTGCCAGTGATCGACGACTGACGAAAGAATCGTATATATGTTGTGCGCGATCGATCGCGCTGCGCAAACGATCGATCGATCGTTCATACGCCTAACCTAACCTAACCTAACCTTACCTAATCTAACCCAACCCAACCTTACCTAACCCAATCTAACCTAACCTAATCTAACCTAACCCCAACTCACCATTGACTAAATTGACGGTGTCCGAAATTTCAAAATGAAAAAAAANAAAAAAAACAGGCCTTGCCTCCCCTAACCTACCCGATATACTCAGAAATAGGGGGAAAGTTAAAGAAAAACATTGATTAGGTTAGGTTAGGCGTTTGAACGATCGATCGTTTGTGCAGCGCGATCGATCGCGCACAACATATACACATTTAGTGTATATGTGTATAGAAAGAAAATCGTACTTATATTTAATGATCAAATCTTTACCGGGGGGGGGGGGTCTCGACGGAGAGGAAGAAAACCGCACTCATATTTAATGAGCAGAGCAGTAGGCACCGGTGGTTATGACTTTAAAGCCGGAAATCGTACGCATTTCTAGCCAGTAATTTCTCCAAATGATTTGTCACTATGAGGAAAGAAGTATTTTACCTTCAATTTATACAAAGTAAAAAGCGGGCATATTTAATGATTCTTTTAGTGACACAATTAAATGAAATTATGCCTATTTAGACAGTAATTTAACTATGGTCGACGCTGTAAAATCGTATTCTTGCTTTGTCAACAATTTACGACAATGACTTGGAAGTAACGGAAGCATAACCTTGAAAAACATTCACTGATTTGAGGGTGATTTATTTAGGGAGTGGTAGTGCGCTTGTTCAGACACTCTAGCGTAACATAAACTAATATCATTGCTCAGACACTTTATGAAGGAAAGTAATCGAATGAAAGTTTTAGTAATATAATGGCACTCTTGTGTTTTCATGTCTTCTGTAAAAGCTGATAGTATCACAAAGTATTTAGTTGGCAATTTTGCTCAGTGAGACAATTCTTACTACTTGGTTAGTTATTATTTTCAGTAATTTCAATTTCAAGCAATATATACAGTTTTCTGCATTTTTACTCAATAGAGAAAAGAGATGCTACGTTGGCAAAGAACATTACTTATAAATTCAATCACTTATGTCAACGTTGATTGTAACTCAATGTATTCATTGGAATAATTACATAACTAATAAGGCGAGTCATTCGGACTTTGGATACAAATTTATACACATGAAGTTGATAGTTTTCACCACATTAATTGTTATAATAGGTGTATAATTGTGCAGTTACATTCAATAAAACGTTTCATCGGAAATTCGGTAAAGGAGACGATTCATCAGTACTATATAACAATTCACGTCGTGTTTTTATTTATTTATTTATAACTATATTTATATCTTTCCTATCACGCTCTATGGGAATAAGATAGGAGAAAATTCAGATTTCAAAATGTAAAAAAAAAAGTGGGGCACCTTGCAACCTTTTTCATCGGCGAAAAAAAAAGTTGGGTACCTTTCAATCTTTTTCTTCAGCATTAGATAAGGGAAAAATAGAACTAATAAGATAGGAGAAAATTTAGATTTCAAAAGGCGAAAAAAAAAAATTGGGTACCTTGGAATCTTTTTCTTCAGTATTAGATAGGGGAAAAGTGAGGAAGCCCAAAACACGGCGGGGGTTTTGGTGAAATGTTAATTTTTCGCCGTCATTTTTAATGCCGGCACGGGCCACTAGTCAAGTTAATAATTTTGTGGCCAACGAATGTAATTTATGATATTTAATCGTGCATTTATACACTTAAACCTAATGACCTCAACACAAAATGTTGTATCCGGAAACTTGCTCTACTCACCACGACGGGTATCAGGGATACCTGCAGCCCCCGAGACACACTTTGTTTACTACTGCCGCCCAGTATAGCACAAACGTAAATATTTCCTTTAGTTAGACACTGCAACGTCTAGAGATAGAAGTTGAAGTTTTTTTCTGTGGGAGGAGCAGCGTCGGTGAAATTGCGGTTAAGATTCGGGTATAATATTAGTCGTTGTACAATAAAGCTTTTGCTACTTTTAATAATTAGTAGAATAAAATGAAAGTGAATATATAGACACAGAGTGTCTATAGAAATATATGCAGATGTAATGGACACACACGGTACAGTTGTGTAGACATCCTCGTTTTCATTTCCCACAGCTGGATGTACACGAGGCTGAAAAACTGTCGTTTGAAAACTGTCAATTATACAATCTGACAATTGAAAAGTGGCTTTTGAAAACCAGCATTTAAAAACCAGCAATTGAAAACTAGCTTTCAGAAACGCTCTTAAAACCTTAACAAGAAACAACGGTTTTTTAAGACTCCAAAAATTGATATCCGTATCCAGAAATCTCACCATCCTGAGGGATGAAGCAAATGCCAACCGTCTGTATTCATGGGCTTAGCACGTCTTCTGCAAGCCAGAGTAGCAGCTGCATCGTGATCATCCCCCTTCCCCCCAGTATCTGGAGCTCCAGATCATCTCCTGGAAGTAACAACAGCATCTGGGTACTCTAGAGCAACAACAGCAGCTGATGATGATCGAGATCATTAGGAGCAAGTGGCGGTCAGCAGCAGCATCAAGAGCAGGTAGTAATAAAAAACAAAAACAGCTGCTAATTATAAGCAACAGTAGCAACTGGCACCCAAGAGGACAGAGGCAGTTGGTAACCAAAAGGAATAGAGGCAGATGGTTACCAGCATCAACAGAGAGCTGGTAACCGGAAACAACAGAACAGAGACAGCTGGTTACCAATTGCAACAGAGGCAGCTGGTTACCAAAATGCAACGGAAGTAATTGGTAACCGAAAGGAGCGGAGGCAACTGCTAAATAGGAGCAACAGAGGCAGCTGGTGCTCAAAAGGAACAGAGGCAGCTGGTAATGAGCTCATGACCAGCTGGGCGCTGGTCCCGCCACAGACGTCTACCCTTGCGGCAGGTGGCGGCGACGGCAGCTGCGGAATGTGACGAGATGGCGAGCGCGCGTGAGAACTGAGCACGTTCGTTGGTCGAACGGGTTTTCCATTGCTCGGACGGGCCGTCAGCCGATGTTAATACTGCCATGATTATTGCATCAAATTAACCCTATAAGGACCAACTACAATGCCAGCGTCTCGTAGGTATAGCATTATTTCTAAAGGTCTCTAGTAACGACGCTGGTCCTTATAGGGTTAAGAACCATTGAAAATAGTGCCATAGCTTCAATATTTTGGGCTTAATTAGGCGATGATTGGGTTATAGCCCCTTCCATAATGGTGCTACTGGGCAAGCACCGTAGAATAGAATAGATAGCTGACAGTAGACGGACCCAGAGGCCCATCCTCAGAGAGCGGCCGGGACTCACGCCACCCAGGAAAGAAAAGTTGAAATATGCGTTGGGTCCCTCACCGGAACAGTTGAGACGTTTAATACTTGCTTGCTTACAGAACAGGATCTTGGTTATTGGGGTATTCCGAACTGTAATAACAAATGACTTAAGTCAAGGGTCTGTGTTCTGCCACAATCAGTACTAACCCGTTATCGAATGGCTGATATTGGACTAGCATTAAGTATAGTACTAGCTCCGCTTAGGTGACAGTTGACGTACCAACAGACCCATTCTCAGAGAGAGAAGCTTTGTGGAAGCGACTTTTTATGGTTACTTGCCCAGTATAAAAAATTGAAGCAGTCGCTATGGCCCGAAGCCAAGAAACTGCAACGATCTCAGAGTCCCAACATCCATATGAAAAGTTCTTCATAGGAATGGCACCTCTGAAAAGGCATTATTGGGCTATTTTACAGGTCAATGAGACAAGAATACTTCAGTATTTACAGTAACAACCAATACATAGAAAAGCACGACTATGTATTACGCAGTTTCAGTTATGATGTAACCACAACTGACCGTATACATTTTCATTCACACCCAAAACAGCAACTAGTGTAACGAAACACACGGAAAAACGAATGAATTGCTCTAAAACTGCGACCATTGTTTATCGTTAACACCATACTTCCCGCCGCCGTCAATATATGACCACAGATCAAAATAACTGCAATGAAAGAATTGAAAACTTCAGTGAAAGAATTGAAAACGTATTGGTTGGTCTCTGCTCTGCGCGAAGTTTTCAACTGCGACGAAAATCATCAATTAAAGAAACAAATAAGCGAAATTGATTATATACATCAGGAACAAAAGCTCCATTAAAGCTTAATCAAGCCGCGAACCCGCCACGCTCGAAAAGGCATGAAAAATTACCTACCCATACTTTTTCTAAGCGATTTCCAGAAAATGAATTTTCTGGGAAACTATATTTATTCTATAAAATTGAGACTCGAATTTCCTCCTACTTCCTCTTCTGGTCTTTCAGTGGATGATTTTTTCCTATTTAAATCCTTCCAATCAAGTCGGAAACACCAACCAAGCAACCAACTGACCATCAAACCTACAAAACAAGCAAATATGCAAGTAAGCAATCATGCAACAAGCAGTATTATTCAATAGTAGCTGATGATATTGATACATAACTTAGTAACAACCGTCATAACTTTTCAAACTATTTAATTCCTCATGCGAGCAAATTGTATTTCCTCAAGAGTGCAGTAATAAATGTAATGATAAATAGCTGTAACTGTAATTATATAATAAATACATACAAAGCTACGCAGTTACTTTTGGTTCTCTAGCTGTTGTTCTATTGACGAAGTAAAAGGAACTTGTGTAGGAGCTGAATTTCAGGAGAGAAATGGTCATATTATTGTTTAAATCACTTTACCTATCGCTGTGTTGCTTGGTAATAAAGAGCTCAGTATCAAGTCTACTGCGTACTTTAAGTACTTAAAATTTTGAGCAGTCCATTAGGGGTTTCTGCCCCTCACTTTTGCCCTGTTGGTCTCTTGAGGACAATCCACTCTAGGAATCGATGCTCTAAGCTTCATCACAGTTGGGTCTTTTTTCAAAGAAACTTGGGAGACTTTCGTTCCATGGAACTTGTAGCGCCGCCAAACTTTGGTTGATTCCAGCAACTGCAGCGAGCCAGAGCTGGAGGCTCGCATGTGAGGCAGTGAGAGGGGTTCTCTTCTTCCCATACATTCCAGCGAACGCATTCTGAGGGAGCGGGAATTCTGGAGCGGCGAATGCAAAGGGGTGCTACACCTGCCTCATTTGCATGCCTCGCTCAGCCTTAGCAACTTATAGACACAGACGAGGCTCAGCAACTTATAGACACAGGCGAGCCTCAACCACTTATCGGCACAGGCAAGCCTTTTCAACTTACTGATACAGACGAGCATTAACAACTTACAGACACGGGCTAGCCTGTACAAATTATAGATCAGGTGAGTCTTAGTCACTTACAGACACAGACGAACCTTATCCACTTATATATAGGCACCTATGAGCCCCCACAAATTATAATTTGAATATAGGCGAGCGTCAGACACAGCCGAGCCTCAGTCTTATAGGCACAGGCAAGCCTTTCCAGCTTACAGACACAGTCGAGCTTACCATACGCTATTCATAGACACAGACCAGCCTGAACAACTTATAGACAAAGAAGAGCTGCAATAACATATATGCCAGGACAGGGCTTAGCTATGTAAAGGTACAGACGAGCGTCAGCAGTTTATGGGCACAGACCAACTTTTTCATCTTATAGACAGAGACGAGCGTCCATAACTCAAAAACCCAAGAGAACCTGTCTACCCAATAAACACAGACGAACCTGTACGACTTGTAGATACAAGTGAGCCTCAACAACTGGTAGACAACAACGAATCTCTACAATTTACAGATTAACGTCAATTCCTAATACTAAAGTGCCTAAGCCACTTGTAGACACAGACAAGCTTCAGTAACTTATAAGCAAAAACAAAGCGAACTCCTGACCTGTCAAAACATAAATAGTGAGAGAAATTTCAGCAACACTTCTAGAGGTGAAACAAACATTTACCTTCATTCGCATCGCGTTAGATCAGTGTTTCACATCTTTATCCCCCTTTAGGAGTCTCAAACGAACCTCCAACATTTTGCGCCATGATCTGAACCTCCGAAAAGTTCAAGCTCATGGTATAAGAATGTTTTAGAGCAACAGATCACATAGGATTTCGAGTGTAATGTTGTGTTGATAACAGCAGTTCAAGCCAAATATCAAGTTTATAATGTAACATTGCATTGTTCATCTCAGATCACAATAGAGATCACGTTCATAGCGTAATATTCTTTTGATTTCTTACCTTGTGTACCTTGTGGGTCTCTGGAAGAAGTCCAGGTGACGTTATTGACATCACCTCACGAGTGTGGAGTCACGATGCTGCGTTTCTTTTAGCGGTTCTTAGCTAGCGCCCAAAAGGATGGTGCTTTCCTTCCTTTTAATTTGATGCCTGTCACTAGTAGTACCTATCTGTTGTGGAGCCAGAGAGTCTCCAATTTTTTTTTTCGTGTCGGACCAACTCGAATTTCGTTTCATGAAAAAATCATGTAATTCTTCACTGACCTTCGGCAGATACTCTCCAAATCTCAGTGGACAGAGCTAGTGCTCGTCTTCTACTGATCGTTCAGCCGCTACTGTTTGTGTGTCGCCAGCAAATGATAATGTATGATATGTGTAGGCATAATTTGATCCATGCCCTATACGTTATTGAATATGATGAGAAAATGTATAGGCCCAAGCACGGTGCCTTGTGATACTCCACTGACTACCGGCTGTTTCGACGACTCTCTTGTGTTGACAGTTACACTCCGAGTTCTATTTATTTGACTAAATTGATTCAAGCCACCGAAGGCATTTTTCACAGATCCCCCACGGGGAAGTTTCAGCATTAGAATTCCAAAGTGCGCCTTATCAACAGCCTTAGCCAAATCTAAGTATATCACGTCCATACGCTTCCCCTGACAGAGTGACTAGTATGGAATCATAATATTTCAACCGTTGCGACTGCACTAGTGGAACACTTATGTCGAAAACTATATTGTTTTAACATGAGTAAATCATTAGATTCTAGAGAGTGTACTAGGTGTTAATGGAACACCCTTCCAAATGTTTTCACACCTTGACCAGGTAGCACTTGAGATCTATACATAGATAGCTGGATCCGTACTCTTTCCAGTTATCGAGATTGGAGTAATGATTGTTAGTTTGCAGGTGCTCGGCATTACCCCGTCACCCAATGACTTGCCGCACATTAGGCAATGAGGATAAGAAATACTTAGCTTGTACGTTTTGAGGACTATCGCAAAAACATTATTTGGTCCTAATAGCAATATATCACTGAAAAGATCCAGTTCAGAGATTAATAATGTATCGACAACTGCAAATCACATTTAAATTTAAAAAAACCCTAACATTTAACTGCGGAAATGTTTCACTAACCCCTGGCAATAAACTACAGGCCCTGCAGTGGTTCAAGCATCCCAATCAAGGATTTTAATTTAAATATTTCTTAACAATACATTCGTATGTATCCCAAAAGAGTAACAACAATACTCTGTGCAGATCGAGTACTTCATAGGTTCCATTGCGTACCGCCCGTAGCCATTCCAATTAAGATTGCATACAGGTGCAATTCCAACAAAGATTACGTATAGTAGTAATTCTAACAAAGATTGCGTACAGTAGCAGTTTCTTAGCTGCCGTCTAATTTACTGAGCCGCCATTGAGCCAAGATGATTTTTTTAGGCGGCGACTCATCATCGCGGCTCTGGCTCTCTGTGTTTTGGCTCCTGAACTGTGGCCTCATTCTGGCTCCGGGATTGTTGCCTGATTTTGTCTCCAGGATGAGAGCCTGATATTCGCTCCTGTATTAAGATAGTCTAGGCTCCTGGCTTAATTTCAGCTCCTAAATTTTAGGCGCATGAATGCACGCCTGATTTTGGCTTCTGGATTCTCACTTGACTGAGGCTACTGGACTGTAGCTCGATTTAGTTCCTGGATTGTAACTTGGCTCTGCTCCCTGGATTGTGACCTCGTTTTAGCTTCTAGATTATGGCCAGGTATTGGCTCCTGGGCTGCGTGTGGTCTCATTTTGGCTCCTGGTGAGTGGCTTGATTTCGGCGCCTATATGTGTTCTGGCTTTGGCTACTAGATTATGGCCTTGTTTTGGCTCCTAGACTTTGTCCAGGTTATGGCTCCCGGTTTAAGGCCTTATTTTGACTCCTGGATTGTGGCCCGATATTGGCTCTAGGATTGTAGCCATGTTTCGGCTCCTGGGCTGTGGACTCCTTTTGGCTCTTATATAGTCTCTGCCTTACTGTGAATTTCGTAATTTCTATTAATGTATCCGGTAAACTACGGCAAAGAATTTACATCCAACGGCTTCCTTATTTCCCCAAGCAGGAGACACTGTACGTGTCTACTCGGTTGTGATTTCAATATGCCGCAAGACCAGTACTTTGGAAACAGCTTCTTGGCAAAGCATTACTATCCTTCTTTCGGGGCTGTTTAGTATTACCGCACGGAATCGACATTAATCTCTACTAGTAGCAAGAGAATTAATATAATATTATATAAAATCTTCCGCTCCTCAGGCATATCCAGGACACGATTAATTGGCTATCTGTAGAAATCCATCAAGCGTGCTAGAAAATGAACATGGAGATAAATCAACAGCTATACAGAAAAATACACAAGGAAAGGTTATATATTAAATGCATTTTCACAGTATAAGCCGCCTTTACACAAAGCACGATCGTGTGCAATCATTTGTGTATTCCAATTACTCCATTACTCTCTGCTGTTGCAGACAAAGCCGCGTGAAGTAGCGTAAACAGGTGTGTCTATGTAACAAGGTTGCGTGCACGCACACACAGAGATGTGTACTGGCTCCAGAACTCCTCACACACAGGCATACATACATACATACACAGCCGCGCGTCCAGATCAATAGACCCCCCGACCCCCTCGTCCTCCCCCTGCTCCACACGGGGCCGAGCGGCATGGGAATGACAGTGGATGGCAGTGAGCGCACCCGAAAACTTCAAACAAAAATGCGTGCCCCCTAAGAATGCTAAGGCCGTCTTAAAAGAACGAGATCCTCGTATATTGCGACGTATAAGTACCCAGGATATTCTTCACGTGTTGCAAGGTTTATACACTGAGGATATACCTGACATGTTGCACGGTATGAGCGATGAGGATATTCGTTTAAAGTTGCAACGTATAAACAACCAGGACATTTCTCGTACATACGTGCAGCGCAAGGTATGTATAAGTACCGAGGATGTTCTACATATTAGAAGGTATAAATACTGAGGACATTCTCCTCATATTATAGATTGCAAGGGTTAAGTACTGAGGGTATTCCTTACATATTGCACATTATGAAAGCTATTGGTATGTCTCGTAAAGTTCTAAGTAAGAGCACTGAAGATGTTCACTAACAGCACACAGAACAGAATTCCAAGTTATTTATCTGTTGAAATTTACTGATTACATTTTATACATTCAAGTTATCCTGCCTGCAGTGGCGGAACGTCAGCGTGCTGTGCTTGCATGCGTTAGTACCTGGGATCGCTTCCCCTCCAGGCAGATGAATTCTTACCATGTATGGCTTGCGACGTCAGTGTTTTTGGTATTGACTCCTTATTGCGGTTCTGCTCACCCTGACCAGAACTGTGGATGGTCGAGAAGTCGCAGTTGTCAAGCGAGCCTTCCATCTCTGATGTCATAGTTCTGAAAGTTTATGGCCGACTGCAGCCGTGCATTTTTTTTAGGTCTAAGAGGAATCTATCTGGAGCGTGATCAAGTGCATGTGGATTTCACACTTGGGATGTGCAGTTAAGCAGGTTTTACTTAAATCTCATCTAGGGACAGACTGTGAAACAGATGGTAGCAATCTACTGTAGATACCACATAACCAAAAATTTTCAAATCAAGACGCAGAATGAATAACTTACGTGTCTGAAGTAGGTACACTGAATATAGTAGACAGCACCAAAAAAATTATTGGTTGGATTCAGTAAACGAAAATCTCTTATTTTGTTTCGATTCCACTTTCAACAATAGAGTCAAAAATTGATCTGTTGCTTCTATGTAACAAACATTTTTTTCACTTAAATGAGCGGAAACCAATTTCCATTTGCTGTATCTACGGTACACGAAAAATACATCTCTCCTTTCTCCTAATGATTTTTTAGGATACAGGCTAACATCCTCCCCATATTCTTCATCGGTCTTGCGCAAGTCTTTCTTTTTTTAGAATAAATCCAAGGGAATAAAGACACAATCCTGGCATACAAACAAGATGCTATCTATGTGCTCTCTCAATTTTCACAGATCTTCCTTTTTTGCTATAATAAATCCAATAGTTTAACAATATAACTCCAAAATCCTATCCTTTCAAAGCAGTTGCTCCATAAATTTCGCACTAGTCTCCTTTTTTTCTATAATAAATCCAAGGGCACAACGACAAAAAAAAAGCAAAAATTTCACGGAGATGAAGGGTAAAAGCTTCTTGGTTGAGACGACCCGGCGGTTACTTAGAATCAAGTCACATATAACCTGAGAAAAGCAGCGAGAAAGCCGTCGCCTCGACCACATGAGTTAGGCAACAGCGCGAGCTCCTGGGACGCGGTGCCGCCAGTAGGCGGGGACGGGAAATGCATCTTCTGCAAAATCTCCCACGCAACGAACTTTGGCCCACGCGCCTCTTTCTATTCCAGAACATTCGTGCAAAATTTTCTTTGGCGCCTCCTTTCATTTTTTTTTTGTATTTGTAAAATGAAAAAATCCTCTAATGACTTTCTTTTTTTTTACACAATGGATAAGAAAGTTGTCCGTTACTTTTCATTTTTAAAAATTGAACAAGAAAGTCGTTCATCAAGCTAACTTTTTCACTAGACACGTGTAAAACTTTCTCGCCCTCTTTTTACTATTGAACTGTTCTCTTTCTGAAGATCTATGTGAAAACTTTCCTCTGAGCCTCTCTTCTCTTCATAAGATATTTGCAAAATTTATTCTGCATCGATTTTGTTTTCACAGGATATGAGAAAATTTTCTTGCACCTTTTCTCTTCTGGAAATCCCTCCAAAACTTATCCCGAGGCAATTTTTTTTATTTTGTACGTAAAAACTGTGCTGAGGTTTTTTTTTTATGAAGCTGCCTGCAAAATTTACACTAAACCTTTTCTTTCGTTCTTTTTTTGTGCAAAATTAGGGGAGCATTGTACCCTCACATACACCTTCCTTAGAGGATGCATGTGAAATTTCCATGCTCTTTCCCATATTTTGTCATAAAATATGCGAAAACATGTGGCGCATATACCTTAAATTCTTATGAACAATAAATGAAAACTTTCAATGGTTGCTTACGTCTTTCAAGAACATTTCTGAGTAATTTCGAGATCTGTTCGAAATTTTCTTTGTTAGTGTACTTGAAGAAAATGCAGCAAAAACTTGTATTGTGGCTTTCTTTTACATGGGCAACGATGTGAAATTTGCTTATCTTCGCAAGAAAAACAAGCTGCATCTGAATGAGAAGCTGTTACATTCTAATAGATCCAGTTAATTTTTTACTTGTCCCTTCATCTTTGTGGTAAAACTTCTGGAAAAAACTGCCTTTGAATTAAAGCTAGTTGTATTTTCTAACTATCACTGAAAAATGTCATTCGATTCTTTTATCACTGAAGATCAGTGTAGAATATGATCATAACTACACTAGAGGAGTCAAGCAAAATCTACTGATAACCATTTTCACGACAAGATCAACCTGACCCCTACCATGCTGCCACTGTATTCTAGAAAATCAGCTGAGCTTTGCTATGTGCAGCTCATTTTTTTATCTAGCAGATGAACAGTATGCGCATTGTACAAAAAATTATTTTTAAAGACCATGCGGGAATTTCCATTCGGCCTTTTCTGTTTCTAGAAAAATCGCACAAAATTTGCCTTTTATTTTCGTATGATAAATAGCATTCTCGTTGTATCTTCAAGCTGCATTTTTTGAAAGATCTCCAACGCTTCTCTTTCTTTGACGACACAATTGGATTACTAAGCCGGAAACCAACACTACAGCGCATCACTTGTACTCAATTGTCACCCCAGCAGCATTGTGGGTGACAGTTGTACAGATGAGAAATATTAGGGTGACAATTGTACAGGTGGGAAAGACGGGGGATTCAGTTGTACAGAGGGTTTAATCCAATAACAAACCAATATGATGCATATGTAAACTAGAGAGCACTCTGAGAGCGCATACCTCCGCCAAGTAAGGCAACTGTAACGAAAATTCAAATTGGTTCTGAAACCATGATTTTCTTTTCATCCATACCAAAATCTAATCATTTGTGCCTTATCATAGTCTTAACAATTTTTGTAATTTCTCGAAGATCCGTGGCGTAGTGGTTAGAGCGCTCGCTGCTGCATCAGCAGGTTGAGCGTTCGAGCCCCGCAAGCGTCATTGGTTCACGGCAGGAAAAGCATAGGGTGAATAGAGGGTCTAAGCTCCAGCAAAGTCCTGGCATTAGCTGGTCACCGTCCAAGCCCGATATCCTTACTTGGGAGATACGGGAGATCGTGACGTAAAACCGATTCATTCATCCGTCCATAACTTCTTGAGTTATGCTGCTAACAAATTTATCACATACATGAGTCAAACCCACAAACGGACCAGCCGATCTGCACTAAAATTTAATCATTTATGTCTGTAAACATTACTAACAACTCCTGTAAATTTCTAAAGATCCATCCATAACTTTTTTAGTTATTATATTTTTTTGGCAGAAGTAACTCACCTAACCTAACATACTTTGGTGACAATTGTACAGGTGGATATGATGGGTGACAATTGTACTGGTGGATTTTATTGGGGTGACAACTGTACAGGTGGGATTTTGGGGTGACAATTGTACAGGAGATGCAATACAATGAACAGTTGAACATTTTCGAACGAAAGGTACAATTATCAACAAATGCTTTTAACACGAACGGTATTACCTGACCCTAGATAGTAGTATCGGATTGCTGGTAGTATGTAGAAGGACAAACAAGCTCATTCCCAGTGAGCAGCCAGGACTCACGCCCCGGCCCTCTGTGAGCTATTACCTCTATGTCACAATCATTTAGATATTCCAGGAAGGAAAGAAGTAGAAGAGTCTGAACTGAGCTAAGGATATGATCGTGAAAGCACGATTAACTGTTGCAGATTTGAGAAGCTCGGAGACGTAAGATTAAAGTTGGGACGTGAAAGATAATGGATTATCTTGTCTTCTGAAGCAATGACCGTTAAAAGTTTGTGAATCCCAGAGGAAGAGTTCATAGCTGTGAAGGATGTGGCACCTAATGTTTGTTAAGACAATTTTTAAACGTATTGACTCTCTCCGCACCGACAACTTCGGAGAGGAATCTATTGCAAATATTCACTATGAAATACGGGAAAAACTGCTGGCTTAGAGTTGTTTTTCAATCTATATGACTGAGTTTTAGCCGTTGTTTCGGAGGTGAGCATCAACGTCGCTGTCAGAGAGTCCCATTGTAGGCACATCATTGAAACCATTCAAGTACGTGAATGTTTCTGCTAGTTTCTCCTGAATCATCTTTGGTCAAGAGAGATGAATCTGACTTCTTGTAGACAACACTTGTTGGGCATATTTCGCAACTGATGTATTTATATTGCTGCTCTGCGTTGAATTCATTCAACTTTATCGATATCGCTACACTGATATAACGACCAGAATTGAACAGCAAGTTCTACATTCATTAGCCGACACTAAAGCTCATCTGCAATGTTGTTCTCAATTCTATGAGGAGGTTAAGGTCTTGTTCGAGCTTGATTCCAGCCTTGGCCGATACGGCAGGATGATACACTTTCATGTCATTTGCAAGTTTACTGATTCTGTGGATGGCAGGATCGAGGTCTTTGATGTAAATTATGAACAGAAGTGGGCCGAGTACGCTACCTTGTCAAACTTCGGATGATACCGGAGTCCAGTCTCTCATTTCTCCTTGCAGTTTCACCCGCTGCCCTAGACCTGTGAGCCATGCCTGGATTCAGCGCGGATAGAATTCCTGGATGACATGGGCTTTCTATACTTTCATTAACGTTGATGGGGGGGGGACTTTGTTAATTATCAATAAGTTTTTTTCTGGTAGACGTAGAGTTCGTAGTTCGGCAATTCTCAGGCACAATTTTTTCACGGTTATACTTTTTACTGCCGCCTGTACCATTGATGGGGGACTTCGTTAATTACCAATAATTTTTTCTTGTAGACGTAGAGTTCGTAGTTCGATAATTCTCAGCCGCAATATGTTTACGGTTATACTTTTTAAGGCCGCTTACAATATTTTAGTCAGGTACTACAAGCTTAATATCTTAAACTTGATCCTAAGAGAGGAGAGTCGAACACTCAGAGCTGAAGTTCCCGACAAGTTAAAGATAATCGTATTCGATGATCTTGATGGAAATGAGCGGAAGGCTGTAATCTGTTACAGATCCCCGCTGGAACGACTGGCCTTAGCAGTACTCTGGAAACCGAAATGAGAGGACGTCTTTCACAATAAGGCTAAGGTGGCTAGGAAGATGGTGAGGAAGGAAGGGCGGATGGTGAAATATTAGGAAAAATGAGAAATGAAGGAAGGTGATGGAAAGAAGACAATGAGGAAGCAAGATGAGGCATGAGGAAGAAAACGAGACAATGAGAGAAGGAAGACAGCGGTAGTCTGTTCCAGCTCCTGCCAGAGCGACCGGCCCGAGCAGTACGTACTCTGGAAACTGGACCGAGAGGATGCTCTCTCACAATGAAGCTAAAGAGGCTATTGAGCCTGGAAAAGCTCGCCGGCGATAACATTTACATACAAAAGAATATCATTGTACAAAGGTCGTGCCCATAAGTCCTCTACGTGAGATCATTGCTCTGTTTCGTCTGTTGGAACTTTGTGGTGCCCAAGTTCACTAGGCTCTAGTTTCCGCAAACGTAGAGAACAAACTAGGCAATAAAACTAAAGCGCCTGATTTTAACTTGGCTATATGTGTACGCAGAAGAACTGGTAGGCTGATAGAATTAAGTTGTAGACTAGTTTAACTTTCTCTACACGAAATGAAACCAAATGGCTCAGTTAAATAATCTAGCTGACTATTTGGGCAACGAACTGTAGTTAATTAATGGAAATAATGTATCTGAACTAGTTCAGTTGTCCACACAGGTAAATCTACTCTCCAACAAATGCCTAAACTAGTTTATCGTGCCAGACCCACAACGAGCAATCAAGTCCATGAAAATTAAATTCCATAACTACTTTGGATTTTTATACGCACAAAGAAAGTGCTAACTAAGTAAGCAAAGGTACTTTGAAAAGCAGCATTTTATTTCTGAGGAAAAACAGACGATATCTTTAGAAGGTATTATATCCTAACCCTAGCAGAACTCTTGGCCGCCGTAGTAGTTAAAACCTCAAATCAGCTGCTAGGGCCCCCAAAAACCATACGTAAGAATAGGCTCTAACTACCGTTCAAATGAGCAAGATCATTCTTGTACCTACAGTTTCTCCCTCACTTGACTGCGGCTCCCCTTTAGATGTACCTCTTACGTAAAAAATGCATTTCTCATATAATTCACTAAAATAACAGTGCGACACGCTGTTAACGCAATAGCATATAGAAATAAAATATCAAGGCTTTAACACTTAAAGGCAGTACTAAAACTGCAGAAGACACGTTATTTATCCACTAACATATTGTGAGAAAAGAACCAAAAACTGGTTCTTATTACCTGCATTAAAAATGCAGTTAGACACGCTATTAATTCGTTGGCATGGAAGTGGAAGTCACTGGCAGGCCGGCACTTAGTTCGCTGCAGGCGAGTTGGCCAATCAGATTTGTGCTTCGTCAGTCAAACGGGTAGTGAAATGGTGAATGTTTAAAGGGCATTGATTGGATCGATGAGACGTGTTAAAGACCGCTGGCATCAGAGCCTTCGTGTATCTGCTCGCAACTAGTCTCCGGGCGGGATGTAAGAGCGATGTGATTGCATGCTCTTGTGCATGAGATCGCCTCCCAGCTAGGCAGGTGATGTGTTGCTTTGCTTGGCTGAAGGCGCCAGCATTACAGGCTTTCACATCCCATAGCGGAGGTACTGACCCTAACCGGGAATGGGGACGGTCGGAGGGGGGGGGGCGCAGTTTTCAGATGAGCCTTCCGATTCTGTCGCAATGTGAAGCGAAAGCGCGAAAGCTATGAAGTATTAGTGACTGTGTGTGGGGGGGGGGGCGCTCTACTCGTGTATCCGCGCCTCGCGGGCATTGTCTGTTCAAAGTTTAGCGTATCTTAAACCCATTTCTAAGTTCGCGCTATGCTGCGGGCTGTGCTTTCCCTTGAGAACTCTAAGTCTGTCAGCGGTGGTTAAAGCAGGAGAATACTGCTAGTGCTACTATTACTACTCCTTCTCTAATTCTGCTTTGTATTACTGATTTTGTTGCAAACCCTGCGTTGTACGAGCTAGCTTCATCTTTCGCTTAATAAATAGAAGATGAGTTTTAGTAAGTAGAATTCTTGTCCGGTAAGCACAGTCCGCCAATATTATGGGCGGATTCGACTGGCAGGAGAAGCTACCTCTTCCCAGCTTGACTTGTCTGGAACTTCAAAACGACGCGTTGGCTTCGACAGTCTCAATCAAGTTCCAGGCGTTGATACTCAATCGGTTACTCTCGAGACTTCCAATAACTTCATCTTTCTCCGTGAAATGGAGTTTTTAGTCGACTCCTGTGAGGCTGCACACCACTCGGAAATTTATAGGCATTTATCGGCTGCCAATGGGTAAATAGTGATGGTTATCACACCCCACTCGGAAATTTATTGGCATTTATCGACTGCCTATGGGTAAATAATGATGGTTATCACACCCCACTCGGAAATTTATAGGCATTTATCGGCTGCTTATGGGTAAATACCGATGGTTATCCGCTAACATAGGACAGATGCCTATACATTTGCGACTGGGACGTACTCCGCTCGTACATACAACGCACAAAAGCCTAGGTCCGAATAATTTTAAAGAGAAGCGCGTTAAGCAAAATGCCAAATTTATTTCATTTCTATATGTGACTAGTTTTAAAATTTTCTCGCAAATTACAAAATTGTGCTCTCTGACGCAACATACGGCGGGAGACACACACGTTTTAATGTTTGACTCGTAACTATCGGCTTTTAACATTAAATTAATTTACTGTACATTGGGAACTTTCAAGGAATGAGACAATCCCCTAAATATTTTAAATAGGACGCCTATCCAGTGTTTATATATAGTTTCACTATAGATATGCGAATTTCTGTATAGTGCAGATTGAATTTTAGCTCCCAGGTAGCTTACCATGAGAGGTGGTTTTAGTATCAAATCATCTACCTAGAGCACTCTGAGAGCACATACCTCCGCCAAGCAAAGCACAGTAACAGAACATTTCAATCGGTTCTTCAACTATAATATTTTCTTTTGTATCAACACCAAACTTTAATCATTTACGCCATTTGACAGAAATAGCAACTTCTGTAATTTTCACAAAGATTCGTTCATACCTGACTTTTTGAGTTATGCTGCTGATAAACATTCTGACAAACATTAGTCGAAAACACAAACAGACCAACCGATCATCGCCAAATTTTGATCATCTTTGTCTTTAAATGTTGCGAACAATTCCTGTAAATTTCGCAATGATCTGGTCATAACTTTTTGAGCAATTTTACTTACAAGCAAAAGGGCATACAAGCAAACAAGCACAAAACCAAGCAAACAAGCATATTATCCCAAAAAATTTATCATTTACTCTTCATATACTCAACAATTCATATAAATTTAACAAAAATGCGTCTCTAACTTTTTGAGTCATGGTGCTAAAAAAGGCCAACAAACATACAAAAATATGGACGGATCTTCCCCAAAAGTTAATCATCTGTTTCTCCTAACATATCTAATTATCCCTGTAAATTTCGTAAAAATCCGTCTATAACTCTTCGAGCTTCATTGGTGACATACAAACAAACACACAACAAACTGGATGAAAACCTAACCTCCTTGGCGAATGACAGACCATGATACATATTTGAACATGCCATTTCTATCTTCACGATTTCCTCGGCAGGAAAAAAAAAAATTCAGCTGAATACATCTAGGACACTTGCGCTATATCGAATAGCCATCAAATTTTTTCCAGGTTGCTTGCTTTCAGCTGCATAGAAAATTGAAGCTTAATGTGACTCTTATAATATTTGTTGACTTGTCTGATTATCGAAACGGAAATCATTTTTACCCTATATCCTCAGTAGGATATTAATAAAACTGTCACATAAGTAGAATTTCCTTTACAAAAAAAAAATAAAAATCGAAACCAACCCCGTTACTGATGAACAAATAACACCAATAAAAGCCGCACCGCACAGATGCAATCAGCAGTAACACAAATGGTAAATGTGCTGAGATTTGGATCACATATTATACGTTAATAACTACATTATGAATCTTATCTTTAACGAATTTACAGGTGTTTCATCTATTACAGTCGTAGTGCACTATGCACTCATACATTCAGTAATGCATACACATTAGCTGCTGCAGAGTATGGACAATTATTGGGTGGCCAAAAAGTTCGTTCGTTTTGTTAGTGTCGATTGTCCGGTTCTCTAATCAATGTTCCTGTATTCTTTTTCTTTGAATACTGCACTCGGTAGAGTGACTACATTTACATCAGAGGAAAATAAGCCCCGAAGGAGGGAGGTTTTAACAATTTGGCTAGCAGTTGAGCCCCTGAAATTTAGGATCAGGAGGAGCGCTATCGGCATCTTATGTTTTTAGTTACTACAGAAAAGGAAAGAAAGCAGCAGAAGCTGTCCGAAGATGCGCAGCGTGTATGGAGAAAAGGCTGTTTCAGAACTGGACGACGATTTGTGTGCGTGTTTGTGTACGCAGATCGTGTGCGCGTGAGCGGCGTTCAAGTTGGTGCGCCGCGCTGCTCGCTGTATCGCTGATTAAGTTGGGTTGGGTTAGGTAATGTTAGGTAACGNGGTTAGGTAAGGAGGTTAGGTTAGGTTAGGTAAGGGTAGGTTAGGTTAGGCTAGGTTAGGTTTGTCTATGTAGTGTTTATTTTAGTGGTGGCGCGCGCTGGAAAGCTTACGTGAACGCAAAATCGTCGTGAGAGACGATAGTGCTGCCGGGAATGGCTTACTCCATCCACTTCGATCACGGAATTTCCAGCAAGAGAAGCACCTCGCTCTGGCCGGCTGGAAGCTGAAGTCGAACAAGACCGCTCTCTGGCGAACAGACAAATAGCAAATATGCTCTACGTATCCAGAACAAGTGTGGAAAATGCATTTCCACCTAAAAACGGATGAACTATTTACCCAACCCAATATTAATATTTATTAGCATTGCTGTCAGTAGAAATTTCCCTAGCTACACTCAGAAATATTGTTGTTTGCCATTAAGCAAAATTAGTCAACTATAAACTACCTCGTCGTTTGAATTTGCGTCAGTGCACATTGTCGTTTGTGATGAACAACAGATGAACAACAGCGTTGTGATGAACAACAGTGTCGTTTACGATTAATGATTATTGCATTGTAGCTAAAATAATACGTCGTTAGTGATAGGAAACCCGGTGTTTTCTATCGAAAACAACATAGTTTACTGCGTGTACTACAGACAATGATGATTTCAGAGAGAGAATGAAAGGGACACGTAGTATGTACGTTAAGGAAACCGGAGTGCTCAATTAGGGAAGAACACCGTCCCTGGGAAAACGAAATAACAATCTATAACATAAGCTACATTAACTTTAATTTATTGAAATATCTGGCATTTCACGGGACGCAGTTCAGCATTAATAAACTTAGTATTGCTTTTGCATGCTTGCTGAATACTATAAATGAATGTAAAATTTTTTGATAAATGATAATAGTGGTAGTGATACTGTCATTATTAATGATGGTGAAAATAAATATATACACCGAGTGCTCAACTAATTATATATTGGTGACATATATATTTATATTATTGACTTCGTTCACCTCGGCGTTGGGTGATGATAACCCCTCTATCCCCCCTCAATAAAAAAAAAAGACAGAATATGGAGCTCATCAGCCAACCAGCAAGCAGCGCTCACCGTAGAGAGGCCCAGGTAAACCTGAGGAGCACCTGGCGACATACATACATAGGTGTTGCCTCGAATCTGCTTCCGGTGCTGCATGTATCCCCCCAGGCGCAGCGGCAGTGTACCTTTTCGATGCTTTTTGCGGTTTTCCTCCCCCCGTTGGGAGGCAATAATGCTAGTGTAAGTAGTTTAGCATCAATAGTTATCTAAAGAAGAACATATATATCGCTTGTCTTGTTACTTTCAGGTCTTTGACTTAACAAGTTTACCAGAGCCAAAACTCGGGCAATGAATGCATAAAGATTAATTGACGCTGCATATTGTGCATAAAACTAAAAAAAAAAAAAAAAAAATAGCTACTCGCCATCAAGGCAATTTTCGAATTTCTAAAATAATAAATTAATGTGCGAGCGAGATCAAGAGATCGTATCCGAGCGCATGATCGGCAGTGAAATATATATAAAATAAAATAATTTAAATGTAAAAGGTATGAGCAAAATCAACCCTCTTTCATTTTTCGTTGAACGATCACGTACATATATAGCATACATGATGTCATTAATATTAGGTAGATGTTCCCCCTGCAGACTTGAAATTAGATTTTTGATGGAATGAAGAAAAAGAAGTTAGTGTAATATTAAAGAACGACAGTTTTGTCTATCATCTGTTAAATACAACCATAAATTTCTCATGCTACCTAACTTAGTAACATTGTTGTTATCGAAATAACAGGCCGACAATTTACGAAAAAGAAGTTCAGCGCTAAAAGTGTCGTTATTAGCAATACCTTCCGTAGATGCTATGCGAAATTCAACTCTTTTGTTCTTTGCATTAAAACTTAAAATAACGTTTTCAAATTTGCCAGAGCAGATGAGTGGTTTAAAATACGAAAGACGCTCTTTTGCGTCAGACAAACAAATACAAACAAATGCGCCTACTATGCTTTATGTTATTTTTTATTGCAATTATTATTCAAACTATACGCCCACGGACAGGGAATGAATTAGAAAAGAAGCAGCAAGCTACGCCTTTCTAAGCAAAATAAATCATATTATGGCCTTCAGGATCTTTTAATATGAGTCCCATGTTTCTTTACAGCTAGCTGGAAATCTGCTGTACGTGTTTGTTTTCGTCATTAAAACTATATCTCCCAGATGGCTCACGATACGCCTCACTTACTGCAAAACCCATTTATTGATGCGGCATCGAGGCTCTGCTACGTCTTCTAATTCAAGATCAAGCCGTAGTTCCTTTTCACCAATTGCTCCTCAAACTGTGAGTCGAACTCTTACACTTTACCTGCAGAGAACTAAGCCTACATTCTGATTCTTCACTAATAACTCTTCAAACATTATAATGTCACACTCCTGCATTGTATCTAAAACAGAACCAAGTCTACAGTCTGCCCATTCACTAATAGCTCTTTCAATTTTATTATGTTGCACTCCTGCACGATATCGAAAACAGAAGCCTGTCTACTGCAAGTCTCTCCTGTAGGTTTCTTCATACACAGTACACCGATGTCAAACTTTTAACGCGTTACCTAAACAGAAGAAGTCTACCGTCTGCCTCTTCACTAAATAGCTCCTCATACAAGGCAGCGTCCCACTTCCATTTGGTATAGTGAAGGCTCCACAATCACTCCGAGGAATCCCTCCCACCCTCTTGGAGGAAATTCATTGCTCTTTCATTTGCTGGAGCGACGGCAGCCTCCGCTCCCTCTACCTCCTCGGGAGCTGTCGCCCTCTGGCCATCCATCACATGTCGCGATCTTCGGCGCCACAGGCAGCGTTGTAGCAGCGCTGTNGAAATTCATTGCTCTTTCATTTGCTGGAGCGACGGCAGCCTCCGCTCCCTCTACCTCCTCGGGAGCTGTCGCCCTCTGGCCATCCATCACATGTCGCGATCTTCGGCGCCACAGGCAGCGTTGTAGCAGCGCTGTTGTAACGTACCAGGTCGTCCCAACGCCACTGACACATGGATATAACTAGCGCTGCTGTAACATCACCAGGTCGTCCCAATGTCGCTGGCACTGGGACACAATCAGTATTGTCGTAACGTCACCAGGTCGTCCAAATGTCACTGGCGCTGGGACACAATCAGTTCTGTTGTAACGTCACCAGTTCGTCCCAATGTCGCTGACACTGGGACACAATCAGCGCTGTTGTAACGTCACCAGGTCATCCCAGCGTTATCTGCACTGTAACGCTGAGTGGAATTTACTCGTGACACCACGGTTTGGGAAACACCAGGTTGTTCGCACCCTACTTTTGCCGTAACCACAACCTGGACTCGTACGCTCTTCTTACCAGTGGATGTTTAACTTGAACGTCGTCCCGACATACAGCGAAAGTCGGTAACAAAGATACCCATGAAAACTATATTAGCCAAGCGAGTTGCGGCTGAACGTTTGCTCATAACTGAAACGTAATTTCGCCTGGATGGAAGAGTACCTTTCTTTAGCTGCTGCAGCAGATAGTAACTGATGTTAAACCTCTTCTTTCATTAATTAATACGCCTTTCTCTAAGAATAGTATTGAAATGCTGTACATAGACCACACTATGCGCCAAAGAGTTAATCAAGTAACAATAACAATATTGGCTGAAGTATCGCAGAACCAGTTTCACGTACAATATTGTCGTAGTTACCGAAAGACTTGCTTGTAAAACTCATCTTGAGTATGATGGAGGAATACCATTTGGTAGCCTTCCTCTCATCTTTAAAAGTCAATGTCAAAGACTATTCCAGTAGAGCATCCTTGAATTGCATCCTGTTTACAAGCCGACATCAGTGCGACCAATGCACTGTTTTTACAATTCTAGTATTTCTAGTATGTTTGGAAAATTTTAAAACTTCAGTTCTTATGGCAGCGCAGTGTGAGATATCTACATACGAGTAGATACTTCAGACTGTTCAGTGCATGGGCGGGTGTAGCTCAGAGAGGGGATGAAACCTCGGGTTTCTCGGCGCCAAGAGAAGAGTAGTGCACCCCATTTGAAAAACTGGAACATTTGTAGGTTAGTCATTCACCCCAAAACGATGAAGGACTTTAAATTGAAAAAAAAGTTATTGTGCTGACGGGTTTATAGAAATGTTGACTGACCAACTGGCCTCTGGCTCAAGAGACGGTGGCTCACGCAGCAACAATGGGAGCGGCTCACGAAGAGCCAGGGAACAGCGGCTCCAGGCGAGCTGAAAGTGAAAGGAGAGGATGTGGTGGAGAAGAGGGCCATCACAGAATGAAAACAACTTTCCTCCGACTTCGCCCTGCATATGGGAAGGATTTTCCTGAGCAACTTCAAAGCCCACTGCACACGAGAGCCGAAACACGAGAATGTTTACCCCAATCCTCCCGATTATGTTACCGCAGGCACGGCCCCAAAAACCCAGTAATACACGCTGCAAAAATTAAATAAAATATGACCCACGACTGCAATTTTTCCACCACAGCAGGTACCGCTCACAGATTTTCAAATATTTCTCAATTTCTCGTAATTATGGGCCAGTTTCAATTCGCAACGACTAACACTGGAAAGCGTTGTTTAAACACATTAAACTGAAGTCACTGTTACAGATACTTACTCCTTTATACTTTTATTTGTTCTCAAAAAGTATTGCAATCAGATATTTTTGCACAGATTATCATTGTCAAATATAAAAATGAGAACGTGTTCAACTAAGAGCTAATATGTTGCATGAACGTGAAACGTTTCCTTGTTTCGACTCTCATCTACAGCTGGATTCACAAAACAGGGGCCGGATGCACAAAGGCCATGTTAAAGTTACGGTAACGTAAACTATACAGTTCCTTGAAGAAGTACCGATATCACAGCTTAGATTTTGCCACTTTCTTATACTGAATTTTACAAAATTACGATGAAAATGGTTCGAAACTCCAACCAATGCATGCCTAAATTACAGACCGACTCAGATGTTGAATCGAAGTAAAACTTCAGTATTAACATGGTTGCATTCGTGCTTGCAGCTGTACAGTTACGATGGTTGTAACTTTACAACTTTGTTTTTTAAAGTGGGCTACTAATTACTAGTCCGTTCTGACACTGCCAAGCGCCCAAGCAACTTAGACTTGACAGACTAGCTTGGTTTATAGTGTCAAAGTTAAAAGCAATGTCGCTAGTAAGAATAGGCTACAGTATCCAGGTTACAACTCGCTCAAACTACTGTAACTTGTTGAAGACCTAAGAAAATATATTAAATACCTACTAAGAATGACCGTCCTGTGTTTATATATTTATATGTTTCGTGTCACGCTCTTAACGAAATTGATAGGCAAAATCAGCTCTGGTTTTCCTGGTCCTGGTATTCACCTGCTTGAAGACTGTGGTGATTCTGCCAAGCTTCAGAGAAAACTGATAAGTAGAAAATATTCCAGGTTGCTGATGATGGCACTAGAACAGTATATTTGATTCCGGTCTTTCTTTGATGACGTTGAAGTCCACTGTAAACTTTAAATAAATGTTTTCTTATTTAATACAAAGTTTTCTCATTTGTGTTGTTGATTTTTGCTCCTTTGGTGATATAAAACTGTGGATAAATATATATTTTTTTTCAGTCAAAAGCTATTACCGCTGCTCAGTGAAATTAGTAAATTTGACAAAAAACATATTTTTTTAGAAACAGCACGATTAGTCGCTTGAAAATTTACACACAATAAGCATCTTAAGTTTAACTTTCTGTGAAATTTTCACTGGAATTTTTGTTCAAATAGTCGAAGTGGTCAATTCTGCGATAAAGCAATTATTTCCGTTCTAAGTGTTTTAGAGGTAGCATCGAACGATATTAGATAAACACTTAAAAATTTACAATAGGTTGGCCAACAGAAGACTTAATCGACAACAAATGAATCAAAGATTGAAATAACAGATCTTAATTTTCCTTTTCACAATACAAAAAAAATTCAAGGCAAATATAATATTCCTGGCAGAAGCCGTGATAAATAATTAACTATTGGAAGCAATGCATTAAAAAAATGACTACAGAGTAAATTCATCAAGGAACAATTACATTGTAATTACATAATGTTTTAATTACAAAGACTTGAAGAGGCTTCAAGAAATCCTGGAAAAAAATAGTGCTTTAACTAAAAATTGTTGCTAACTACTCCGCCGCCAAGCGATACCTATCGAAATTGTCTGGAGCGATAAGGGAGGATCGGAAAGAAAATTACTCTGTATTCATATAGTAACAATTTTAATGAAATAATAATCTAAGGAAACTACGATTGGATGAAAATAATAATATTTTATGAAATTGTCTGAGGAAAAATAAGTAGAAAAATGTTCGTCAAACTTGAAACTTAAATCTGGGCTGAAAAAATCATGCACTCAAAACGCTCTTTAAATTATACATTTAAATAATTCAAATAAAACAAAACATTTCAGTTTTCGGGACTGAAAATCTATATATTGTTATGTGTAGTACAGTACAAAGAACTAGCCATTTGGTTTGTAGTTTTGTGTGCTTCAGTACGAAGAACTAGTCTTTTGGTCGGTAGTTATAGTGTGCAACAACCTAATGTTTTAGTCGTCTGTCGTTACCTTCACTATCGTACCAAGAACTAACTTTTGGTACCCATAAGCAATATGTTTGTGACCAAAGTACTGACCAAAGAGAATTCTGTGTGTGTGTGGAAATAATAAAATGCACACAGTAGAGCAGCGTTTGTATCATGGTTAGCTCAGTGCCTGACATATCACAGGTGCCGAACCACCGAAGATCGATTGTGACACACAACACTTGCCCTATAGCCAACACTTGTCTCCTTTGATGCACATGTGCGGCTGAACGGATGGGTGGCGAGCCGAGGCACTGCGGAACTCCAGTTAATGCAGCTGAATGTGTTATACTGGAGGAACGATGGATGGGGGACCCCGAACACTTCGATGGTGATCCAGGAGACTGAAGAACACTGGTATGATACAATTGAATAGTATAATAGGAGGGATGGTTTTAGCGGGTGAACAACCTGGCAGTGAGCTGGAACAACTAGAAGGCTAATATTTTTTATATTTTTTCTCCTCTCGTTTCTCCATTCCTCTACATCCTACTAACATAATGGCAATAGCTCATAGAAGGCCGGGGTGTAAGTCCCCGGTGTCTCTTTGGGAATGGGCATTTTGGTTCGTCTACTGCCGCCTATCTAATCTAATATATATGAGTAGTGAAGTAATAAGCACATGAGATTGAACCAAAAGCGTTACTGCACTAGTCATCGGTATTAGTTCTCCAATTGTGAACTCCAGTTACGGCAGTCACGTTACTTTGGCTATGAACGAAATTCATTTGCTACACAATTATTTGAAAAGGTTTTATAACTTTTTCTAACCCGGAAGATAAAGAAGCACATAAGTTGTAAAAAGTGACTAAACTAGCTGCTTCGTAACACATGTTAGTTTATAAAGTAGCAGGTACTGTTGCTATTATATATTTATTTAACATTTATTTCACCACAGGCGGGAGGTGTTCTTGGATTATTATATTACAGCTTACACTAAAAAATTCGTGTACATTTATTTCTTAGCAATATTACAGCTATGAATCTCACCGCGAAAAAGCTTTGGTAAGTAAAGAAAGACATAAAGTTAGTGCAAATTATGAGAGATACATTAAATCAACCATAAAGGTTATTTCCCCAAATGCAGATGGTAAGTGAGAAAGCTCAAGTTCTGTAATGTTGGAAACTAAATAAAATTATATTTCATGTTAAGTCAAAATTGTAAACTTTACAAATGAATAAATTTTTAAAAAAATTATTATTTGTTCGTTACATATTTCTAGGTGATGAATTACAGTGAGTCTCGGATGTTTTTATCTGTTATTTTCTGGACATTGCACTATGTAAGTTTGTAATATGAATATTTATCCTATAAATAGCTCGAAACATACTAAAAAAGTACTATAGTTTTGGCATCGATCCAATAACATATATGATGGGGCCGACAAGTTACTACAATGAAGAAAATCAGAAATACGCGCAGCTTTTTACAAAGTATCGTGTATGCATTGTAAATGGGGTGATGCTCATTTGTGTGCAATTATATACCGCTCGAGGCTGCAATATCAAATTTTACATTTGGAAAGAACCATGTACAAGTAGACAGATATGATATAAAAAATGAGTAGTACATGTTGCCTTGAAGGCACACCCCAACTAGAAAGCGATCATGCACATGTTCGTACTACAGATAAATCTCCTCTAGGATCTAGAGGAGAGTACGGTTGCAGTCGACCTCACCTATGGCTTCATAGACGGATGGTTCATTTGACGCCTGCGCCCCTTCCTTACCGAAAAATCTAGCATCAATAACAGAAGTGCTGGCGCTGCATTTTCTTGCACCACGATTTTCCTGCCTGGCTCGGAAACAGAACGTCTGACATCGAGGCAATGAACGATGCAGCAACCCTAACCACTGCGTCACTGGGGGTGAGTACTCAGTACGAATACTTGGTGTAACATAACATTAGTCACCGAGCCTCATCTCATATAATGTAAGATGACATACTGGAGTGGAGCTGCGAGGCAAACAAAATGAAAATTGCTCTCATATATAGTCCGTTACCATTTAATCTTTATACGCGTAAGAACCAAGTTTGCGGGGTTCTGGTACTTTCTGTTTCATTTACTACATAGTGAAAGGAAAGCACTAACCAATTTATGGAAAAGCAAATGAATGATTATCCAGCATCGTCATCAGAAAGTCACTTCTCCGCATGTAATCCAGAACGAATTGGGACAAACAGAAAATTTCAGATGAAGACTTGCTTTTCTGTTCAAGGCACTTGGTGATTCCTAGCCCTCGATCGTTTATGCTGTCCGTTTTTTTATATATCAACAGTTTTCTTTCACTTCGTAAGCTGCCAAAATAAAACAAAATCCGAGGGGCTTCGTACCTGAAGAAAATATTATAGTGCCAGACTATGAAGGCTATTTTGGATTGGTTTATTTCATAAATATATGCGTGAGGCTCCGAACTCTTTAGTGACCCAAACCCACGAAATTTAAATTGAGCCTCTCGTTCCTAGCATGAAATCGTGCTACTGGCACCAGGCACTACCTTGCTAACCTAACACAACCAAATTCCAATGCACTTCTATTGCCACTAAAACACGGCAGTACATCCGTAACACCTGCCTAAACCTAAATTCTGCGCACTTTTACTGCTCCAGGACATGGTATCACACTAACAGTAAATTTCAACAATTTAAAAACCCATCCCGAACCTAAACTCGCCGTACTTCCCCATGCTCCTGACGGAGAATCATACAACTGGCATTATACAAACTTTACAACCCTGCTCAAACATAGGTTCCACATAGTTCTACTGATGCATGACAACGCATCGTAGAACTAGTAAGGTACACAGCCTTGCAGAAATACTGTGAATGATTATTTACAGAAAAATAATGTGTGCTGCCGGCCGCCGAAATCCAGTCATACAAAGTTTTTCAGTAGAATTTGGAGTATGTATGACACATCCATTTGAGATTACGACGGGTTGTGTTATTGACTACCCCCGTATGGGCTCCAAAGACATCAAAGAACCGACAAAATGCACGGCGATGTTATTTTTGCTGAAGCCTACGCAATAAAACAGAAGCTACAGTCTTGCTTATCCCCGAATGTAATCTATAAACGCATAAGTAACATCGATTACTACTTCAAATCATTATTACGGACAGTAGACGTTAAAATAAAAGTGGGTAAAATGTGGAATGGTACGTAAGTCAAAATTTACGCTAAATCGACACGGATGGGGTAGATGCCAGTAAGGCAAACTATAGTCTCTCGTCAAAGCGACGGCTTTCCTAAGTCTAAATCTCTTTCGGCTATCGAGTGGAAGCGAATTTTGAATTTTTATTCTTGTTAGCTCCATGGCATGTATGCAACATGTCTCCAGGTTTTTTTTATGCTGCACTTTACATAAAAAAGGAACTGTTTACAGTGAAAAACAATTTAGGCGAAACTATGCTACTGCAAACTTAACAACTCAACTTCTTTAGAATTATAACTTTGTACTGCACTTTCATGCTAATGTTAATGAGAGAACGTTCAAGGAAAACCGTGTAACGAATCGATTCTGTCTTTTAGGAAACTGGCTGCCTTCAATTTTTACTGAAGATACCCTGTTTATTGGATAGAAAACAAAGAATACGCATCTCTTACTGTAAATGGAAGGACAGCAACCTGCAATGGACTTCTCATAATTTCAAGCAGTCAAGTATACTTGATGGACTATGGACTGTAGACTTGGCAAATTAACCCTATCTAGAGGATTAGAACTGCTTACAAGTAGTCTAGTGTACAGCCTTGGAACTGCACACGAGTAGCCTAGTATGCCAGTTTTCAGCTGTATACGAGTAGTCAAGTGTGCCAGTTTGCAGCTGAATACAAGTGCTAGACAGTTGCGCTTTGTCAAAACAGACACTTGCAATGTCAAAGTAATACACTCAGCAGTGCATGGACTGCCTTGAATGACATAGCCTCCAAGTTTCGTTGTTAGTCTGCTAGTCCATTAAGACTTTCTGCCCTCCAAGCCCACGACTCGAATAATTCATACTGGAGTTGACAATTGGCTTGAAAATCCAACATGAAGGGACCTATTAATCGCATCATGTCCATCAGCGGGTGAGTTCTTAGTCGTGTCAAGTCTCTGAAAAAGTAAACCTAATATTGGGTCTGCAAAAAAGTTAGTTCGTTTTGTAGTGTCAACTGTCCGATCTTATAATTATTGTATTGTTTTTCTTTAAAAAAAATATTTGGTGGACTTCGTTTAGATTAGTATGGCATAAGCATCCAAGGAGAGAGGTTCTAACATTTTTACATGCATCTGAGCCTTTGAAAGGAAGGATCAGAAGGAACACTATCGGCATCTTATATTTTTTCTTTACTATAGGTAGAAGAGGAAGGAAGCAGAAAGTGGCCGAGAGATATGCTATGTGTATGGAAAGAGGGCTGCTGGAGATCGGGTGCGCCTGATGTCTTTTCCTCAATTTCGATGAGACAGTTTTTTAGTAAGAGATGCGCCTCGCTCTGGCAAAATAAAATAAAATAAAAATTAAAGTCGACAAAGCAAAAACTGTAGTCGAACAAGACTGCAGTCTGACGACCAAACAAACACCAATATGCTTAAGAATCCAAACCAAGCGAGGAAAATGAACAGGAATATTGGTACAATGATTAGAACATCAGACAGTTGACTCTAAAAAGCGAACTTCTTGGCCAACCTAATGTTAAGCTAGAGTCTTTGCGGAAACACCAGCCCGCAGCAAAGCACAACCCCCAAGTTTCCGTTCCGAACAGACATCAAGACACACTAATGTAGCTCAGCACTGTCGCCATTTGGCACCGCTTCCTTTTAACGGACAGTAAGTCTGGGTCTGTAGCAGCTAACTTATGCTTCAATACGCAGGAGAAATTTCCCTGATGACTAAGCCAGCGTTCGATACGCTTCGTCTGCCCGAGATCGTTGAATCCATTTAGTAACTTGTCAGAGACCTTATCCATAGTGCTGGATTTGCCCTTTCGGATCGAGCTTCAGTCACAAACTGATTACACTTGAAATGGTCTAAAATTGCAACCAGAGTAAAGCGAAAACTGTGGGCAACAAACACCTGACACTCAATCCAAAATGACGAGCTCAACACGCACCATTGACGTCCCTAACTGGCTAAAGCTAACTGGATTAATTGATATCGATCCAGGTGGCGAATGCAAGGCGCCCTAGCTGCTCGGCATCATGAACTGAGCTATTTATTTTCCCCCATCTAATTATTCCTTTGTGGTTTTAAGAAATAAACAGATGAAACACACAATGATACCATAGGAGAGAGGTGGCCGGCCTCTGTATATTTTATAATGCTTTCAACAATGAAAAACATTGGTTTTATTCTTCTGTCCCTGCCCTCAAAGTCTCAAGGAGGATTACACGTGCTGCGGTAGGCGCGCACTCTTTCACTTTAGAAAGTGTTGGATACAGAACTCGTCATTTCAGTCGGTGCTTTTGTCCTGGTCTGTTGAAGTTTGGAATTCATTGCCGACGTCGGCTTTCGGTCGTGTTGGCCTGCAGGCGTTTAAGTCAGCTCTTAATGGCTTTTTGTTGGATTTTCTGTAGCAGCGTATTCTGTCGTCCAAAGAGAAGGCAAAAAGTTTGTATTGACATAACTTTTTTGTTTATGCATGAAGTTGGGCTTCTGCTCTGTAGGATGCACTGCCTCTTAATCTTTGATTCAGAAACGTAATGGTGGTATGAGTAGTAAAATTTACATTTTTAATGCATAATCGTCCTCCTTCGCCTTCTAACTGGGCAGCAACTGGTTATACTAAGAAACTTTAAGCAATGAACTGGCCTCATCATACGCAGCAGAACGTTTTCAGTGCCACCATATATTGCGTGTTGCACATAAATCCGACACTTGACAGAAAGAAAAAGCAATATACAATAAAAACAGAAGTTGTATATGCAGGTATCGGAAATTTAATTTAGCGACAATTTAAGTTAAATACTACATTATTTTTCGATGTACTGGTCCCAGCAGCTTCAACCATCTCAAGGCGGCCACGAAATGACGTAGCTACATGCTCTGGCGACTGTGTCTTCGTCAATGGAAGCAAATGCCTACAAGATGGTAACCTGTTGAGACTCAACCCTGTTGTGAGTGTGGTTGCTTGTCTTGGCTTCATTCGCGCCCCGAAGAAAATTAGTCAAGAGGGTTGCAAGTCAGGTGAGGCGGGTGGCCACCGCGGCCGGCCAGTATGGCGACCAATGGTGTGGAACATTGTTGAGCAGCCAAGCTTGGGTAAGGCCCCTTAGAATACATTTTCTAGGGGGCCTTGGCTTGGGTCGCTTCGGCCTAGTGTCCAAGAGCGGAGTCTGTCTTACTGGAAGGCGTAGGGACGTCCAGCCGCAGCCTTGTCCATCCAGGCCCGCAGCTGTCCCAAAACTTTTTTTGGCCACTACTATTGAATACAATGAAAACATGTGACATACCGTTTTATGAATATAGTAGACAAACAATAGCTTACGTGAAAAAAAGTCCTACTCAACATCCTTGGCAACTACATTTCAAGCAGGACTGAGCACAGTCTCGCTTGGGAAATGATGCATAGGCTGTATGTTTCAAAATTTTCAATGAATATCTGTTATTTCCCTGGATAAGAGCCTAGTAAGTTTAATTGATCTTCTTTAGCATTAATTGACCCCATTTCGATCCCCGTGTATTAATCGACTTCTAGAGATCTCTCATCAACCCCAAGGGGTCGATATCGACCACTTTGGGGACCACAGAATTATTCCAGGGTTTCAGCACTCTCTCCAGCACCTCTTGGTACACAGAACACGATACTGGACTACCAACAGACGTCAAGTGTCAGATTCTACTACAGCACCCGGTACAATGACATTGCCCTGCATATTATCGCCTTTCTCTAAGCTTAAAAAGTGGAACTCTTCGCTTTACTCACTTTAAAGGTTATTTACTGAAAAAAAGAAAGATCTACTTCCGTACTCACTTGAGTAAGGAAGACACTAAATGCATACAAAAAACTAAACAAATAAAAAATCAACATAGGCATTGGTTACAGTAGCTTGACAGATAGGCGCGAACAACCAGTGGGCAAGCTAACATGCGTGTAAGATTTAATAAGATGGAATATATTTATGTATCAAGCCTCTTTGTAGTTGTGCTGAGAACCCGACTGTCCTGTTACCCCAATCAATATCTGTGAGACCCTCACTCGCGCCCCCTGGGGTGGCTGCCGCTCCCCTCAGACTTTACACCTTCGCACCGCAGCCCCTCTTCCTCTCGGCTCAAACTTTGTTCCAAAGAATGATGATAAAGCAAGAAAGCTGCGCTGGCGCAACTGCTTGGTTAGAACCGTGATAGGGCAAGTAAGGGACGGAAGTACATGTGTCCTGGAATGCGGTCCAGAGTAGATACGTATCTTCTGAAGATAGGTGCTTGTATACACGTGAGAACACAGTGTTTGTTCTCATGAGGATTGGTATTGGTGTAAAAGGCATTAAAATTAATAGAAAGTAGAGTGCGAAAGTACCTGGGAATATACTGTATGCTAGTCGAGAGTAGATCTCTTCTCAAGAAATATGTATACGTGGAACGCAATGAATGTAGTTAAATTTCCTTTATTATGGTTAGTACTGTAATGAAAAAACTTGCAATCAGCACAACCGGGGCAAGGAAAGTAAAATGTGGAAGTTGATGTATATATATATATATATCGAAAATATTAGTCAGATCTATATATCATCTGTGAAAATAGATACACAACAAAATTATTATCCAGCGCGAACACATTCACAAGCGCTTTCCATAACGAACAACACATTCAACAAATCTTGCAAGCTGCAAACTTGAAATGCTTCGAAATCGTACGCGCTATTTATTTTCCTAAGAAGCACATTTAATACGATGAGCACACTACATATGTATTAAACAATATGAAGCTTATGTGCATTTGCAGAGGTTACTTTACAATAACACTACAAAGCAGCTTCTACGAAAGTTATCGTCTCAGGAGATCATTCTGGCGGACCCTGTCCCTGGTAGAATATCAAAGGGTCTTACACCACTAAGGGTCAGCCCCAGGGATTTTTTGCAGGGAATGCTGCATCTGGCCGCGATTCCTGCAAATCAGACAAGTGTGTTAAGTAAGGTAGGTCCTCACTACTTCCATTTCTCATACGTGAAATGGGCTGCCACTGGTGGTTAGCGACCCATTACACAGGATTCCTACCTGCTCCCGACTGGGGGCCAGAGGAGGATCCCTCCGCAAGAGTTTTTTTTTTCTGCCCTCTTTTTGTCTCTTGGAGATGCTTTGCGTCTTATTTCCCGGCCAGCATTAGCGCGCTAACCAAATTCTGAGACACAAAATTTACGCAGTTGATTCGCCTTCAACTCCAGACTTTCCGAGAGAAATGCCGTGATAAAATATTTTACCTTCGGAGCGGTGTGGCTTAAAATCGCTGCTCTAGCAAACCTATTTACTACTTTGCAGGCGAACCACATCCAACAACACTTGCAATTAAAAAAAAAACACTTATTCTTTGAGTCCAACAGTATAATCTGTCCTTTATACGTACGTTCAGAGATTATTTTTACTACAAAATGCATCCACGAAAACTTGCTGATCAGAAAGAAAGTAATTCCACACTTGTGAAGCTGGCTGCTGGCGTGTCCAGGTCCAGTAAGTCCAGTCCATTCCAGTCCAGAAAGAGTAGCGGCTCAGAGGAGAACTGGAACAGTACAAAGCTCGAAAATCGCTAGCAGTAGTGAAGAAATTATGTTGCATCTTCAGCGCCGCATAGACCTTCGCCTCGTGGGGGTTGTGGTATTGTTAAACCTGTCGTTACTTTAGGAATATTGGAATGGGTAATAATAATGCTTTGAGATCTGCTAATATAGCAATTGAGTTAGTACACAAAATAGTGTATTTTTCCATCCCATTTTAGACTATTTAGGTGAATAGATTTATAATTTATATTAAATTTTATAGGATAAATTGCTTATTCTACAATTATACAATATCACTATTATGTTACGCTGTATATTTAACTTATTAGACAAAGTATTGTTTTTTACGCTCAGTTTAAGAATGTTAAGAATATAAGAATAAGTAGTATTGGGTTGGGAACTACGCCTTTGCCGTTTTTTAATTAAATGTTTTTAAAAGGTTTAATTAAAAAACAACTTGTAATTAATCAATAATTAATATATTCTCCATTGCTGTTTACAACTTTTTCGTAACTTTCAACGAGATTTTCATTTCCTTGTTGAGAAAAATTACCCGGTTTTGACTTGAAAAATCATTCAACCAGAACTTCGACTCTGCATCTGTATTAAGCACACCTCCACGCATAGCACACCTTGATGTACAGGTACCATCTTTCGTTTCTAGTAAAGAAATCGTTGCTTGTGTCCATGAGTTGAGCGGTGACGAACAAGCAGACAGCGGGGGTTATAACTCGTGGATTTTCGTAGCTTTCACTTTAATCATTCGGAACCCATGATTCATACTTCTGAACCTTTCCCATAGAGTGAATATGCTTCTGTACAGAAGTGTGGGAGCATTTCATTTTCTCTGTGTTATATATGCGTTTCGCACGTACAACATTCCAATGTGTTAGCCTTAACATTCAAATGTATATGCGTTCTTTGTATCATGTCAGTTCATGTCGGGGGGAAGTTATCACCACTCAAATAAAACCTCACACACGCCAACAAATTCAATATATTACACTCTGCCAGTTCCCTTGTCGCTTAGCGAGGATATTCGCACAAAAGATAGTTTAATCGCTCCTCATCGATCTCAGCTCAACGACCAGGACGAGGCCAGCTATTAAGGTCAAAATAATCCTTTTTGAACTTGGCACACAAATAGCGAGCTGTCTTTACAGCTGTCGCACCTTCTCCATACACAGCACAAACATCTTAACCAACTTTTGTGGCTTAGAACCTTGGTTAAAATGAAAAAGAATATGTCGAAAATGTTCATCGTTCTACACTTGACATTCCATTTTTCCGGGCTGAAAATGAAGAGAAATTAACTAAGAATACTCGAAATGAAGAAAAATAGACTGCAAATATTTTCAAAGTATAATGTTTGAAAATTATACTCAATAGTTAAAAAATACAATGCATTCCAATACGTTGGAAAAACTACAAGAACTTAGTTTGCAACCCAATACTTTTGCACATTTGGTGTTAGCACATTTAAAATGTTAAAGTTAGTTAATACTTTCACACCCTGATTTTTAGAATATTTGCGTGTAGGACATAGCAAGGCATAAATATCCTCAGTACCGAATATCCAGAACATGAAGCTAAGTAATACGTTCATGTATGCCCTCTTTTTTGTAATATTTCGCTTAGTAGTAATATTAGACCCTAATATTAATATTTTTTCTTCATGAAGTTTGCATATTTTCACCTTTAAAATATTATGCACTCTCTTCTCGGACACTGGACCAGCTTATACTTTTTTACCCACAGACCACACAATATCCGGCAGTCCACTTTTGGCACACGAGTGCTAAGGCTAATTTAGTCCATTTCAATAATACCTACTTCTTTTAATTACCAAAGTGTTAACGAAAAGAAAAGTGCAGTAATTACAGGAAACATATATTCATTAGTACATGCAATCGGTTGGAGACAGCGTTGCTTACGATCTTGTTTACGTCATTGTGGTGTCCCAAACGATGGTTTATACATATATTAAGGATTTATATGTATATTGATGAAGTGATAAATATCCGAATTGGACCTTTAGTTTTTGACGTATTTTTTGGAGTCAAATCTAGGGGAAGGCTAGCTAATCTTACCCTAACATTGTTTCGCCTCCCCTAACCTTTCTTACGAGTTCTTTCAATTAAAGTTTACGCATACACAAGCCAGGTAAAAGCTGGCTTATTCTAATATAATGTAGTTCATAACTGAACATAATATATTTTAAAATGATTGAGTTTGGTTCTTAAATAAATAAGTATATTTTAATAAGCTTTATTCCTTCCGGGGCTTTTTTCAGATAGCTACCAAATTTAGGTGTTCTGGAAATAAATACAGTCTTGAATAGCCACCATACCATACGTAGTTTACTTTATGTTTGAAGTTTGTGTGTTGCTTAAATTTTTTTCCACTAAGATTCATCAACCAGTATTAGGACCTATTTGTGTCTTCCAGCGACCCGTCCAGAATAGTGTGTTCTATGTCTTACCCTATGGTACTCAGTAGATGTTCCACTCACACTATCTTATTGTATATGGAGCGTATTTTCCATGTATCATCCTGCAGTACACGGAGCACGGCGACAATGGAACATCTCGCAGCATGAAAGCCCTGCAGTCCCGATGACCAAGATCTTCTCGCCAAGATCTGGACATTTTAATTTCTCAAAGTTTCCAGCCATCGCTTCCAGTGCGGTAGAGTTCCAGAGTTGGAGAATAGTTCTTGCTCACCGTCCTGATGCGGTTCCGTTTTATCTTTCTTTCTCTCCAGAGGAGCAGCAGCAGCAAATATCTCTGAAAGAAATCCCCGAGAATATTTCGCGGAGGTGGAATGTTAGAACGACATGCATTTGGACGCGCTCAAAACGCTGTGGCTTGGGCTCCGTAAATATTAGTGACTACGAAAAAAGGAAATCAGTAGATGAGAGAAATTTTGCCATCTAGGATGCTTTAGTATATAAAAACATAAATTCTCTAAACTACACAAGGAGGCGAGCGTTAGTTCGCTACGTATGTATTAAGACTAATTAATGTCTTTTTGCAAGTCAGCCCTGAAACATATTTAATACATGCTCGGTACATGTTCAAGATATAGTTTCTAATAAATATGAATTCCTAAAAAATATTAAATGCGCCCCAGTTATGCAAGGAACGTATACATAGCGAGAGTAGCAAATTTCCAAATGATGTTTCGTGTCTTACGCTTCTGTGGATTCTATGTCGGACTCCTACCATTGTCTAAATCTGCAAATTTGTGCGTACTATTAAGAAATACATTCTTCCCAGCGATTTCACTTTTTTCTCGTTTTAGTTTTTTGCTATCATTAAAATAAGTTCTGCTGAAGTTTATATACATCAATCAATCTCAGGACCCACTCACTAGCTTATGAAAATTAGGTTTCGAGTGAATCCCTATCGGAAAATTATAAGTAATTCTTTATCCGATGTCTTATCAGCTAATCAACTATAAATATCTAATTAGCATGGATAAGTATGGTATAGGATGCTGTGGGCTATTATATAGTAAGTAGACATAGCAGCGCTATGAAAGTTCATACCAGTACGGTAGATGCACAAAAATACAATTGATCTGCAATCCTAATTACAAAAATATAATTGATCTGCAATCCTAATTACAAAAATACAATTAGTCTGCAATCCTAATTACAATACTTCATTCACACCACTGTCGATGCTTTCTAGCATCGAGTTTCATCTGACCATCTCATGAGTGCTAACCACTGGAACCAGTTTGTACCTAAGACGGCGACATTCTAAATCAATGTCAAGCCGTCAACCGAGGTCACTAAAATTAGTAACAATGAAGAGATTATACTCGCTGTTCAGAGTGAAATGTGAGCACTTTTAACTAGCATTAATAAAAATTGAATATTTCTTTTCAGATTATCTAAATAATAGACATATGAAATAAGCTCTGGCTCTGTAAGTTAACAAAAAAAAAATTAATTTCTCTTGAAAATAACTAAATGCTGAGGCATGGTTGCAAGCTGTTTAAATTTACCAAATTGCAAAGTTTTTGTTAAATAAAACTAGGTTATAGGAAGGAAACATGGGCTCTGGCGGTTAAATTAATAAAAATTGAATACATCCCTTAAAAACATAAATGAGATACAGGGTCTAAGCCATTCAGATTGGGAGAAATATAAATAATTTTCTTTGTTTTCAAGAGACTGTAGTGATATCGCAGGAGCTCCCTGATCAAAAAATGTTTAGGTAAGTAACGGATAATATGCCGCTTCTGTAGATTTCGGATAATTAATTAGTTACCCATCCATGATTATCCAGTAGGGTAAGGCGGCCTAAATTTATTAAATTATTAAAACACATTAAGGTTTCCCTGCAATCAAGTACTTCACAGGATGATACATGATCTGAGAGATAAGAGTCACTATATATCATGGCAACATTTGGTGCAGAGTCGTCCTTAATAGCGATCGAAGTACAAAGGACTTTCTACTGCATACAAGGAGGTTTCTGGGGAGCACCTCTCCCAAACGATTCTTCCCCTGCCGGGTAACTGAACGTAACTACATCTATAAACGAGGCGTTACCACGGGTTGAACGCTTACAGTTACCTTCACTTACCGCGAATACCAATTACTAGAATTAAATAAGTTTAAATTAGGTAGATTTGTTTAATAATGAAATTGAGGGTTTGCATGGGTTACTCAGCTAGGAAGGTTCATAAACCTCGCTCAACAGTGCTTACTTGATGATTGCTTAATGATTCTACGGAGGAAGCCCAGTTGGCGTTATGCACGCCACTTATAGTATCGTGAAATTGGCTTATTTTCGGTATAATTGTGAAATAAATTGTGCGAAGAAACTCTGAAGTACAAACTCAGAAAGGTTCATGAACTTCACTCAACGTTGGAAAACAATTACCATTGTGAAGTAGGTATTTTTTGGTATTTATGTGTCATAAGCTTAACTAGGAGGTTTAGCATTGAATAGTCACAAAAATCACGAGTCTCACTCACTGATGAAACCCGATTTTCGTCAAGAACAACGTTGAATTTCGATAGATCGATCTAATAACCTAATTGGGTGATGAAATTTAGCACCAATTACACAGAGAAGAATCATAAATCTGGCTCGTAGCTGAAAGCCGATATCTGTCGTGTACCAAGTCCAAGTGTGGTGTTTTGGTGCACTAAATCGCGTGAGGAAACACTGAATTAGTTACCCAGGAAGGAATGCGGTGCCCAGAAGACATGAAGATGCATGGATCAGCCGTGCGCTTGGGCCCGTGCCAACATGGGCCTTTGTGTGCAGACTTGACTTCGGTGAGGTGGGGCTCGCCGTGCCCTCATTGGTGTCAATCTTGGGGGGGTTTTAGTGTAAAGAATCACACACTAAGCACAATTAAATAGCTGAAAGGCTGATCGGACTACTAACTCTAATGAAAAATTTGAAAACCGTGTCCAGCGAAGTGGGCTACTGCTGAGTATCTTGCCGTGATCCTATGATTTAGAATATAGTTTACAATTGTAGCTTCAGGGGCAGCCAAGAATTCTATTAGGTATACTATAAGAGTTTCAGCAGCGGGGATTCGGTGCATCTAGTTCCGCAGCTGCAGATATGATTAAACTGTGATGGCTACTGTGCTCAGTTCACTACGTACTTGAATGGTTTCTACCGTGCAAATATACATCTACTGGTTGCCAGCTGTTATGGTAGTCATGATTAAAGTAGTTTCTTTAAACAATCAGTATGAGAACGCTCATAGTAACTTTCTTTTATTCTTTACGGTCTTTCATCTCGTTCATTTTGTATATTAGTGTTGTCGTCTGATTACAGTTCAACGTTTAGTGCCCATGAAGAATTGTGTTCATTATTTATTTATTTATTGATATACTTATTACGTCCTCCGAGGAGCTTATGATGTTGCCGGTGTTTGTTTGCTTGTTTATTTACTTCTCTGTTTGTCTATTTGCAACATAACTCAAAAATTTATGGGCGGATCTTTATAAAGTTTACTGGAACTGTAACCGAGAAATAGATGATGAAATTGAAGTGTTGACCTGTTCTTCCGTTTCTCTGCTAGCTTGCCTGTCTATCTGCTGTCTTCTAGCAACATAACTCAAAAAGTTATGGAGAAAACTTCGTGGAATTTACAGAAAATTTTAAGAATGTTTTCAGGAACAGCTGCTTAAATTTTGACAATGATCTATCAGAATGTTTGTTTGTCTACCAATCTCTCTCAGTAGATTTAAGCGGAGGACGCTTCTTCCTTTATAAGACGGAGGTTTGTGCTCTTCGAGTGCCGTTCTAGCTCATATGTACATTTTTTTTCTACCAGTGTTATGAAAGTCTTTTAAAAATTGAAACGCATGTTGTCAAAGTTTAGATTATGTTTGTTTCGGTGGAGTATTGATATTTTATCTATATATATTGGACTGTAAAATCGACTAATAAACTAAAATTTAAAGTCTATCTCCCATTAAGAGAATAATAAGAGTTAAAGCGAGTTGAAAGGAATATAAAAAGGGTTAATTTGATTTCAAATGACCTAGGTGGATGCTAACAGGGGGAGACCTGAAACGCAAGTGAGCGTGGTACGCTTGGGGGTTCCTTATATAAGGGTCGGACGATCTGGAATGCAGAGGGAAAAAGCATGTACTGTCGGAGGCAAAATGTCAGTCATTGGGAGGGGAGTCTAACAAGTGAATGAACAGAGCTGCGTGGAGGGGCTGGATGTCAGCTCCTGAGCAGTCGGCAGATGTGGAGCTATTCGTGCATTGTGTGAAGAGGTACAGCTGCGTTCGTAATGCTGAGGCTAGGTCTGGTTCCGTGGATGTGAAGGGATTCTAATGATGCGAGTTCGATTGGATTAGAAGAGTCAATGATTGAGAAGTCATTTTTGCTGATGGAATGGTTGCTTTGCTCAACATGTAGGTGGGGAGCTGCATGTGAAGGTTTTGCAAGTGGTAAAGTTAGGAGAACGTTAACTTCGTTTGAGAAGGTAAGGTAGGAGGAGGACAGATGGTATGCCCGAAATTGTGTAAAGTTTGTATTTCATTGATTTTAAATTGATCGCTTTAACTTTTAATATTCTGATGATGGGAGACAGACTGTCCCGAAACGTCAAATTTTAGTTTATTAGCCGACTTTCCATTCCAATAATTATTTGTGATATGTTCTTAGAATAAGTATATATATATATATATATATGAAATTAGTTAGGGCTATTATACAGAACTTTTCAATTTAGAGGCGCCAGGTTATTAATAATTAAATACTAAATCCTTTTGAAACCATAAAGTCGAGAGTTCAACTCTCTGCTTCCTCTTTACTCGTTTTAACTTTTATCTTATCCTGAAATTTGAAACTCTGTTTCCCATTAAAAATCTCGAATTTACTGTAATTGGCCACTAATCGGCAAGGAATAAATTACAGGAGGACAGGAAGCAACAAGCGCTTCAAACTCTCGATTTACAAACATGTAAATTGTAAAAATGAGCGACGCTTCCGTAACGCTTTTGCTGCAAATTTAAAGATGCATTTGACTTAGTAAAAGTTAATCAGCTTCACAATCGCTGGGCTTGGTGTTGCTTGATAGACTCTTATTTACTCTAAAGTTAACTATTACAGGGACGAAAACAAAGTAATATGAGTATATGAATAATTTCTTCTTCTTTTGTCCAGCAAAATGGCAAAAACTTAATAATATTAAATTTTTCTTTTACATGAACGTAAACAAGATAATATTGATAATTTTCGAATGGCAAAGAAGATGATAAGCACATCAGATTCATCAAGTTTTTACTGTTCTTATATATACATTTCCATGTATGGTAATGGCACTAATCGATATAATCATATACTAGTTTAGCAAGCCATCAAAAACGACGGCAAAGCTGTTATAGCAGCCACCACGTTCTTGTAACCGTAATGCTACTGCATTTGTTCAGGTTACAGTTTAGTCTGCGATTTGCAGTGTCACGAGGTGAGCACAAAAAAACTGAAAAAAAACAAATTGAAATGAACTTAATTTTTAAACGTGTAAAATTTACGGAAAAAGCATAAATAAATTCTGAGAAGTAAATACCTCCTGCCTCAAGCGCGACATATACGCAACAGTACAAGTTTCCTTAGTGTTTCATTATTGCATCGTGGCTTTAACGCAAGTGCTGACGTCCAGCTTTTCTAAGCTTAGTTCGGAGAGTAGTCATCGAAGGCCGATTTTATTTTCTTCATTGATGCTTGAGGGGAACACTTCATAAACAAATCAAGTGTCTTATTGAACGATTGTTCTTATTGTGCGCTATGTATTTGCATGTCTATTTCTTCGTTCGTTTATCCCTGCCCAGCTGGAGGATGCGCATTAGAACATTTTTTCCTGGAACATTTTCTAGAGAGATATTGTAGATAGGATGTACTCAGGTCAGAATCTTAAATAGCGAAGCCTGAAATATTTTTGGTGTATTCAGCTTCGTGGTCTTCTCAGCGAGATGAACGCCGATACTTGAACTGCTGTTTCTAATCAGGAAAATCTACGTAGTACTGCATTGGATTAAGTGTTGGGTTAGAAGCCCATTCCCAGAGAAAAAATGATGCCAAGGTCTGGGTCCTCTTTGAGAAACTGTCAACCGAGTGGGTAGAGAGGATTAGTTATACCATGGACTATAAACTTTATACAAGGGTGACTGGCTGAGCTTGTAAGTGTGATGGATTCCAATACATCGATTGTAGTATGGACAAGTTTTGCTATACGGTCTGTAAAGCTATTTGTAAGAAAGGAGCAGCATATGAAAGAATAAAGCAAGGTGTGGATTATTGTACGAGCTACGGAGGTGTAATGCAACCTGCGGGTGGGAGGAGGCTGCTTCCATTGCTTGTCCAAGCGGTTTTTAAACGTGTTGGCTGTCGTCAGTCAGAGAACTTCTCAAAAGGACTCAGTGATAGTAACATTGCTAATATCTAATAGTAATAACAGTGACAATCTTTGCATCAAGGTACTATAAGAATAGTAATGGACATGGTGATAATATTAACAGTGAAGTGTCGGCCCTTCTGGAACATTTCTAAAAAAAAAGATGATTCTCCAAAAGATATTTTGCTTTTAGATTTAGGTACGTCGGGTATGAAAAATTGCTGATACTTTTCGTATATAAATGTAGATGTATATATGTTGATAGATATGTAAGGTCTAAAATCATAACTGTTATCACAGAATTTCATATACAATTGAATTCAGTCGGACACGTCACCAAGAGCAACTGCTGAGATATCAGTGCTAGGTCAATCATCTTGCACTTACTGTTGTTCAAGCAAGGACATACTTTGCATCTTTATATGGGTAAAAAAAATTTTAATCAAAGAAACAATACGTAAAACACAGATAAGTATGCCTGTGTAATGTATGTATATACACGGCATTTTTTGTGTCGATAAGAAGAAACTAACATTTTTCACTTCACTGTCCCCTGACGCTATATTGATCTACTTTTTGTTACTTGAAATTCAGGGAAAATGCTAAGGCAAGAATTAAATCGCTGCAACATTCTTTCCTGAAAATACGTTGTCAGTTCTGATACGCGAGTCTTATCAATCTCAGCCGCATGCAACATGGCGTGTGCGTTAGTGCAAGGTTTCTCCAGACTGCCCAGAATCTTGGTGAATCATTATAAGGTTAATTAGGTGGAAGACGAAGATTTTACATTTTCAAATGCTTTTCATCCACCATCACGGAAGTTTCATTGGCGTGTGTACTGTCTCAGGCCGTCAAAAATGATGGCAGGCTCGTTGTATGGGCATACAAAGACCAGCAAGCTTTAATTGACAAAAAAAAAAACAATATATTTAAATTTTACGACATCTGAACAGGTCTACTCGTGGGTAGCCGTCTTCGACTTTTCAAGTATCTCAACACACGTAGTTACTTCTAAATATGGACAGTCAATGCTCCAGATGTGGGTACCAGTTGAGGAGTCCTGTGTCTGGATCACTAACTAGTCGAACTAGTCTAAGCTGCGAGTAGTCCATTTCGGGTGTCTACCATTCTATATGAACAAAAATAAATCTACATATCTATGTATGTGTGTATATATGTGTATAGGTATATATTAGTGTACGTGGGCAGCAGATCAGTGAATGATTTTAGAGCAACGAACTTCATTCAGTCAGTTTCATGTCAATTTTTGCCTATCGAATATGCACCCAAGAGCTTTTTACTTACATTCCACAGTCGTGTATTACATGTAGATCAGTTCCAACGGTGCTAACTGTTACGTTCTTAATTTTCCTTATAAATATATGAACCTTTCCACCGATTGTACATTTAGTAGAGAAATTGTTTGTGCTCATTTCAGTTTTAGCATAAAAGCTGATTTAACTTAACGAAGTTGCCAAATACGTTGCATAATAGAATAGTTTTACCAAAGAGACAAATACTGCGGAAATTGCTACTTGGCAACTCAACCTACAGGTATATAACTGTGTGGGCTGCCTTGCCAGAGTCATTTTAAATCTTGCCTTACTATGGGCGTTGCACACCCGAAACGTCGGTATTATGACTGCTTTTATTAAAACCATGCATGCCTCTGACTACTTTGTGGAAGTGTTCAGAAGAAGCAAAATTTAGCTACTGACACTTGGAGAGGTTGGAAACAAAACGAGTTAAAATGTCATTTTTTGTTCAATGAAGCCTGCTTAATATATACAGTATATATCTAGTGTAAGACTGAATTAACGCAGTATGGACCGCAATGCGAAAAATAAGTCAGTACCGTGAGTCCAGGATTTTGGAAGCATGCTGAACAGTAATGAAAATGTTCAAAATTTCATCGTCCATAAAACGTCTGCAAAGCTTTGCAGTAGGAAGTAATATATATAGTAGGAAATGAAGGTGAGTCCAATATGAACGAAAACCTTGCTATCAATGGAGAGATGAAGCGCCTATGGGGCACAGTGACAAGAAAGACATGAAGCAGAAGGGTTAAAGAAGGAAAATAAGAGTTGCTAATAAGCGTGAGCGGGAAAATGTGGAACGGCAAGTCAAAGAAGAAAGCAAACATATCGATTATTGCGTGAATTTTTTCACCCACAGGTCCACTAGTTATATAATAAAACGATTCGTGTATTTATTTATTCGTGTCCGCTCTTAAAGGAAACAGATGGGCGAAATATAGGCCAGGTTGTAAATTTTGTAATTGAGTTACGTTTTCATTGAGATCTATGACCAGGTTGCAAGAGATGACGAAACCCTTTATCTGAATACACTTCTTGAAATCAGAATAATATATTTGTTGCTTCTGGAGTCCGATTCTCTATATAACTTTTTTCTCTCAGGTCAGTACGTATAAATTCGGCAGATGATCAACGGAGCGCTCACGATGCTATGAATTTTCATGGGTGGACACTTGATATTTATTTCTTTTAGCTTACTGTTTTTCTCTGACGAAGCAGTTTCTCTTCATAAGCCCAAATTTGAGCACCTCAATGAAGCAGATGCTTGTTGAGTTTTGAAGATGGTGCGGTTTCTTGGCTACGGTGCGCTCACATTGCATATGAGCTGACTGGGGTCGCATCTAAGATTATATTAGTGTTTTACTCAAGATTTTTCTGTCTCTCACTATGGAAGACGCACGTTCAAGAAGCAGAAGACTGGAGGATAGGGAACGTGAAAGAAGAAAGAGACTACTACACTCTCGAAACAAAGACATGCTACCAACGGAGAGGGATGAAGCGCTCATGTCTCACAATGTCAAGAAAGACTTGAAGCAGAAAGGTTACAGGAAAGAATAAGAGCTGCTGGTAAGCGTGAACGGGATAATTGGGGAAACGTCAAGTCGGAGAAAATAAAACCAACGGATGTGAGCACGACGTAGGATCAATGAATAAATGAAGAAGTAAGACAGAGAAGAGAAGATTCCGCACCGGCTTATACATATTAAGCTCAAATATTGATTATTGCTTGCATTTTTTTTCACACACAGGCACGCTACTCTATGTATAATACTATAGTATTCAGAGAGCTCACACCACTGCCAAGCGAGGCAATGCCAAAATGCACATTGATAGTCAAACTTACTGATAGATAATCAGCAAAATTTAATCATCTGCATGTTATTCGTGACATTCCTGTAAATTTCATGATAATCTGTCCATAACTTTTTGAATTATATCGCTGACATACAGACAGACAAACAAACAAATAAATCCCAGCAAAAACGTCACCTCACTAGCGTTAGGCAATTATATTACTGTGGTTCCATTCATCCATCCTTCTGCACGTTACGCGTCTAGTATTAGAAGAAGAAAAATAGGGTATCGTTGGGTTCGGGCCAGGCAGGAAGAGCAGGAGTTAATGTTAAACTCACAGGTATGGGAACTGCTGACTGACCTGCAATGTCACAATTAAGAATGCGGCTTTTGATCTATGGAATTTCCATCATAGGTATCTCCTAGTATAACCTCATAAGTGCATAATTGAAAATAATTTGGAGAAATGATTTTTTTTATAAAATATTTGTAATATACATTTCCTGGAAGCCTCGGACTAGCGCTCCTTATTGATGTACTATTATTATTATTATTGCTGCATTTGCAACCATAAGTTAGCTATGAAATTTTTGTTCACATTACATTCAACCTGCATAGTTAGGAAGGCTTGGATTAGCTTTCATGTAGTCAACATCATCATGCACCACAGTTTGTCACTTATTTATTTACTTATTTATTTACTTATTTATTTACTTATTCATTTACTTATTTATCTACTATTTCATGTAGACAACATCATCACCACAGTTTCAGTCACTTATTTATTTACTATCTGCAGCCACATAACCTATAACCTGTACCTAGCTAGATTGAGGCAGGCTCGGATAAGCGTGGATCACTCGAGTTTTCCCTGCAAACTAGAGCGCTTCTTTTGCTCTTTGGCGCAACGCCAAAAATTCCACTCCAACTTGTTCATGACAAGAAAAAAGAAAGTTCTATTTCTCTAGACCTAGACTGCGAGGAAGGATTTGAGCTATGTTACGCCGAGAAAAATGCAACAAGAGATAGGGTTTTAATGCGAAATCTAACCTCATGTATATTTTACTCAAATACATAATAGAGTATAGCCAAATAAAATACTCTTCAAGCGCTGCTGGTCTTACGCTCTACATACGCTTGCAAAAAAGCTTTTTCCACGGGGAAGATTTATTATTTCTTCCCGGGTAAATTTTCTTCGAGTCAAAAAAAAAAAAAAACTACAGGTGGAGTTACTGAGAAGATACTGCACAGTTGTTTCCAGCAGTCGTATGTTTGAAATTATTACCTCCGCCAAGGAGGTTATGTTTTCGTCGTGTTTGTCTGTCTGTCTCTTTGTCTGTCTGTCACCAAGATAACTCAAAAAGTTATGAACCGATTTTGATGAAATTTACAGGAATTGCTATGTATGTTAGGAGGAACAGATGATTAACTTTTGGTGAAGATATGTTAATCAGTTTGTTTGCTTGTTTGTCTGCGTCATTTTTCTTGATGTCATAACTCAAAAAGTTATGAATGGATTTTGATGAAATTAACATGTATTGTTAGGTATATAACAAAAAGTAGATAACCGAATTTTGGTAATGGTCCGTTTGTTCGTTCGTTCTTTTGTCATTGTTTTTAATTTTATGCTTGTTAGCACAATAAATCAAAAAATAATGAATGGATCTTTATGAAATTTATAGCAGTTGTTAGTAATAGTAAAAAACATAAATGATTAAATTTTGGTGCAGATCGGTTAGTTTGTTTGTATGTTCGACTCATATTTGTCACAACGTTTGTTAACAGTATAACTCAAAAAGTTTTCAACGGATCTTCAAAAAAATTGAACATGTTGTTATTCATATAAGAAGGCACAATACTAGTTTAAAACCTCAAATACGTTTCTTTTAATACCAAAGTCTCGGTTAAACTTAAAAACGATGGCAACCGAGTGAACCGCCTCCATACGCGAGAGTCTCACGAGATCAAACTATTGTTCTCATTTTCCTTTTTTGCCATTTTTGCCCAGTGCTTCGATTCTCATTTTATTACCAGTAAAAGAAAGAACTAGAGCACTCTGAGAGCGCATACCTCCACCAAGCGAGACAACGGTAGCAAAAAATTCAAATTGGCTCTGAAACCATAATTTTTTGTATAAACTCCAAAATCTAATAATTTGTGCCTTTTGATAGTAATAACAGCTTTGCAATTTTCTTGAAGATCCGTTCATAACTTCTTAAGTTGTACTGCTAACAAACGTTATGACAAACATGAGTCAAACATACAAACAAACAAACCGATCTGCACCAAAATTTAATCATTACTGTCTTTTAACATTGCTAATAACCCCTATAAATTTCATAAAGATCCATTTATTATTTTTTAGTTATTGTGCTAACAAGCATAAAATTAAAAACAGTGATAAACGAACGAACGAACGAACAAACGGATCATTGCCAAACTTTAGTCATTTACTCTTTGATATATACCCAACAACTCATGTTAATTTCGTAAAACTCCATTGCAACTTTTTGAGTTAGGGCATCGAGAAAAATGAGGCAGACAAACAAACAAACGGATGGACATATCATCACCAAAAGTTAATTATCTGTTCCTCCTAACATACCTAACAATCCCTGTGAATTTCGTCCAAATCGGTTCAGAACTTTTTGAGTTATCTTGGTGACAGACAGACAAACAGCAAGACAGACACAGAGACAAACACGACGAAAACATAACCTCCTTGGCGGAAGTAATAAGTGAACGCAGCTGCACTAATAAATCAATGAAAAAGAATTTATCCATAAGCAGCAACTAAAGATCACCGCAGCTAAGTTTTTTTTTTACATATTTAGCAATGGCATTTAAAAATTTGTAACCGTGTATTGTGTAATTTACTCAGGACGGACTTCCATTGACAAATTTCCTGACACATTTTAGAAAAAATTGCTAGTTTAAAGTTGTGAGAACCTGACTTAATAACTCTTAAGTCCGATAGAATATCGATATAGATATTAATAGCATGATTTGTAATTAGAGAAAAATAGAGGATAAAGCATTTCAGCAAAGAATTTTTTATCATAATTTCCCTTTATTTCAGAAAAAAAATTACAGAGACCATATCTGGCTTCTAAAAATGACTATAGACCCCAATACCAATATTGTTGTAGCAATATCCTGATTTTGTAGTTAGAGGACGGCTCCCAAGAAATTTACGCCCATATTGGGAAATCATACGTTGTGCAAATGACCGTAATCAATGCTAATTTTATATTTTTTACAGATTTAAATCCCTTAAAACGTCACTCATAGCCGACACCACATATGAAAAACCAAATTTCTGGAAAGACTATCAACTGGAGATATATAGGCATTTGTCGGCTGCCTATTAGCCCTTAAATGCATAGCGTGCCATATATGCAGCATATACCAATAGTGTTATTTCTACGGGTGTGCTATGATTAAATCAGGCATTTAAGGGTTAATAAATAGTGAAAGATTTCGGCTTACATCCGATAAATGCCTACATATTTCCGATTGGGTACCAGCTATGTTTCTAAGATCAAGACGGAGTTAAGCCACGATTCGGTGCAATAAATTTTGAATATTTCAAAATCATTTTTGAAAGACTCAGAAAAGTCATTGAGAAAAAAAGGGCAAATTAAATAATAAATATCAATTAATGTAATATACTCATAACCACAATATAATTTCTTCAATAAAGTACTTAATATGTAATTTTCTTTTCCCAAAACTAGGTAGGTTACACGAGTTGTGTCGACGTTGCAGTGTTAGCTAGAGCTATCAGCACAGGTGTGTGATACGGGCAGGTGAGGAGCAGCAGGGGCGAACAGGTGACGCCTACACCTGCATGTGTGGGGACTCTGCCTTTAAAGGCTAAACTGTAAACTATTATTATCTTCGTTATTGGTATGATTCTATTCATAATGTTCATCAAATAATGATGATAATAATACATATAGCAATAATAGCAATAATAATAATATTAACTGATCGAGTACTTCACGCCAACCGACCGGACATCGTCGTCAAAGACAAACAGGAGAAGCCGGCCAAACTGATCGACGTCTCAATCCCCTTCGACTCCAGAATCATCGACAAGGAAGCGGAGAAGAAGGAAAAGTTCCGTGACCTTGCCATCGAACTCCAGAGACTGTGGCAGATGAAGGTGGACGTCGTTCCATTGGTCATTGGAGCTCTGGGGGCAATGTGCAAGGATCTCAAGACAGCCCTGCGAGAGCTGAAGTGCGGCCATCTCCACCCAGGAACCCTCCAGAAAAGCGCTCTGCTTGGAACAGCGCACATCATTCGCAAAGTTCTCTGAGCCTTAGGTCGCGGGATGTGACCCGGCGCCAGAGTGTAGAGCTGAACATCGCTCAACCGATCCAATTTGGGTCGTTAAATCCCCTCGATAATAATAATAATAAAAATGATAATAACAGTACGGTATTATCACAATAACCTTTCTGTATTATTTTAGTTCTTCAACGGTATCTTGTTACTCTTCTTGCTTTATTTAATATTTGTTTGGGCATTATTTTAATGGCATATTACGCAGAAAATTTTTTATTCTAGAGTATTTTTAAGTGCAGAGCTAAATTTCATCCCTTGGTATACTACTGTAGTATCAGATCGTAAAATGAATATTCAGACATTTGATTTCCCTGGGAAACTTTTATAAAATGCTCCCGATACAGCAGAGATCATACGATAGAAGCTGATATGGAGCAAGACATTGCACATTAACATAACATTATATCAACAGAAAATGGTTAACCTTTCATCATTTTTGTAAATACTGCGCACTGTTGTTGACTTTACAAATAGGTCTCTTCCGACGGAAAGTGACGATATAAGCTTATCAACGCCTAAAGTAAACCTTTGTTTCTTGTTGTATAAGAATAGCAGTATCGATAATTTCCAGGTGAACGGTCCGTACGCATTAATAGGACAGATTCATTCAGCAGTAATTCTTGCTTTCTGGTAGAAATGACACGATCTGAAGGGTTGCAAATAGGGCACACGATTTCCTTTGGAATATCTTACTAATTTATCCAACAGGAACAGTTCAGCGCGATACAGGCAGTGTTCCACTGAAGCGCTAGTAAAAGTTTCTAATACTACTACTACTACTATTTGCGGTAGATAAGCAAAAGTGAGGATGCGTCGGCTACAGTACAGTGCGAGTTTCGCGCTGCGAGGCAATAGTTCTTCAGGTTCAATGCATATCACGCTGCTGCAGCGGAAGATTGTGCTGTGTTGCAGGCTATCGGTTTCAACGCGGACTTTATAATTTTTCTTTGCTATCTATTTATGACCATCAGGACTCTAGTACATACATATCCTTACAAAAAATATATAAGTTTACATCGATATAAATATGTAAACAGTTCCATTCAGCTGATGCTATAAGGTATATGAGAAGAAAGAAATATTACACATAATGCACGTTATGCACCTTATATGAGAACAATATACGAGCAGTAAGCTTAGTTTCTGACACTGGCGTCATTTGCAATATAAAAACTTTATGTACAAATGATTTAGCCTCATTTTCTATTCAGCTACACAGCTTTTACTGAGTGCTGCTGTGTGAGCACTTAAAGGTACTTTTCTATGCAAATAGTAGCGCTGTTTCAAGTCAAATTACTATGCCATTTTATGCTTCAATATCGTGCAGTTGATCTACACCAGAACAATATCATCACACATGTGAGCAGTGTCGTTCCCAACTCTAAAAGGTAATATTCTTTGAAGGTTAATTTCGGAAATTTTTCAAGTTTTAAAGTTTTATTGGTCAACCAGTCGAACAACTGCATCTGACTGTCATCAGGGGAACGAAATTCCGAAACGCAGGAAGAATCTGCACTACAATTGCTATCTGTGTTTCACAGCGAAGACACTTTCTAAAAAATAATAACAATAACTTCTTACGTTATTTAACTGGTAATATGGAAACACTGTGAAGCTGAGTTACAATAACCCTATTTTTTTTTAGATGATATTGGACGTGAGGCATCAGCGGCCCATTCGCAGAAGACGTTTAGTGCCTAGGCTTGGGTTCCCTCTGAACTCTCACGAGTAAACAACTATCCATGGATTATAGCAAACAACAATCTATGTATTATAATAAACAACAAAGTATGGGTTAGAATAAACGATAGTCTTTTGGTTATGATAATTTACAACCCATGGAGTATAATAAAATACAAGTTATACTAAAGAAAAAATCTAATACTAAATGAAAGTCGACTAAATTTAAAATCTTAAAGTTAAAATACTTCTTGGGAACAGCAGTCTTGTCCTATAGACGCGGCTTTGCAAATGAAACGGTTTGTCGCCTCCTAAATCTGTCCGTCACCCCCTGAATCTATCCGCCCCCCCCCCCCAATCTATTTGTCGTCCCCAAACTCTGTTCGCCGCTCTTAGATATAACTATTGCGCTCTTACAGGTTTTCTACTCCCCCTTGGATATTTTTAATTGTTCAAAGATTTTTTTCTAGCACTTTCTGGATCTTTCATCCTCCCTCCCTCTTTAGATATTTCTCTTGTCCTCTAGAACCTTATATCTTCCCTATATGCCACAGAACCAAGAAGGTTCATGCAGTTTTATAATTAGCTCGTCTTAGAGAAACAAGCTCACAAATTTCATCTGTTGATTTTTTCCAATGCAAGATCAGGGTCTGCACCACCCACTTCGGAAACCTCTGCCCCAGACCGCATAATAAAGCCACATGACAAACACGCGATCTGAATATCTGCTCATAAGTTCAGCTCACGACGTATAGCGTAGCTCCGGCGCACAGCAGACAGACACACTCGCATAGCTGCAGCTTTTTTCGCCTCGAAACCTCTTGAAATATTCAGTCGGAGTCGGGGCATGCATCTAATTGTTCAGAACGACGAGCGTTTGACGGGGAATCGGTCGATTATTGACAAAGCGGCGAGAGGTGAAATGGCTCGAGTGTAGAAAGTTGGACGTGCCAAGGGCTCGTGTTTGAATTATGATCAGGCAAAGTAGAGGGAATACATCGGATCAACAGCGGCGTATTGCTGCTACCTTAGCAACCGAGACGCCTACGTCGATATTGGAGATCGGTCGTTCTTCAGCAGCGTGCTGTGTCTAGCAGCATATAGTATAGGCATTGATCTTGTAAATCGCCTGCTCTTCAGAAGCGGCTTTGTTCAAGAGCATTTAATAAAGGCACTAATGTTGTAGATCAGCTGCTCTTCAGTAGCTGACTTTGTACAGTAGAATTTATCAATGCCACTGGCAATAATATTGCTGTTTTTCAGTTGCGAGATTTGTACAGCATAAGTAATTAAGGTACCGATATTGTTATGCGGCTGCTCTTCAGTAGCGAACTTTGTTCTAGAGAATTAAAAACGACGTTAATCTTGTAGTTTGACTGCATTTCAGTAGTGAGATCTGCAGACGAGCATATCATAATACCACTGGTATTGTAGATCGGCTCTACCTGTCGATCTGTAGCTGGCCGTGTTCACAAGCAGCTAGGATAAAAACGCGGGTAGAGTAGATCTGCTCCTTTTCAGAAGCTTGGTTTGTTGAAGTGCATTTCATAAAAATGCCAAAGTAAAGGGAAGTAAAACGCTGATACTTTTAGTTTTTTTTTTTTTGGTAACAGACTGCCTTGTTTTGTCTTCAACAAATGAGTCAAGTTTTTCAGGCAATTTTTTCCGGTAATTACCTCCGCCAAGGAGGTTATGTTTTCGTCGTGATTGTCTTGTGTTTGTCTGTCTGTCACCAAGATAACTCAAAAAGTTTTGAACCGATTCGGACGAAGTTTACAGTGATTGTTAAGTATGTTAGGAGGAACAGATGATTACCTTTTGGTGAAGTATGTTCATCCGTTTGTTTGTTTGTCTACCTCATTTTTCTCAATGCCATAACTCGAAAAGCTGTGAATGGATTTTTTATGAAATTAAGATGAGTTCTTAGATATATAACAAAAAGTAAATGACCAAATTTTGGTAATGATCTGTTTGTTCTTTCGTTCGTTTATCACTGTTTTTAATTTTAGGCTTGTTAGCACAATAACTCAAAAAATAATTAATGGATCTTTATGAAATTCATAGGGATTGTTAGTAATGTTAAAAGACATGAATGGTAAAATTTTGGTGCAGATCGGTTCTTTCGTTTGTATGTTTGACTCGTGTATGTCATAACGTTTGTTAGCACTATAACTCAAAAAGTTATGAATGGATCTTCAAGAAAATTGCACAAGCTGTTATTACTATCAAAAGGCACAAATGATTAGATTTTGGAGTTTATACAAAGAAAATGATGATTTCAGAGCCAATTTGAATTTTTTGCTACTATTGCCTCGCATGGCGGAGGTATGCGTTCTCAGAGTGCTCTAGTTGTTATATTTTATTCTGATAAGGAAATACTTTTCCACTTATTTCTGACTTAATTTTGGTGTTCGTTGATAAAATATTGACTGAAGCCAAAAGAAGTGCCCGGATGAATATTTGAAGGTGAACGACAGAAGCATAAGGTTTCACAAGGTTTTATTACACAACCTTGTTTTTTATTCTTTCATGCATTGCAGACCCTTGAAGAAGTGAGTAAAGTATATATGGATTCCAGTGGGTGAAGGACCTCCTATCGAATACCAAGGACATAATCGTAATCATCAATTAGTATCCACTGGATATGAAACAAGGTATGCCTTGACCTTTATTCTAAATTTTCAAAACAGAATAGTATGAAAAGCAGAAGTAGACTGAGCCCACAGCCAGGATTGAAACATATCGTTCTACTTCCTTGGCATTAATAAAATGTTACTTTTTCCAAAACTAGATTTACTGCTTGGCGAAAATATGCTATTAAAGTACTCCCAATTTTTGGATGACATTAGAAAATATCATAAATTATTACGCTTTAAAAAACTTGGGTTCTTGATTTTAGATTATAATTGATTAGTTACTGTATTGACAGGGCTTTCGTGAAAATGTCTGATATACACTTGGGGTTGGGAGGGAATTATAAAAAGGAGATTGTGAAAAGAATAAAAACTGCCTTAACAATACTCAACACAACTGTACTATATATACTGTTCATACTGCGCAACTTGTCTAACGTGCCCAACTGCTACGTATACTGGTCTACTAATATACCAGGGTAATGTTTTTATTAAGCAATCCAGTGGGATAAGAGCAGGCAGTCGGCGGATAAATATTATCAGATGTTTTCCTATAAACTTCAGTTGTGTGCTTATAGTGTTATAATTTCTTTGCCCATATTATTTTACCTTACAATGAGTATTTATGTACAGTAATTATTGAACCAACACACTTTTCGTGCCTACAGAACTTCTTTTACTGTTTTATTTTTACTCCTGTCGTTAAGTTATTAATTAGTAACCGATTAGTTAGTGGATTAGCAACCGATTGGTAATTCATAGTTTGCGTTGTTCTTCCATTTCTTTTGCAGTTTCCTGTTACCAAGTCCAAGCTTTTCGTTCTACGTTTACACTCCGTGCCCCACCATTTCCATCTTCCGTAGAACCAGTTTTACTTGATACGTAAAATGAGGTAACCACATTGTGATGTAGGGATAATTATTACAGTTTCTCGTCCATCAAAACCCAGCATTATCCGGACAAGGGCTCGTCCGTCCAGCCTTGTATTTTAATAGAATAAATATAAAGAGTCAATTTAGGAACTCGATCTGGGGACCCTTATTCGGGTATAAGGGCTAATTAATATAGGGGTAGATGTAGAAATATGTAGAAATATAAGGGTAAATTTATTATATCATACATACCAATACTACGCGGGCAGATAAGAACACATTATTATAGAGATAGCTGTAGGGATATGGGACTAAGTTTATATTATGTGCAGCGAAACAAAACTGTGGCCGTAGATAAAAAAATATATTCCATTCAGTACTTTCGCTTCACTTGAGCCAAGCATTAACTTTAACTATTGATGAAGTCGTTAGAAAGTTTACGACAGAGACAGCTTGCACCCGGCGCCATTTGTAATGACTTATTCAGGGCCGAAAATTACTGACCGACTTTACTTCATTTATCTTGCGGCGACCTTGGTGAAGATTTTGTTCTGACATTTGTGCCGCGTGGTATACCATATTAAATACTTAATTTTAATATTAGCGAGGCTAGCCTTTAATCATAAAATTAAACAGTGAGAGCAGACAGCTGTTAGTGAACAATCTGCAGGGTATAGCAGATAGTGAACAAAAAAGAAAGAGCTGTGAACAATGATTACTGAACAGTGTTCTGTAACAAGTTAATACCATACAGTGAACAGTACAAATGGCACAGTGAACATTATGCAAACAGTGATTGGCAAACAGTGAATAGTATCCAGTTATATGTAAACAGTGAACGGTATAGAGTGAGTGGTGAATACTATCCAGTGATCTGTAGTTAGCAAACAGTGAATTATTATTAATATGTCGTGATTAGTAAAGAGAGAACACTATAAAGAGATTAATAAACCTCCAACACTACAGTCATTAGTGAATAGTGAACACAATATCATGAACAGTGAATATTATACAGTAAAGAGTGAGTAATATACAGTGAAGAGTATTTAATGGCCTGTGAACAGCACGCAGTGAACAGAGATGGGTATGCGGTGAACACTGTACTGCGAACAGTATGTAGTGAATAGCATACAACGATTTATATGCAGTGAACAGTGTACTTTGAATTTAGATCAGTATAAACTGAGTAGTGCGCAATGAACTGTTTACAGGTTACAGTGAACAATCGACAAGAAACACTCAGTGTGAACAGCGTACAGTATACAGTGAAACTGATACAGTGAACTAATACAGTAAACACCATGCAGCATTCCATAAATTAAATCCCTTAAAATATCATACACATGAGCAACATATATGTACACATGTACGTATATGTACACCAACGTACACAACGAAATCCTTACAGTTTGAGGTTGCACCTGAGACATAGAGACACACTTTGCAGCTCTCGGCTCCAAGTTACCTCGATTACAGAACTTCTGGTGTCTAGCCAAGCTACCGCAGCATTTACATTCTAATTGCGTAAACTGCTCGTATTTTAAGTGATGAGTCGCCAAGTTCGTTTGTTCGCTTCAACTTCCCAAGAAGTCTTTGAATAATTACTGTACCAAATCAAAGAAGGAGGCGGGTGGAACAATACTAAGTTCACATTTAAATGAAGAAGCTGGGCAGCGAAGTGCGTGCATCGACTTCGAGGCTTAGGCCCATTTTATTCAGGTTGCTTTATTTGGTTACAAGGATTCTTTTTCCCATTACATCCCTACGAGAATAAAAAGACTTTGTAACGAGGTGGTTTACCCTGGCTAAAAATTAGGATTAATAACTATACCCTTAAGCTAAAAGTCCAGTTCATTTCAAAATTTATAAGCTAACGAAACTCAAAGTAAATAAGATATTAGAGCAATCTGCAAGCGCATACCTCCACCATGTAAAACAAGGTTAATCAGAAATTGAAGTTGGTTCTGAATCTATGATTTCTTTTTTATCAGCACCAATATGGTCATTTGTGTTTTTGTTAGTGATTTTCTTGACATAACTTATCGAATTATTTAGCTGGGTCTATAAATTTAATCATTGAACTATACAGTTTTCTCTAAATTGTGTGGCCATAGTATCAGGTCCATGCAAAAGTTATTGAAAATTTAAAAGTTTATATTGAGAATGACAAACTGTGTGACTTTGAAAAATTTTAGTCATAACTATATCGTCCTTTGCTCTGTTTAACTTGATTCCACTTGTCAAAGAGCTTATAAATGTCTCATTTGTAAAATGCTTTAGGTTTTGATGTGAAGCATGAATCCAATTCATTTTCAGTTCTTCTCTTGATGTTAACCTGAGGTCATTTAAATGGTTTTGTAATCCTCAAAATAAGTGAAAATTCGAGGGAGCGAGGTCAGGAGAATATGCCGGATGGGATGAAACTTCCCAACCAAATTCTTTCTTAGGAGAGCGTGGTCAGTGGCGCTGTGTGAGGGTGAGCATTATCGTGTTGGAAGATAACTCCCTTTCCGTTGACTGAAGAAAGACGCTAAGGATCACTGCAGCTTTCAAACGACGAAGTTGACCACATTAGAGATAATAATCAGTAATGGTTTGATTATTACCTAAAAGTTCGTAGTGGTCGATCCCTTCAATAGCCCATTATTTGCTCAACATGTTCGTTTTGAAATGGAGTCCTGCTGAACTGGTATTTCTCCTCGATTTTTCCACGAGCGCCAGTGTTTAATGTTTTGATGGAGAATCTACTTCTCATCACCTGTGACAAATCAATCCGAAAAAGGTGTATGAAGGTGTCGTTAAAACAATGAATAAGCATAATATAAATTTAAATGATTTAAAATGCCCCTGTTATAAATCGGCAAAAATTTTTACACCGACTAGATATGTTTTTGGTAAAAATACGATTCATCTCCACAATGTATTTTTAAAAACAAAACAAAGTTTTCGACGTATTTTTTGCGAATGCCTAAATTAAAGTTCCGGGACTCTCCTACTTGACGAATACTAACCATCCGAAGCATTGCAAAAACTGTTCTCTATATTGCAAACACCGAAATTTACATATTAAGCTTTTACGGATTCTTTAGCTAAAATGCTGCAGGCTATATGGGATTTAGGACAAAAACTAATGTTTTGGAAGTAAACTTTACTGCATTTTATTTTTTTGTTTAGTTTACAGGTAATATACCGTAAATTTTAAATCGTTTTGGGAATGGAACATATTTTCGTGGAAAACTTAAAAAACTTCTAGATTCCGTAAGGTTCATTAATATAATTTGTAACTGCCAAGCTGTTTGCACTAGAAAACTTGTTCAGAAAGTTTGGAAATTCCTGCTCTGAAAGGAGGTTATTATAGTTCACAACAGTCAGCTTGGTAGTCTCTACAACTCACCGGATGTATATATTCAGCAACCATAAATCAAGTCTTTGATAAATTGCTCGGATACTCTGACTGATACTTTACCCAAGTGTATACAGAGTAGCTTAGCAACTACAGGATGCTGCTGAAGATATGCCATATGGGTCTTGCGACATTTTTCTCACAGAAGTTATGTTAGAAAGCTCAAACAATTAAACAATGCCTGGCATCCTGTCTATGTTCAGATAGTGAATGAGCGAAGGATGGTCGGTCAAATGTTAATCACGAGACCCCCTTTTAGCTTCTGCGCAGTGCGGTGCAAAACTGGGCGCATGGAATTTCCCAAGTATTTAAAAATAATGTAGAAAGTGTGAAAACATTCTCTGTGTGGATATTCCCAGTACTTACAGAAGGGCAGTGAGCATTTAGAAATTTCCTCTGGGATATCTCAGTGATGATTTTGATTCTTTCTCTGGGGATATCTCAGCATTTACAAGAATGTAGCAAACCTTTCGATATGTCCTCTGTGGATAACCCTAGTAGATAAAAAGTATAGTAAATGATTTCGTACTTTCTTCGGAAAGATCTCCAGTAATTTTAGACATATAGTAAGCCTTTGCAGCAAGTAACAACAAAACGTCAGGAAAAATTAATTTCAGCGTACAAATAAATAATTCTTATAACCATTATGAGATTGGCTCTGACCCTAAACCCACAATTCATAAGTTCTCGAAATAACAGATGCGAAGCGTCAGTGTACTGTAAATAAGTAAATAATCTTTGATGTTCGCTGTGTATTGCTGAATGTATCCAGTGATAATGTCCACCTAAAAACGGGAACAAAATATGACTTTTGATTATCAGTCTCACAGAAAATTTTGTAGACCACAAAGCAAGGAGAGCTTTATTAAAAAGGGTTACTGCTTCATTCATTAAATTATCCCATTGATTTTCAAATCTAGTCTAGGTTTTATATCATTACACTCTCTGTTAGTTACACTGTTAATTACACTCACTGTTAACAACGGTCAAAAATAACGATTTCCACCACGGAAAATATTATAAACCCCCAAAAAAATGATGGCCTCAGTCACTGACAAATTCTTTCTCATAAACAACCCCTCCACTGAACTTGTAACGTGGGTTGCTCAATCAGGCCTATGAAGTTTTCAGCTGCCAGTCGTATACCTACGGCAAGGAAGACTGTCTCGGCCGTCTAAACGACCTCCAGCTCCAAGTTTTTCCTCGTCGCTATAATAAGAAGACGATAAGGTCGTCTTAGTTTTTACTGGGCTCATCATTATCGGCGGCACCTGGGCGAGTAAGCGGTGAGATTCGGCAGATATTGGGACGTCTGTCGGCAGTGATGTTGTTGTGATGTGAGGTAGCAACTAAAAATATTAAACAAAACAATACGATAAAGTCCTATAAGTATCATATGTTAATAGCTTACACAATAAATATGTATACATATTTCGTATACCTTCCATCATGCATGGGATCAGGCATACGGAAATTGAACACTGGCACTAACAAAAATAGATATTGATAAAATGACCAACAAGTTTTCACTTTGCATGAAGAAACTTTCAGTCGCGGCAGCAATTTTTTATGTTTCTGAAATTCGGAACTAGTTGCCCAGTGACGACCGAAGTTTTTTCCAGTGTACCTGTGGCATGTTTGTCATGCTTAAGTTTATAGGCACAATCACGGCTATTGGCATCAGCAATGAAGTATTGACCGAACTGTTAATGAAGTTTCTAAGCCGTCGCATATCTGCGGTGGTGTACA
>LQNS02277602.1:6707620-6721429 GCA_001587735.2 Parhyale hawaiensis
AAAAACATAGTGAAGTATGTATGATGTACAGATACCTAATAATAAAAGTATAAGGATATTATCATAAATACACAACATTAATAATATATATATGAAAATATAGATTTTTATGTTGTTGTTAAGAGGTAATTTTGTTTTGCCAGTCAGTGTAAGACTACAAGGATACATTTAGTAAAGCAAACTCTGATTTTGATTTGCACATAATAGTTGGTCGACACAAGAACTTTCAAGAAAACTCTGCTCATTTGCACATTGTAAATTAATATTAGGTTTTACATTAGGAATTCTTTTTTTTTTTATTCAGAGCAGTACAGTCATTAGCTCAACTTTTTGTTACATTTTCACTTCACTTCACATTTTCACATTTTCACTCTGCCTGAAAATGACTTCGGAGTAAATCGAAAGATTACTCAAAAATTGTATTAAACAATGTTCTTTAGCGTTGCCCTAGTTTAAGCTTCCTCTACCAAGATCCACTTTCCTGCAGGAATATCAGTCGTATATATCATTAAACTACATACCAGCTGTGCAAGTTAATACAGTATGTTAAAATATGTTAATATGTCACATGCTACCCAACAGTCAACTGGTAGTTCTTCAAGCTGTAAAATTGTTGTGTAAGTGTGTATAGATTAGTGTTTAGGTATACAATATAATTACAGGGGAACTTTCATGTTGGTCGACTATAGGGAGGTAAAGTATAAACAATATTTTCCTCGAAAGTTTCTTATAATCAATTTACTGTTGTTTTTACAGCAATTTGGAATTTATCCCAGAAGTAACAATGCACCATTGCAAGGGTGACCCAATAGTAGTAATCTACCATTGCAAAGGGTGACCCAATAGTAGTAATCTACCATTGCAAAGGGTGACCCAATAGTAATAATCTACCATTGCAAAGGGTAACCCAAATAATAGTTATGTACCATTGCAAAGAGCGACTCAGAAGTAATAATGTGCCATTGCAAAGGGTGGCGAAGAAATGATAATATGTTAAAAACTGTAGACATAGTCAGCTTGTTTTGAATTCTGTTTATCGACTATTATAAACTATTGTAACATTTTCGAGTACTGTATTAATAATTTTAGTGATATAAGAAAACTGAAAGTAGGTAGTGGCTCTCGGTAGAATCGATACGAGGTCCAAAGGATTAATCAATCATCCACCTATCTATATATACTGCATAATTCTTCTCTTAGTATGCAGCACGCAACATGGAACCTTGAACATGCTATGTGCATTATGAATGCGAACATTTAGCATGCACCATGCAACACGCATGCATGATAGAGCACACAATACCTAATATGCAACACAGAAGATAGAGCCCGCAATGTGCAGCCCACACCACGTACTTGCAGCCTGAACCATGCAGCAGGTAGTAAATAACACGCAGCATGCATGCAACAGGCGTCATGCAACACGCAACAATCAACTCACAGCACGCAGCACTGTTCATCCGCAGCCCAAGGCCACCACCAGACCTTCTCTGCTGTCGTCCAGCAATACCGTCTCTGATCTGGACCAGCTGAGGGCATCCTCTGCTCCTCTGTTACCCGTCTCTTCTCTGTCTGCATTTGCTTCGTTAGGTCTGTAAGGTCTCTGCTAAGTTTATACTGTATCTCTGTCATGTGAATGTTTTCGTTAAGGGTGTATTATGTCTCTGTCACTTCTGTACTGTATGCAATATGTCTCTGATATGTGCATGCTGTAACGGTGTTACGTTGCTAATATGACTCGGCCAAGTATATGTCAATACTGTGTCTCTGTTACGGGTGAAGTACTATGGAATAAGTCTCTTTCGCGTCTACAGTATGGCTCTGTATGTGTATACAGTACATGCACAGTAGATCCACACCCGTTGAACAATAAAAATTCTTCGCCCATAAAGTAATGAATGGCAAAAAATATACATCCAATTTCTTGAAATTGTACCACAATATACTTGCTTGCGAAAACAACCTCCTCTGAACACTGCAGCTGTAAGTCATTCATCATACAACTATAGAACACTACTTCCATCATTTCAATTAAGAGGATACTTTTAACTGTTGTCCACAACCTCAGAAGGAGACAATAATTTAATTATAATTATTGGCACTATGTGCTGGCGATATTTTCATAGCCTTGCGAAATATTGTATCGCGACTTTTTAAAACTGGATAAGCACTCTCAGAGCGCATGCCTCCGCCAACAACAACAACAACGCAATATTGACGAAAAATTCAAATTGGTCTTAAAACTAGGATTTCCTTTTTACCACCATCAAATGTAGGTCATTTGTGCCTCTTGGCATTAATAACAGTTCCTGTAATTTTCCGAAAGATTCGTCCATAACTCTTTGAGTTATGTTCTGCCAAACACTAAGTAAAATAGAACGCCTTGGTGGCGTAAGACCATCACCTGCGGTAGGCGGCAAATGCAACGAAGTCATTTTTGATGAACAGCCCCAAACCCTCTTCAATAAGAACATAAGAAAAAAAAAATAGAACGCCCCGTGCTCCAGACGATCTGCCGCAGTGGAGGCAAATTCGCCGCGGTGGAGGAAAATTCAGCGCCGTCATTTTTTATGGCCAGCTATGAGTAGTTTTTTGGCATGGGTCATATCTAGGTCAACCCACCAAACTGCCTACAAAAAATTATGAAGATTGCTCAACTCCTCTGACCACTTATTGGGTGGACAGACAAATATATATATATATATATATACTTAAATCTTCAACGAAAACATAATCACCTCTCTCACTTCGTTCGCGGGTGATAAACAGTTGTGGATATGGTCTAACCAATTATGACCAAAATTTGGTATATGAGCCTTTCAGTAATTTTAATAATTCCTGCAGATTCCATGGAGATTCGTTCTTGCCTTTTTGTTTTACGCTACTGACAATCATAAAAATATAGAGATGAATATCAAAACAAACGGACTGACAGATCATCACAAAAATTTGGCCAGTTACTCTTTTTCAACATTTCCTGTAAATTTCATGACGATCCGTTCATAACTGCTTGACTTATGTTAAAAAAATAGGCAGACAAACAAGTGAGTAAACGGATCCACACCAAAAATTAATCATCTGTTCCTCCTTTATCTCACCTAATAATACTAGTAAATTTCATGAAGATCCGTCCATAACGTTTTCAGTTATCTTGTTTGCAGACAGACAAACTCCAACAAAAACATAACCTCCTTGGCGGAGGTAAATAATATCTTCAATTAACAAGGTAGACAGACGAGCTCCGTTCTATAAACGAACGGCTGTAGCTTGAATGACCTTGCAATCGTGAGACGGACAGAGCAGGCACTGTGAGTGCTTCCTTTGTTTTTAAGTTGTCTTTGCTCGGTGCTATTATAGTGGATAAACTGGGGGTTTCCGGTTCAAGTCCTGGCTTGGTATCCATTTCCATTTAACCCGAGGGTAGATAACTGAGCTCAATGTTTGGATAAGTCCCAGGGCTGTTGGGACCAGTTGGGACAAAGAGGGTTGGATTGCTTTATTGATTCTATGGCAAAGATTTGGCTAATTTCTGAAGTAAAATAAGTCTCACGAAAGGGAAAGCTGGCGCCCACAATCAAGTACGTGCAGCAACCAAATTTCCTTTGAATTCATGAAATATTCTAGTAGTTATAAAAAGTTCTTTATGTTAACCAATTTTAACGGTAAATAGTTTATTGCGGGTCTCTGAAAATACTTAGAAAAGGACGCTTTACGGCTGCCGAAAAGGAGCGCACTATTTCAGATCTTGGAGTTGGAGTTTGCCGCCACGGTAGCTGCATGCTTCCGTTCTCAGCTCTAACACCTTGTATCGCTCATTCGATGCCCCGTGAGGCACACGAGCTCTTTGCAGATCTTGGTGTGCTGACTCGGCAGTTGTGTGTGCATNAGAGATGAGGGGGGTGGGGGGTCTCGGGTCATTTGTTCCTTCCGTCAAATTGGCGCCATAGTTCGTGACCCGAGGGCGACTGCGACTACACTTGCTCATCTGGGGCCAGTGGGCCTAAACCCGCAGCACAAACCAGTGCATGTGGGTTTCCAAGGTGAGGGTGTGGTCTAAGTTGACTTTACCTTTACCTTTAGCTTTGCAGGCTTGTCTCTCACTGACTTAGCCAGGGAGCTAGGTAGAGATCGAAGAACTTTGTCTTCAAACTTGGAGAACCCTAACACCAAACCAAGGAAAGATAAGAACACGGGAAAAGCCTTTTCCCCTCATGATATTCGAAAAATGCGCAGACAAGTCAGCAAGCATTCAAACATCACCAGCGTTGCCATATTTACAAAGCTGGTATCACTTCCCTGTCCAGACAAATCCGATGCGACGTCTTGAATGAACTGGCAAGAAACGTTAAGCCTGTCGCCAAGCGTTCATTGAACAAAACCCACAAGGGAAAACGCATTGTTTGGGCACGAAAATGTATGGAAACAAACTTCCAAAATGTTCTCACTACGGATAAAACTAGAGCTGCCTTTGATGGTCGGGATGGATAGGACAAATTTATGGGGAATCCCTTGGGAGCCCTTATTGCCAACAAGGTGTTATGCCAACAAGGAGGAGGAGGTGTTATGTTTTGAGACGGTATCATAGATGACGAACTTATTAGACTTTTATGAGTGCTAGAGGGTGTCAAACTTAGAAGTCTGGTTTACATAGCGTTTTAAAAAGGGCATTTGTCAGCAAGGCTCGATGACCTAACATTGTCATGTCGTTTTCAATGATTTTCGTGCACGACAATGCCCCATCCCATTCAGCGAAGGTTAGCACTTCATTTTTTAAAACTCTTGGCATGAAGGGAGAGTGTCTTATGACTTGGTCATTTTGCTCTCCTGACCTTTTTCCCCTTGAACAGCTTTGGTTTATTTTGAAAATGGGGGTTTGTGAAGGAGTGCAATTTGCCTCAAAAGACAACCTTTAGCTAAAAATTACCAGTGTTGTTGATGCCACATCATCATCTTAAGTTCACCGATTGACTTTCTCGGTAGACAGAAGACTGTTTAACGTAATTGCAAAGAATGGAAGTTATGTCAAGAAAAATGTATTTTTCTTTTTGATAACTGTTAAATTCATTCACTATGTATGTTGATATTGTTACTGAGGGGCTTATTATTTGTATTAATTACAATTATGATGTTGAAGTATTATTTTACCGCCTGAAATGTACATTTTCAGCGACGATTGGCGGTTAAAATTATTCAACAACTCAGAATTTCTAAAATATTTTATGAATTCTAGAGAAATTTGTTTAGTTTACGTGCCTAGTTATGGTTTTTAGGATACCAATTTTTGCTTCCATGAGACTGGCTCGTATATAACTTCAGAAATTAACCAAATCTTAATCTTCAATTAAACGATTTGCAGAGTTTATTTATGAACAGTGGGGAGAAATGAATGTTCCTACGTACATCAAAAATTGCTTGCTAATCACATGTGTAGCAAATAGAAAACACAAATAATAACGTTATATATGTATTTGGGTGCATTACATCAGAATCTGAGGAATTAAAATAAAAAATTCATTGATATGTAGAAGATATACGCATTTTCATGTTTTGGGGTAAAAAAGTGTTCATACGGTATCAAGTTTGGCTTATTTTCGTTAAGGTTCAGAGTAAAATATTATTGATTGCACTAGAATGTTCTTTGTAACTCTAGTTAACATTCAGATGAAAACGGGGACATTCTGCAATTACAACTCCCAAAGAGCGGTGCTAAGTATGGCTGGACGTACTGAATTGATCAACGTACAAAAAGAACTAGTCTTGAAGCTGTATAAAGATGGAAAAAGTTATAGAAAGGTCGCAAGTAACCTGAACATCATATTTACTATAGTTAGTTTATTCATAGTATGATTTAAAAGATCCGCTATTTTTGAGAACCATCACAGACAAAATGCTCCTGGGAAGATCTCTTCGAGATTATTATGAGAAAATTGGGATGACAGACAGAAAAAAAAAAGATGGCCAGTAAAGAAAATCTTCAGAATGATATGTGTTTATCAGGAGTTCATGTAACTAAGCGAACGATATGTTATGAACTACTCAGAAACAGTCTGAAGTCGCGCAAACCAGGAAGGCATCACCCCTTTTGAAACGGCACAGAGATGCTAGGTAATTTTCACAAAAGAGAATAAAGAAATGACAAATTCTTAATGGGAAAACAGGTTTATATGGACAAATGCAGTTATGATTGAGCACTATGGTCGTACCTAATTCTCGGAATCATGTATGTCAGAAAAAGGGCGAAGCCAACATAACAAAAATACATTACTGTCAAATTTGGTGGAGTTAGTATCCTGGTTTGGGGCTGCTTCTCGGCGTGAGGTGTTTGTAAACCGGCAATAATAAGCAGTAAAATGAATACAGAAAAATATCAACAAATCCTAATGAAAAATTAATGTCATCTGCATATAGAGAGCAAGACAATGCTGCCAAGCATGCTGCTAGGACTGAGAAGAAGTGGCTCACTGAATACAATTATGATATATTACTATTACCGAGTCAGGCCCTTGATTTGAATTCAATTGAGAACTTGTGGAGATACTTGAAATTGAAATCGGGGAAAGAGGTCCAACAAACATCACAAATATGAAGACAATAATTAGCCAGGAAGAATGGAGCAAAATATCTACTAAAGTATGCGAAGTGTTAGTTAAAGACTACAGGAAGAGATTGTTTGCGGTTGAAGGAAGAAGAAAGAATGGAGCTATACTACAAGGTATTTAATGTAGATAACATGTTTTTATTCTGTTGTGAAATTATTTTTTTCAACTTTGAGAATTAACATATTGTGTGATTTTCTTAAACACTGGTAATTATTTAGTTTCATTCGCATATATTGCCAGAAGGCAATTGTAGACACTTAATTTAATATATACCCTATATATAATATTTATGGAAGCCGTGACCACACGATTTTAACTGTCCACTCCTCCTATGTGGGTCTAATGGAAACTCAAAAAAATCTCGACAAAAATCTTCTACGTTCAACATAGCAGCGTGAAAGTGGAACAAAACGTACGTAAACTGTTCTTGGAAACTCAAAGAATGCATCTATTGGAAAGAAACACGCATACATCAGTTCTGGCCAATGGCAAATTTCAAAAACCATTTTAATAAATTTTAGGTCATTTTGGTGTCCAATCATTCCATTAGCGACGCCCACATGCAGCTGACATCTAACTACGGATCTGTTTTTGTTGCTGATAAACACATTTCTTGCATCGCCGATAACAGTTTACTTTTGTTTGAGGTCGCTCTGTTGACTGCAAATGACTTTATGGAAGTTTTATCAATTTGCGCTGAGGACCACTTGGGTATATTTGGGTGGCAAGTATGGTGTGGTGTATGATGGAAGTAATAAATATTTAAATTAATTATTGACAAAATTGTACATTTTTCCATCTAGATATTGTTGAGTTCATAACTTTATTGTAGTGCTGCTAAAATTATTGAATGGAATTTGCTTTCAATTGTAACAATTATAATGATATTTACAACTATTAGCTTAGCCAATCATATTTATCGTATTGGAAAGAAGGTAAGTCTAAAACTGTTAATTTGAAAATAGTGAATCACTATTGTGTTAAGAATGAGTCCTGAAGCCGCAAGCATTGTACGTAAATGAGTAGATGTCGTATGCCATTCACTGTAAAGATCGGTAGATAAGTAATTTCATTGCACTTTGATAAAGATCTGTTAAAAAGTAATGACATATTTTTTGCCGATGGTTAGACACGCTTTGTCATCATAGTTTCAGAAAGGTAGATGTGGATCATCACGCTCCAGGTTGTTTCACCATAAAAATAAAACAGCTGTTATTGTGTTTGAGGTTTTGGGTAAAAACTAAATGGAAACACTGACACATCTCATTTTTTGTTAACATGTATGTTGCAAAACTTTTTTTTTTAATTTTCAATTATGAATGAATTTTTTCATTTTTCAATTTACGCACTGCATCCTAATGAAATGTATGCACATTCTAAAAGCAGATATAACACAAATTTATTTTTATTTGTTAGTAAATTTTCCTATGCAAAATGACAGCAACTGCTACTCTTAACTTTGAAAGAAGAATATTCATCTTAAAAACTCATTAAAAATATGGAAACTAAAGATCAACAAGGACGACAGTTCCAGCCTGAGCTGCCTATGCACGTAATCGCGTTACATTTACATAATCTGTAGATGATAACAGTTTTGGAAAACGCCTTGTTTGTTTATCATTGAATATCAGTTTAGCCAATACTAAAATGTGTATACACGTTTATGGTATACTGCGCCTATAAGGGCACCCAACGGTGAAAACAGAATCATTCAGATTTCAGGTTCCCCCCCCTCTTTTTTTTTGTTCTGTGTGAAAGTAAGCAGTACAGAGGTCGCATCCTAAACAAAAAAATGTTGCATCTCCCCCCCTTAAAAAACGCATTTGCACTTTTTTAATGTAGGACGTGTATTAACGTCATCACTGTTGTAATAAACATAATCATTCAGATAGGTGTTTTTTTGTAGATTCGACGCGTCTTAGTGCCATCACTATTCCTACAAGCATATTCAACCAAAACAGCTGGGTTGTAGGTCTGTAAGGTACTATGGGTATTAGGGTCATCACGATTGCAACAAAGCTAACTCAATCAAAAAGGGTTTTATTTTCGTAATATAAAACGCGTATTTACGTCATCACTAGTGTAATGAAACATAGTCATCCAAAACGCGCATTTGATTTGTCGTAAGATAGGCCCAGTAATAGTGTCATCACATTTATAGAAAAAAATCCAAGCTCAAGGAACGGCAGCGATACACTAGGCCGGTTTTGCAGGTCATTTTTACTCACCTACTTTACGTTACCAACACCCGGTGCAGAGCTGCAGCAGCAGGCCTACATCATGGGGAGCACAAGACAAACAAGGTCTGGTATACCCCAGCGCTCAAGAAAAAACTGGAAAATCAAGTGCCAAGGCACTCCTTCTGAGGCATCTCCTGGCTCGATACAACTGTTGTATCGGGACGAGGAAAACTGCGTTATGATATACACTCTCAAGTTGGTTTTTTGTTAATGCATTTTTAATATGAAACGCATAACAGAAGCAAAAGAGAAGAGTGCAGTGAAGGAGCTCGAAAATTGAATGGTCTTCACATTTTCACCACATTTAGAACTTCGATATTTTATGCAAGTATCCTGCCATATACTATATAAGGAGGAACTCATTATTTATTATATGTAACGCATAAGGCACTGGAAGAAATTCTAGCTTGCTAGTCGATGCCATTTTTATTTACAGTAAATTCCACTCTCTAATATAAGAATGAATGGCCCTAGCCAAGGACCTGCCTATTAATTACTATACGGATCTGAGTTCGCCAGCATGAGTGTTTGCGTACGTGTCAAAATGTCAAAAATGATACCGGAAATGCCCCTTCACTGCACCATATATACATATATTCAATTTTCAGGTAGAATGAAAAACAGAGAAGAGAACGGGGTGAATTCTAATTTTTTGCTATTACTTAATAACGGGTTAGGCCACTATAACTTGAGTTGGCCGTTGTAGCGTATCATTCAAAAGCATATTAATGACGAATGTGGGATCAATAACAAATTCCTCGTTGTACATTTGAATTGTTCCTTCTTCTTGTAAGTAACTTAGCATACATTTGGAATGTCGGTACCATGTACGAGTAACCTAGAATACATTTAAAATGGAGGCACTATCTGCAAGTATCTAAGTATGGTAAGTCCTTTTGCTTGAAAATACTGCAAAGTCGAAGTAGGGCAATGAAACGGGATCCATTTTAACTGAACATGAGTTGAAACTTGGAAATTGATTTTGGCAGTCCAATAAGGCTTCTCTGCCCTCCATACATTACAGACACATGCGTCATAGATAGTAGATATAAATAATTCTGTTGCGTTTATCCAAGATACGAGTGTCTTAAAAAAATACTATTTATGTATTTATCTACCTACAGTACATGTATAGGCTCTATTTCTTACATACAAAATTGCGTGCAAGGCCGTCTACAAATGGAAGTTAAGAATTTGCACATATATATGTATCTTTCCACCGCTCTTGCTTGGGGTCGACGTGAATCTGCCAAGTCGAAGTTGCACTGCCTTCGCTTACTTGATTTCCTATTAAAAAAAAGTGCGGTAGGGCTGAACCGAGAAAAAGTTGGCACGTCCATTGCTGGAGAGCGACAAATGTGTTCTACTAGAGGCGTTTTACTTTCACCACAAAGAGAAACTGTCCAGGAAAGCGCAATAAATACTCTACCAACGACCGTCCGACGGGCATCGGAACTTTCTTGTAGAACAGGGAATTTGCACATACTTCCTTTATGTGGATTGTTGGTTAAAGCAATTGGTTAGAGTTGACGACATAAAAAGGTATGGGAGGCTATATTATGATTAGCATGTGAGTGTAGAAACACATAAATTTTGAGTTTTTCCGCTAATCGAATGACGAAAACACGAGTAATTAAACTATTTGTGCAAGTAACATTCAATATTTAAAATTCGTACTTAAATTCTAATATAAAAAATTGCTAAAAAAAATCGAAATAGTTTTACTGTCTACACCTAATCGAGTTATGAAGCTGAACTGGTGGAAACATTTTTAAAGTTGCTTGTTGTTCAAATTCTCAATTGTAAGAAAAGGAGAAACGGTTGAATTTTTTTCCATTGCTTGGGCGTGTAGTTTAGAAAACAATGGATAAAAATCATTGGAACTTGTCACATATCCAGGTTATGTTGCAAAAGACAGAGATAAACTTCAGGAATTGCTACTTTATTTTATGGTCGAGAAACTTAGGATTACAGGAGATGTGATTGGAGTTCTTGCTGCACAATTGCTTTTATCCACTGATGTACGTTTTGAGAAAGATAATTCTAGGAATATAAAAGCAATCCAACTGTTGCATTAAATTCAAGCTACGATGTAGAATATTTTACTGTCACAAGAGAATATGCTTCAGCCACACGAGAAACGGTTAATACGACAAGTTCTGTAACTACATGAGTTTCACAGAATGCATTAAATAATAATTGTTCTCAGGGTTACTGTAGTTGGTCTAATAATAGTAATATAAACATGCCCGAAAGTTACTTAGCTTTCTAGTAATTATAAACAATTAAAGGTTTGAAAATTACCAATCGAAAATGCGTTTTTTTATTGTTCTATATCATTGTAATATACTTCAGTTCTACTAGAAACCTAATAATTGCCTGAACGGGTTACCAAATTTTTCTACCATTTCCAGATTTTTTTGTCAAAATTAAAAAAAAAAATTAATTGATTATTTGTGAGACTTACTTTGTCTCTAGTTGCCTAGTAAACTTACTGTAATGAGTGAGAAATTTAATTTTGCTTTTGACTTCCTATGCGACAAATTTAATTTTATTGCGATAGGTTGACCTAGATATGGGACAGAGGCTGCAAAAGTGCAACATTGTATCGAAGTCTCTTGTATAAATATATTCGTAATATCTTTCAGTCGCGCTATTAATTTCCTACTACTTTCCACGTATAGATGCCCAACTCTTCAGTACCTACTTATACAGGTCCAACATTACGAATTTCCTTATGAAAATCAATGTTTGATGCCATTTGGTATTGTAATATCTATATAAATAAATCTATGAATGACCAAATATTTGTATTTCAGTTGCACAGTGGAGTTTTTTGGCACTTTAACTTCACGGTTGAAGGAAAGCATCGGAATCTGTGAAGGTGGCTCCTGCTGCTGTTGCTGCTACACGACCTTGATATGTACGCGGCCGCACTTCCTGATAAGAGCGAGAGGGGTGCGTACTGAGGATGCCTGTGTTAACCATCCGTAGCCCGGATATTTAGTTATTTACGCCCGGTATTGCTGCAAAAATTGACCCAAACACGCGGTAAAATGAAGTTTTGTGGGGCGCATTAGAAGGACAGGCGCACGTAGCTTGACTTCTTTGGCGTTTGAAGGAGGAACTTTTGCTGTGCCGCCATGAATGGCGCTGCGTACTGGAAGTAACCCAAGGACGCTTGGAACGGATGAAAGTTGCGTATTATGTAGTAAAATTGAACTTTCAGCAGTTTCAAGAAAACCATTGGATCAAGCTCAGTGCCTGTCCTGAAACTCAATTCAGAGGGCTGAAATCAAGGCACCTGTCCAAGATTCCTGAAAAGTTAAGCATCGAGGGCTTAGGATCACCAGCCAACCAAAACGCGGCCTTAGTTTCCATGCCAACACAATATAAACTAGTCGCTTAGCTTTGACATTTACTCAGCTATGCTATCGGACACCCTACAGGAACAGAATTTTATCGTTTGTAAAGTTTACGAAACAAGTTCCACCCATTGTAACGTCACTGGTTTAGTGGAAATTATAATTTTGACATAACCCTTCACTGTGCTAAGTACTATGCTGGAGCTCTTACGATCCGTAACATAGATATGAGCTATTATGATTTATCAGTTCACGCATAGATTTTCCTTTAGGAAATCGGAATATTACAATGGCTAGAAAAGAACGGGCTGTGATCAAACTCGTTTCCAGTTAAAGTAGTTCCATAAGTTCTCCCTGCTGTGCATGTAGCGACAGACAATATTTGTGCTGCATTTTAATATTTGAAATATTGCAGTACCAATTCCTACTGGCAATAAAAAACGAATCGTAAGGTACTGGAATCGAATGAAAATTAGCATTAATAACCAATAACTTATACTTCCAAATTTACGATTCATCCTAGTAAAGGCATTTGTTACATTTTTATGAACTCCATTTTCATTGGGTTCTAAATGGAAATTAGATTGTTTTTATATTGAAATTTGCTTGCATTAGTCGCAGGACTCATTTGGAGAGGCTGACATTGTGTCGTGATGTGCTGCAAGACCTGCAAGAAGGTGGCAAAAAGGCTTCAAGGACAAACATAAGGAAGCTGCAAAGAGAACCGAATATAAGGACACGGGGAGCCCCAAAGTGGTCGGCAAAGGACTACAAGGAGGGCTGTAAAGAGGGCCCCAAAAAAGGGGGGAGGGGAGACTGAAAAAAGGCCGCAAAGGACTGCTGGGAAGTCCGAAAAGTGGGCCGCAACGAAGAGCCGCAAAGACGGCCGCAAGTAAGGCTGCACTTGCCCACCTACGGTTACTTGCATCACACGCACAACCCCCCCTGCACCAGCAGCAAGCATAGTGGCCTTGCCTCCACGCAGGGCTGCCCTTGCAGTGCCAGCGTAGCTGAAGCTCCTGCTCCATCCTAGCGTCATTTCCTTGATACTACGGATGGCTCACTTCCGCTTAGCTGTGCGCTCTGAGCTGTGGTTAGGGAGCTATTTCTGGTGTCTAGTAGCGTTAGGCACAGCTGGTCTAACTTTCTGAAGCATTTTCCTTGTACTTTGCCTGTCAGGAATTAAATCCTCATAGAATATATATACTGAATTGGTGAAAAAGGTACCATTACATGGTGTTGCATCTGCACCGTCTAGCTGAGCTAGGCAACGACTACCCCTACTATTTCTTAAAGTTTTTCCTTCTTTTTTTTTGTAAGCACAAATTTTATCTACACAGATATTTATAAATTTTCTGGGAGTAATAATAGCTGTTCCTATTGAAAGTGCTATATTCTTTGCGGAAATCCACAACCCTCAGGTTAGCGCAGCTGCAGGCAATGAGGCCAAAAAATTCAGTTATGAACACACATGCTACTGCAGCTTGCATATCCCTACTCTCGCTCTGTTACATCGGGTCACAGTTCCATATCCCTACTTTCGCTCTGTTACATCGGGTCACAGTTCCATATCCCTACTTTCGCTCTGTTACATCGGGTCACAGT
>LQNS02277602.1:6723907-6736099 GCA_001587735.2 Parhyale hawaiensis
TACATCGGGTCACAGTTACTGCATATCCCTACTTTCGCTCTGTTTTTTATATCGGGTCACAGTTACTGCATATCCCTACTTTCGCTCTGTTACATCGGGTCACAGTTCCATATCCCTACTTTCGCTCTGTCACATCGGCTCACAGTTGCATTTCCCTACTTTCGCTCTGTCACATCGGGCACAGTTACTGCATATCTCTACTTTCGCTCTGTTACATCGGGTCACAGTTACTGCATATCCCTACTTTCACTCTGTCACATCGGGTCACAGTTACTGCATATCCCTACTTTCGCTCTGTTACATCGGGTCACAGTTACTGCATATCCCTACTTTCGCTCTATTACATCGGGTCACAGTTACTGCATATCCCTACTTTCGCTCTGTCACATCAGGTCACAGTTACCGTATAATAGAAAAGTGACGTCGTTCAGTTCCACTAGGGATCGTCGGTCATTCTTAGTGATATTTGTGGGGTGTTCATGGTCTTTGGACTTCAAATTGTGCGTTGATTTCAATTTACTGAAACATTATGGCTCTTTCAGTTTGAAAAAGTGTTGCATTTGTATCTTCCGGCAGCGTGTAAAAAGCCAGGGTGCATATTCTTACTGAAATTTTTGTTTAGCTTTTGTTTGGCAGAAAATTCTTCTTGCATAACCAGTTTCAATCCACAGGAAGAATTCTGGTGATAATTTCCAAATATTTATACAAATCATCGAATGGCACCAGAGCTGCAAGCGTTCGTTTCTATAGCGGCAATTCAGTGCTTGCCTTCCTGAGACGTGCATCTTCCAAGGATAATATTATGTTTTTCGGAAAAAGATTTATTTTCCATTTGCTTCGAGCAGCGAGGCTGTTTTCTGGCACGTGAATCTCAAAAACTAATTATTTTGTGTAATTTTAAAAATCGCAACAAATAACTTCGCTCTTTATTTTTAAAGCACTGGAAATTATAGCTGCTCTCCCAATAGTGTTTGAAGCTCACGAATGGATGGAGAAGGTTTTTAAACAATGTTTAGTATACTGAATCTCACAAAATCCTGTTAGTTTCTTGAACACGCACGACAGTATCCAGGGAAAAGTTTAGATTGTTATCTATATTAAAATTAGTTCAAATTTAGCTGTAGTTTTCTCTTGCGCATGACCACAGAACCCACACAATAATCAATCAACCAATCCCAAAACGAACTAACCCTAACCTCAGCAACCATCCGATCAAATAAACAACCACCCAACAACTAGCCACCGGACTATGCTACCACTAACCAACCACTCAGCCATACGATTTATAGTAATTCATCCAATCAAAAAAGTATCTTACCGCCCACTCAGCAGAGAACTTTACCTGTTATCTAAACCAACAAATCACCCGACTACCCAAACACAATTTCACTCCTTCATTCAACCGACCAGATACGGAGTTAACAACAAAACCAACTACCCAAAACCCAACCACCCGACCATCTAATAATAAAACCAGCAACTCAAAACCCAACTGGCCGACTACAGCCAACAAAACTAACTACCCGAATCCCAACCACCCAACAAGAATTCTAACAACCCAAAACCCAGCCAACAAAACAACGAGTCGCTCGACCAACTAACTACCTAAAACCCACCCACTGACCACCCTAAAACAGACTCAACTACGCCAAAGCCACTCACCCGACCACCCTAAAACAGACTCAACTACCCTAAAGCCACCCACCCTAAAGCAGATTCAACTACGCCAAAGCCACCCAGCCGACCACCGAAAACGACAGCTACTCTAAACCCAACCGACCACCCTAAAACAAAACCAACCATTGAATCAACCGCTCGCCATCCAACCCACTAGCGAGCCGATCAGCCGCCACGAAAGTGAGAGCTGCCAAGGCCGCCCGCCAGCGCGTCACGCAGCGCGTACCGCGTACGCTGCAGAGCTGGTACGCGCTGGCTCGTGCTCGTCCCTGCACCTGTAAACTTCACCGCAGCCTAGCTTTTGGCAAGGTGCGGGGGGGGGGGAGAGGGAGATTCGCGTGAGGTCGAATTATTATGGGATATCTTCATTTTACGGCCGAAATTGACTTGTTTCATGTATCCTGCATAACAAATTAAATATTTTTGAAAGTTAAAGTCCAGGATCATACGTGCCTATTTTTTTTCTTTTTTTCTTGTCAAGAGACAACACTCACGGCTCTCCCTTTGGACTAAGTTAGTGAAAGATTTTACTGATAACAACGAGACTAAGTTCGAAAAGCTAACGCTAAAGTAGCTCATTTTGCTAACTTGTATTTGAATGCAAATGCTCAAGCCTAGCACACTTAGCTAGTATAAATGCCTGATGCAATCATTAATCCCTTTCATTTTTCCACCCTAAAAATTGAACCAATGTGTTAGCACCCAATTTCTAAAGTCAATATCGATAGCACTATCACTCATTTCTTTCTCTCATGGGTGCCATGGAAGCCACGATCAAACCAGCGCTATTTCAAAGAGATGGGCCGCAATGTGAACATGAATTAAAAGCTGAACTGTTTTATTCTTGAAGAAGAGCAATATTAAAAAAACATTAATTAAATGATGAATTGTGTTGTTCCCAAGAGAATGGAAAGTTGAAAAAATCAAGTAAACGGCTAAACGTGTTATGCACACGAGAAAATGATGCTACGAAAAACTGAATTAGGCGGTAAAAATGGGTTATCCCTATCAGAAAGGCTATGTTTAAAAGCAGCGCAATTCAAGGGAAAGTTTCTAGGTTTTCGGTGCAAAATTAGGCGGAAAAATTTGCTATGCCTATGAGAAACGCTAAGCTTAAAAGTGCAAATTCAAGGGTAAAAATATTTATGGGTTCTAGTTGCAAAATTTTTCCCACATCTCAGCCCCCCCCCCTGAACCGAGGAGGTGCAAATAGAGCGCTTGCACACTTCGGTACGATGGAAAAAATGCTGTGGAGCAGAGATGGTGTCCGCAGAAATGGTGTGACGCAGGAATGGTGTCCGCAGAAATGGTGTGGCGCAGAAATGGTGTGACGTTGAAATGGTGCCGCAGAAAAGGTGTCCGCAGAAATGGGGTCCGCAGAAATGGTGTGGTGCAGAAATGGTGTCCGCAGGAATGGTGTCCGCAGAAATGATGCGGTGCAGAAATGGTGTGGTGCAAAAATGGTGTCCGCAGAAATGGTGTAGAGCAGAACGTCATTTCGTCACATTCTGCCGAGGCGACGTTCCGCATCAGTACTCAGAGTAACGCATGTTGTCACCTCAGCCTCGAGTTGTTCTCTTTCGAAACCTACGGCAAAGTAAAATTTTCACGTACTTTATTAAGCTATACTGAAACTCAAATAAAAATATATTGCTTGACTCAACGATGGTTGATAATTCAGCCTCAACTCTCGAAGGTACTTTTTTCAGAAATTATACCGCAATAAGATGCATTGTGTACATCAGGCTTTTATGACACCATACTACAGAATGAATTTGTTAACACATAGACCACACCATACATTCACTGGACACTGGTCCCTAAAGCAGATTTCGGTCCCACAATTGGGCGTGACTGCACGGTGCCGCAGGCGCATTTTCACATGTACTTCCATAATATTTTCATACTTTGTTTATCTATTTGGCTTAATTCTTTTGCATTCAGTAATGACTGGGAAACCTGTGCATAGTTCTAAAACTTCTTTACGCAACAAATTCGCAAATATATTAAGGCTTGAAGTGTAATTACGTAGAACAACTGTTTATGACATCCTTTGATATTTGCAGTGTAGTAAAACTATTTCGCAATAGTTTATGAAGTAAGCAGTCTCATTTTGTAGAACTTAAGCTTCTCAAATTTGTGGTATGCTCAATTTGTGATGAAATGCCACGTAAGCAGCTGATGAAAATGTTCATGATATTTATTTGGTATGTATACGTTCTAAGCTGATAAGAACAGACAGCTGAGCTGCAAGCTGCTCCTGGAGCAGCTTGCAGCCATGAAGTGATGAATCATTGGATTGAGTATAGGAAGTAGTGAAGTGATAAGGCAATGGTAGCAGTAAAGTGATACAGCATTGGTAGCCGCGAAGTGATACAGCATTGGTAGCCGTGAAGTGATACTGCATTGGTAGCCATGAAGTGATAGCTACAGCATTGGTTGCAGTGAAGTGATACAGTATTGGTAGCCATGAAGTGATAGCTACAGCATTGGTTGCAGTGAAGTGATACAGTATTGGTAGTCGTGAAGTGATAGCTACAGCATTGGTTGCAGTGAAGTGATACAGTATTGGTAGTCGTGAAGTGATAGCTACAGCATTGGTTGCAGAGAAATGATCTAGCATCTTCAACAGTGAAATGATGTAGCATTAACAGGCCTAAAGTGATCTAGCATTGGCACCTGTGAAGAGATGTAATGTAGGCCACCACGGAGTAATTTAACTGCTGCAACCAGGAAGGGATGAAACATTGTCATCTAATAAATCATATACTGTACCTCTGTAATGAAGGAAACTATGAAGTGATGTAACATGTCATCTATTAAATCATGTAGCTAATGGAGGCAACAATGAAGCGATGTAAAATAGTCGTCCACCAAATTAGGTAATGTAGGCAGCCATGAAGTGATTAAACATAGTATGTAATCCATTTCATCATGCAGACAACCATGATTAGATGTATCATACTAGTAACATAGGCAACCATGAAGTGATGTAACGTAGGCAACCACATAGTGGCATAGTAGTCCTAGGTAGTAATGTGAAATGACATGGTACAACTGTAGATGGTTCCAGTGATGAAGGGTTGTATCAGCACCAAAATGTCATTTTAATGTCATTTCACGGCTGTCCTGATATCATCTCATGGTTAATTATGCATTTTTAGTTCATGGCTACTAATGTGGTTTTATTCTGTTGTATTACTGTGGTTTTAATTAGGTTTTTCAGTATTACTGGGATTTCTGAACCTTCCTTTCCTTGCGGCTATAGGGATGAACTACCGAAAGCTCTACATTCATCATTTTCTGAGGTTATTGCTTCAAATCCGTTGTTGGGAAAGAACTTTATTATATGTGATATTAAAGAACATTACACGTAGTATCTATGATGTGTGCCAAATTTTTCAATAAAATTTTAATATTCGTAGAAATCATAATGAATTTTCAATAATTCTTGGTGTCCGAAGGTACGGTATACATCGCCTACAGAGATATATGAGTTTGAATTTAGATTCCCTGCTCTGCAACGCATTCTTTATGGTACGACGAAGAAATTAATCTTCGTTTGAGGTCTCTGTCATTATTAGAACTCATTTTATTAACACTTACGTAAATCGGCCTCCAGGCCCAATTGTGAGAGGCCCGATTGCAGTGTCCAGTCAATGTATGGTGTGGTCTATGGTTAACAATATGCATACATGGTCTATTCACAAAGAGTGCAGCACAGTCAATTTCTTTTCATGCCTTTTTAACTTTTCTCGGTAGAATTTGATGAAATATGAATACATAAAAACAGCTTAACAACGTGTACCCATGACAATTACGTTAAGATAACAAGGCCAGACTACAAATACTGAGCGCATATGCGCAGTCTTTTAATAAACACTACGGGTTTATTAAAATAATGTTTTATTGAAATGAAAATCGCAGCTTAGAAACCCGTTAGAGAACATTTTTTAAAACACTGAATACAAACATCATCTATCATTTCAGATGAAAATTAAGATTTTTATTCCCACAAGCACCTGACATTACCCAGGAGGTTCGCATACAGCTTCCACTTTTGCTCATAAATAAATTTCAGAGGCTATGCTGGGTCCCCAGGTTCCGATCCCGAGGAGCCTGTGAAGCTTGAATTGAAGATGTAATGTGTTGAACTACCGCATTTCTTCAAACATTTTAAGAAACTGCGAATGACAGCGATTTCCGCTGTGTGTGACCTCACATGATATCACTTGAGAAGTCCAAAAAATGTCTAGATATTGAACAGTATATAGGTATGTATGTAGGAATACTAGAGTAACTACCGCTTATGAAACTTTTCATTTCTTTAAAATAAATATTTTTTAGTGGTCACAATGACGCACACATATTTCATCGTGAATTTATATAGCTATATTTCAAAATATCTACTAGACCACTTAATATTATTTACATATTGCAGAAGAAAACACCATCGCTTTTAGGATTGGTAAAATGATACGGTGCATTTTGGACCTCGAGATAGCTCTTGGCCCATCGTTTTAAGGAGTTTTACATTTCTCATGCAGTTTATTTATTTTTACCTCAGCCTATAATTTTTGGCCTAATTTGTCCATTTGTTTAATTGTTTGTCTGTCACCAAGACAACTCTAACTGTTATTGATGGATCATTGAGAAATTTACTAGGATTTTTAGGCATGTTAGAAGGAACCTCTGATGAAGACCTCCCGTTGAACTGTTTGTTTGCTTGCTTTTTTTTCTTGGCACTATAACTAAAAGTTATGGTCGGATTGCTATAAAATTTGCACGAATTGATAGATGTGTAGTTCATTTGTTTGTCTCTACGTTTAATTTTACGTTTGCCAGCAACATAACTCAAAAGTTATGTACGGGTCTTTATGAAATTTACAGGAATTGTTAGAAATGCTAAAATACATCAATGACTCAATTGTGGTGATGATCAGTCCGGCCGTTTACGTGTTTGACTAATATTTGTTTTAGTGTTTGCCAGAAGATAACGCAAAAAGTTACTGATAGATCTTCAAGGAAATCACAGAAACTGTTATTACTGCCAAGAGGCGTAAGTGATAGAATTTTAGTAATGATAAGGAACTCCTAGTTTCAGGACCAATTTGAATATTTCGTTATCATTGATTGCTTATGCAGGTATGTGCTCTCAGAGAGCTCTGGTTTCTTTAGGAAAGTGTTATTTTGGGTATGTTAATGTGCGTTAAAATTTTTGGTGTCTGCTTTGCTTTTGTACCTGGAATTCACTAAATAAAGAATGTTCTCCAGTTATGAGGGAAATACTGAAATAAGTACTCCAGTAATGAGCTAATCAAAGCATTATTATCGTTTTCAGTTGATTTGTTAACCGCAGTAGAGGAAGTGCCAAGCATTCGGACCATCTCACGTGGACATAGGATTACCTTGACAAGGTCTGCTCTCTTTACAGGATCTGAAGTTCCTATTCCATGTATTCCAGTCTGCCTCTCGAACTGAAGGAATGAATTGAGGAAAGGGTGAAATTTTCTTTTAATAATGGCCGTATGATAATAATTTTTGCAATAATTGCAAACGGATCAAGGAAACATTGATCAGAAATGATGCTTGGAACTGATTACTTTAACTTATATTGTTATCAGATTTCGAACTTACTTATAGTTATAGCGATGTTTACTATGGCTTCGAATTTATCAAGTAAAATTTATAGATAATGCTTGGATTTTAATTACTTCCGCCAAGGAGGTTTTGTTTTCGTCGGATTTGTCTGTCTGTCCGTCTCTTTATCTGTCTGTCCCTTTGTCTGTCACCAAAATAACTCAAAAAGTTATAGAAGGATTTTGCCGAAATTTATACGGATTGCTAAGTATGTTCCGAAGAACAGGTTATTAACTATTGGTGAAGATCCGTTTGCTTGTTTGTCTGCCTCATTTTTCTCAATGCCATAACTCAAAAAGTTACGAACGGATTTTTATGAAATTCACATGAGTTGTTAGGTATATAACGAAGAGAATTGAACAAATTTTGGTAATGATCTGTTTGCTCGTCCGTTCGTTTGTCACCGTTTTTAGTTTTATGCTTGTTAGCACAACAACTAAAAAAATAATGAATAGATCTTTATGAAATATATATATATATAACTTGTCAGTAATGTTAAAAGACATAAATGATTAAATTTTGGTGCAGATTGATTAGTTCTTTTATATGTTTGACTCATGTTTGTCTTAATGTTTGTCAGCAGCCTAACTCAAAAAGTTATGAACGGATCATCAAGAAAATTGCACAAGCTGTTACTACTATCAAAAGCCACAAATGATTAGATTTTTGAGTTGATACAAAGAAAATCATGGTTTCAGAGCCAATTTGATTTTTTCGTTACTGTTGCCTCGCTTGGTGGAGGTATGCGCTCTCAGAGTGCTCTAATTGTTAATGTTATTGCTTAAATGATTAGTATTACGCTTAACAGTTAAGTTTTATATACAGTATATGACAATATTTACGATTTTATTAAATCATGGTTGAGTTCCCGATGAAAATTAAGAATGTTTACTCGTTCTTCTACTTATGATGATTATGTTCATGATTATTATCAGAATTACTATGCATAGTTGACTGTTGGTGCTTATAATAATTGGGTTATTTTCGTTTGTTATGTAATATGTTTGGACTTAAACAAATATTTCGTCGTTAGTGCTGTATCAACTATCTTTTTACAATTTTTTTGCGATAACTAGGCCTACAATTTCTGCGCTCTCGCGCTTAAGCAGAAATTACCAAGTATATATTTTAGAAAGGGGTAAGCATTTTTTCTCAAAACGCGCACAAGTTGGAACGAGCAAAAACAGATCTGAGGGTTAGAAACTTGCGAGGAGAAAACCAGCATGGGAACGGGTGGTTGCCCTATCGTGGGAGATGCACTACAGTGAAGAGCACTGCAGTGGGAGCGCCCAGCTATGTTGTGCGGCGCTGCAAGAATTGTTTTAATTAATTAAAATATTGGATATGCTCGGATACTCAATAATTTATAGCAAAGGGTATGTAACGTAAACAATGGTAACAAGAAAGAGACGAGGGGCGAGTGCAATGGGTACGCTATTGTATATTAGATTAGATTAGATAGGCGGCAGTAGACGAACCAACAGGCCCATTCTCAAAGAGACACCGAAACTTGCGCCCCGGCCTTCTAAGAGCTATTGCCATTAAGTGAGTAGGATATAAACGACTGGGGGAAAGAGAAGAAGAAAAAAAGAAGAGGAGGGAGAAGAGTCTCGGCAAAACAGACGATCACAAATACATGAAATTATGATCAATAGGCGCTGATATGCGGAGTTAAAGATGTCAGACAGAGTAGTTGGAGCGGAAGAGAAAAGAAAACGGATTTAGAAAGCCCCGGAGGCTTTAGCCGTTAAGAGTGTGTGACTCCTGGAAGAGGAATCCTTAGCTGTGGGGGAATATAATATAGTTTGAGAAAAAGCTGATTTATCTGATTGTAAGTTTGAACTTTGCATCGTACTTTCAGCGAAGGAAATTATATAGGGGATTGTACTGTAATCCAAGTGTGTTAAGTGATTAATTCGTTATTCTATACTGCTAGCGGTCAGGGCCGTCCTTAAAATGACGGTGGAAAAAGTTTTTTCTTCGAAGCAAACCCATTACATCCTCTACTCTTCTCGGTTCTGCTCTCAGAAATGTCGTTTCTTCTTTCTTCGTGTATTTTCTTCTCAAATTGATCATTAGGACTCTAGAAAAAATATATATACCCTGTGGGATGGTTGTAGAAATCAGCATCTAAGCTATCACTTAAACGTATTTCAGATGCCTTTAAATCTTAGATTTTTTTTAATTTGGTAAAGCAACGGCCCCTTCTTGTCCAGTATAAGAATTGCTCCACTCTATTCCTGCAGATCGGAACGGAGAGACTAACCAACTAAGAAGGACATCAACCAACAAGCTGTGTATTAATATATTGAAGAGTATTAAACACAATTGATTCTTCACAAACAGAATTACTCGTCTCCCCTAGAGGCAAAATCATTAAGTTTTTTTTTTTTTGGAAGACCAAAGTTCCTGTTAGGATGCAGGAAAATTGGTAGACGGTCAAACTGTTCTAGCGACAAATTAATATATACAAAGTTGAGTGAGATCTGTTATTCAGTCGTTTTGAGGAAATTAAGGTACAAAATGTTATAGAGAATGGGCTGTGTTGAGGAACTTGTCGGGCTGCAAAGTCTGGATGAAATTTTATGCTAGTGAGAACGAAGGAGGCGACAATGATTAGATTAGCGAATATTCCTTCACTTGGAGGGACAGGCCTCTCCTTCAGGTCTTGAACCGAAATCGTTACAAAACACCAGACTGATGTTCACATACATAAATGGATATTCCTATTGGTAGAGAATATTCGACATTCAACGCCCATAAGTGTGAGCAAGAAAGCCTTAATGGACTATGAAACTCTACTAAAAACTTGGACCGCATGCAATTCCAAGTTTTCTACTTTGCAGCTGAACGCAGCTCGATCGAGGGATCCGCTAATAATGGGCTGCTTGTGTGTGTGTGTGTGTGGATAATTCATATTGATTAAAAAGAAAAGACGACGATATTCAGTTCAGTACGTAATCGAGCTGCTGTCAACTGTGTGTTGTCCGCTAATGCTTTCTGGCCTTCTACTGTGCACCCAGAATAATATAGTGAACCTGTCCACTGCTGAAAAGTTTGTGTGTAGTCGAGAAACATTTTCTGCCCATCGGCTGTGAGCCCAGAATAATTTAGTGAACTGTCTCCGACCGACGCCAAATGCTGCTCGAATCTGCGTGTATGTTTTACAAGGGGTTCCGTTGTGAGTGACATTGGTTGCATGCCTCTATTTCTCACCTCAAAATCTTTGGTAGAAACACACGGGCTGAGGCTGTTGCCCATTTTGTATACCAATGGTTGCGTAAAGCCAATATTTATAGCCTGATCTGTGCTGGCGGCCAAATCATTGCCATGATCTGTGTTCGGTCGTGTGATTTTGAAAGTCTTTCGATCAAGTCAGTAGTGAATGCGGCTTTGAGTGGAGCTTGTTAGAAAAGTCCTGGGTGGCTTTAGGCATTTCTATTATTGCAAGTGAGACTGGCTGCATGACTGGCTGCCTGACTGGCTGCATGACTGGCTGCCTGACAGGCCGAGTGACTTACTGCATGACTGGCTGTCTAACTGGCTGCCTAACTGCATGCCTGACTGGCTGCATGACTGGCTGTCTGACTGGCTGCCTAACTGCATGCCTGACTGGCTGCATGACTAGCTGCCTGACTGGTTGGCTGACTGGTTGCCTGACTGGTTGGCTGACTGGTTGCCTGACAGGCTGCCTAACTGCATGCCTGACTGGTTGCCTGACTGGTTGCCTGACTGGTTGCTTGACTGGTTGCCAGAGTGGTTGGATGACTGGTTGCCTGAGTGGTTGGCTGACTGGTTGCCTGACTGGTTGCCTGACTGGCTGCCTAACTGGCTGCTAAATTCAGCGACAATCTCCAGCACGGCTGAGACTGGCTGCCAGAGCTCGGCGATGTGTCAAGGAAGGTGAAGGCTCTGCGGCAAGAATCACAGGCTGCCGGTGCAGCTGCGGCAAGGTTACTATAGGTGCGGTGGCCAGACCTTGTGCGCTGCAATAGGGGAACAAAGAGATCGGAATAAAAGCGCTGCAAGAGCGAAGCGGTAACAACATCATCTGCTGCGCTGTTCGAGAGAACAAACTCGAGGCACATATTGCAAATTATCGGTAAAGCCGATAACAGAGGGAAATGCTCAAGTATTCACTGTAGAAATAGCTACAAAATAATCGTAAAGAAAGTGACAGCATCTATGACATTATTCTGTAAAAACTATGATGATGTAGCAGTAGCAATGAAAGCGGTATCGTAAGTAGTTGTAGATAACGAATTTAACAACGTGGGAGTGCGAAGCAACATAACAGCTGGTAGTGCGATAGTATAGAGCTTGCAAAGTTACTCCGGTGGTATTGACAAAATGTGCTTGGTAAAGAATATAAATTGGAGAAAATTTTGAGAAATAAACAAGCAAAAGAGCACAGGTAGAGCAAGTGCAGGACGTGTGGCGAGCGGCAGTACACCAACTGAAGAGGCAGCTATGTATATAAGAGTGCTGACGGCACACGTGCAGGTGGCTGACAGCACTAGTGGCACACGTGCAGGTGGCTGACAGCACTAGTGGCACACGTGCAGGTGGCTGACAGTGCTAGTGGCACACGTGCAGGTGGCTGACAGCACTAGTGGCACACGTGCAGGTGGCTGCCAGTGCTAGTGGCACAAGTGCAGGTGGCTGACAGTGCTAGTGGCACACGTGCAGGTGACTGACAGCACTAGTGACACACGTGCAGGTGGCAGACAGCACTAGTGGCACACGTGCAGGTGGCTGACAGCACTAGTAGCACACGTGCAGGTGGCTGACAGCACTAGTGGCACACGTGCAGGTGGCTGACAGCACTAGTGGCACACGTGCAGGTGGCTGACAGCACTAGTGGCACACGTGCAG
>LQNS02277602.1:6750392-6782601 GCA_001587735.2 Parhyale hawaiensis
ATGTGTAACAGTCTTACTTGGGCAGTGTATTGTTCAAGCAGCGACAGATCCAAACAGAAATTATCTGGTTCGACACGATGTTGTTGAGGAAATGAGCTTGGTTATTCACTTTTGGATGGTACTGAAATTAGGCCTTAATATATTCAATTTCCCCAATTGTGCAACATCATGCAATTTGGTAAGCCGTATTGTATGCAAACCCATAGTTAGTAGCTATAATTTCCTTTAAATAACGCAAAGCTGTAAAACTTCTATATCTATAAAATTGACAACATTACGAATAGTTAAGCCATACAATCTATAGGACTATAGCATATAATAATCAATAACTGATGCAATACGGTATCACAGGATAATACATTCAAAAAATCCTCAAAATTTCAAACGAGCACAAAGTACGAGACCAGGTTTGCTAGAGTTCGCGGACCAAATTCAGACCGTACAATAAAGTCAACCAATATAACAAGATGTCTGGTTTGGTGAGGTTTGTTTACATATTAACCGTACAGGCGTTGAATAATGAGCACAAACCAAAATGGACATGATACGACGTTTGCTGAATTTTCTGACGCATCAATTTCAAGACAACTTAATAAATTAATAAACACAAGCACAATTGCAAAAGAAACGAGGTTTATTGAAATTGGTTAAAAAAGATAAAGTAATGAACAAAAAGCCCAGTAGCGAAGATACGATATTTTCTGGGGTAACAGCTTTTTAAAAAGATACATTATTGAACGTAGCCCTAGCAGGGAAGATACATACGAGGTTCACTGAGGTTACAGAGAGAGAGAGAGAGACACGGGAGAGCAAGGTCACGAAAGTTTCCACCATCACCACTCCTCCACCTCGATCGTCGCCGCTTCTGCATCTGAGTGTCGATGTAGGTCAGGGATGTGCGAGTGTGTGTGTGTGCGTGCGGCCGGGCTCCTTGCATGCGATCTTATTTATTATAAACCCTTTGCTTGAGAGGGCAAGCAGTTGAGTGTAATTTCCTAGAAGTCATTGCAGCTTATTTAAGTATGCTTGAGGGAGAGATATTCATAGTATCTAAATGTTGAAGTCGTGTGTAACGTCCTAGAATATATTATAAGTGCTTTAACTATACCTTGGCATATTTGATGACAGGGGTAGTGTGCGTATTTAAATCGTAGAACTCACAACTAATTCTTAATAACATGTCTTTATTTGATTGCAGAAGTTAAGTTATTTTGCACTATTGGTTAAACCTTGCATTTTTAAAATGAGATGCATGATATACAACAACTTTCTGTCAACATGTTCAATAACAGACACAATACATGAGTATATATATTTTTTTCAGCTAGTAGAAGCTTAGAATTTATTTTTTACACCGATTGAAACATTCAACAAAGAACAAATAATGAACCTAAAAATACATGTAGCTCTGGAATTTTCTTTCTTTTACACTTATTGACACATTCAATATTAACTGCGACATGAAGACTGCTGGACATAAGAGAAGGGACAATCTATATCGCACGATTCTAGGTATTCGTTGCTCTCAAAGTTCTTTCCTAAGCTAATTAGACAACTTTAGTGGCATTAAAATGAGGCAACGACCAGCCTCTTTACTCGAGCCCCTCCTCCCCCCCCCCCTCCTCCTCAACGTTTTCCCCCCCTTCTTTCTCGACTTCCTTCCTCCAGTCCATTTCTAGTGGCGTATGCTCACTAGGAGAGGTTGTACGCAACTCCTCCGTTGAAAAATCCATAGGCCGTACCCCATAACCTAGCCTGTTCAAGAGGCGTTAGGTATTATGGAGGAATTAGAAAAATGGGCATAGAATAGGGGTTCTTATCTTAGGGTGACTGCAGCCCATGGGAGTGGGGGATATCGATTAATGTAGTAAACGAGAAAATTCAATCATATAGGTTGAATTATTAAGGAACTTCCACAAGTAATGTTTGGAAGTAAAGCATGGCTACTGAATCACTACGGACCCTTTGTTGTAGTGTTTGGTGGGTGGTGCGCGGATACTGAATTATTACAATTAGTTTATTTAGGAGCGTTTCATGTTAATTGCGCTAGGAAGGTGGTATGAGAATACTGCATTAATTAAGGTTGGTTTATGAAAGAACATCCCCTGCAGTATTCGGGAAACAGAGAAAGAAAGGAAAGAAAGAGAAACAATATATTTTCTCATATGGATGCTGCGCATTCAGTACCCAACAAATTAGGGACGCAGCACCCTGAGATATACATTTTTCTTACTGGCATTCTTCAAGCTAGCTCATACATGGGACAAGATTTAAAAATGGTCTAGTCGGTGATTTAAAAAAGGAATGTGCAAGAAAGATGATCCAGTATTAATAGTAGTGTAGGCATAAGTAAAGCTCCCACAGTGTGGAAACAAGCAACCAACACCCTGGCCTGAAGTTAAGGGTAAATTCTGCGTATCGAGGTGCTGCCCACGCGTTGAGGTGGGAGTCCCTACCCCGCCTTATGTTCATTGGATACGCTGGCAGGACACAGGTAGGGCAGTAAACACTTCAAGGTAAGTGTCGTTCTAATTTACCCCAAAGCAAAGGAGTTGTTTTCGTTATATTTACCGAGACAGAAAAAATGTTCAGTTAGTGGAAAAATTGCTTTTTCACTGTACTCTATGTATAAATTAGTTTATTTGCTGACGCAAATAATTTATCTTATTTCTTGGAAGGAATGAAGTGATTGTATTTACTAAATTAGAAATCAGGCACTGGATATAAAAAATTTCACCTATTTCGAGTGTGTTTTACTGAAACTATACTAATTTATTTAGCTGGCTAATAGTGAAGAATGTCTGTAAATTTTCGTTGTGTGCAATATGTTAAATTAACTTTGTGCAAAATTATATTTCATGCGCTCCTCCAAAGAAACAGAAATATTCTGAAGCTCTGGAAGTGAAAAAAACGATTTTTTATTCAGCGAACATGCTGAATTTCTTACGGATGGAAACATCGGCCACTCCTTTTACATATTTACTACGTTTCATAATGATGCGCTTGTGTATGCCTGATACGTTCATTCGATATTCTGACCGCTCAAGCACCAAGACACTGAAAGATTAACAAACTTCACGAGAAAGAGAGTGTTGTTATTTGCTATTCATCAAGCGGTTACGTGTACTGCAGAGATAACTCAATGTTTGTTCTTGATCTAAAGTTTGGGCCTGGAAGAAGGTAATCAACATGAATTTAGGACAGTTTCTCCCGTGGACTATTACATACCGCGGACAACTACCCTCTAGGACAATTAGCTTTTTCGATAATTACCCCCACCTCTTCATGCCATTACATTTACAAGCGACTTAAGAGAATTATTATTATGAATTGAAATGTACCAATTTATGATTTATGTTTTTAAAAACCTAAAAAGTATGTGAAGAGGAGCGTAAAGTAACCTGCCCTAGAATAACTTAATCTAATCTTACCTAACCCAGCCTATGTAACTTAATGCAGTCTTAACTGAGGTAATGTAACCTTATCTTAAATGGTTAACCTAAGTTAACCTAACCTGTACATTATATATTACCCACATGGGGTAGCGTGAATGACAGCACCTGGACCTCGTCTGATAACACTCAGATTAACTCAAGGTGAATGGCCCATTCTCAAATAGAAGTCAAAGCCAAGGCTTTGGTGGTTTGCTCTGGGCTCCTGCCATTGCCTTAATTCTTAAAAAAAATTGTAGATACGAAATGGAAAACCACAGCATGCAAACGTAACCATGAAGTTACAGTAAATTAGTTGTAAACTGATATATAACGTTAGATTAATCATGAAAAATAATAGGACACAGCTGTCTCTGAATAATAAATCAGTAAAAAGTTGAATAACGAGCTACAGAGAAGGGATTTAAAGCTATGGTTGGTGCTGCTCCCAGTACATATCAAAGTGATTTTTGAACGCTTTGACTGCCTGTAGGATGAAAATTTTTAAAGGAAGTCTATTCCAAATGTTCACTATGAAGCAAGGGAATAAAGGAAAGAAACGTATCTTTTGTATAAAAATGCAAGGAATGCTGCTATTTGGAAAGCAGCATGCTTTCACTAAAACTGCGTAACAATATTTCAACTTTTTCTATCATAGCGCGCAAACGAACTTTGTGAACATCACTCCTTTGTTCTTCTCCAGCGAAAACCGAGTACGTCTTCTCACCTTTGGTTTCCGAGTATCCAGAGGCAGAAATTCCAAGTACAAGTCCGAGCAAGTTGATCGCCGGATCCTGGAAACCTTCACCAGCCAAGTCCTAGGAAAGAGACCAGTCAAATAACAGGCCGAACCGTAAAACATGCATGCAGTCGTAATTGACATGCAGTTATAACTATGCTCTGAGGGTCTGACCTTTCACTCCAACTCGACGACAAGTAGTGAGATTGCACAATCGAACGTTTCATTGCCCAAGTCTGGAAATTATTTCTATTAGAATTATATTACACTAGCGGGACCCTTGGAAATTCCACGGTCGGTTAGTTAATGTCCTCACTTTTTATACTGAACCAATCTTAACCTTACGCTATTATAACTCGCTTTAGTTCACCTAATGCAGCTACTCAACCTAACCTACGGATAAATAGCGCCTGTTCCTTAATCCTAACGAACTGCCTCAAACTCAAGTTCGAGAGTCGAAAAATGGCGATATTGCTCCCTATCCTTCCCCTTGCGCTGCTGTGTATGCGGGCGGCTTCGACTTATCTAATATTATATTCAATTAACTGCTTATACTCCGAGCCGCGACAGCTATTCCACTACAGCCAGGGCCACGTGCTCGCCTTAGATTCTGTCATTGAATTACTATTGAGTTTCAATAAACAACTGTACATATGTTTCGCAATCGATGAGTCTTAATAGATTCAGCACAGAAACATCTGTTCCGAGAACGTGAAGCGTCCTCGTGTTCCAAATTGAAAGTCACGCAAAAACTATGCGTCATTGCAACTCTAAACTAACTCAAAAGTAGGAGGTACATATTCCCGAAGCTTGGCCATTGCTGCTTGTTATAACGTACAAGCTGCCTGAAATGAGTCATACCGTAGATATTCTTTTTAGTGGCATAGCAATGTCCAATCACACAAGAATTGCGTGGCAATTCAACTTTTACGTAGGCGTGCGCGTGCCCCAAGTCACCTTGTACATGCACAACATATCTAGACACTGTATTACTGGTGGATCTCGCAGGTATTTTGCCAGCAAAATTTTCACCCCTGTATATCATGATAGAGATATGAAGACAGCATGAGAAAATATAACGATCTCGCTTTTAGGAGGTACTTTTCTCATTGCTTCTCTTTCATATTTACACGCCTTTGCTATCTTTTGCTCCTCATTATTTAGACTTTCATACTTTTAACGTTTCCATTGTCAACGCTGTATTTGCTGATTTCAATTCTGCTACGGGACCCACGGCTGCTTCACATTTGATGTGCGATAGCCTGCCAACATAATACAATACTCAGCTCATTAAAAAAAATAATTTATGTCGCTGAAAGTGCCTTTTCTGTAAGTTTACGTCATTTTTCTAAACATCGCACTTGCACTTGAAAAATGCAGTTTTGAATGAAGCAATTGAGAACAGCTTCACTTGAACCGTATTATGGCTACGATCGGATTGTCCCATATTTGGATTTGTATGCAACCCCAGCAACGTGAATATTACAAAAAATGCAATTTGGTATCATGGTAGGTATGATACGTGCAAAATGAACTGCATGTCTTTGCTTCGAAACTGACTGAAATTTTTTTAAGTGCGAGCTGAAAGAAAACAGCTGTGGTACAACTTCCTTCCAGCGAAAATCAGAGCTTCTTACAAGTTGAATTTTTCCCTATCCTTCATCCCTATCCTTCCCTGGCTGTAACGAATGAACGAACGAACGAAAGAAGGAACAACGCTATTAACATTATAGTTTTTATTTAAATTTACGGGTTCACCGCACATGTTATATTAGTCTTTTATTTCATTCAGGTAGGAATATGTTTGAAAGGACTTAAAGTAATATCAGTACCAATATAAACACACAGTCTATGTTTAAAAACAGTGTCTTATCATTGTATTTTTACAGTAAGAAATGAGGTGTCGTTATAACATATTGCCTACCACGGAGTATGCGTTAGATTAGGTTAGGATAGGTTTGGCTAGGTAAGTATGCTGTAGGCTCGGTTCAGCTGCAACAGGTGCCTGATCAAACTAATAAGCACACATATTATACATGAATCTCAGAAAGGTTATATATACTATACAGACACTGCAAGTAGAGCTTTAAAGCGTACTTTTATTTCTCGAGCACATCCGTGCCATAGATATTTTTCAATCCTCTCCACTAACACAAAATGAGAATTACTAGATAATTTCGTAAGTTTACTAGGTACGTATTAATGCAGGAGCAGCAGCACCACTAAAATGGTGAGTAACTCCAAGAAAAAAAAAAAAAAGAAAAGGATTCCCTGTGGGTTCACCGAAGCAATCCTCCAAGTCTGGGCATGGAAGAGTAGGCGGTTGGATGTGGAGGTGGGGAACGGAGGTGGGTGATACTCCAGCAATCCCCATAAAAGCCCCCTGACTCTCCCTCTCCCTTCCCCAGCCGACCAACTCCCCACACTCAATTTGAAGGCCGCCTCCTCTTGCCCAAATACAAGCACTCTCGAAATTACAGGCAAATGTCATCACCTTTTCCTAAGCATAAACCACGTGCAGGACTCATCACATACTTATAGCTCATAACAGGCTAACGTCTTATTGATTGGACGTAAATTTATATTCGAAAACTTGATTATAGGAAAATTTATGGACATTCCTTACTTCTGAAGCAAATTTATTGCTTTGGTTTGGTGATTAAGTACGTAACTTTTTGGTTGATATAGATGCAAAGTGGTGCATTTAACATTGGAAGATACAAATACAATAGCTAAGTTTCAAAGTAACTTGGTGGATTAATTAGGGCACTAAATGGGTGGATTTAAGGATTGGTGTATTAATTAGAGCTCTGAATGGGTAGATTAGATAAATTTATGGATTAATTAGGGTCGTTATGATGTGGACTAGTGGACCCGGACGTGAAAAAGTTCACGCAATAATCGATATTTTTTTATTAATATAGGAGGTTGCGGAATGTTCTTTTCTCGGACTAGCTTCATTTTTTCATTGATCCTTTGTCGTGCTTTCAACCTTAGGGCTTTTTCTGTGACTTGTCGTCTCCTCATTTTCCCGCTCACTCTGGTCAGCAGCTCTTTTCACATCTGTGACCTTTTCTTTCTTGACTGTATCGCATAGACGATTCTTCTCTCTCCAAGCATTCGTAGCACATCTTCGATCTTGAGACTGTAGTAGTCTCGTACTACTTATACGTTCCCCATCTTTCTTTTTGATTAGGCGTGCGTCTTCAATAATGAGCGGTAGAAAAAACTCATGAGTAAAACACTGCAATAAACTTGAATGTAATTCCAGCCAGCTTGTATGCATGTCAGCGCTTCGTAGCCAAGACATGGTCTTGCGAACTTAAACATCTGCTTCACTGAAATCCTGAAATTTTTGGGCTATGAAAGAAAATGTGCACCTTCAGAGAACGACAGTGTGAGGGATGATATGCGTGGTATGGAGCTGGAGGAGCACATGGTAATGGACAGAAATACATAGTATAGCAAGATCTGCTTCAGCGACCCCCTTTTGAACGGGAATAATACTGCTGTAGAAGAAGAAGAAGAAGATAAGGACAGTAAGCTCTAGAAGAAATAGTTGTCTACCACCGGTGAAGAATCATTATCTCGTGAGAGCTCCATTAGTCATCTGCGTAATTTATGCGTCGTGATCTGAGAGAAGAAAGCCATAAAATCGGACTCCAAAAGCTGCATACACATTGTCCCGATTTCAAGGAGTGTTTCAAGCAAGAAGTGCCTTCAGATCGGCCTTCGCCCTCTTCTGCAATCTGGTCATCGATTTACAAACTCCGCAACGTGGATCATTTTTCGCCTATCCGTGTCCTTCAAACTTCAAAGCGGACACGAAATAAATATATAAATAAATAAATATACCAAGCGTTTTATTATATATGTATTTAGGAAACTTGGTGAATGAATCAGGGCCTTAAATGTAGAAATTGGCTAAGCAATAAAAAATAACAAGCAGGTACTGTTCAGAGTGCAGTACAAAGAACATAAAGTGAATTGTGGAACACTTTAACAAAGATTGCTGTAAACTTCTGTTTATTTTGCAGTCTATTTTCTTTTGCTCGCGAAGCATTTGCACGGCTCTCACGAATAACCAGCCTATCGGTGTCTATAATATGACATGAAGCAAAGGGCAATTACAGACGGCAGATACAAGCCAATTCGTAAAAGCTTATACATAGACCGCAAGAGTACTTGACTCTTACGTCTGACGCTGGCGGCCAAGACTCGGCAACGGAAAAATGGGATTTTTTTCAAGAGCTATTCTTTTTCCCGTATCTAATACTGAAGAAAAAAATTCCAAGGTACCCAACATTTTTCTTGCGAAGAAGGTATCTTGGATACGGCGGGGACTCACTTGGGCGCTTGCCTGCATGACCGCGCCTGGACATGATTCATAATAGCTCTTGAAAAAATCCCACTTTTCCCATTTTGGTCGTCAGCGTCAGAGGCCCCTTTGGACCTAAGAGTCAAGTACTGTTGCGTTCTATGGCTTATACATACTTTTGCTGCTCTCTTTGGCAGCTTTAGGAGGATTGTGGTAACGCTTTACTGATTTACTGCAACCCTTAGCAGTCTTGGAAAGAGGGTGGTGTTGCTTTGCTAATTTGGAATAGGCAGCTCTTACCTTTTCCAATACTGGAAGTCTTAGATCAGGTAGGCGAGACCCATGTATCATCCACAGCAGAATCACGGACGTAAGCGCCGATGAATAAAGATGGTTTCAAATAATTATACTTGCCGCCGCTTTTGGCATCCATGGCACTAGCAATTAAGATATCTTTCATTATATTGATAATACACTAAACAGTAATGAGTAATAACAAGAATCCATTTAAATGTCTGGGACACGTGAAACATAAATGTATTTTTAATTATTTCTGCACCTCTTTACGTGCTTGACCATTTTGAAATATTTTTGCGTGAGTAGAGTCAATTTAAGTAAAAAGGGCGTAGCTTGCGTAGAGTCAAATATTAATTATATCAATAGGTAATATAGATAGTTTTTAGGGAATATATAAATGAAACAGCTCCATGCACAGTAGCAAATTATGAGTAAAACCAATATAATTCTTCCAAAAATACCCTGCAACAAAAGATATATATATATATATATATATGTATAATTGTAATATACGTTGTGAAGAAACACTGGAACAGCCTTGCGGTGCGCATATATTTTTTATCATAAAAGCTGCTTGTTTGCCTCTCGCTAACCCTTAACCCATATGGCCACCGTTCACTACGCTCTAGCTACGTAAACTGGCAATTTTAATGGGTTTGGGTGAAAATGGCTTTTTTGGACATGTACAATACGTGGTGTTCACCAGCTGCAGCTGCACCTAAATTCTTCATGACCAATACTCATATGCTTGTTTAGTTTTTCATTTTCACCAACTTTACAATAAGCTCTCTATTCCAACTGATACAACTAAAGAAGGAAAGTTTTACAACCCTGTAGAGGAAATAGATAATTAATATGTATCGAAGGTAAACCACAGAACAACACAGCCGAATACAACTGTAATCAAAATAAACAACGCCATAATATCACAACAAAACGTAAAACAACACAAAAATACTATATTTTCAGGATGTATTCATCCAAGCTCTCAGGCTCCTTCAGAAATAAATCTAGTCATTCTGAACGTCCATATTATTGGTGTTTTTTTAGAAGTTAGTAAGTTTCCGAGTTAGCTAGTATCAGAAACAATTTCACTTTCATTGTTCTCTAATTCCCTACCATTTTTATGAATTATTTAGGGAGACTCCTTTTTTCTATAACTTTCAGGAGCAATAATATTTTTGGCCCCAATTTTATGATCATCATTCGTACAGATAAGCGATAGTGCAGAAATGGCACCTATTAGTATATAACAAGTTTACCAATCATCATTTTTGTGAAGAGTCTGCTTCCATGTCTCATTAGAGTAATGTAATGACTGCATTAATGTTCCATGTATGTTAAAAATGCATAAAGAGTCGACTGCTTTATATAATGGACTCACTTGAAAAGATTTTTCATTCGAAATCAGCTTTATACTTGTCGACAAGAATATGTCATGCTCATTAAACTTTTCTTATGAATAATATGTATTGTGCTTACATAATGAACAAGTGCAGAGGAAAATTGTGGTGATGCTATCGGACGTGTCCGAAATAAATATGATCCACTAATAGCTGGGACGCTTTTAGTTTCACACTTGTTACCTAGGTAACGTACACATGCAGCGAGCGAATCAGCTAGTGGTATTACATAACGATCTTTAAAAACTTATGATAACATCTAAATGATGCAGTTAATAATATTGAACAAAGAGATGTTAACCTTCATGCTGTGACTGAACTATTCGATCGTAGTGTTGTATAATTTCCAGTAAATCCTGTTTGGTTGAGTATAAGAGTGGCAGAAATTTTCTTTAAATTTTTGCTACGCAACTGCCAAAGTGAGCTAGAGTTACGCTATGTATCTCCTCATTGATCGTTGAAAGTATTTCAACAAAAGAGGCATGGCGCAATAGGCTGAGTGGCAGTACCGAAACTAGCTTTGGTGTCTTTAGCATAAGTAGTTTATAGTACTTACGGATAGTCCTCAATACAGGTACTGTAAGCTTATGCGGCTGTATTATTAAGATTGAAAATTTTTTTCATCCAGGTACTCGATGTACCTATGCTCCTTTAATCAAAGCTACATTGATCGAGCATCTCTAAATAAAAATTGTGAACTTCAATAACAAACCTGTATAAAACTAAGGAAGGAGGGCTGTACCAAGGAACGGATGCACAAGCACTTCACCAAGCACTTGATCTGCTGCAACTTGCAAGAAGTCCAGTAATGGTTAGAGTATAGAGGTAACAAAGTACTCTCTCGGGACCAATACAAATCCTTACGTCACACTCGGCACCGCCACTCGCACTTCGAAGGTTCGACACCAAGAAGAGGTCTAGTCTTCTCATTGGTTCTGACTTCATTCGTGTCTCCAATTGCCCATGTAACAGTACACTGGGCTTCATTCACTTCAAATAAAGGCCCCTATCCTCTGATTAATATTAGGCTCAATACAGAATTAAACGAGGTGCAACGGTCTCAAGATTGTCGGAAAGTTGATGCAAATGGTTTTATTAATGCTATATAACATACGGTAATGTAGCTGGACGGCTAGTCTATAATAATTACTATCCTCTGCATATAGTATGTCTCCCATCCGATGTTCTACTCGTATTAATTTCATTCGTATAGTGGTAAACAAGCAGAGTAAATTACATTCGATGTTCATTTCTAACTCGAGCTCTCCGAAGCACGTGCTTCATGTGTACTGGATCAGATGATATTTTCTCATTGCCTCGTATTTTCTCTAAAGTGAACTAAAAAAATCATTGCTGCTTCAGTCATGGGCTCAGCAAACACAATGCTGCTACCTGGTAAGGTTCTAATCATTAATATGAGAGTGCATATGCAGTTAAGGAAGTGTCGCGTGAGCGCCGAACCCTTTGCATCGTCAAACGCTTGTGTTGCGTAACAACGTTGCTCTTTCAATGAAAATTATTGAGACTGAAGTTTTTGCAGAAAGATTCTTTGAAATGTCATCAATGAAGTGTTCTGAAAGTTATAGAGTTACCCGTAGACTGCATCAAATATGCGTGTTGTAGTCTATTGGTTAATTTATTTACAAGTTGCGGATAGGTCAAATTTGATAAAAATAATGTATATAAGAAAGTGTAGTCACATTTTCATCTGCGGAGTAGTCGATGAACGTCATACTTGATGTGTAATTACAAATGCAACTGAACACACAATGTTTATATAAGAATTCAAAGTTTCAACATTTATTAAACTGCGGAGGATGATAGTTCGGAATGGAGTCTTTTAGAATTTTGAGAGATTCGTCATGATAAGGCAAACTAACATGATCTGGCTTCTCCTCTGTGTGGTTGACACTTTCTCTTGCATAGTGAAAAGTTCGCCAAATAACAAGTAACTTGAGATATGGACTGCAGAGAAGTGATGCGCTTCACAGTAAGTGATGAAATAAAGGACACTGATGCCGGGGCTACGCTATGTATTCACAAGCACAACGTGACGCCAGGATGTGCAACTCGCACGTCGTTCATGCTGACGTATCCATGATACCGACTAAACATGCATCGGGGCGACTTGTGAGCGGTACATCCTCGCATCAAGTCGTGCTCGCGATTATGTACCCACTGTGCTCCCGACATAATGAATGCATGATCGGACTCAAAATATGGTTTTGAATTACCGTAATGGCACAAAAATCAATTAGTTATAAAATGTGTAAAACTTTCGTTGCATTCTGATAAATGAAATCTAAATCGCAGGTGATATTTGTAGAAAAATAAAATTTTGAACACGTGCATAAATGGTAGGCAGAAATCTCTCACGGACCGTACATATATATTGACTGTTAGTATTATGTGGCGTGATGGTCAAACCGGTTTCAATAAATTCTTATAAATTCCTTAAAAATATTCATATATACTTGTAGCATGATGTGCTGTAACATTTCTGAAATTTACTAACGTAATAGCATTTATTTTGTAAAAAAAAAAGTTGTATCGACGCGATTAAGAATAAAAAAACTGAGTGTCATCATTGTAGAAGTCTCTTATTTTAATGGGCACGGTGATGATAACAATGATCCACATATCATAAAGACCGATGCGCATTTATCTGTTTATTTATCTGTTTGTTCATCTGTCCATTTTTTTCACGCTTTGGAAAACAGATAGGCCAAAATTCGGCCAGATTGGAGACTTTAGTCATCCTATCAAGTTTCACTGAAAACTGATGGTAGAAAATAGACCAGGTAGCAGATGATGGCAAACATGTATCTCTGAGTGTAGTTCTTGCTTTGCCTACATTAAAATCCAGTCATTAAAGATACATACAGTTTCTCTAAGCACTCTCTTCTGAGTTAACCTTCATCCAAAATGCAACTGCTTTGAGTTCACGGTGATGCTCTAATGGACTACATGATGGTAAGATATTTTTCAGCGGTCAGCAGGCGGATAAAGAACACGAGGATTCCTTGGCGGCAAATATATATTTTTTTTAATTTGGGTTCTCCCTTCAACAGAACTATTTTTGCCTCGGCGAAAAACTCTCGACTTATGTGTTATCATCGAGTATCTTGGATACAAAGCTCAATTTTTAAAAGCGTAAAAAATATGCTGCTCAGCATATCACCGAAGGAAAGGTTGGCTTTGTTCAGCAGAATTTAGGCCTAGCATGCTTATCTCGTATGTTCCTTCAAGAAAGCAGTTGCAGTGTGTTCTGCATAAGCAAATTAATAACAAAACTAGAACGCCTCGGTAGCGTAAGACCATCACCCGCGGTAGGGGGCAAATTCAACGAAGTCATTTTTGATGAACGAGGCCAGGGCACAGTCCCATTCCGTCCCAGAGATTAACTCTTCAATAATAAAATAAGGAAAAAAATAGAACGCCCCATTCTCCAGACGATCTGCCGCGGTGGAGGCAAATTTGCTGCGGCGGAGAAACTTCAACTCCGTCATTTTTTATGGCCAGCTAGGTCTAATTTTTTGGCATGGGTCACATCTAGGTCAATCCACCAAACTCCGCACGAAAAATTATGAGGATTGCACAACTCCGTGGACCACTTATTGGGTGAACAGACATGCACTCACAGCCGACGAAGAATTTGTTCTATTACCAATGGACTACCCTACACTACCTACAGCTTCGGCCAACTTCTTCACACGACGGGCCAAGACACCATTTTAAAAGTTAGATTGTGCGAGGAAGTTGATAAAGATATTTTAACTAAAATGTATGGCGTTATTCTTAATCAAGCATATACATATATGTTGTGCGAGATTGGTGGATTTGCGCGATCGATTGATCGCGCAAATCCACCAAACGCGCGCAACATATATACTTAAATCTTCTACGAAAACATTATCACCTCTCTCACTGCATTCGCGGGTGATATTTCGATCGATGGAGAAGTATCATCACAAATTCTTTGCCATCATTTTATTTGACGGCCGGGTACACTAGTACCAACATTATTCTGCTAGTCACGGTCAGTGCGTGTTATTTGGTCAGTTAATTCAGCGGTGGGCGTGTGTGTTGGTTACACTGTCTGTAAACCTTGTAGGGTAAATAGCGTAGCTATGATACCTACAAGGGCACGTCAGGAGGCATTTCAGGCTACTCTTATACTCGGAAGAAGTTTAGCAACAATTATCAGGAGGTTACAAGTCTACAAAATCTATTATCGTTGAGAGTAGGAGAGCACTTGCATGTAAATTTAAATTTATATACACCACAAGTTTTTGGGGGCTTGGGCGGGTTCAGAAGATAACTTTTTATTCACCATGCACTTAGTACTCAGCGTCTGAATCCTTTGCAATGTCCGCAGCGTCAAGAGTTCTACGGCACGGCAAGTATGAGGACATACCCGTAACTTTCAATGACGCCACTTACTATCGGCCAACTAACTTGAAGGGCAACATTATAATAAATCTTCTGGTAACCACACAGTTTGTATTAGTATTGAAACTCCACGCCAGGTCATCAAGGGGCAAGAATAACCCAAATGAAGCATTAAGCAACTCCGAGACCCCCAAATCACTACTAAGAAGAATCCCTCAAAATATCATTTCCAGCTGACTCGAATGACTAGAGACTGACGCAGTTAAACACGGGTTCCGGCAATGAATTTTCATGAATTAGGAACACGCATCATAAAAATTTATAAATTCATCGGCTGAGGAGCATGTGTTTAGGCTAAAAGCTATTTTCTGAACCCGAAAAATTGATTTTCTATTTCATTCAAAATTTTCGGGGACTATCTAGTGACTATATCCGTGAATCTAACATAATTCAGTCTATTTATATGTTTACGTATGCCTTTGATAAGTCCATGACCCAAGAACATCTTTGATGGTACCAGACCAAAGAAAAACAAGCTCATATATTAACAAGCAAAGACCAGCCTTTTCTTTTAAATATGCATTCCAAGCACTAAAAAGTTGATATGAATTACATTGTTGCATGTTCGAAAATCACTCATTAATGTCGAGCTCCTTGTTCAATTCGTGGTAGGAATTTATTCTGGGAACGAGAGTGCATTCAATTCACTGTACGCATTAGCATTGGAACGCAAAACTTGAATATTAATTAGTGTTTTAAATAATAAAAAGATAATGAGTCGGTAAACTGGGGACATTGCACTCAAAGAATAATTGGTTGAAAAAGGAAACTGCAATTAAAGGATGAATGGAATATGCGCAGTTTCGAAACTTAGAATATTACAATTTAAAAAAAAATCATAAGTAATGGAAACAGCACATAGGGGATTAACGAAACAATTACAGTAATTCCACGCGGAACGTTACACTGTACATTCATTAACTGTCGAAACCGGCTATTGAGAGATAATTTGCCCGAGAGCAGACACCCTCGTAAGATTCACTTTAATTTGTTGAATTAAATCATAGCATTCTCGACCTTCTTTAAATTAGCCTTTCTATTTAAATCCGTTGCAATAGTACAAACCTGCGATACTTAAAGCAACAGGAACAAAATATGCCTTAATTATTATTATTATTATTAGTAGTATTAAATCACACCAGTCTGGCGACGTAGGAACGGAGAAACTCCATGAGGTTAACAAACCCCCACGCAACCAGCCCAGCCCGTGGAAATTCCACGGTTAATGAATATCTTTAGTTTCTATCAAGTGCCATTCCTAAGCTACGTGCGCTATTACTACATTTCTTAGTTCGACCTCATCCAGATATGCAAACATAACCAACCCCCTCCGTCTAAACTGAAGCACGTCACGTAACCCATGGCGAACTATGTCTGATGTATCGTAGTCCGTCTACCCTTACTCACATCGACTAAAATAACGCCAAGTAAATCGCACAACATATAACGCTTGCAGATGATGCAAAGAAATTACAATATATTATTAAGCAATGCTTTCTTATATCTATTGGCACTTATTCCATTGTGATTATAATACAGCCATCTCATGTGACCACACCGGATTCATGATTTTGTGCCTGGGGTTTTCTTTCCTCTCGTGTATGTTTTGTTTGGCCTCTCGATTCGGAGGTACATTCATTTCGTAATGCTCTTCAATCTTTTCAACTCACGTTTTATACTGTATTTCTCAAATACGCGATTGCATCCATTTTCTCAATGGTTTTCACTTCGGTCTTTATGATTTTTTATCACACATTTAACTACGGGATCTATTGAATTTTCTTATTATTTTCTTTTTTACTTACTGTGAATGCGTTCACAACTTACCGATTTATCAAAAGCGTTTTTGTAGTAGTAGTATAAGTTTAAGCCTCCCTAAGCTTTTTCTAAGAGAGGAAAATGAAGGAACATATAGTATGTCGATAGTCACGGGGACCAATTCCCGAAGGTGTTCCCATACAGGATCAACGCGCATGGGAACAGCAAGTTGAGAAAGAAGAGGGAAAACAGACCAAAAAATATCAGAATCAGTATAAAATCGAGAGGAAGCAAAGTCGACACAGAAGTGCCGAAGTCCTAGCTAACGGCTAATTTTAAAACATTGCAGATTGCTGTTTGATATCTCTTATACGTTTGCCTATCTTTAACAGAGCTGTCTCATTTGCCGAATTCTTTTTATTTCAAGTGGTGCAACTCATAAACGAATGAAAATGAGCAGAAATTCACAACAATTTTTGTAGTGAAATTTGCGGCTGTATCTGCACGGTTTCTTACTTATATCAAGCTCACGTATATTTTAGAATATAAAATGACACCCAGTCATATTCATATTGAAGGAGTTTTGAAAGTCTTCTAGGTTTTTGATACAAGAAAAGAACAATCAACCTTTAACAACCGAGACTTCAAGGCTACACAATGGAAGATGAGCTTACCACCAAACAGCAAATAGCAGGAGATCTGATGCATTCTCCACATCAGATAGATTAGGCAGCTGATGAAGAATGAAGTACATTGAGCGACGAAAATCTGAAGAATATTTGAAGTTTTTTTTTTTACTCGGTAGCCAGGAGACGACTCTTGTGTACCTGCTGAACTCTGATGCTAATTTTTTTTTTAAATTTTGCTCCCCTGAAGACGGTCAGCGTTTAATGGTCCGAAGGCTTCGGGTTAAATATAAATAAAGAACCCAGAAGACTTTCAGAACTATCTCCCATATTAAGGAGCTCGTAGACTGGAAACCTGCGTTTGAAATATACCAGCAGCCCAGTGACATTTGAAGGAACTCGTGCATCAACTGGGAAGCTGGAATGAGATGAGCTACTAAACGAAGAGATAGCGGAAATTCCAGAGAGCCAAGCTCCGCTTTCGTATCATCCGAATTCACACGAAGCGCAAAAATTATGACGCGTGAAAATATTAAGCGCTCATCACTGTTGGTGGCCAGGCTAGTACACCTATACCGTCGATAAACAAAACCAAAACGCGCTAAGGAAAACAACTATGGTTGAACTTCGTTCCAGCGTAAATCAGAGCTTCTTACAAGTTAAATTTTCCCCTAGCTAATTCTGAAAAGCGTCACGTGCAGAACAGGGATGGACATACGGACGGATGGAGCCTCAAGCAGAATTATAATATAGATATTGAGTAGTTTAAGTCTCCATTTTTGCAACAAAGGCGATCTCACTGAGGAAGAAAGAAGGGAAATATTATATTCCAATTAAATATATTTTGATAGCCATTTATCGGGTTAAAAATTCGCTAAACAGGAAACTAGCTCATAAGCATATGTTGTATCTGATGAGCGAAGTACGTCATTACACCTATCGCAATGCTTATTGTTGATAAGAAGGAAACTGTTTCCAAAAATAGCAGAGCTCAGCAGACGATAAGATCAGGCACTGCCTTCACTCGGACGTTCTCGGCAGAGTTCTGTACGTGCGCTGCAGCCGCACCAGACAAAGGCATCAACAACAAGAATCATAAAGACCGTTCATTAATGAACTGTTTATTTATTTTATGTCGTGTTATTTATCTACAGCACTAGAGGGCCCAGCCACCAAAAATGACGGCAAAAATTTTGTGATTCAGCGTTTTATTGTTCCGTTTCCCAGTATAGGTTTTGCTGTATTCCAGGTCTCATCTCTGCAGGCCTGATCTTCCATTAGTGAAACGCAAACTGTACAACCATGAGTTTTGCGATAGCAAAATATTCCCAATTGCAAGATAAAGAGTGAATATCAACTTCGAATTGATCAAGCGTTAAGCTGCATCCAGAAAATAATAGTTCAGTCAAAAGCATTCCCTGGAAATCCCCAGGGCTCACCGTATTGTGGATACCAACTGATTGTTGAACCTCCAGCGTCGAACTTTGGCTGCGATGTAAATTCAGTATAAAAAGGCGTCTGCTGAGCGTGAAGATTCAACTACTACGATATCATTCAGTAATGGAAGCGGGGATCTAGAGGCTGGGGATCCAGAGCCCGGGATCCAGAGGCCGGAGATCCAGAGCTATATTTGTCACCGGTACCCAAAGCGCTGAAAGTATGGTATCTCAACTTGTTTTCAGTGCATGAATTTTCTCCTATTAAACTCTTAACTGCTTGACGGAGAGACGGACAAACATGGAGCAAGCAAGAGAGCAAGGGAGCAGGAGAGCAGGCAAGCAAGCAACCAACCAACAACTATGTTTTATTATAAAATGGACGAGGAAATGATTTTTCTCGGGCAGTATAGGCATTATCTTTACCGCTTTCCGTGTTCCTTTCGACGGAGCTGATTTCACTTCAACACAAAATCTTCGGTGTACTGAAGGCTGGTTCGGTATCCTGGATACGCGGCGGATAATTCATTTAAATTCTCTGAGGCTTTGCTGCTTTCTAATGTAAGATTTTTTTTTGCGTGTAATCTATGTCGTGAGACGATTGTGCTTGTTATAAAGGCATTGAAAGAGAGAGCACATCCTCTCATTAAAATGTATCGTATCCTTCAGAAGCATATTACCGACAAAGGTATTTTGAATGAAGATGCATCGTCTCACATTCTTCGCTGTCATTTTTTGACAGCACGGGCACTCTAGTTTATAAATAAATTATTATGTTTGTGCCTCCTTTAGTAGGCGTGTCTGTTACGCTTCCATCAGTATTATTAGATAGGGAAAAATTAGAGTATCCTTGATACGAACTCGGGAGGCATCATTAGGAAACGTCAAGTTCAAAGTTAAGTTGCTACTGCTCGCAGATCATATCTTGAAGATTTGCTGACTAATTTCGAATATATTTTTGCAGTTTGTATACGTGTTTGAGACACAACTGAAGACCGTTACTTTTGTTCTGCGGAATTTCTCCAGGTTCCAGCTAGTGAAGGTCTAAATAATGTTATCTTCAGACGATGAGAAACAAAGGATAGCGAAGGCGTGTGAATATAGAAAAAAAGCAACGAGAAAAGTACCTCCTAAAGGCGAGATTGCTATATTTGTTTATGCTGTCTTTATATCCCTAGCTATCATGATATACAAGGGCCAAAATTTTGCTGGTAAAATGTCTGTGAGATCCACCAGTGATATAGTGTCTAGATATGTTGTGCGTTGTGCATGTACACATTGTACAAAGTGAATTAGGGTATGCGCACACCTTCGTAAAAGTTGTATTGCCACCCAACTCTGTATCCGAGTGAACATTGCTATGCCACTAAAAAAGAACGGTATGAGTCGTTTCTGGCAGTTTGTACGTTATAAAAAGCAGCAATGGCCAAGCTTTGGGAATATATACCTCCTACTTTTCAGTTAGTTTAAAGTTGCTATGACGCATAGTTTTAGCCTGACTTTAAAGCGCTATCAGTTGCAGTCACGGCAACATGACGGCTAATGCGAAAAGTTAAGTGGCTGAGCAAATATTGCGATCGTATGCCCACACTGTTGAAGGATGGACTTGCTACGAGTTGGAACACAGGAGCGCTTCACGTTCTTGGAACAGATGTTTCTGTGCTCAAGATAACGGTTGAATCTATAAAGACGTATCGATTGCAAATATGTAGATGTGAATTGAAACTCAACAGTAATTCAAAGAGTCGAAAGTGAGCACGTGGCCCTCGCTGCAGTGGAATAGTTGATGCCTCTCGGAGTTTAAGAAGTTTTTGAAAATAATAACATTAGATAAATCGAAGCTGCCTACACAGCAGCGCAAGTGGAAGGATAGAGAGCAACGTTGCCATGTTTCGACTTTGGTGTGCAGCGCACTTGAGGTGAGACGCAATTCGTTAGGATTAAGGAACAGGCGCTATTTAGTTGTAGGTTAGGCTGAGAAGCTGCATTGCGTCGAAAGAGTGTAACAAGAGGATTCAATAGGACTAAAATAAAAATTAGCCGTGACCGCACGTAGCGAATTTACATCACATGGACGAGTCGAAGTATTTGACTGTGGGACCTGAGGCCTTCGTAGGTTGTTTTCTTAAACATATAACCGTAATTTTCCAATTTTGTTCATTCAATCTCCAGCTCATGACTGACCAGCAACTTGAGCTGCAAAATACTGTAAAATGTTGTCGTCAAGTAAAGAAAGTGCTGTACTATAACGCTGCTTATGTTTGTTGGTAAGGATGTTCTGTGAAGAGCACTGTAAACTGAATATGAAGAGTAAATAAGACTTCAGTTAAAAAAAAAAAAAGTTAAATCAGGTGGCTATAGAAGCCCAAAATTAGCCCCATTGGCTGTGAAATTTTCTACCAGCATCCGCTGCAATTTCCTACAGATGATTGTATATTGCTCAATTAGTATATATTCTCTCAATTTATGTCTACGCTAAAGAGATAAAATTCCCAATTTAAGATGATTTTTCCGGCGAAATTAGTTTAAATACTCATAGGCTGCTCAGACATAGATTAGATGCGTCGATGTGAGGTCATTCATGATGTCACTTTTTGATGCTAATAGCTGGTGCGTCCTCCCGTTACGCTCTTTGCTTCCTGGGTCAAACTAAAGTGAGTTATAATACAGCAGGTTAAGATTAGTTCATTATAAAAAGTGAGGACATTAACTAACCGACCGTGGAATTTCCACCGGTCCCGCTAGTAATCGTAATACTAACGGAGATAATGATGATGATAATAGCAATGACGGTGACGAGAAAGTGCCAAATGATGCACATATGTAGTTTAAATCCTCGAATGGTTAGACGGCTCAAGAGCCCCTCTCCATATTTTTAATTTCATTGCGCTATCTCAATTATCATCGTCCTCTCAGTACATTTCGATATTCCTCCTTCTACTTTATGTATTTTCACAAATAAATTTATCGATAAATTACAATAAGATCGTCTGGGCTTTCGCGGCGCGCTGTTGAGTTTCTTTTACGTATTGTGAATGAGCCTCAAAGATTCTTCTTTGGATGGAGTCTTGCTACTGTTGTCTTTCAAGTAACCGATGCTTGAACTTATTGAACACAGTTGATATATGAATGTAGAGCCTAAATACAATTTGCAAAATTCCCAATTAACCCTATCACGCGCTACTTCCTTATTCTATTCACTAAATACCAACGATTTGAGCTTAACTGAAGCTTTCCTGATAAAATTCTAGGACTTGATGCTTAATTTCACATCAAAAAATTTTTGATACGAATATAATTTGAAGTTATGGTCCCCAGAAAAACTCAAAATAAGAATCAGAAGGAATTGCAAGTTACGGGGGACTTGTAATAAAATCTTGAGCATCTGTAAACCCTCCTGCTCTTAACTGTGTTCAGTTAATACGTGGTAAGCAATGTATTATTGCGAATAGTCAACCTTAGTTTTTAATGAAAAATTTTTAGGGGAGTGGGAGGGGTAGGGAGCAAAAATAAAAAGTACTCTAAAGAGAAGTACCTTTCGATGAATGACGCCAGCATCCCATGAAATCAAGACTGAATCATATTTCATATGCTTCTATCGCTTCAAGTATCAATTCAATTACACTACATGTCCATGCACTATGAAGTTGATAGCTACTTTGCACTGTCTGGACCATGGATTTTACTCGGTGCGTATCTTATCCACATTAACATGGAGGGACACAAATTTGAAAATAAATATGAAAATAGAGATACAAATAAACACACTATGGTCTTTTCTAAAGTGCTTTGATTTCATAATAGCAGCCTTTCTTGCGAAGAATATGTCACAAATTTCTTTCAAGAGGATTTTTTGATTATGACCCTCAAGTCTAGATATTTGACTTGGTTCTTCAAAGAACCAATGTACATAGTAGTAGTAGCAGCCAGCACCGACACCTAATTTAGATATCCCTTTTACTTCTTCTGATTTTTTTAATGTCCAAAAAAAGGGGGGGATGGAAACTACACCGACGACGCTCATTGCAAGTCGAAGCATTTAACTGGCAGCTGCTCGCCTCACGGGACAAAGAGATCGCGTGCAGCAAGACACAGAGCATAGGACGAGCCAACGAGCGACCTGTAAGGGAGTAAAGGGCAAGCATTGGACGGGTGTTATGCGGTGAACTCTGCGTACTTTGTGGGTCTAAATGTGGGGCAAAACATGAGTGCGTGGGGCTGTGGTCAGGTAACCTAACCTATGACCTAAGCTTGGGTAGCCTGACCTAACCTATGAACTAAGCTAGGCTAGACGAAGCTAACCTATAATCTACGCTAGACCTAAGCTAGACTAGTTTAACTTTACTATGACTTAAGCTAGGCTAGTTTGACCTAATATATAACCTACACTAAGCTAGCCTGACCTAACCTATGACCTACGCTAGGCTAGCCTGATCTAACCTATAGCCTAAGCTTGGGTAACTTGACCTAACCTACGACAGTTTCACTAATCTCAAGTAGCCTTAGTTAACTCAGGTTAAGCTTACTGACTAACCTTACTAATCTATGACCACATCTTAGCTAATCTTGTCAATCCTCAGCTTATTCGTCCTATTGACTTGGCTATTTATTTTTACGTCACTAAATGAACACATAATATTTTATACACGACACATTTTCGTACATTTTAATAACATAATAATAATATTCATTATCCGAAGAACGACAGTGCAAGAAATCTGTAGAAAGGTCCAAATATTTAGAAAAAAGACTAAAATAATCTCGGGTTTTTACAATAACGGCTTGGGTGCGGTGCTTTGCCAACGCCTTATTTATCTTTACAGGTTTTCTCTCGTCAACAGGAGAGAACCAGCAGCCCAATATCGTCATATCTCTGTCGTGAGCAGTAGTCACCGTAGCGAAAATCTTCAAGACCCAGCTTCTCATCATCTTCACTGGTTTATTCTCACGGGCAGATAAAAATCTAAGAGGCGCAACGATTTGGAATAGCAATCATAAAGGACTAATTCTGCATAAATTGAGAAGCGTTCAGAATCCCATGAAACTCAGCATTTGATGAAGTGCAACCACCATTCGTTGCAGCACTGTTGCTATGTATATGTAGATGGTCAAAATGGCACCAGATATCAAAGTAAGGCTTCAAACGTTGCGCTTTGATGCTGAATTAAAAAAAAAACATAAATTGAAGTAGAATCTAGCAGGCGCCAGACCCAGTTACGGCGTAGGTAGCACACGTTACGTTTTTTCGCATGAGCATCAAACGCAAATAAATTGGTCAATCAACAACTACAAGGCTTCTCAGCTAGAGTTATAACATCGCATGGCTTTGGCCAGATGAAGAACCGTTCAACCAACAAAAATATCATAAATCGCTCAGTGCATATGCTGGTATTTCAAGCTATGAACTGACAAATATAGAAGGTCATCAAACCTTATACATCATTTATAGGTATCGAAATGGTGGTCTAAAATCAAGTATAGTGGGCGTAGAGAGACTGCTTTACAACAGGAATAATAAAAGCAAAACACAGCACACTATTTTTAAAATCTGGAAGATGAAAAAATAGAATAAATCCAAACTGTGGGTAGTTGAAGAAGAGAGCACTCTGGGCTCAGAAAAGTAGGTTCCTTAAAATAGAATAGTTTAGTACAATACGTTGTTGATTGAACTATTCGATGGCATTGTGGGATGAAATAGGGTGGATTGGAGTGAAACACGGCAAGCTGGGCCAAATCATGGTCGAATAGGCTAAAACAGAATAAAATGGTGTAAAAAGAAGGTAGATTGAATGGATCGACATCAGAATTTAGTCATGGTAAAATAAAAACGTAAAAGAGGGTAGATTAAGCTAACAGACAGATTCTGATAATATAGCATAAGCTTATAGAAGAGGGTAGACTAAGTGAAACATACCAGGTTCTAGTAAAATAGCATAAACTGGTGTAAAAGAGGGTAAATTGAGCTAGAAGACAGAATTTAATAAAATAGTATAAACTTGTGAAAGAGGGCAAACCGAGTGAAATAAAGCAGGTTCTAGTAAAGTAGCATTGACTGGTGTAAAAGAGGGTAGATTGAGCTAAAAGAAGGGAAATTGCAGCAATACAGCATAGACTATATAGGGTAAAAGAGGGTAATTTGAGCTCAAACATATCAGATTGGGGAATAGGGAGCATTTTCCTGCTGGAATGCAGCATAACACACGCGACCGTCGCCAACCAGTCAAGTGGTCCTGGTTCAGTGCAGCAATAATTTGGCGTTATTTGCATATAGAGCTTCATAAAACACCAAGACCCGAGAAAAAAACTTAGTTTGAAATAATAAACATATGACCTTGAAAAAAGTAATTAACATTACCTTTAAAAAACGCATGTAACAGACGCATTATTGAAATGTTCTTTCCTTACTGAAAGGTACGCTTTACAACTTCTCATATAAAAGATTTTTCTGATATTTGGGGTACTGCACTTGACCGTTTATTTCAGTCGCTGTCCTTCTCTGTACAAACTATAGGGGCTCATCAGTGGCATGTTTTGCTTTTTTGTATTTTAGATATCACAACACTTCAACAAAATGCACACGAACTATCATTATTGTACTGTAGTTTGGCGATTGAGTATTTAATCACGTATTAATTAATCAAATACGTTTGATCTGAATTAGGCAAAGTGAAGCTGTTTTTCTGTTGTCATATACGTATATATATATATATATATATATATAAAACCGCAGTAAATCACCCAAAACATAGACCTACACAGAAACAATGGGCCAGTAAAGCCCACCACGCAGTGATAAAAAAAAAATGCAAGTAGAACAAAGAATGTTGCGTAACGAGTGGAGGGAGCCTGGCCGCGGCCCACCGCTGCTGGCTGTAGTTGCACTATCGATTGTGTGTCGGCGAGACTCGGCGCGTATCTACACCAAGATCCGTATCCAGGCTACGCTAGATTTTATTTAAAGTTCCAGTTGCAAAAACGGCATAAATTTTGAATATTTCAACTTGAAACTAATACGGAATCATTACCTACACGGCCATGGATTTGTTTCCTTTGTGAAATGCGTCCTGGAGGTTCTGTATAGTATTGATATTCCTTGGAATGGGTTTTGTCGTCAATTCTTTGGTGAATATTTTATCCACTAGGATACTCTACCGTCAAAAGTGAAGGCGAAGAATTTGCAGCGGCACACCTTCGGTGTTTATGTCAGTGATCATGTTTCTCCAGCATGGGCCTGATCACCCCACTAAAGTTAATAATATGTGCGCGACCAACTTCACTTCAGAAAACAAAGCAAAAAGAATGGAAGAATAAAGCAATACCCCTGCCTGAGACTCACTGTCCACCCTAGCCTAGAAGTGGCAGATACATACATACAAGACTTGAGCCGAGAAGTGATGTACAGCAGTCTCCTACCCTACCAAAGCCCTAGAAGTCTAGAATACCAGTAATAGGAAGCAGCTAGAGCTGATCGAGAGTAACACCCCTGCGACTGACTAGTCTAGAAATGATGCTGAGCAACGCCCGTGCAATTTGAAAAGATTGTAGCTAGCCAAGAAGCGATCAGGAGCAACACCTCTACAATATCAAAAGAAAGACCGTATAGCGAAGACGAGATTGGGAGTAACCCTCGTCCAGTAAAATGGCTAGCCTCTACTGACTTGACTGGGATGGTAGCCTAGAAGCTATCGTAGGAAACGCCCATACCATACCAAAATACTGTAGCCTAGAAGTATGCGGGAGAAACACCCCCTCCTCCACCAGTACCAAATGACTGTAGTCTAGACGTGATTGGGTGCAACACCCCTACAATACCAAAGACTGAAGCCGAAGAAAACCTTGGCATTTACACTGAGGGCATCACGCATCCCTGGGGTCAGACGAAGAGGTAGGGTACCGCGCCATATTGGTGCTGCTGCTCATTCGCAGGTTGCCTTTATAAGAATAAGGGCATACGCAGGTCGGTTGCGCAGCTCAGTTGGAGTCTAGCCTAATATAGCTAAGAAAAGTTGGCACCACGCTGTCGCCGACGCCCTTATCTTGCTTTCTAGCCCCTTGGAAGTCTATTGGAGATGAGGCCCAATACACTATTGTTGTTGCTGCGAGGTTAAGTCTCATCCTTAGACTGATCAGCAGTCTTTAAATCTGCTAAGATAGCATTTAGCAGTTAAAATATGCTGGTCTTGAATTTAATCGCAATCTTGCGCTCTTTAACTTTAAAGTCTCAATTCACTGGCCAAAAGATGAGTTGCAGCGGCCTTAACCCTGCTCAAAATTTATTTACCTTTTAAGTTTGGTATTTAAACCCCCAAAAATTGTAAGATATGGGTGGCAATATTCTGAACATATGACTAAAACTTTACAAGAAATTATGTTTGCAAATGTTAAAGTCGAAAGGAAAAAAAAAATATACTTAAAGGTTGCTACTACAAAATGCAGTGTCGTCTGGTATAAGAATTCATTGATTCACTCGTATATTTAGTCAAGCAATCGCGCATGGGGTGCGCCTTCAGACCTATCAGTATTGAAAATTTATTCTCAGGTAAAATTTTTATCAATCCTCCACAACTTCTCGCTGAATTGGTGTTCTGTAGCAAATTATGCTTGTCTGCACCTTTTCTCCTAGTTGCTTGGCGACCTTATCAAACTTGCGAATACAACTAAGGGCGTGAAATACAATATTTCCCTTATTACTTCCGCCGAGGAGGATATGTTTTCGTCGAGATTGGCTGTTTACTTGTCTGTTTGTCCGTTTGTCTGTTTACCGCCAAGATCACCTACGCAAAAGTTATGGACAGATTTTTACGAAATTCACAGGGATTGTTAGGTAGGTATGTTAGGAAGAACAAATGATCAATTTTTGGTGAAAATCCATTCATCCGTTTGTTTGTCTGTGAATTTTTTCTTAGTATAATAACTCAAAAAGTTCTGGACATATTTTTATGAAATTTACATGAGTTGTTAGGTGTATTACAAAGTGCAAATAATCGAATTTTTGGGATGATCTGTTTGTTCTTTCGTTTGTTTGTCTCTCTATTTGATTTCATGCTTTTTAAAAAAATAACTCAAATACTCATGAAAGGATCTTTATGAAATTTTCAGGAATTGTCAATAGTGTTGAAGACATAGATGATGAAATTTTGGTGATGATCGGTTGGTCTGTTTGTGTGCTTGACTAATGCTTGTCAGAATGTTTGTTAGGAGCATAACTCGAAAATTATGAACGGACTTTCAAGAAAATAACAAAAGTTGTTATTGTTATCAAAAAGCACTAATGATCAGACATTGCGTTGATACAAAGGAAATCATAGTTTTAGAATCAATATTAATGTTTCGATACCTTTACCTTGCTTGGCGGAGGTATGCGCTCTCAGAGTACTCTAGTCACATTTTAACCTGATTTGATAGGCTCACACACTATCACTACTGCTATATAGTAGAGCGTTGGAGATAATTTTTAAAGTCTTTCATAAAAAATATACGCTTAATACACTACCGTTTCAGTAGAGCGACTAATACCTTATTGGCCCAATGTAAATATCAACTTTTACATAATCAACATTATTTGGAGAGGGAGGAAATAGCCGTTGTGGGTGTGAGATTGTTAATATCATCAGCTATTCTATTGGTAGGACAGCTTCCTTACCACGGGCTCTGTCCTTGGAAAATTCAGCGAAAGGATATCACGGTGAGGAACCTCTCTCAAGTGAGACTGGGCGTTGCCCTGCAGAAGTGTTGGGACCGAGGAGGTCTAATAGGTTAGGAGGAAGGGACGCAGCCGTTGTTGCCTGGCAAGCTAGACTGCTACTTTTTCCGAGGTGGCTGATTTCTGGTGTCGCGTTTTACCACAAAATATGTTCTACAATCGATATAAAAACGGGCGTAAAGTGCGTTCATTCTTTGGTTATTATTGGCAGAGGAAAGTTAATAAAGTATATATTTGGATCGAAAGGCCCGCCAACTTGATATTCTGCCGTCGCTGCTCTGTTCGGCCACAGTGCCACAGCCTCCCAGCCGTTCGTCCGTGGTACGTACATCTTGGTGTGTGTCGATTTCTGTATGTACACAACAATAATTATGTATTTTTTTCGCAGTGTAATACCGAGAAAACTTTCGGATATGTACTGCAATATAGTACAGTATTGCAATACTTATCTACGTGAAGCCAGTCAGCCATTGCTCAGCCTTACCGGAAAGGCTTTTCAACCCTTCCTATTATTAAACCTCCCTGGAGGGGGGCCGAGACCTCATGAATACAACTGGCCTGTATTTAGGAGGAAAGTTGTGGTGTGACGGCAATATTGGCCTTCCTTGGTACCGTCTCAAGTGAACAAATCCTAAAACGCTAAGAGGACATGACCACGGGTCAAGTAGTGACGTCACCAAGCTAGGCCTGCAGTGACGTTATAAAGGGAGGCCAGTTGTGGCATCACTGCCCATGTTCCGCCCTCAAAAGAAAGTCTTGATTCTCGGTAGAAACGCCAAAACTCTCTAGGACAACTCCCAATGACGCTTAATCCTTAAGTATTCTTTTGCTGTGCAGAATCCTTCCCAGTTTGCATGCAAATCTTCATGAGGATCAGGGACAGAATCTTGATGAAATTTAACGCTGGAAAGTTCAGTCCAGTACAAAGCAATATTTGGGATGTTCGGTAAATTACATTAATGTAATTTATCGACAAAATATGACTTTGAAGAGACGTTCTTGGACAAGATGTAGAGTAAAGTTTAATTGCTTATGCCCGTATAGGATGTATATACACGAGAAAAACCAACAGTAATCGGCAGTACTAACATAAACGCAGCCCATATATGCACGCGTTTCCCGTGTAAAATTCTGTACTCAGCTCCCATTGGAACCGAAACCGGAGTATCCTAGTTTTTGAGAGAACAGTGCGGTAATAAGTTAACTGCAGAAGTTTTAAATCCAGTCGTAGCCTTTTCCCCGGTAAATGCCAATTTATGTGAATTTCCATTCTTACAAAAGTGGTTTTCAGCCGCTCTGTAAAGGGTTAAGTAGCTAGGAGGAGGTTCGAGAAGGAATTTGTTCGAAAAAGACCCTGCAGACAGGGCCAACGTAGCTCCTTATCTCATTGCGTGCGTAAGACGACCTCCAAAGTTTACTAATGACAGTAACAATACAATGGAAAGAATGAAGTCTTTTTCTCTCATCTGTACCCTATATCAAGCAGTGTTTAGCGGATTTATCCATGTGATATTTAAGGATTAATGTCACTTATTTTTCTCACAAGGGATATAAACGTACACGCTTAGCGATGCTAACGTAATTATATACTCGTCCAAGCACTTCCGTTATCATTATTACTCCGAGAATGTTTTGTTATTGTGTTTCCTCCAAAACTTATAAATTTTTTCTGTTATATTTTGCGTTATTATGTGCCTGGTAGTGGATTTTCTTTATTTATTCTTAGCTTGCTAGGCTGTATGATATGCATAACATGTAAATAGAGGAAATTTATAATTATTTAAGTAAATTTCACTAGCGAATCAAGCGTACTTATTATAATTTATAATGCCAAAGTATTAAAATACACAATTGATTGCTTGCTTTGCTCCGATGTGAAACGTTTGATCGGAGAATATTATTTACTAACGACAACAGAGCGGTTTCCTTGCCAAATTTTTAAAATCTAAGTACTGAAGAGAAAGGAAGTATTTGTAAGCGGTAGCATAGACACCATAGCAAACATTTTTCTAACTTCAGAAAGTACAAATTGAAAAGCAGACCAACAAAGGAGAAGGGAGAATTATTCCGGACTACAGAACGAAGATGAACAGTACGGAAACAGGGATTTAGTTGAAATATTGATTTCTGCCATAATTTGATGACAGCCTGAGCCACTATAGTTACCAGTATCATCGCAACCTAACAAGTGCACTCCGATAAAGCATACTTCCGCCAAACAAGACAAAGAAAACAACGAAAAAGTGAAATTGATCTTAAAACTAAGATTATTATCTTCATAATCGCTAAAATTTGGTCATTTGTGCCTTTTAATATTCCCTACAGTTCTTGTAAATTTCATAAATATCCGTCCACAGCGACTTGAGTTATGTTACGTAAGATAAACGTTTTGACAAACAATAACTAAGTACACAAACGGGCAAACCAATCATCACCATAATTGGTCATTTGTATCATTAAACATTTCTAACAATTTCTACCCATTTCATAAAGATCCGTTCATAACTTTTTCTGTTATGATACTTACAAACATAAAACCAATCATGAGACAAACATATCAACACGAAAATATGGTCATTTGCTCTTACTATTATTCTAAGAATTCCTGAAAATTTTTTAAAGATTTGTCTATAACTTTTTGAGTTATGATACCAAGATAAAAGAGGCAGATAAGCAAACAAATAGTTGAAAGGATCGTCATTGAAAGTTAATCATCTGTTCCTCCTAACATCCCTAACAATCTCTGTAAATTTCGTAAAGATCTGTCCACAACAATTTGAGTTATCTTGATGAAAGACAGAGAGACAGACAAATAGAAAAATTTCACAAAAGCATCACCTCCAGCAATAATAGCCCTAATATATAACCATATAAGCGATTATTTCCCTAATAGAATATACACTCCACCTTACATCCACATGATACGATAAGGATACAGTCCATAATGTCTCTTTGCAATTCAGCCAGACCGTACAGTCTACCAAAATGTAAAGAGGCTCCTTGTACATCCGACGGATTCAACAGAAGGTACGCAAGAGAAGAGGCGAGGAAGGCAGTTCAAGTCTCGCAGGGTCGGGCGCCCCTTCCTCTCGCCAATCACTCCAGCTATTACCATTGATTATTTTCGGCAGCGCTGAAGCCTTGGTCGGCAGCGCCACAATGGATCAGCGACACTCTGAGCGCTTCATTTCTTGATATGTGATGGTGCCAGCCTGCGTGCTTCATTTCTTGATATGTGAGGGTGCCAGCCTGAGTGCTTCATTTCTTGATATGTGATGCTGCCAGCCTGAGTGCTTCATTTCTTGATATGTGATGGTGCCAGTCTGCGTGCTTCATTTCTTGATATGTGATGGTGCCAGTCTGAGTGCTTCATTTCTTGATATGTGATGGTGCCAGCCTGAGTGTTTCATTTCTTGAAATGTGATGGTGCCAGCCGGAGCACTTCATTTCTTGATATGTGATGGTGCCAGCCTGAGTGTTTCATTTCTTGATATGTGATGGTGCCAGTCTGTGTGCTTCATTTCTTGATATGTGATGGTGCCAGTCTGAGTGTTCCATTTCTTGATATGTGATGGTGCCAGTCTGCGTGCTTCATTTCTTGATATGTGATGGTGCCAGTGTGAGTGTTTCATTTCTTGAAATGTGATGGTGCCAGTCTGAGTGTTCCATTTCTTGATATGTGATGGTGCCAGTCTGCGTGCTTCATTTCTTGATATGTGATGGTGCCAGTCTGAGTGTTTCATTTCTTGAAATGTGATGGTGCCAGTCGGAGCACTTCATTTCTTGATATGTGATGGTGCCAGTCTGCGTGCTTCATTTCTTGATATGTGATGGTGCCAGTCTGAGTGCTTCATTTCTTGATATGTGATGGTGCCAGTCTGCGTGCTTCATTTCTTGATATGTGATGGTGCCAGCCTGCGTGCTTCATTTCTTGATATGTGATGGTGCCAGTCTGAGTGTTTCATTTCTTGAAATGTGATGGTGCCAGTCGGAGCACTTCATTTCTTGATATGTGATGGTGCCAGCCTGAGTGCTGCATTTCTTGA
>LQNS02277602.1:6793225-6817681 GCA_001587735.2 Parhyale hawaiensis
AGAGAAGAAGACAGTTAATTGAGGCAGCTCTCGCTTCATTAGATGCTAATAAAGTGGCAGCGTGGCAGACTGTCGTTCCTGTACACCAGTGTAGTGTGGTGCATTCTAGACTATGGAATTTGTGATGCCGTCGGTGACATAGTTTCATTAGCAGAGGAGGTTACTAAGCTGGTTACTATATTAGGATTGCCGCTGTGAGTGTAATACGCTATAGCATGATATTACTAAAATACGCTATAGCATGATAGTACTAAGAGAAGAGGGAAGTAATCTGAAAACGATACAGACGGTCTAATTGCTTGTGGCATTGGTGAGTACAATACATTTACCTAACTGGATTTCTTGTCGCCCTGGAGCGTTTTGAAACTTTTGCTTTTGGCGGGGGGAGGGGGAGAGCCAAGGATGCTATTACGATAACGTAGTCCACGTAAGCTAAGTGTGTCGGTAATGCCCTGAGTGACATAGTTTCATTAGCATAGAAGGTTAATAAGTTTGAAAATATAATGGTATTGCCTATAGGAGTGGTACGTGTGATATTCTATCATGAAATTAGTAGTATAAAAGGAAATGACTTGGTAAATAGATAGAAAAGTGCAGGCAAAGTGGGAACCCACACGCACTGGTTCGTGCTGCAGATATAGGGCAACTGTTTCCAGAGGAGTAAGTACGGCTGCCGTCGACCACGAGTCGTTAAGAACTATGGTGGCATCAACGGAAGGTTAAACAACCCACGTCCCCTACCATCCCATTTCTGGGCAAGTTAAGCGCCCTCACGGTAGCTGTGCACACCAAGTACTTTTGCTGACTTTAGCGCACTATGCGCCAGCGCACTTGGCTTGGTACTCGTTCCCGCCACCTCCCTTGCCATCAATTGAGCACACAGGACCGCTGTTTACAAGGATACATATGTAGACGTTATCTGTATATCCAAACGTATTAAAAATTCGAAGCACTGCCGTAAATTGTACCCTGCATTCAGTTATTAAAAAGCAGTTTCTTAATCTAGATCAGCCGTGTATAAGACCTGGCGTTTTGCGTCGGTTGAACTTCTTCAAAAACAGTAGTGTAAGCAATACAATGCATAACTGCTGTAATCGTTGCGTTCTACGCACGAATAGCACTGCTCGCTACGTCTAATGCATGGCGTTATATGCACTGACCTTTTAATGCATTACTAAATGTTGACTACTATACATACATATTACGCTCTTCAGTACACACTATGTACTGGATTTTATGCACTAAAAATTAGAATATGAAGAGTTGTAGATAATGTGATCGCTACCACACACACGCACACACACACACACCTACAAACACACACTTACACACACACTGGCATTGCTCATGAATCCAGGCAAGGCTCAGTTGAACGCATTTGTCAGCCTAAATGACAATGCAAAGTTGGAAAAGATTATAGCAAAAGCTGAGAACTTTGCGAGCCGGAACTTGCAGTGGAGGTTTTGAATAAATATCATAGACCTTTCCATAGGGACAATGGTGATTCTGAGACTCCTTAGAGAGGAAGAAGAAGTTATAACTTGGTCGTAAGTTTTGAGGAAATGTACGATCGGCTGTAGGGATAATTTAGCTGAGCATCTAAAGATTTGGCGACTGCCGTTAAAGACAAGCAAACTGGAATCGTCTGAGCGGAGTCTCCATCCTTAAGTGTGAATGCGTAAAAGTGGCATCTCGTAAGTAATTATAGAATATAGCACAACTATTACAGCTTTATGTAATATAATAAACTGTGCTCAAGCTTGTTCTCTTATATTCAACAGTCTTGTACTAATATGAAGTGATAAACTGTTCAAATTTATACATATACCAACGTGTATAACAAGAGAAAATTAAGTTAAATACGCTTGACACTGATTTCATTTGCATGCATTTCATGGAGGTTAGAAGAACTTAGTTTTGTATCACAAAATAGATTCGAATAAAATTAAATAAAATATACTCTTTATGGTTCAAATCATGAGTTATTGACGCTGCCTCATCAATGTGGATTGTTCGGTGTTATCCATTCAGCTCCACCTTCATTTGAATATCGAGCTAATCATTACCAACCCGTATTATCGGTACTAGCTATATTTCCACACATCATTTTAACCCCTTCATAAGTACCATTAGTCCATTACCCACAGATAGAGCCTCATGGTTCTATGTTCTGTTTCGACATGGTAAAAATTAGCTGGTAAATTTTGCAGAAACAAAAGGAAGTAAAAAGGCTAAAAATATCATTAGACCATTTATGCTCCAAAGTTAATGGATATCTCCGGTCAATTACCATCGGCCCCGTATTATTTAAGGTCTACGGATGTTCTTTTACAGTGTGTACCCTAAGTGTAAGCTCAGTTTATGAACATTGGCCCTGCAGAATTTAAAGTTTACAGAGTTTATTTTTTAGTTCATACCCTAAGGGGAATGGATACTCTCGGCCGGTTAAGAACAATTAGTCTGGCAAGATTTACCTATTTTCTTCACGGGGTATAACTCTAAATCAAGGATTATGAGACACAGCAGTTTAACCCAGGGGACGGGCCAAGCTGAAGTGCATCATGGGAAATGGGCTTCTGACGTCATAAACACCTAGTGCGTTTATCAGTAAGTAGCTATTTTGCATTATTTCTTCATCACTTCATTTGGGCCTCCTGAGTGTCTTACATGTCCTACAATCATTATAGTTGCACAAAAATATGCATCAAAGCATCTACGAACTTTTTTAGCTCTCTGAAGGATAAACTTTTGAAAGAACGTTGGTTAAAAGGCATGTAAAAGAGCAGATGAAATCAACCGGCAGTTGCCCGAATGCATCAGAAGCACTTTTAGAGCCAAGTTTATCGTTTTTAAAATATAATGAATCAAGTGAATTTTATCGTGAGTAATAAGGCATTCTAAAAATAGATGTTTATGAGCAATACCGCAATGTTTTTGATTCATTTTCGTCTTCTACCTATGATCTGGTATTCTCTATAATTTCAAACCACTGCCACGAAAATTGGCTGAGATGCGAGCGCTTTAACGCTGAGATAGAAAAACTTTTAAAAAAGATTTGTAAGAAGAACATTAGAGGAAAAAGAAATACTTCTCTTCCGGCAAAGTAATATTAAAGTAAAAGTCTATATAATATGCAAAAGCCATGCAATTGCTCGCTAAAATTAGAAAAAAAAACAGCTGCTATAGGCTTGCGCGTTACAGCAGTATAAACAGTTGTGTCGCGTCCGACTCGCGTTAACTTACTTGCAAAAAAAATGACCTAACCGTGTTCCACATACTTTAGCTGTCTCACGGAATGTTGTTGTAACTGGCGAATGCTTAATCCATAATTTTTCCAATGATGCTGAAGTTTTTACGATTAGGAGAGGTGGATATGTTAACGACGCGTACGCGATGGCACTGCTTAGGCTAACATTTTAGCAAAACTCTCCGACCGGGTGCCTGCCTTTTACGGGAAAACAACCTAAATAATAATGAAATTTTATCTTTCAGAGAGATGAGAAAGTTCTTAGATCCTTTGATATGTATTTTTATGCAACTATAATGATTGTAAGGCATGTAGGACACTCTGGAGACCCAAATTAATGATGACGAAACAATGCAAAATAGCTACTGATAAACGTACTAGATTTTTATAACGTCATTACCCCATTTCTGATGATGCACTGCAGCTTAGCCTTGCCCCCTGGGTTAACCTATTGTGTCTCATAGTCCTTGCATCAGCATGTAGGGGTACCCCAGTCTAAAATTGCTGGCTTAGAGAATCAGTATTTTCTTTGAGTTAAAGATTATTAGCAAATACGGGGCTGCCGCGAATGCGAGGATGCCACTTAGCTCTCCACCAGCAATTTTAATTTCAATACTTAACATTCTGTTCAAATCTGAAACATACTAAAGAGTACGAGCACACAATTTTTTCAGTAGGAGATCAGCGAAAGGGTTTTTTAAGACTATTTGACGCTTACAGTGTTGATAGCGAACCTTCAGTTTTTCACTGCATGAAGCCCCCTAGGTCGCTGCAAATGAGCAGATAGGAGCACGGGTCGCTGCAAAACAGCCTTCCGTCGAAAGTGTCATAATTCTTGACTATCCGTGGTCGACTGCAGCCGTACACTTCTCTGGGTTTAGTTGACCTATAGCTGTAGCATGAACCAGTGGGTGTGAGTTTCCCTGTACGGGGTGCGGTTAAGTTGACTTTACTTCTATCTGGCTTATAAGCGAATCTTAATTCAAATATTACCTACGTTTGCACTTTGCAAATTGTGTAACATGCATGTAATTTATGTTTGGATCGTAAGTCACTCTGGAAATCCAGATATTCACAACGTCCAGCACTCAAATATAAGTGGAGGCTCTATCGTAGCAGCATCGAACAAGGGTCGGGATCAGGCAGATTGACCTTCAATATCCGGACTTAAGCCGCACAGAGATACCAGCCTTGCTGCCCATCGGCGTGCTGGCCTCCCGCCGCCGCCCTTACGTTTTGAATAGAACTTGAAAACACGGTAATTTTGTTCGGCATTATGGTTGTACCTAGTTTGGGTACACTTTCTTCTGAGAAGCATCATAGATTGGTATTTTTTGCAATAAACAGGCAACCATTCTATTATTTCATCGTTTTTCCCCTAGTAAGGAATTTTATCCTCGTAAAGATTCATTATGCTGGTAAGAAATATCGTTTTGAATTTATTAAGTTATACTTCCAGCGTGCGTAACACCACCTGGACCTCTTCCGCAGACCAACAAAGCTAAGGTAGGGCGCCCGACGCCAAAAGAAGAACAGTGAGGTCCTTACAGTGCTATTGTTATAGGAATCACCATGCAGATCTTGGTTCCAAGAATGTAAAGTAAATCTCTGAACAGAATATATTTCCTTGCACTACGTGTGACACTGCAACAACTTTTCTCGTGTAACTCATTCAATATTTAATGGGTCCAGATGACGAGCATCTTAGTATATTATAACCGTTGATATTTATCTACATCTTCATCAGTTGCATGAACATCTGATAGGTTAGGACGAGCCGCTGTGAGGGGCTCCTGGCTTTCAATTCGTCAACACTAAAAAAAATAAATAAAAACAAATTGGAGGAGTAATGGTTTTTCTACGAGATCATTTGGTCTCAGTGGACATTATCAAGTCTAAAAATAATAAGCGAATAGCCAATATGATCCGATACTGTCTTCTACGCATGTTGGCTGTTCGGCTGAAACTTTCTGATTGAGTAAATGATAAAAAATTTATATTACACAGGTCAGGTGCAGCTGGTGAACTTGCAGAGCATCTGTTATACCAAGCTCCACCTGCGGCACTTTCTTCAGGTAAGTCATCTGCTGCTGCCATCCATCAGAGCTGCAGACTGTCCGGAGTCCCGTTGCTTGTAGCGAGAGCAAGCGTGGGGTACGTAGCTAATATTTCAAAGACTTCATTTCTTTGGGCACTCATTGTCGTAGTATAAGGGTTTTAAATCTATTCATTATTTCCAGCAGATCTCTGTTGGTTTCAATTCAGATAATGCTTGATCCAAAAATAATTGATGGGTTTATGCGTCACGGTATAAATCCGTAAACTTTTACTTCTTTTGGTTCCTGGAGTTCAGTGCTTAGGGCATTCATTTCAGTAGTGTATAATCCAGGTATTAATGCTAGCAGCTCTTGATACATTCACGGCCTTATACATGCGATATAGACAAGTGGATTCGATTGCGCTATTGAGAAAAAATTCTTCTGCACCTCAAAAAATAGCAATCTGTGGGTCACATTTTGTTTCAAAAAAGACTAAGTGGTCTCGAAACGGTTCACTAACTTAGGGCCAGTTCACACGTCTCTCAAAGTAATGCGTTCATTCAAATTGATAGACGCGGGTCGTTGATTTGATGGAAGCGACTGCAGCAAATGCGGAGAAGGAAGGATGGAGCAAGTTGCATTTATGAACGCATGGCGTAATTCAAGTTCACTAAACAGAACCTATAAATCTAGAATTTAACCTCTATAGCATTTTTAAGTTATATTAAGTCGATATAAATGATTTTTCAATTAACGATCAGAATCACCCTATTCCCGTTTAACCCAAGAAAACTAGTTACGCTGAAAATGTTGTACTAAGAACACAGACGCGGCGTGACACAATCTTCGATTTCACAACGAAGCGCATTACTGCGTGTTGTTTCCACTGTTATCGGTGTGTAAGGTTATAAATATTTTGAAAATAGACTGTTCCATTTCAATTTCAGGCTATAAGATTACGGGATACGAATTTGACTTCAAACCGACGCGAAATATAAGCGAAAATGTAAAGAAACGAGATCATAAGTGAACGTGTGGACAGAGACGGCAAAAGTGGACGGACAGCTCGTGTTCATTTTCGTGATTGAACGCGTTGAAATGAGGGACCTGTGAACTGACCCTTACTCGTTTGTTGCACAAGCATATAACTGAAAACCTGAATAATTCATATCGTAATTCACCCTTTTCCGCATTTTTGGCATAAGTAACTTTTAACCTGAATAATTCTCAATGAAATTCATTGCCTTGGGAACTTAGTACACAAACATTTGGCATAAAATTCTGGTAATTCTTGATGGAGTTACTGCCTTACGCAATTCAGACATAAGTACACAGTTTTTAATTGAAATAGAGTTTGATGGATTTCGCTGTTTGTGCATGTGTTACAGAAGCATTTAATTTTAAATTCTGGTATCACTTGTTGCAGTTTACCTCCTGGTGCAGATTTGACATAAGTGTACAGCTTTTAATCCTAAACTTTCTTGATGGAATAACTTTAGCAGAAATAATTCTTAAGGAAATTTATCACCTAGCGCATATAAATTTAATAGATTATTATCTAATACTTCTTGATAAAATAAAAAACACCAAACGATATCCTGAGCAAAGTATGTATACCAACTTGCCAAACGCGTAGTCACTTGAATTTATCGTTTAGTAATGCTGCTGACCGTGTACGTCATCCATACCGTGATGTATGAGAAGCACGGTAAACATGAGTGTCGGGAAGTGCCGTTAAAGGATGAAAGTATATACGTGGAGCAGCTATTGATTGGGACGGAATGTCGATCTCAAATGACTGTAATCAGACGCCGGGTAGTCGGAAGTTGTCCACATCAATCAAAGAGACGCTGCAGTATAGCGGTTCTAAATGTATTAATTTAGTTAGAGCGATTTCCAGAGTTCAGGCAATAAGCTGCCTGTAGAAACTGGAGTGTTGAAGCTACAGCTCTTCTTCCATTTCCAGAGTTCAGGTAACGTGTCATATACTTGCAGAGACTGAACACACGATGCCACATGAGTACTCTATATATCTAGATGCTCAATGATTTTCTGTGTCTTACGTCTTAACTTCTTATCAAATAGCGTATTTTCTATGGTCTTATACTGGTAACAAAAATCAGCATCGTATCAGGAGCTATTTTGGACCTTTGCAACCAGTATAATGGATCGTGAAAGTAATAAAGCCAGCGTGCTGCCCCTCGTATTTTCAAGCACGCATACTCGCTGTTGCTCTGGGTCACGTTGCGTTTTACTATAAGAGGTAGAATAATGTCAATAGCTCAGAGTTGATCCGATCCTGGACTTTAACGTACCCTTCACTTAAAATGTGTTTCTGCTTCCCCTATCACTCAGTATCCAATCTAATCTATTCTTAATGCCGTGTATATGCAAGTAGTGTTAGCTTTTACTGGCGGATTAAGCTATGCAGTATGAAGTTAACTGAAGGCTGATCAGATGTTGTTTAGCCTTCTGTTTTCCAAAAAAAAGGATCAGTAGCTAACTTTTCAGCATTTTCTGTTTCGCAGGAAGTACCCTTACTACCTATTGCAAAGCACTATCTAAAAACTGCTTCTCTTTTCCTCGTCAATGTAGCGCAGTAGTCTTGACTGCTCAAAATTAAGAAATGTACTGTTTCTTTCAATTATGAGGAGTATCCATGCATTCCAATATTGTGTTTTTTCAGCTGACAAAATTGTATCACATTTTTTTTTTGCATGAAAAAAGAAGGTAATGCCATCTAAATCACGAAAATATTTTTCCCTTTGCCTTTAAAGAAACTGAAACAGAACTAAGTACAGAATGTTTTTTGACGCTTACTGGCATACATGCATAACCAGTAAATACCCTTGCTAGGTTAAAGTAGTTATCGGACTCTACTGATAAATTGATATGAAACATCAAATATTACCAAGTGTTTGAAAATATTTTTTGGGGCTTTCTTTAGTGGAGCAGCTGTATAAAAATCATATTTCCATGGCTGAGGTTTTCCCTTTATTAACTATTTTTATACAGAACATCAGTCGACCATAGAGGGTACGACGTGAGTATCGGCGCTTCTATGCCATTCTATAGCTCCGTCTATCGTCATATATCTAATCTAGTCTTTTCACGATATTGCCAGTCATTGGAAAATAACTGTCTAGAGTTCTTTTTTTATGCATATGATATGTAGCAAAAATATTGAAATAACTTTCTGCATTCTGTGAAAAGCATAAGCTCTGTTGATTTTTTATATCATTGCTAGTCATTTCAAACGAACTAAACCAATAATTAGGTGAACTAAATGAACCGCCGCACACTGAACAAAACTCTTTTGTCAATTTTTTAGCAGCTCTACTGATGTAACGGAAAAAAGGAGAATTTTTAATTATTTTTGCTCTAGTCGCTTGCGTTGAAACGTGCATCTGTGCTAAATAAACTTATCAAAACCTATCTGCAACATAGAGAACATATCAATATGTGGTGTCGATGACGTCAAGACGAATATCTTAGCGTGACGAGGGACAGGAATGATGGATTGCCATATCATTTGCCATTTGGGGCAAATCTTCGGGATGTTCGTTCGTCAGGGTAAATATACGGTGTGCCGATGAGACAAAAATTCGTGCCCGGTTTACACTGGGTCGATGCAAAAGAAATTACTTGGAGCAACAACCCAGATTTGCAAAGTAATTCCATTGACCAATGTTCAATTTGTGACTACTTAAAATAACGTTAAATGATTTCACGGGGCATGTTAGATGTTTTACTGGCTAGGCTACATTTCTTTTAGATGTTTAACCTCAGTTGCTTTAGAACTTCAACATCAGTTGTTTCAAGAGACCTCATCTGATTTAAAGCCTTTTTTTTATTAAACTGTAGTTGCATCCATTTAACTTTGAACACAGTTTCATTGTTTTACAGTAGTCTTCAGTTATTTGGATTAAAGCAATAATTATCAGTTATTTAGGCTCACAAGGGGTGACGTACCTATATATAAGTGACGTTTCACATAATGCTATACGTACGGGGACCCTACGTCTTATTTTGTGCGTACAGATTTACTTTCTTCACCACTCGCGGTAATCTACATATAGTTACCAACGTTACCAGAATTCACAGAAGCAAAAATAAGGCTGTATGGGTAACAGTTTCATACTCTACTTGTGTGTCTGCTCCTCCAATGAACAATGTCTGTTCGGATGGAGGACTTGATGTGCTTGACAGACTGTAGTCGTGTAAGGTTGTGCCATGCTATGAATTGTGGATTTTCGTGCGGACTCTAGTTTTTATTGTTATTCTCAAAACCTGTGAGCTTTTTATTTCTCTTAAGATATTGGCAGCATTTATACCTACAGCCAGTCCCAAAAGTCCCAGCTGGAAAATTCTAGGTAAATAGCTGCTGTTTGGGCAAGAGAGCTTTAAATAATACTTGCTGTGTACCTAAAGATATCAGAAATTAAAATGAAATGAAATTATATATAATGCAGTAGTTAAGCTTCATTTCGGCAGCATAAAACATTTCTCTGAGCTTATAAAATTAGAATTGCAAAAACGTGGTCTCAGTTGCGACAAGAGTTCCACTTCGTTGATTTCTTAATCAATGCTCTCGTTTCATAAGTTGATGTTCAACTCTTTAATGTCTAATTTAAACAACATTTTCGAAGGAATAGTTTTTTATGACCCTCACGGAAACGTACAATACTCACAAATGTTTTTCTGATGCATACAGTGTGTGTAGGGTTAAATTTGAAGGTAATAATGTGTAGACGCAAAGCTGGTGGGAAGAGTCAACCCTTGAAATAATAAAACTAAAAAGTACCAAGAGCTGGCTAGATGCATGGGATGAGCGCTACAGTAACAACATTCCTTGAGCAGCATCATCCTGACAACCTTATTCCAACAAAAATAATAGCACAAAACGTAGGATCAAAGCAGCGCAGCAACTGCTACCTACATTCGATCAGTAACCACATCCTGACACTCTTATAACAGCAAAAATAAAAGGGCAAGAGCAAGTTAGGAGCAGAGGAAGAGTGGTGTGCAGCAACAACATTCCTTCAGCAACCACATCCTGGCAGCCCTCCGCTGCTGGCCTTGTGCCGCCCTATGGCGCGTGCTGCTTCCTCCCGAGCGGTACGCGGCCCTCANGGCCCTCAGTCCTTCAGAGGCGACAGAAAATGGCAATGAGGGAGAAAATGTGAAGTCGAAAAGTCTGCGGTGATGGTCTGCGCGTTTGGCAATCATGCTCCATTTTTGTGTGAAATGTGTAATGCTTCAATGAGTTTCATGTAATATTTTTAGGAGCACTTAATAAATTTTATTATTATCTTATTTTTATTATTAATTGTTATAATTGTAATTATTACCATACCACAATTCAACCTGCAAAAGGATCTACTTGGCATCTTCAGTTGGTAATCGACTACCGACTGTGTAGTTTTGTAGTTTACGTCGAAGGCTTTAAGAGTAGCGGTCATTCATTACAGCAAGGGCATTTTTTTTAATTGGCCTGGTCCCAGTAGCTGGGCTCCTGCGCCGCCTGGTCCCAGTAGCTGGGCTACTGGGATGCCAATTTCCACAAGCTTGGCGGCCAGTTCGCATGGCTTAAAAGGCCACTCTAGCTAAAAAGGGCGCAGGTTTGGGTTTAACACTTGCGGCCTGAAAAGGGTCGCAGGCCATTGGTAGCAAATCTTTCATAAACGTTTTGTAGGATTGAGATGCCGGGAAGTAGAAAGATCCATCCAAAGAGCACCGAGCTCGGTACGCTGTGCTATTGATGAGCGCTTGCACAATTTTATATGTTTCTATCAAGCAAAGGCTACATCAAATAAACCACAAAGCACTTCACTTCGTATAAAAATACAGCATAGCCCGCTAAGGATGCCAGTCCTTCAATTAAGTAATGAACGGCAAACTTCCTAATATGTAATAACAACAATAATTTCTTCAATAGAATGAAATCATTTGCTGTAGTTTTCAAACTAGCTCACTAACTGGGCCCGAATAAAATGTATTTCTAACGCCAAAGCCACACTATGTAATGGCGGCCACAACCAGCAGGGGCGTGTTGCAATCAGACGCCGGTGTTACCCTCTTAGTGTTACCCGTGTAACAGAGAATACGACGAGCGATCAGAGCGCCCCAACAAAGTGTTGCGAAATTTTCTGCAGCTTCGAACATACACATTTTGGCGGAGCCTAAGTTTGACGGTTTTTAGGATAAAAGATTCATAAAACCACATAAAATTGGTTCAAATGCTAGAATTCAGCAATATACGGCAGTCCTAAACTTTGTAATACGAGTTGTTCGGTATCAAAGTCAGTATCTGTAAACTAAGGCGGTGTTACTCAGCTCATAACCTAACAATTTTGGAGGGTTGTCTTCGGTGTTACCGAACCTCTGTCGCACTGGAGGCCGGTGTAGCACAGGTGACACCGAAGGTGTGATTGCAACACGCCCCTACAGGCTGATGAGCGACGCTCGATCAGCTACACCCTGTATATGCCAGCAGCTCCTATTATTTACTTGAAAAACGTGTAAGTTCAACATCCGTTCAAAGCGTTGAGCCAGCGGTGGTACAGTGTAGCCCTGGCGCAATGGTGGCTAGCTGCAGTTCTTGCATAAAAGCTATCACAGAAAATGGCGACAATTTAGTCTACGGAACTTAGTTCAAAAATTTCACAAGCAGCGTGAAAGAAAGCAACGCCTCAGTAAGGATTTTCTTTTATCTGAAGGTACAAGCCTTACAAAGAATTTGGCAATTTGACAAACACATTACAATCGTTATTTAGTTGTTAACTTTTTAGTGTAATCACAGTAGTTACCACTCACTCGAAAGAAAAACTTAATTTTCATAGCAATTAATTAAAATAACTTGTTCAGTTGAAACTAAATAGAATTAATATTTAGCAAAGAATGCAGCGAATAAAGAATTGGCGTAATATATATATATATAATTTATTTTAAATCCGTTATTTTATTCACAATACGTTCATTATCAACAAAAAGCTACTCCAGCAGACTTCAAACTAGGTATTCAATTATTGTTTTTCCAAGAGGGCAAACTGCACATCAACGCTCCAGCAACATGTAGAGTTGCTGTATATATATATATATATATATATATTTATATATATATATCTCCTTATCCCCTCTTCTCATTTTTCTTCCACCAACCATGGAAAGCATTGAGCACCTAAACGGTACTTTCTGACTTCCGTATATATTATTCACAGATTTATGTGAGAATACCAAATAGAGTTTGTGAAACCGGTCGACCAGTTGCAAATGTAGAGTAATTTTTAAAATTGTTTTAGATAATGGCAGCATAATGAATTTTTCAACAATAAAAAAACAGTCAACATAAATACCTAGTAGTAAATGTTGTCAAAGCTACATATGGGCAGATGACTAGAGAAATTATGATAATAATTTTAGTACATATAGGCAGATAACTACAGGAATTCTGATGATAATTTTAGTATAAAACTAAAGAGTCATGCCAGAGCATTATTGAAAAGAAGATAGTTAACGGGTTTAAATAACCTACAGGCTCGTATACGTAAATTACGTATTTGCATATATGCTACTAATACGCGACTTTTGTAATACGCAGACCTCAAATACTATGCCGTAATATTCAGCAATAAAATATTGGTATTCATACAGCACCGTGCACAAGACAGTCTGCCTTAATAAATAAACATTCATTTCAGCAATTAAAAAATACTCCAACACAAATACACAATAAAAAACTGGAGGCCTCGAAAAAACCCGAAGCCTGCGCTCTGCGGCACAGCACAACCTCAGCGACAACAATCTACCAGACACTAAAGACCTCCAAACAGACGTTGCTGCACGGATCGTCACACACCATGCTGTAACCTATACAGTCTCGCTTCCACTACTTTCTTTTTGGGCTACGCAGGTATATGATTGTTTGTCTAGTCTAATTTGAAATGTCTTCAAAAATTTCATTCTAAAGTACATCTGTGTGTAATAAATTACCAAACTCATGCACACCTGCACGCAGGCTCATAAAAAACAAGTACTACGTTACTATCCACAGCCACTCATACTTCACACATACATGACACTGCATAGCATCAAGTTTAGAATTCATATCCGACGGAGAAGCAGCTGCAACTGCCTTGCTTAGGAATAAAATCCTTGAAGATACAAACTCGGGTGCCACATATCGCTACGATCTCGCAGGAGACGACCACAATCTGTAAATATTTTGCCCTTGCAGCACAGCGTTCACCAGTTCACATTTTCCGTCTCCTCGCGTCAATTAATCTCTTTTGCGCATTCATCCTATGCCATCTCGCTCCAGCGTAGAACTTTGCTGCGCTGAAAGCCTTGGTGCCTTTGATGCTGCGTCCCTCCGCACTCCCCTGCCCTCCAGTACTCCCCCAGCCCTCCGGCACTCCCCCAGACCTTCAGCACTTCCCCAGCTCTCCAGCACTTTCTGTGCCATTCAGTAATCCCCCTGCCCTCCAGCACTACCACTGCCCTCCAGCACTCCCTCTGCCCTCCAGCNCCCTCCAGTACTCCCCCAGCCCTCCGGCACTCCCCCAGACCTTCAGCACTTCCCCAGCTCTCCAGCACTTTCTGTGCCATTCAGTAATCCCCCTGCCCTCCAGCACTACCACTGCCCTCCAGCACTCCCTCTGCCCTCCAGCACTGCCACTGCCCTCCAGCACTGCCATTGCCCTCCAGCACTCCCCCAGCCCTCCGGCACTCCCCCAGACCTTCAGCACTTCCCCAGCTCTCCAGCACTTTCTGTGCCATTCAGTAATCCCCCTGCCCTCCAGCACTCCCACTGCCCTCCAGCACTCCCTCTGCCCTCCAGCAGTCCCACTGCCCTCCAGCACTACCACTGCCCTCCAGCACTCCCACTGCCCTCCAGCACTACCACTGCCCTCCAGCACTCCCTCTGCCCTCCAGCACTCCCTCTGCCCTCCAGCACTCTCACTGCCCTCCAGCACTTCCACTACCCTCCAGCACTCCCTCTGCCCTCCAGCACTGCCACTGCCCTCCATCACTCCCACTGCCCTCCCGCATTCCCTCTGCCCTCCAGCACTACCACTGCCCTCCAGCACTCCCACTGCCCTCCCGCACTCCCTCGCCCTCCAGCACTCCCACTGCCCTCCAGCACTACCACTGCCCACCAGCACTCCCACTGCCCTCCAGCACTCCCTCTGCCCTCCAGCACTCCCTCTGCCCTCCAGCACTCCCTCTGCCCTACAGCACTCTCACTGCCCTCCAGCACTCCCACTGCCCTCCAGCACTACCACTGCCCTCCAGCACTCTCTCTGCCCTCCAGCACTGCCACTGCCCTCCAGCGATGCCACTACCGTCCAGCACTGCCATTACCCTCTAGCACTGCACACTACCCTCCAGCACTCCCTCTGCCCTCCAGCACTGCCATTGCCCTCCAGCACTCCCTCTGCCCTCTAGCACTGCCATTGCCCTCCAGCTCTCTCTCTGCCCTCCAGCACTGCAATTACCCTACAGAGCTACCACTGCCCTCCAGAACTACCACTGTCCTCCAGCACTCCCACTACCCTCCACCACTACCACTGCCCCCCAGCACTCGTATTGCCCTCCAGCACTCCCACTGCTCTTCAGCACTACCACTGCCCTCCAGCATTCCCACTACCCTCCACCACTACCACTGCACTCCAGCACTCTCTTTTTTTTTCAACACGACTCGGTAAGTTATGAACGGGTCATCATAAAATTTACAGAAACTTTGGAGAATGTTATGAGGGACAAAATTACTAAGCAAATTTTGCGGATAATCCGTCTGTCCGTTTGAGTCCCTGCTTTTTTTCTCCTCACAGCATAACTCAAAAATTTTACACTAATTCTCACGAAATTTATTGTAACTGCTAGGATTGAGTGTCACAAGATCCATACAAATAAATTTAGTGATTTTCTATCAGTTTTAATATTTTGTTAAGAATTCCATTGCTTGGCCGGGATTTGCTCACTCGCTGAGTACTCCTCTAATTTTCATTGCGTTCCTGAAAGCTTCATAAAATTAATATATAAGTTTCAGTTTCCTGATTTACAACAAGACTATTCTTCTGGAAGATTTATAATTCAAAGTTGATGTCCAGTTTCAAGAAAAATTTACTTTATTAGCAAATGGACGAAATTTTTATATGATACCCAACTCTTCTAACGTTTCTGGGCCCTGAAATATTTATTAAAAATTTCTCCTACTAACTGTTAAATGCAATTAAATATTTCAGTATTACATTTTTATTTTGAAAATTTTTCGATTCGCAGTGCCCCTGACAGGCAGCGTTGTATACAGTGTAGGAATCAAGGCTACAATTGGTCATTCCAATATCAATAATTCCAATCGTTATTTCGGTGGAGAAATATGATGCTTGCGAGCGGCAATGGGTGCGCTAAGTTGCTGTGATGCATTCCTTAGCTGCAATACGAGAGTAAGAGAATAGTGAGGGTACGAGTGAGAATACCAAAGAGGGAATGAGTGAGGGAAATGGTGAGGGGAAGAGTGGCAGAACGAGTGAGGGGAAAAGTGGCTGAACGAATGATGGAAACAATGAGGGGTAGAACGAGTGAGGGACCAAACTGAGAAGCGATTGCAAGTGAAGAAACGAGTGAGGGAAGGAGCTAGGGAATGAGGAGAAACTGAGCAAGAGTGAGCGAGAAAGAGAGAGGAAGGCAAGACGATCGAGAAAAAAAATTACGGAGAAAGAGAAATAATGAGGGAAGTAGCTGAGAAACAAAGCGAGAGAAGACTATGAGTAAGAGATAAAGAGAAAGGTTAGAGCGAGGAGAGACTCAGGATGAGAGCGAGTTAAAGCGATGGGATGCAGAGAAAGAGAAAGTGCTAGAGCGAGGAGTGACAGAGAGAAAAAGAGAGCTAGAGTGAGGAGAAACAGAGAGGGTTAGAGCGAGGGGAGAGAGAGAAACAGAGAGGGTTAGTGCGAGGGGAGGCGGAGAAAGAGAGGTCGGCCGAGGACACAGCGGCCTCACTATACGCTTGGCCTTTTGATGAAGATCTCCCCAGCAAAGCCATCGATTGCAAAGGCCTTCCATTGAACTGGGAGTGCAAAGCGTATAGCTTCCCGCGTATCACCTGAACACTAATGCCTCATACCTGTACAGGTGCTGCCCTGCCAACAGGCACGCTAATTGTACGTGCCTCATACCTGTACAGGTGCTGCCCTGCCAACAGGCACGCTAATTGTACGTGCCTCATACCTGTGCAGGTGCTGCCCTGCCAACAGGCACGCTAATTGTACGTGCCTCATACCTGTACAGGTGATGCCCTGCCAACAGGCACGCTATTTGTACGTGCCTCATACCTTGCGAGAAGATAATGCTCTCACAGCCCTCAGTAGTGATGCGAAAGCCAGGCTGTATAGCGAACTCAGTCAGCCTCTACCGTGCCTGTGTCCGAGACAGCCCTACACACTGATAGTCGCGGTGGGTGAAGCAATTGAAGTACAGCTGCAGCGTGTTAGTCCAGGGATATTTTTTCAGCAGCGAGCCGTGAGTGTCCGCAAGGACTCCCAGTTAGTTGCAATTCAGCTTAAGGTTCTATTCCTTCGAGAAATGGAGTTTAAATACTAACAATTGGAGGCTATTTGATTAGTACAATAATTTTGGCAACAGATGTGTGAGCGTCTGTTCTGTATGCCCCGGTGGAACACAGAATGTGTTTATTCGAAGTCAAAGTGTTCCATTACTCGCTGAAATACCGGCGGTGCTGACGCTATACGTTGGCAAGAACTTCGGGCAACATTGGCAATAATTAATAAACTTTAACACAACCTTGTTAACGTTACTCATAAGTGCCTCTTAATTTAAAACATTTAAACGTAATGTAATAATTACTTCATTTTCAATATATCATACCCATGTTATTGTTTTTATCAATTTTATTTTTATTATTTTATTATTTTTTATTATCTACAATATAATAAAGACCGATGTGTATGTGTGTTTATCTGTTTATATGTGTATTTATTTTTTTGTTTAATCATTTTCTGTCACGCTTTAACAAAAGAGATAGTCGGAAATTAGCCCAGTTTCGAGGCGGTGGTCATCTTTGAAGCTTCATTAAAAACTGTTAGGTAGGAAATAGGCCAGATTGCAGAAGATGGCAAACGTATCTTAACCAGCGACAGTGGAAAGTCAAACAATGAAGATATCGAAGGCTGAGTCTGATTTGTACGAGTATTCTCTTCTCCATGTATCGAATCTATAGCAAAGTATAGGGCGATCTTACTTATGTCTGAATGCACTTCTTGCATTGCCGAAGTTGAAATCCTAGCACTGAAGTTTCTATTGGCACTCTCATGCATCTTAATTTGTAGTTTTTTCCTCAGATGATTCCATTGCATATGTATCAATGCTCGCTGTCGCTCTCACGTCACAACGTATAAATTCGGTAGATCATCAACCGAGGACTTACGACGCCGGGCAGAAGACAATTATTTCTTCTGAGAGAGCAGAATTCGTTTCAGAGGCCGAAATTTTAGCACTTCAATGAAGCAGATAGTTGAGCATGGAAGACCGTATTATGGATACGGTACTCTTACATTGCATACAAGCCGACTGGAGTGGCAATTCAAGTTTATTACAATGTTTTCCTTAAGATTTTACTTTGGAAGACGCACGTTTAATTAAGAAATAAGGTAATGAACATAGAAGAAGAACGAGATTTACTCAGTCTCTAGAAGGGAGACTTAGCAAGAAATGGAATAAGATGTAGCGCCTATGGGGCACAGTGACAAGAAAGACTTGATGCAGAAGGATTACAGAAGGAAGTAAGAGTTGCTAATAAGTATGAGACGGAAAATGTGAAAACAGCCAGTCAGAGAAGAGAGCAAACACATGGACGAATGCGTGAATTTTTTCACGCACGGGTCCACTATTAATAGAATAAACATTCATAGCAGCAACATTATGTCTCATTTTAGCAGTAACACGTGAGCTTTGGCATTGAACACTCGATCGAAGAGTTAAAAAGACTTACCGTGGTTCAAAGAAATGTATCTAGCAGAAACATCTAGAGGACATATTTGTCGAGGATGAATGAGAATATCGGCGTTTCCATGGAAATATTAAATAATAAAAAAACAGGTGAAATTCATTACAAATTTTTCCTATACTTGAAGGTCAGAAGCAGATTTAGAACTCCTCTCTTTATATCAGTTGGAGCTCAGAGAATTGGAGATGAAACAGGTAGCCTTTGTACACGTTTTAAGTTACCTAAAAAGAAAAAAACTGGATACAAACTAGACGAGTTTATTACGCGCTTTAAAACAAACAAACAAAATAGGCACACTTGTCGCAGCTGGCCTGTCGATCAGGAACTGGACAGCAAGTAAACAAACCTATTACAAACATATTGTACGCTTTAGGAGACAAATTTACTAAAATAATTTTATTTCATGAAGCGTGAAGAATTGCTGATAATTTTAATACAGAACTTGGCCCACTGAAACCCACTTTACCCGCAAAAAATTACTGAGACATTAACCCTTTGGCCACATCTCCAAATCATAGGAAACAGTATTCGTAGCACAAAGTGTACCATATGCGGTGCACACTGTGGTCAAAGTGTTAATTCCAAACAACCATTTCATACGTTATATCCTAGATACATAATAATATTGCACTTAGTAAGCAAATTGCCTCCAAATATTAGTTGTTAGTTGGATAAAGTAGCTACATTATTTCTAAAGAAACTTCAGAAGCGTATTAATGGCTTTAATTGTATTTTACTTTTGAAGCAAGTAATATGATGTGTCTGCCTGAATGCAGTCGAATGAACCTATTTTGTAATAGTGCATCAATATTAACCCTTGCGGACCCGTGCGTGAAAAATTCACGCAATAATCGGTATGTTTGCTTAATATAGGCCCGAGCGGAATCTTCTCATCTCTGAATTTTCTTCATTGATCCTTTTTGGCGCTCTCATCCTTTGGTTCTCTCTTCCCCATGCTCTTTTTCTAAAACGTGCGTGCTCCATATCGACACGGAGAAATAAAATCTTGAGTAAAACACTGCAAAAAACTTGAATTCAACTTCAGTCAGCTTATATGCAATGTGAGCGAACCATAGCCATGAAACTGTCTTTAAAACTATATTATGTGGTTAATTGAAGCTGTGAAAGTGTGGCCTTTGAAGCGAAAACTGCTCAATCAAAGAAAGAGAGTAAGCTATAGAAGAAATAATTGTCTACTGCACGTAAAAAATAATCTCCCGTGACTGCTTCGATCGTCTGCCGAATTTATGCGTCGTAACCCGAGAGAAATAAGAAATAAGGTATAAAATCGAACTTCATTAGCAACAAATATTGTTTTGGTTTCAAGAAGTGTTTCACCTTTCAAGCAAGAAGTGCATTCAGATAAACCGATAACGATCTTCTGCAAACTGGTCATCGATCTCTACGATTTGATTACGAAATCTGCAACCTGGCCTATTTTTCGCCTATTTCCTTAAGATGCGGACACGAAATCCTTAAGGAAACAAATAGGCGAAAAATAGGCCTGTGTGCAGATTTTGTAATAAAGTTGGTTTGAAGTAGATAGATTACCAGGTTGCAACAGATGGTGAAAGGGGGATCTTTATCGCTTTATCTGAACGCAATTCTTACTTGAAACATTTCTTGAAGTCGGTGTAAAGATATTTGCAGCTTTTGGAGTCTAATTTTATATTTTTTTTCTCAGGTCACGTCGATTAAATTCAGTAGATCAGCAACGGAGCACTCACGAAGGGATAATTTTATTTCTTCTAGCTTGCTGGTTTTCTTTGAATTAGCAGGGACGGCCAAAATTCCCGCACTTCAATGAAGCAGATACTTGTTGCTTGGCGGTATCATGGCTACGGTGCACTCAGATTGCATATGCTGACTAGAGTTGCATTCAAGTTTATTGCAGTGTTTTGCTCAAGATTTCACTCGTACCTGTCAATATGGAAGAAGAACGTGAAAGGAGGAGCATGGAAAAGAAAGAACCCAAGGATGAGAGCAAGCCAAATGACCAATGATGAAATTGAAGAAGCAATTCAAAGCACCGAAGATTCCTCACTAGCCATTATTAAGCATATATATATATCGATTATGGCGTGAATGTTTTCCCTCACGGGTCCACTAGTATATAAATAAATATACGAAGCGTTTTATTCTATAAAGATTATCGTTCATATTATCCAGAACGTCAAAAGTCGAACAATTTGCAGTAATCGGGCCGAGTTTTATGTGTGTGGACTGTTATTATTATTACTAGTGGACCTGTGCGTGAAAAAATTCACGCTACAATCGATATGTTTGCTCTTTTCTTTGACTTGCCGCTTCTACATTTTCCCGCTCACGCTTATTAGCAACTCTTATTTCCTTCTGTAACCTTTCTGCTTCAAGTGTATCATGTTTCTGTGCCGCATAGCTGATTCATCTCTCCATTGACAGTACATTTTCGCTCATGAGACTGGTAGAAGTCTCGTTCTTCTTTTACTATCCCTATCCTCTTTTTTTTTAATTAAACGTGCGTCTTCCATGGTAAAATTTAAAAAAAAAACACCGCAATAAACTTGAGTGCCGCTATAGTCAGCTTATGTACATGCAATGTTAGTGCGCCGTATCAACAATACTGTCTACCATACTTAACTAACTGCTTCATTCAAGTGCTCAAATTTCGGCCTCTGAAGCGAAATATGTACTCTCAGAGAATAACAGTAAGCTTGAAGAAAGAGTTTTCTACTGCGCGTGAAAACCTTGAATTTAATAAGAAAGACAGTAATCTCGAAGAAAAGAATGGTCTACTTCGTGTGAAAAATCATCACCTCGTGAGTGCCCCGTTGATTATCTGCTGAATTTATACGTAGTGACCTGAGAGAAAAAAGTTATAAAATCGGATCCCAGAAGCTGCATACATATTGTCCCGATTTCAAGAAGTGTTTGAAGCAAGAAGCGCATCCAGATGAAGAGTAAGGATGCAATTTTTACCATCAACTGCAACCTAGGTCATCGAGCTGTACGAAAACATAACTGAATTACAAAATTTGCAAACTGGCTTATTTTTCGCCTCTCTAAATCCTTCAAACCTGGCACGAAATAGATAAATACACCAAGCGTTTTACTATATTAGGATAATTCTTTAAGGTTAGTTTTATACCGTGAGCATATAATTAACTCGAGGAAGGCGTATACTTTCGAAGCTGTTTTATGCCTCCGGCTTATTCATATTATGAACATGCAATATGCTTCTAGCAGTAACATCACACAGAATATTCTATGTAGCTTTTGCATCTTGACTTTAGTGTCATCAGCATATAACATACAAACGCTTTGGGGAGCTTTACGAAGGCCACCTAGAAAACAGATGTTTAGGTGGCGTTGGCTTTGCACACAAGATTCGATGGACAAAAACAAGCTGCCCCGAGTGAGGATCGAACTCACGACCTTCAGATTATGAGACTGACGCGCTGCCTACTGCGCTACCGAGGCTTGCAGAACTAGCCTAAAACTCATACTTACGATTAAATTGTATATATTATGAAAATATACAGCAATGACCAAAATAAAGTAGGTAATAAAGCAGGTATGAGGAAACGGACAATAAATCTTAAAAATTTAATTACTTGAAGAAAATGTTTTGCATGCACATTTACACAATTTTCACAAAATTTACTTGGAGCATACTCATACATAAATCACTTGTAAGGATTTTAGATATAACTCAAGTGTAAATAAACATTCAACTTGAAAAAAAATATACTTTTGCCCTGGCCAAAACTTGAAGAACATTCTTAAAATATCTCAATCAGTGTAATAATCGTCAATTCACATATTAATAGGTATTTTTTTTATTTGAATGACCCAATTGATAGTTTGATTTATACAGGGCACTTGCCAACTATTTTTTATTTCTTAATTATCTGCAGGAAATATGGCGGCAACAACACGTAAAGCTTGTCTCAATCAATCAACTTTATTAGGTACTCGCAGGGGTGGTACAATAGTTATATTAAACATAGCTTATCACTAGACTTAAAGTAAATACAGAGAGCGCTTGATAGGCTTAGTACACGTTACACCGCATTCCGGCTCATTGTTTGGCCTCTGTTTGGTAAGAGTATGCGCTGCCATCGGCTATACATATTTGACAGTCTGTAGCAAGGGCCATCGCGGACCACATTTATCAGCGAATTAGCTGATTTTTCTATCCTGTTTTGGAGACTGTAAGCACATTTCCTTGTTCTCACCTTCAAACAGTCTGTATACTTATGAGCAAATATCACACTAGCACTATACGACCTAGGTACATTCATAAGCCGGCGAAATATGTCATTATAAGCCACACGTAGGCGCCCAATGGTCTTCTGCTTAAAGTTCGACCAANTCCGAGTTTCTTTCTCTATGTCCTGGTTATCACGAAAATCATCAGTGATTTTGTGGCCCAGATAAGAGAAGTTACTTACATAATTGAGCTCTACGCCATTGAGATATGTCACTTTATCGGGCGGCAGATTTGTTTTTTGTTTCCTAGGTTTGATGTATATGAAGACAGTTTTCACAGTATTATATTCAATGCAAAGTTTACTAGCTAATCTAGCTAATCATAAAAAAAATGTCAATTTCTGACATTGCTGGTATCGTAGGAAGGTCAAAAGTGTTGTTTATATATATACCTACTGTAGTGTTATCAGTAGATTAAGATTGATGAGACAGTTAAACCAAAGCCGAAAACAAGCAGGCCTTCAATGACTTCTAAACGCGAAGATCGATTGATTGTTTAGAATATCTTTATGAGACCGTTTTGAAACAGCTGCATGAATTTCTTTTTTTATTTTGTGAATAAACGGGAGAGGCGATCTCTAGGAAAATGTTTCTCGTAGATTGAATAAGGAAAAATTATTGGCTAGGATGCCAGCATACACACCTTCGATTTCAAAGAGAAATCAGAAAGTTCGTATTGACTTAACCACAGAGCAGATTGATTATACAGATGAACAGTGGAATATGATTAACTTGAATGATGAATTTAAAAACTTAACTTCTCCCGATCAAAGGGTAAGGTGTACGTAAACCCCATACGTGCTTCATATACCTATGTGAAGGCCAATAATCAATGATGTTATAAAGATTTCTGTTGTGTTCCTTACCTTTAATCTAGGTGAAAATATGCATTTTTATTTTCAGGTCAAATATTTATTGACAGTTAAAGATAAATGTTAATCTTTTTGCATGTAATTTGCTCATATATGCTCCAAGTACATATATTTATTTTGTGAGAATTTCATAAATGCTCATGCAAAACTTTTGTGGTAATCAATGATTTAAAATTTGTCGTTGTTCTGTTCCCTATATTTTAGCTACTACTTCACTGTAGTATTCCTGTTCCAAGAACAATTCGTACCTCACGCCGAAAATTAATGTGAAAAAAGGAACTCGTCCCTTTAGCTCATTTCCATCATCCGTTATCAAGGCTTCGTCTATTCTTGAAGAGTTACGCTATGCATACATTTACTTCACTGAATGTTGAATTCATTCGTTTTAAAATTATTTCAGATTGCTCCAACTTTGTGTGCAGTTAGAGTCATATGGAGTACTACGGGGACATTGGAATATTTATAGCGTTTTTAGCATTATGGAACATTAAGAGCGCTGGTAGCATATAACGTATAAATACTCCAATGTCATATGTCTATTCATGACCTATGGCCCATCCTTTGTCCTCTGAGGGGCCGCTAAGGGTTTTTTCTAGTGAAGAATAGGAGACTTGAATATTCTGTATTAATTTTTTTAGTAACAGAAATATAAGGCCAGGTACACAACACACTAGGGAGTATAAATGAGAATCGCACCAATCATCTTTTACTTCTAAGTGAGAACTAAGCCCACACACAAGCACTTGTCCCAAATTTAGAAAACTCTAAAACACAAACAATCACAAGATGAAGCCCGAGCATTGCAGTTGTGCTGGTGCATGCATGTACTAACATCGTACGAAATCAAACACATGAGCAAGTCCAAGCGAAACACAGGTTAAACTGCATGCGCATGTAACAGAAAAGGGCACGTGCATGTAACAGAAAAGTGCACGTGCATGTAACAGAAAAGTGCATGTGCATGTAACAGAAATGTGCATGTGCGTGTAACAGAAAAGTGCATGTGCATGTAACAGAAAA
>LQNS02277602.1:6822221-6896737 GCA_001587735.2 Parhyale hawaiensis
ATATAGCTCTAGGACCTATATGCATCTTTCCCCTGACGACGGCTGAAGCAAATTCATGCCGAAAGCTTGGGCTAATAAACCTGCTGTCTTGATGAAGTCATTATTATCATGATGGAAACCTAAATCATATTTATATCATGTTTACCCCATGATTACATCATACTTGTATCATATCTACATCGTATTTGAATACTACTATGAATTACGCATACATTAAAATTATATTATAATCATATCATATTTGAATCATACGCGGATCACAATTACATCCTGTATGAATGATCTTTGAAATCACTTACATCATAAGACTGTGCTGCATTTAAAACTTTTTTAAAGAGGTTTAATTTTTGCCAGCAGATCTTATAAGCACTTTGCATCCTGAGTTTAAAAATAACTCATTTTGTTCATTCAGGTCATATTTTTTTCCTATTTCAGTTTTAAGAAAAGAAATGGTAACCAAATGTTAATATTTATATTTTCCAGATACTGCATAATAATGGAAAACGTGTAACTTATGCCTAAAATAGGAAACAGCTAGCGTTCTCTCAAGGATATTCGAGTAATGGAGGAGATGAAAAACATCTTTTCTATTACTCGAATTGCCTTGAGAGAACGCTCTGATAGCTTTTCGCTCAAATCAATACAGTTTTCCCGAACATAGTCTAAATTCGAAAGAGGAAATGGATTTTATTGGACATGCATGCACCTAGAGCTTGGTAGTTTTTCAGGAGCTAATTCATAACACGTTCATGTTCTCGATTTTGGTGGTTGCCTAGAAAGTTGATTACACTATACAATAACTGGTAACTCATTGTCCTTGCCTACGGTGTTGCCATTTTGGCCGTTACTCAAAGTAATATTTCAGGACTTTGTTTAAAGTAAATATAAAATACTTATGCACGGGCTCTAGAATCCCTTTTATTAACTTATCAAGAAAAAATTCAGATGTAGTATAGGGATATAAAATTCATCAGAAAACACGTTATTTCCAATAATTTCTTAAAATTGCAATTGAATGGAAACCTGCCCTGATAGGGTAGAATTACTTACATTTCTAAATTCAGACTGCAAGAGCCATATAGAAGCACTTGACAAACCCTAAACCTCAAAAATGATGCAAACCAGTGTAATCGCATCCTATTTTTATCTGTATTAAATCATACCTAATTCGATTGTAACTACAACATTTTATTAGCATCGTTTTCAGCATTAACTCAGCTGCTAGGTGGCTAGAGTGAANGATGCAAACCAGTGTAATCGCATCCTATTTTTATCTGTATTAAATCATACCTAATTCGATTGTAACTACAACATTTTATTAGCATCGTTTTCAGCATTAACTCAGCTGCTAGGTGGCTAGAGTGAAGCCACTGCAGCACTGTATAGGGCCTCGCCCTGTGGCGTGCCGGTCCGGTGCTCTCCAATGGAGACAGATTGGTGGGCCAGGGCCTGCCATGTTGGCAGGTAGGCCGGTCGTGCTAATTAGGCAGGTCAACAGGTAGGTTAGCAGGCAGGTGAACCGTTAGGCATCAAGGCGTAGTGCGCTGGTTGCGTGCTTCACGATGAAAAAATCACTATTGCTGAAGTAAGGTCAGCATTTTTTTAGTATGTAGTTCAGGGTGATAGTCAGTAGCTAGGTCAATATCTTGGTTAGTATGCTGGTCAGCATGATAGTTAGCAGAGAGGTCAGTATGTTGGCTAGTAGACCGATCAGCATGTTAGTTAGCAGGCACGTAAGATTCACAGTATGTTGGTTAGTACACGAATAAGGATGACTGTTAGCAGGCAGGTCTGTATGGTGATTAGTAGACGGATCAGCATGGTAGTCAGAAGGCAGGTCAGGATGTTGGTTAGTAGATGGATCAGTATGATAGCAAGCAGGTCAACACGACGGCTATCAAGAAGGCCAGCATAGTTGTAAGGAGGTTAGCATTGGTAGATCAGCATGGCGGTTTGCACAGAGAAGTCAGCATGACGTGCAACGTCTTGTGAGCACGACAGCATGACTGTGCGCAGACAAAGAGCATGACAGTAAGCAGTTAAGTAAGACGATTTATGAAAATGGCTGCAAATGTAACCTTTAGTCGGCAGGTCAGCGTGACTAATTGGCAGGTCAGCGTGACTAATTGGCAGGTCAGCGTGACTAATTGGCAGGTCAGCGTGACTAATTGGCAGGTCAGCGTGACTAATTGGCAGGTCAGCGTGACTAATTGGCAGGTCAGTATGACATAAGGCAGATCAGCATGATGGATAAAGTAGGCAGGTAGGTGAGGAGTTCAGCAAGCAATCCAGCGTAACTGCTCTCGGATTAGGTCATACATGGTCAATTAAAAATACCACAAGCTCAAGATTTCTAAATCATTTTCAAGAGTCTGTTGACAATACGCACGTACATTGTATAGTCACCAAAATACCTGAAGGAGAAAACTGCAGGTTTTTTACTGAGTGAAAAAGCAGCTATCTGTAAAAAAGACTATTTGTGTTTTTTTTATATGTATATGAAAGACGGATATCCTCCAAAAAAAATTCAAAATTTTTCCATTTCCATTGGCAACTTTACTTAGAGGACGTTATACCACAGCCCCGCCCCTTGGCTTTCTTGTCACATTCGAAACTTTGGTAGCATGTACAAGTAATTTAGTGTGTCGTATCTCTTTGTTTCAAGAGCTGTCCTGTAAATACATGCAGGCTACTTAGCGGCGAATGGATTTAGCTGGAGTGGTTTTCAAACATTGGACATGATTACTTTTTTTATTTATTCATTCTCTCTGCTTTTTATTATATTTTACAGCTAATTTACGACACTACACACTTTTACAACATAAGCTTCTAATATAGACGTAAATTCAAGCATTTTTGTATGGGTAGAACATGGGAATTTCTCTAATGACGGAAAACATGCATTTTTCTGGAAACTGAACAGTACTCAGCTGAAGCAGCAGTATATGCTTTTTGAAAAGACTCATACCAACTGAGAGACCTAAGAAATAACTAGGGTCACCTCATCACTGAATTATCTTTACATTCACTTAACAACTGTTAAATTCAGTCATCTTTTTACATTCAGAGAGGATCACAGAAGCTTATGTCATTTTAATGCTGCTTAACTGGTGAATTTCATGTTAGCAATAAAGATAAGTGGAGCAATTCCGAGGGTAGCGGGTCTCTTGAGCATGAATTCATCAGTTAATATAGCAATTTAAGAAACTTATGTGAAGCACGTCTTCCTTATTTACTTAAATTATGTACCTATATTTTTTAGGTGTATGATAGTGTAATTAATTTTAAATTAAAAGGAGTGAAAAAGAGATGCAGTAAGTTTTATTTATCTACATAAACTATTGATTTACACACATTTCAAGCTTACGATTGTGCTGTACAAAGTAAGAAACAAAGGCACAAATATAGAGTAAGTCTTGCTTTCGGACATCATTCACTTTTTTTTAGTTGATGACTGAATATTATATTTACTTATTCGCACGAAATAAATTACTAGTGCATTGACCTAAGATCTCTTGCAGAAATGCATTGTCATATTTTCATCATATAACATCGAAATTCTCCATAGTATGATTAACTTTATATACACGACTGCATGCGCCTGTCAAGGCAGGCAGGATAGAATTTACACATCTTTATATTACACGTCGATGTTAATTCCTTCATGATTGGAACCAATCAGTGATATAACTATAATAATTCACGTTGTTTTCTTAAGTATTTATCTAGTTATTTAATTATCATATTTATTTGATTATTTATCATCACCCGCAAGCGATGCAAAGAGCCATGGTCATGAATTCGTTGAAGATTTAAGTATATTTGTTTGTATACTTGTCTGTCCACAAAAGAAAAGGTAGAAAGAGTTGAGGCATGTACATATTTTTTGCAGGAGGTCGGGTAGGTTGACCTAGATGTGAAAATTGACAAAAATGTACAGTAAGCTCGCCATCAAAAATGCCGGCTTCCAAATTTGCCCCCTCCCCACCGCGGGTAATAGTCTTACGCCCTTGGTTGTTCTAGTTTATTGATTCTCTTATTTATTTATAGATATATTTATAGTTTTCTGTCAAGCTACATGAGAATGAGACAGGAAGAAATTCGAGAGCATGGCTACAGCCTAGGTTAGAATACTGCCGCTCAAACCGCTGTCATTAAGGACACGGGATTAAGTCGGTGCCTGTTGACTGAATGTTCAATTTTCCTTTGACAAATCCCTTGAAGCGCTGATAACGGGGAACAAGAGGGGTTTTAATTGTGAACTTATTTTTGGCCGTCATTTATAATAACGGATCGAGCCACTGCTGTTCTATACACGATACAAAGAAACTCTGAGTAAGTAATACTACCATGACTCAGGCAGAGACGTAGCTAAGAAACTACATACGATATCGTATGTGGTCAGCCTTGATAGTACTTTTTTCTTCACTTTTCAAATCTGAAATGTCTACTCTTCAAGTGAAGTCATTGCAAGCTAAGCTTGAAGGAAATTTGCATTAGATTTAAATCCAATGCATATCTTTCTGAGAGGGATCCGAAATACTGAAAAAATTATTGACCATAAATAATTTCGCAGAGAAACTAACATGTGGATGAATAAACAAGAATATCTTCATATAAATAATACACATCGATCATTATTGTGCGTTTTGCTGGAGGCGCTCCCCATGATGATGCCTAACCGTACTTTATGCAATATTTCTACAGTATCTGAGTTCTTCATTTGAGGTTTTGGGCATCGTTTAAATCCTTTGTCTCTGATTTCATCCAGTACCTACTTAAATTAAAATGCCGTTCTTATTTTCTGCCGTATTTAGAACCATCGTCTCTGCTATAAACAGTATTTATAACCTACGTTTCTGATTTTAAGCAGTATTGAAGGATTTCATTTTTTATTTTGGACTGTCGGTATGTGAAGCCTTCAATTTCGTTTTCGTGCAGTTTTTAAAGCCTTTGTTTCAGATGTGTTCAATAGCGAAAGCCTGGGACTCCAATTTGGTGCATTGTTTGAAGTTTTGGGTTCTGCTTTCGTACAGTATTTAAATCCTTCGGTTCTGATTTAGTGCAGTATTTACAGTCTTTATTTCTGATTCAATGCGATAGTTAACGCTTCGGGTCCTGATTTTGCACAGTATTTAAGGCTTGCTTTCGTTTCGGATTTCTAGGATTACTTAAAACATTTGTTCCCGATATCATGCAGCATTTAAGGCTTTTGCATTTAGAATTTTAAACTAACTACAGCTGAACAGCACGAGGTTGAGGTATAACACCGACCGAACCTTCAAATTTCGGCCTGGTGACAACTAAAGTTGGCCAATATTAAGTATCAATTTCAAAGACTTCGCAAAGTAAAAATCCTCCACACATTGTTTACAATATAAAACCTAGGAGTGAGGCTAAACAAACATAGGGAAATTCTAGCTTCTAATATTCAGTAGTACAACAAGAGAGCCGTTAACGAGACTAATATTTAGGGCAAAATTTTACTGATGAAACGTGAAATCAAATTTAAGAAGATCGCAGAAAGTAGAATGAAATTGTTGCCGATTCTGGAATATATGTGGCGTCGTAATAACTGCGATGTGCAATGCTTCTAAAAATATCTCTAGTACGACTGCGATATTTGTTTAGTGGTTAAACTTTTTATGACCCGATGGGATATCAATATTTATAGAAATAGTCCTAGTTGTACTGACGACACTGGTCTCCCTACCAGGGATTGAAATATTCATATTTTCAAAGTATGACTCAGGTTACGGTCTTCTAGGGACTAAACTGTTATTACTATATTTTCAAGTAACCATGCAGCTCGCGGTCTTGCAATGGATTAAATGATGCATTTTCAAGTTTGCGTTCAGCTAACAATAGAGCTCAAATAATGGTACGTTATTTCAGTGAGGAAACTGACGCAACATGACATGTTCTTTATTGACTTAGCAAAAAATTGCATGATAGTTTAATTCCCAATATGGTTCAGAGATTGGAACATAAATGACACTTGAGTTTTCATCATTTAACTTGCAGTATTGTCAGGAATCAAAGAGTGTTCAGGATGGTAATAATGATATTATACAGGAATATTGGCGTCTAAGAAGCAATATTTTCACCCTGATAAAGAGAGTTTCTATTCCTTTTTGCCAGTAAAATGCTTTACTGGTTGGATAAATTGCATTTTAAGTCACCATTCAGCTCGAAGTTATCATCATACATGATCTTTAATCCATCAATCGTAGAATCTATAATGTAGCAGCAGCCTATAGAGTGCTGAACTCACGACATGGGCGGTACATGTTCTGATGCGAATCCAGGCAAGTCATCTCTTGCAGTTCTTGGCACCCAGAATTAGGGAGCGTGGGGGGCACGAGTCGTTGCAAGGGTCTTCCGTCGATGGCGCTGTAGTTCTTGATGATCCGTGGTCGACTGCATTCGTACACTCTTCTGGGGCCAGTTGGCCTATATCCGCAGAACGAACTAGTGTGTGTGGGTTTCCCAGTTCGGGGTGCGGTCAAGTTGACTTTACCTTTAGAGTACCTAATTTAGTAGTTTCAGTTCTATGGATGCAAATGCAGTAAGTAGTTCAGTGTCTATATTATCAATAGGCTCGCAGCTATAGACAAGAACTTTTGCACAAAAATAATCCAACAGTGAAATTACTAATGACATATCGTGAAGTGATAACATTTTTCGAATTTCCTATATATATAAAAAAAAGAGTTGAGCGTGATTCCCAACATTATTTAGTGATAAACCAACATTTATCAGCGACGACGGGAATTTAGACGAGATCACGATAGCCTCCAGGAAGCGGAATTCAAAACTCTTAACTGTCGGAAGAAATGAAAACGTGGGCGGTAGAGACACATGGAAGGAATCATGAATGAGTTCCAGCCAGTGCTTATCGTTCCAAGTCTCGTTACGGGACGACACTTCCGAGTAGGGGGCACGTGGGAAGTCCCTTGCTCCTGTAGCTATAGCACAAGTATGGAAATAGGAGAAATAATAAGAAGAAACTACGATTGGTGCTGCTGCAGGTGACTGAATACTCTATGAGAAAGCAACGTGCGGTGAAATTTCTTTGTTTGCGGTATTGCGATTTCCAAAATTTACAGGAATTAGGTCTAACACTATAACTTTAGATGGTAGCGACATGAATTACGAGCGTTTGCTCTATTATCAAAGCAGCTATTGCAAGACTTAGATTGTAGTGATACGTATTCTGTTACCGTTATAAAAATGATATTTACCCTATAGTACGAAACTAAATCAGCCGTATGCGGCGTTATAAATAAGAGCACGGGTAAAAAACACTAACTCAGTTGTTAGTATCCTTTTTGTTAAACCGCAATCAGTATTAACACGCTGTAAAATATAATACTGTCCTATTCTATTTTCATAGGCGAGGCGAGGAAAACAATAAAAAGAGGGCAAGAACCTCACTTACCGAGATTGTTACTACAAAACATATGGTAAGAACTATTACCTATTCTAAACATTAATTGTGCCCAACTCTAAGAAAAGGTCCGAGTAAAAAAAAAAACAACGCAAGGCCTTCAGTTAAAGTATCGTTGTTATTGAAGCATACAGTGTGTAAAAATGCATTAAACCAGAAACAAGTTTGTTCTACCCTTAGGAACAGGTCTAAAGCACTGAGTTATATGTAGCGTTGGCATTAAAGCATACAGTGCATGTACAAACACAAATTAAAACACATAATAAGTCGGTCCTCTAACAAAAGAGGGTAGGTGAAAAATGTGAGTCAGACACTTAGAGGGTCACTGTAATAATTAAATACTATATTGTACAACAGCAAATAATAGGTACGGTTTACTCTCACACATGAGGGTAAGGAGAAATAACGAGGGTAAGCTATAGAGATAGCGGGATAAGCACGAGAGCGTGCTGCGTATTAGTAAATTGCTCAGTGTTTTATTGGATCACATTTGCTAGAGGGCGAGTGACGGCGCAGTGAGGGCAACCAGAGGTGAGGGTGAGGGTAGGGATGTGCTGAGGGGGAGGTAAGCTATTGATCCCACACGGGAAGTCGGGCGCCCTTTGCTACCAGAGAATGTACAAGGTAAACTAATGGAGATATTCTCCATGCAGAACATCCGCTAGTGATTTTTGCACCGGCCTTGCACCGCCAAGGTGCAACGCGCGACAAAATCGCTGGGAAGAATTCGGCATACAAATAAAAACAGCAAATTTTGCCGTTACGGAGCAGTTGAGCGAAACAGAAAATTTGGGAAAAAATATGCCAGAAAACCAAATGCTGTAATTTTGGTGCCTTCTCGCGGCTCAAAAGTAACGAGAAGTAGAAAGTTTTAATTAAAAATTATTGTGCTAGTATATGAACTAGAATAGCAATACGTATGCAGTTGCAACAGAGCTTAGAGAAAATCAGAAAGTTCATGTAGTTTTGTGAAAGCATATAATTTTTTTTTTTCGTGGAGAGTGCTTCACAAAAACGAAAAAAGTAGAAAACTTACGTTAGCGTAACATTACCTATTGTAACGTGGAGGTATAAGATGAATTTAAAGAGAGAAACAGGACTGAAAGCATTGGAGGCATATTTCCGGGTCTTTGCAGGGACGAGGCGCGGCGCGAGCAGAGAAGCTTAGGAAAAGTTACGTAGGTGTAAAAAATAAGATTTTTTTCCCCGTTGCGCTTCAAGGATGCAACGCCGAGAAAAATGGGAAAACCTGGCAAATATTTTTTTTCAAATTCATTGATGTGTGTGTGTGTGTGTGTGTGTGTTTGTTACGCTGTCGAGATAGAACTCAGAATAAAACACTGAAAAAGAGTTACGCAAGTATTGAAAAAGTTCCAGGAAAGTAACCACTTTCCCACAGATGCGTTATAGAAAACGGCTAGAAGAAATTAGGTGTTACTTGAATTTGCTTAAGGAAACTCAACTTTTCCCCCTTGCACTGTGTAACGTAATTACCTCCGCCAAGGAGGTCATGGTTTTATTGAGTTTGCCCATCTCTTTGTCTGTCACCAAGATAACTTAAAAAAGTTATAAACGGGTCTTCACGAAATTAACTGGGATTGTTAGGCATGTTAACGGGAACAGATGATTAACTTTTGGTGAAGATCCGTTCAGCAGTTTGTCTGCCTCTTTTTTCTCAGTACCATAACCCAAAATGTTATGGGTGGATTTTTATGAAATTTACATGAGTCGTTAAGTGTATTACGAAGAGTAAATGACCAAATGATCTCTTTGTTCGTTTATATCTGTGTTTGATTTTATGTTTGTTAGCAAAATAACTCAAAAAGTAGTCAACGGGATTTTATGAAATTTACATGAATTGATAGGTTCATAACAAACAGTAAGTAAATGATCAAATTTTAGTGCTGACCGGTTGACCTGTTTATGTGTTTCACTAATGTTTGTCAGAATGTTTATAAACAACATAACTCAAAAAATTATGACCGGATCTTCAATAAAATTACAGAAGCTGTTACTCCCGACCAGAAGCACAAATGGCTAAATTTTGGTACCGATATAAAGGAAATCATAGTTTCAGAATAAATTTGAATTTTTTGCTAAACGTTGTTTTGCTTGGCGCAGGTATGCGCTCTCAGAGCGCTCTGGTTGAAAATATTTTGAAAGAGTGATGGAAATTTCTCTAGTGCCGGGTCGATACTGCATAGACGGACGTTCAGTCAACTGATGATCGTACCACTAGGTTTCACATCATTCATCCTACCGAGTTCCACCGTGTAACGGGGCGACGTGCGAGGTAAATATCCACTCATAAGTTGAATATACAATTTTATAGTCTATAGGCCCGTTTCTGAGATGCACAGCTTTTCGTTTTTGTGCTGTGTAAATCTGCAGAAAAAGGAAAGAAATGATTTACGATCAGAGTTGTTTTGCAGTTACACTCCTAAAATATTATTACCATTAGCCACCGCTTTGGAAGAATTGCGCAACTGCTAATTAATTGGCAACAAAACTTTTTATTTCTTCTTCAGACTGGGGAAGAGCAACACGTACTAAACAACAGTTTTACAAACAGTTTTCCATGTTTTTGCTCAGTGATCATAACCACAAGGGTCGTGCAACTATTTTTCCTTAGCCTAGGAGGTTATTACCTGCACCAAGGAGGTTATGTTTTCGTTGGGTTTGTCTGTCTGTTATTCTACCTGTCTGTCATCAGGATAACTAAAAAGTTAAGAACCGATTTTGACGAAATTTACAGGGATTGTTGAGTAGGTTTGGAGGAGCTGATGATTAACTTTTGGTGAAGATCCATAAATCCGTTTGTTTCTTTTTTTTTCTTTTGTTGGTCTGCCTCATTTTACTTAATGCCTTAACTCAAAAAGTTATGGACGGATTTACATGAAATTTACAAGAGTTGTTAGGTATATCACGAAGAGTTAGTGACCAAATTTTTGTTATGATCCGTTCGTTTGTAGGTTTGTCACTGTTTATAATTTTATGTTTGTAAGCACAATAATAAAAAATAATCAATGGATCTTTATGAAATTTATAGGAGTTGTTATTAATGTTATAAGACATAAATGATTCAATTTTGGAGCAGATTGGTTCGTTCGTTTGTAAGTTTGACTCATATTTGTCTTAATGTTTGTCGGCACCATTGCTCAAAAAGTTATGAACAGATTTTCATGAAATCGCATAAGCTCTTATTTCTATCAAAAGGCACAAATGATTAGATTTTTGAGTTGATACAAAGAAAATCGTGGTTTCAGAGTCAATTTGAATTTTCCGTTACCGTTGCCTCGCTTGCCGGAGGTATGCGTCCTCAGAGTACTCTAGCATTTTTATTAAGTTTGTCTGGCTGTGTGTTTGTCCGTGACTAAGATAACTTAAAAGTTATCAACGGATCTTTACGATATTTACAGAGATTATTCGGCATGTTGAGAGTAACAGATTATTCACTTTTGGTGAAGATTCGTTCAGCCATTTATTTGTTTGTTCGTCTGCCTCATTTTTCTCTCTAACCTAAATCAAAAATTTAAGACCGGAATATTATGAAATTCATATGAATTATTAGATATATCACAAAGAGTACATGGCCAAATTGTCGTGATGATCTGTTAGCACTTGCCCTTTTGGTTGTTTATCTCATAGTATGATTTTTTGAGTTGGTTAGCAAAATAACTCAAAAAGTTATGAACGACTTTGAATGAAATTTGCAGCAGTTGTTAGGATTGTTAAAAGACGTAAATGATCCGATTTTGGTCATGATGGGTTTGTATGTTTGACTAATTTTGGTCAAAATGTTCGTAGAAATATAAGTCAAAAAGATACGGAAAGATCTTGACTATTACTGTCAAAAAGCCCAATTGACCAGATTTTGGTGCTGTTAAAAGGAAATCATAGTTTCAGAACCAATTTGAATTCTTCTTAACGTTGTACTGTTTGGCGGAGGTATGCGCTCTCAGCGTCATCTAGTTGCACATAGTTTTTCATGTTTCTTTTCAGTTTCAAGACCGTAAGTAATGTACAAGAAGTTTTACTAACACTTTTTTATGTTTCTGTTCAACATTAAAACCGTACGTGTTGCGTTGGCATTTTTCATTTTGTGTCTTCAACGAAGATTGAAATTTTGATGTGTACTGGTGAATGATCTCAAGAGTCCCCTTGAATGAAGTCACAAAATGTATTAGACGACGCAAAGCTCTGATCATTTTACCTTCAAGTTAACGTAATAGTCTACTGTTTCACAAGAGTTATGCTACTAATATTGTCAGAATTAGGGCACTAACATTGCTTCAGTACTTGTTTTGAAGGCTCAATTTCCATCAGAGTGGAAAACAGCTATATATAGAGAGCCGGAAATCAATGCCCCGGCTCCATATACGTCGCAATACTTTTGTTTTTCCCTGCAGAGATAGCAGAGACTGCAATGAGAAGTGATTGTTTCTAGGTTATTTGCAGCGGAAAGCTGAAAATGTATTCCACTGAAGCCGAAATATTACTACTGTTGGTCTCTCTTGGTGACGTCAATGCTGGCTTGCCTTGGTGACGTCACTGCTGGCCTGCCTTGATGACGTCACTGCTGGCCTGCCTTGGTGACGTCAATGCTGGCCTGCCTTGGTGACGTCAATGCTGACCTCCCCTGGTGACGTCACTGCAGGCCTCTCTTGGTGACGTCAATGCTGGCCTTCCTTGGTGACGTCACTGCTGGCCTTCCTTGGTGACGTCACTACTGACCTCCCTTGGTGACGACACTCCTGACCTCCCTTGGTGATGTCACTACTGACCTCCCTTGGTGATGTCACTACTGACCTCCCTTGGTGACGTCACTCTTGACCTCGTTTAGACTGTACAGAGCGGTATTTGTTAGCACAATGTCTAACAATTAGCAGCGTTAGGGTGTTAGCAGCTCAGCCTGTGCAAACAATCCAGCGACTCTCAAATCTCCGGCTGAGTCCTGTGCTCAATCGCCACAAATATTGCCAAGCGTTATTGTGCAGACCGATGAACGCAACTATGTAAGATTATATTAGACCTGCAGCACCAGCCTGTTGTTCATAACGATACAGTGAGTCTTATTATTATATAAGCTGGCGGAACATGGGAAAATTCCTCCGGGTAAAACTCTGTTTTTTTTCTATTCTCGGATTAATATCATGGTCAGAAAAGTGAAATGTATTTCTAAATTGAGCAACATTTTTATGACCTATGAGGACTGTCTCAATTTTTGACAAGTTGCATTAAATACACATCTCTTTCGTAGGAATAACACTGCTTGAAAATGGACCTCAAGATTCATTTGCCCTGTAGAGGGTTAACTAGAAACTTGCACATTTTGTTTCCTAGCTGGTATCATAGATACGCTACATTTATCTTATCTAATACTGAAAGCAAAAGTACAGACGGATCGATGGAACAACAAACCTACGCCAAGCAAGGCACAGCAACGAAGGGTTAATATTGGTTCTCAAACCATGATTTTCCTGGCATCAACACCAAAATATAATCATTTGTGCAATTTCATTGTTATTACTAGTGGACCCGTGCGTGAAAAAATTCACGCTATAATTGATCTGTTTGCTGTCTTCTTTGACTTGCGGTTTCCACATTTTCCCGCTCAAGCTTATTAGCAACTCTTATTTCCTTCTGTAACCATTCTGCTTCAAGTCTTTCTTTTCACTGTGCCGCATAGGCGCTTCATCTCTCCAATGACAGCACCTCCCCGTTCTTGAGACTGTAGTAGCATCGTTCTTCTTTTACGTTCCTTACCCTCTTTCTTAATTAAACGTGCGTCTTTCAGACTAAAAACTGAAGTAAAACACTGCGATAAAATTGAATGCCCCTCCAGTCAGCTTCTATGCAATATAAGTGCGCATTATCCACAAAACTGTCTTCCCTACTTAACTCTCTGCTTCACTGAAGTGCTCAAATTTCGACCTCTGAAGCTAAATATGCACTTTCAGAGAAAGCCTGTAAGCTAGAAGAAATAGTAGTCTACTGCCCAGCGCCCTCGAAATACTTGAAGAGAAAGCTACATCGTCAAATTTAATAAAAAAAAGACAGTAAGCCAGAATTAATAACTGTCTACTGCCCGTGAAAATCATCACCTCGTGAGTGCCCCGTTGATTATTTGCGGAATTTATACGTCGTGACCTGAGAAAAAAAAAACTTATAAAATCGGACTCCAGAAGCTCCATACATATTGTCCCGATTTCAAGAAGTGTTTTAAGCAAGAAGTGCCTCTAGATGAAGAGATAAGTATCCAATTTCACCATCTTCTGCAGGCTGATCATAGATCTCTGCGAAAACGTAACTGAATTACAAAATCTTCAACCTGGCCTATTTTCCGCCTATTTCCTTAAGAGCTGACAAGAAATAAATACATAAATACAAGATGCGTTTTATTATTTAAGGATTACTAGAAGGCCCAGCCGTCAAAAATCACTGCAATAATTTTGTGATTAAGCTCTTAATTGTTTCGGTTCCCATTTACGTAGGTTTTGCCGTAAATAGGTTTTATACCGGATAGCGAGATCTTCTATTAATGAAATGTCAGTTCTTTGGTCAAACATTGAGTAGCACTAAGAAAATATAGTTCAGTCAAAAGAATTCACCCGAAATGCCCAGGGCTTACCGTAACGTAGATACCAGACGACCCAGTTAATCACACCTATGGGGGCGAAATTTGGCTGCAATATAAGTTGAATATAAAAAGGTGTCTGTTCAGCGTCAGGTTTCAACTGCTACGAAAAGATTTAGCTAAAGGAAGCATAAGCGAAATGGATTATGCCTGAGGACTGAGGATCTCGAGCTGCTACGAAGAAATTCAGCTAAAAAAATATACGATATAGGCCTAGCTGATGCACGACAGGATCAAAAACTCTTCAAAAGTACAGACTTTCATCTACCACGTTCAGAAGAAAAATCATCGTCATATCAAAAAGTACCAATCTAATTTTGAGAGAAGCGAGACTAAGAAAATGCTATATTTCCAGTTCTGACCATACATTTCAGAAGCTATATTTGTCAGGGTCTCTCCAAGGGCTGAAATTTTATAGTATCTCAATTTCTTTTTCAGTAGGTGAGTTTTCTTCTATCTAAATCCTTTAACAGAGTGACGGAGAGAGGGACCAACCAAAAGAGAGAGCAAGCAAGACCGGAGAGACCAACTACTGTGTATTGTTATATAGTGGATTATTATTAAAAATTCAAGCTCGAGCACCCACAGACAGGTAATACAACCCAAATGAAGCACTTAGCAACACTGAGAAGCTCAAAACGCTGCTAAAAGAAATCCAGCAAAAAGCCATTAACAGCTGACGTAAACGCCTTCAGGCCAGGCCAATACGACCGAAAATCGCTGCCGGCAGTAAATTCCAAATCTTAACTGACCGGGCACGAAGCACCTACCGAACTGATTAGTTCCACATTTTCTGATAAACGATCAATATTCCCATTTATTTTTTAGTTGTTTGGGCTAGAACGCAAATACACAAATCTGTATCAATGTTACACCTAGGGATTTTTTACTATGGAGTTATACATACAACATTCCCCCCCGTTCTATTGTGTAGGAATGGTACATGTTACAGTGTGATAATGTTGATGTTCGTTGATGTAGCACACTGTATTAAACAGTCAAACAAAATATATTAATATTTAATTTTAACAATGCGATGCATGAAATAGTCCAATAAAGGATTGCATAGTTTATCTGTAGGCAGAAAGGTAATGAATTTCTTAATGTTCTGTTGCGTCTATATGACGAAGTCAGTATGATGCACAGAGCTTGGTAGCAAACAATTGCCCAGTTCTTTTGCGCTGTGATGCAATTATTTTTAAATCGATTTCCTGAAACACTAAGCGTGTTGCAGTACAGTCATCACGAAAATTACACTAAGCGTGTTGCAATACAGTCGTCACGAAAATTACACTAAGCGTGTTGCAATACAGTCGTCACGAAAATTACACTAAGCGTGTTGCAATACAGTCGTCACGAAAATTACACTAAGCGTGTTGGAGTACAGTCATCACGAAAATTACACTAAGCGTGTTGCAGTACAGTCGTCACGAAAATTACACTAAGCGTGTTGCAATACAGTCGTCACGAAAATTACACTAAGCGTGTTGCAATACAGTCGTCACGAAAATTACACTAAGTGTGTTGCAATACAGTCGTCACGAAAATTACACTAAGCGTGTTGCACTACAGTCGTCACGAAAATTACAATAAGTGTGTTGCAATACAGTCGTCACGAAAATTACACTAAGCGTGTTGCAGTACAGTCGTCACGAAAATTACACTAAGTGTGTTGCAGTACAGTCGTCACGAAAATTACAGTGTCCAACTTCGACTAAAAGTTTGACTAAAAATCGAATTTATTTAGGAATGGATTCTGGGAAGTTTGACGGGACGTCCTTGGCAAGGCTTAGCAAGAAGCTGGAGACTACACCACTTCAAGACATAAAAGTAACCAGGACAGAGTTAGAGAGCGCCATCAGCTACGGCAGTTAAATTCTTGGGAATGTCTGCTACATCTGTGTGTAATAAAATACAAAGGTGGGTGTGTTTGCTGTATGCGGGTCAATCAGTGTTATTATCTGTTATTATATATTATTTTCATTTTAATTTTATTATTATTAGTATTGTACCATAGTCATGTTTCTCTACACTCAATGCAGGCGTGTAACAGCACTTTAGGAGGCCGTGCGTGTGTGCCCTTCATACAATTACACAGTCTATCTCATAAGACGCCACAGAAACTAGCTAAGACTTAGAGACCGCCAGCGTTTTTTACGTTTGCGATTGTGGGCCAAAAGCGGCAGCAATCGTCCACCTTTCGTAGAACTGAAGGGACGAAAGACCGAAAGGTCCAACATGTTAACTGCCAGTTCGAAACACTTGCTTGCCTAATAACTATATAATACATAATTTTACTGTACTGTTATAACTATAAATCTATTCATAAGGCAGCGCGTTTTTCAGCCGCTACCTGATGAAGGGGGGGGGGGTGTTCTGCCGCATAAACTGTCTTTCCAAGGCACAACTGAAGCGTGTAGCTTCTCCATTTGATCTCGTACTCTGCAACACAGCAATCAAATTCATGAATGCTAAGTTCGGACTTGTAAAGTCGTCTACTTAACAATATGTTAATTCTTTCACAGGCGCTGTAAACATACAGAGGAAGCACTTCACTTGAGCACTCAACTTAGATATTTGCTGTACTAAAGCAATAAGAACGTAATACCAATCATTTGCAGGATGATGAAAATAACTTACAATGAATTAAAATTGCAGAATGAGAATGACATATGGACAGTAAGGTCCGTCCACCCTTGCTGGCATTGGTAAATGAAGAATTGGACGGGACGACAAACTCCGACCTCGGTTCCGCATAAACATTATCCATCTATATTATACTAAAAGTCTGTGAACCGGTCTTGCTTGTTAATTTATTTTTGTCCTGTTTGACACATCTTCTTCACTATTGCACGAGAAGAAATTAGAGGTATTGGAGGGGGGCAGTTGCATTCATGTCTTGTTTGACACAGATTCTTCGCTTTTGTAAGGGAAAAAATTCAAGATATTGGGGGGGGGGGCAGTGGCATTCTTTCCATGGATTAGCTCTTTAATTTGATTGCATCTGTGTTTTGGAAGTCAAACTGAGCTGGGCCTCAAGAACGGTCATGATCATTTCATCGGGTCCATGGGCAATACAACTGAAATACGTAACATATAATAATTTGACTTTGCTGGCAACCTGAGTGTTGAATATTCGTTAGAGAAGACCAGAATCTGTTGATAGTAAGCCGAACGGGCCGCTCCTTGACGGGCAGAAGAGGACGGCCGAATAGCGGGTGGTCTATGCCCAGCTGAATAACACCTGCATTTTGGGGGAAAGCGAAGACGATCGCAATGACGACCCAACGGGTCACGGGCCGTCTAGTTCTAAAATAAAATCACAATTTTTAAGAAATGAAGAGCACATATTACGACACCCAAAACAACACTTGTACGATATTCCAAGCCCCAAATATTGAAAATCGAAGAGCATCGAACGCTCCCTCACTATCTGAAAAATTCAGATTTCACTCATATACAAAGCAGAGCCCGGCCTGCTGACATACCCTTGATTGTGGCATTTATTTTCTCCCTTGCGGGTTCAGTTAATTTTTGAGTTGCAGGCGTCAAAGTTCAAATAGTATTTTTTTTCAAATTCTGTGCTGCATGGAAGCTCCATGAGCAGTTGATATTTTAAAGAGTAATATTATAATGTTTTATTCAGTATACCAAATTGATATTTTTGTAGAACGGACCAATAATATATATAGGCGTCTGCCCGATGAATGTCACTCGTTCACTTCAACGACAGGCAGGTCATATACTGAAGTATTCCGAGTGCAAAGCGAGATTTTGTCTGAATTTTTAGTATATATTTGTGACACTGATCTAACTAGAAAAGGGGAAGATCTGGGGGTCGCAGTTATTAAATGAGCCCTACCGTCTCTGACGTTATAGCTCTGACAATCTGTAATCGAAAACAGCCGTGCATTCATTTAGAATCTAGCGAGCATCTGCATACATATTTACAGTCTGCACTTGTGCATATAATTTCCCAGTCAGGTTGTGCAGTGAAGAGACTTTACATTTTACGCATAGCCCGGCATAAAAAGTGACTTGAGTAGATAAATGCTCCAGCACCATTACAAATCATTCAGATGAATCGTCATAATTATTTGAAGTCCCTTATCAGAAACCACATCTAAATCATCACTTACCAATGACAATCGATTTAACGCTTTGCATTCCATGAATCGCATAGAAAAATCATCCAAAATATATTAATAAATATACTAATTATAGTCTCAAGACCAGCAACGGTCTTGTACAAATAGATCCTTTTGAATAATTCTTGTAACATATTACAACAACATAAGTAATTTAGCCTGAATCAAGACATCAAACATTACGAAAGCTCCATACGATCACTGGGGAAATTACGATGAAATTATATACACGCTTTAATTTTTTCCCTTATTATGGTAAATTGTAGGGAAAACAAATACATTAATATATAGCTTAAAACAATACCAAGCTGAATGAATGGAAGGTGCTGCCAAGAGCTGCTCCATCAAGGTGAGGGTCAGTCCAACGTCTTATGGCTATTGTTACTACGTGTCTAGCTTCGATACGGATAGAGATCAATATGTGAATCAATGAGAGGGAAAACGAAGGAAGGAACCGGAAGTATGTGAACCAAACGAAGAGACCACGTCTAACAGCATAAGAAAGAAGCGAAACAAAAAAAAAGAAACAAACCGGAAAAGAATCGTCAGTAGCATTCCAGAAAATGAGATAAGTAAAGTAGGTGAAAAAAAATCCATTCCTAACTAATGGGACGATTGAACGCCACCAAAACCAACCGAGCCGGTACGCTTCTTGGTGTAAGACTATTATCGCGATATGAGGGAGGGGGGATTTGGGAGACTGAAAGTGCTGAGTCAGTAGTTTGGACATCATACATCTAGGTCAACTCACCTGATTGCCAGCAAGAGATTGTGATGATAACTCAATTCCTTCGAGTAGCTTTTGGAAGGAATGACAAAAGTAAATTATATATATACCGATCTAGACACATACAGAACCAAACTAGAACGCTTTGTGGCGTACTACCATCACACGCGGCGGGGGCAAGTTCAACGAAGTCATTTTTGATGGCCAGCTAATCCTAGTGGATGGATGAGATCTCTTAATAATAACATAGGAAAAAATAGAACGCCTCGCGACGTAAGACCATCTGCCGCGGGGGAGGCAAATTCGCCAAGGTAGAGGAAAATTCTACGCCGTCATTTTTTTATGGCCAGCTAGTTCTAGTTTTTTTTTCATGGGTCACATCTAGGTCAACCCACCAAACTCCCTACAAAAATTATGAAGATTGTTCAACTCCTTCGACCATTTATTGGGCGGACAGACAAATATATATACATACAAATATAATTCTTCAACGAGAACATTATGACCTCTCTCACTTCGTTCACGGGTGATAAACAGTATCACGTCACCTTTGAAGGACTTGTGAAGACCCATCTCTAGAGAGCCTTGGCGATAAAATATTCTAATAGTTTCATTGTAGGGAGTAAGACTGCTTAACAGAATGGGACTGCATATTTGAAACGCCACTGAAATGAATGTTATAGAACTTCAAAACTACCGACTCTCCCTTTGGTAACTAATTGCGCCCCAACAGAAGAAACCCACCATCGTGACTCCACACGCGCGAGGCAATGTGAAGAACGTCGCCTGGACTGTGTTCGAAGACGCAGAAAGTACACAAAGTAGGTAGGTACTCCTATCATTGCGTATGTTAATGATCTTGGTAGGATGACAAGCAAAAGGAATAAGCACCAGATCCTTGACCCCTATTTAACCAAACGTAACTCAACTTTACCCGAGCACTGTTTAGGTGCTTATTCCTATCCACGTTTCTCTACTTTTGCAGTTATTCCCATTCAAATTTATTATCACCCGCGAACGAAGTGAGAGAGGCGATGATGTTGTCGTTGAAGATTTAAGTATATATATTTGTAAATATAAATATTTGTGTGTCCACCCAAAAAGTGGTCGAAGGATTTGAGCAATCTTCATAATTTTTCGTAGGGAGTTTGGCAGGTTGACCTAAATGTGACACAAACCAAAAAACTGGGCCTAGCTGGCCATAAAAAATGAAGGCGATAAAATTTGCTCGCCGCCCAAACTCCCAAAAATAGGTAGAAGGAGTTGAGGTATTTTCATGATTTTTTGCAGGGAGTCTTGTGAGTTGTGAGTGGACCATGCAAAAATTAGCTGGCCATAAAAAATGAAGGCGATAAAATTTGCTCGCCGCCCAAACTCCCAAAAAAGATAGAAGGAGTTGAGCTATCTTCATGATTTCTTCAAGGGAATCTGATGGGCTGTCCTCGATGTAGCCCATGTAAAAAACTGGGATTTGCAGGCCATAAAAAATGATAGCGATGAAATTTTCTCTCCACCAAAAAACAGGTAGAATGAGTTGGGCTATGTTCACGATTTTTTGCAGGGAGTCTGGTAGGCTGTCCTCGATGTGACCACGCCAAAAAACTAAGATTAGCAGGCCTTCAAAAATGATGGCTATGAAATTTAACCTCACCGCGGGTGATGGTCTTACGCCACGAGGCGTTCTAGTTCCGTTTTGCAGTTATTCCGATGTACGCTGATTGTGAAGCACACTGATTGCGATGCACACTGATTGATATTTCGCTGAATCACATGAGCGCTGATCCGATTCACACTGATTTTGATGCACCTGATTCCGATGCATGCTAATTCCGATGCATGCTGATTCCGGAGCACGCTGATTACGATGCACAGTGATTGCCATGCACTTGATTCCGATGGACGCTGATTCCAATGAGCGCTGATTCCGATGATCAATGATTCTGATTTATACTGATTCCGGCTCACACTCATTCAAGTTAGCAGACAATTATTCTTAAGATTTTAGGAATTTAGAATATACGGTTATTCCAGGAAAAGTATTCTAGTTGCGTGTGCCAGTAGCTGTTATTTACTTACAGTGCTTGGGTTTCCAGCTTTCCCGAAAGTGCATAAGCATTTCACTTTCACATGTTCCTGTAGAATTTTTCCGTCAGCTTGCTTTCACGGTCACCAGGAACAATGTGTTAATTATATTTTCTAGATAAATTGATTTTAGATGAGATTGGCACCACGAATTGATCAGTAACTATCGGTGGTGCTCCTTTGTTATTCTGTTTATTTTTCAATTACTCTTCTTGTTTCTTCATTATTTTTCAATAGGAAATGCTGTGCATAAGACAACATTGACCGTGTGTCCTAGTGTTATAAATCACCTGTGTTGTAAAGGAGTTCGTTGGTAGTCATGAGACGAATGTGACTTGAGAATAAATAATCATGGATGCTCTAGTAACAAATGCCATTTTTTAGAAATGGCGGGCAACCAAGAAAAAACGTCTAGACTTTGACAAAAGAGGCTGGGAAGGTGAGATATACTTTGAACATTTGATGAAAGAAGCAAGACTTTTGAAGAAACAAGCGAGATTTTGAGAAAAAGCCATAATAAAGAGAGCAATGTAATTATAGTCTAAGTTTGAGTATTCAGGAGACAGATGTCGCTGGAGAAAAAGGTTGCATATTGAAAATAAAAACAGTGACGTTTAAAGAATTAGGTTTCGGTATTCAAAAGACACATTTGTTTGAGAGAAAAGTTCATGTATTCCACCGACAAATGTCAGTTGAAAAATAGGCTGCGCATGCTAGATGCGCATGTTGCTGTAGAACAAAAGTTGGGTATTTATCTGACACATTTTAGCTAAGAATAAAGGCTAAATATTGAACAGATATAAGTTAGCTACGAATAAAGGTCGGTTATTCAACAGACGTTTGTCACGTCAGAAAAAGGAAGGAAATGGAAAAGATTTTCAGGTCGAGAAGACGTCTCTCTGGTCGAGAAAGACGAGCGAATCAAAGGGGGGAGAGATCGATACGGTCAAATGGAAACGAAGAAAGAAACTGAAGAAATACTGAGCGCTTGCAAAGCTTTGAATTCTTTCTCACCCGCAGGAAATAACCTTATGACCGAAATAGGCAAAAAACTTGTGATGGCTATTGATTTCTATACACAGGGGATTGTATTGGTGTAAAATACAATATAATAGTACCGGTACAGTACATGGCCTACTTAAGATTCAGCTAAAACATGTGTGCCTATAATTGAGGCTAGGCATCTTTTTTACCTGAACCGTGCCTAACCTAGTCTACTCTTAACTAACTTAGCCTAGTAGTTTTGTTGTTTTATGTGGCCTGTTGTGCAATTCCGGCCCTGCGAGCCGCCTTGCGACGATTTGCGGCCCTTAGGTCAGTAAGATTATAGTGCTGTTCACTATCGGAAATTCATAGGCTATTGTCTGATATTTATGGGGCGGGAGCGGATAACATATAATAAATTATTATAGATTTCTCCATATTGTCAATATTGTCACAACTCGGCTGATGGGAGGGCCGATGGCCGTCAATTCTTTAAGAAACGGGCCTGGGCCGCTGGCCGCGAAGCTTTCTATAAAATTTGGCTGCAGGGCTTGAAAAATTGAAAATAAGAGCCATAATAAAGGCCGGATCCAGCTTGATAAACGATTACATGTATTCTCCCATGTATTCATGGATGATATGTAAGGAAAATAGATTTTTCTCACTATCATACCCGAGAAAGTAGAATTTACCCTTTACACACATTTATTTTGTGAATGGAATGGAAACAGGTTATGCTTCCGCCACACGCACGTTCGTGTGATGAATGCGAGGGAAATTTGGAATTCAGGAATTCCCTCATACATGTTGAAGCAGGAGAAAAGAACACGTTCGGCGCACATTTATAAAGCGATTGTAAACTATGGGACGCTACCTAAGCAATATTGATGCAGTAAAAATCTAAGAGAAAATTCTCCTCTGACACTTACATTAGTGCACAAGAAAAATGAAATTTTCCTCATACATAAATGAAGGAAAATAATAAATGAGAATTCCACACACAGTCTTGAATAGAAAAAAGACATTTCCCTCTATATTTCTGCTGAGGAAAATAGACGAGAATTTCCTTCATGCCTCTATCATCGGAAAACGAAATTTTCCCCATACATTCAAGCAGGGGAATATAAAAGGAAGTTCCCCACACATTCATGAAGCGAATGCCCGGGAAAAGGGAAAGTGGGAGGGAATTTCCCTCAGACGCGCCACTATCGCTGGAGCTGTCCTCTTTGTTCGAGGACACACACTGGCCTGCCCGACCACCAGCTAATGAGTTTCCTTAATGAGGTGCTTCAATGAGTACACCAGAAAGAAACCAACCATAAAATAGTGCACCGCTCATTCTCACGCACCAGCGCGTCAGCGACAACATACCACCATCTACAGTATGCTTGTCATGTAGGAGTATTACCTACGTAAAGTAGATATACTGTAGTTAAAACCGAAGTATACTCCATTGTAGACATGCTTTTGGGTAGGTGCAGTCCCACTAATGGAAAATAGATACATATTGAACCGGCATATATTATCTTGAGGGTATCGTTTAGAATTGAGGACTTCTTGGTAGTTCTTTTGCCATGTGTTAATAAAAACTTCGTCGAGGCAGGATTTTTGATGGGTCCAGGTTCTCGTCATGAATCTGCTTTAGCGTTCGTCAGGGGAAAGATGCGTATTGATTTGGAGCTATATTCGAAAGAGGTATAAAATTTAGTGAAGAGAACTGTGACAAAAAAAAAGAAATTAAATGAAGTTCAGCTGTCGTTCAACTGACGATTCAGCTATAGTGGAATGCTGAAGAGTCTATTGATCTACTTAGAATTTGTACACAATACTTAAGAGCTTCGACTACCTCACGAGTTTACCAGCTTTTGGCATTTTATGCAAGACAAATACTCCTATACGTATATTATTTCACATTGAAAAAGTCATACTGGTGGGATATGGTAGGTAAGGAACTCCATCGCAAAGCTCTCAATTCCATGTCTCCATACAAAAGGCTTTTGCTGGAAAAAACTTATGTGAAGTTTACAGCTTCCTAAAAATATCTAGAACAGGACGATTATTTTTTTTAAACAAATCCTAAGGTCAGGTGCATGTAAAGACGAACTTTTTGGTTTCCAGAAAAACTTTTGGTGGTTTTCAATTCAAAAGCACGGAAAATTGGTGACAACCCCAGGAATGCTGCATTGTACTAAGCAACTATAAACAGATTCTAGAAATTATTATAAACAGTGATCCAAATGCGATGTATTCTTCAAAAAATCAAAAGATATAGGCAAAGAAGTAGATAGCATATTTCTGGAGATAACAAAAACAAAGGACCAGCATGAGACGACCGTCTAACGTGAAAGAAGTCAAGACTGTAACAAAAAAGAAAGTCCAAAATTCTGCTTAAATTTTGTCAAGATGTATTAAAACCAACAGAAACAATGTTAAAGCAGTAATATTTAGTAGTGAACGAAAGTGAACCGACAAAGAAATCAATAGATTTCTTTCTGTTATTACAATACTTATACCTGTATTTTGATGGTGTATATAATAAATGCTCCAAAAATAATCAATTTTATTACTCAATATTGTTTTTAGTGTCAATGCTGCATTTTGCGTGACAATCATAGTGACGTTTTTGATAATCAATAAAGTAAAAGCTGTGAACCGTTCATATTCTTGTTTCATCTTAGTGATTTTATTTACGTTATTATTATCTTCACATTGCAGGTATCTTTGCAGTATTCTCAGTACAGGAGGTTTACCGTTGTGAAATTAGATACAGAGTGAAAAATGATTAAAGACAAAAGTTTTCTAATTTTCCTGAACTTGCGTTTCTGTGACGTCAGAAATACAATAACTGCAAAACTAAAGCCATCGATACAGGAAATCTTATTTTCAGAAATTATCTCCTTAAGGTTGTCAATAATCGATCGTGTGCTCAGATTTCAGAAGGATATTAATTCTGGGCAAAGCTTTACTTTTCGAAATCAAAAAGACGAAAAATTTTAAAGCTTGGAGGGTGCAGTCAAAGGAGATGTAGCACAGACAGAGGAAGGTTTATTTTAAAAATTATGGTTTCCGGACAATTAGTCTATCAAAGTTAGAAAAATTGAAGTGTTTATATTTGAAACCATACACTTAAAGAAACAGCTAACAACTAATATTTGCACAATATTAGCATTAGCTACAAACCTCGGAGGAAGTATAGCGGGAGGCGACATAAGGGTCTTAAGCATCAATAACCTGCGGCCCACTTTCATGGTAAGAGATGGCTGGCATGCTGGCTGCCTGACACGCTGGGTGGCTAGAATGGGTGGTGGTGTAGATGCATGTTGATATTTCTTTCAGCTTCAAAAATAGTAGACTCGCACTGTTCTGAATTATCTAAGTTGTAGATACCGTTCCTGCGACTAATAATTTCAGATTTTTAATTCTTTAATACGCTTGATCCACATAGCACTCAGTATCCTAGTTATGATGCTCCTCAAGTGTGCGTCCCGTCCTGCCTCCTGACCGATAATATTTGGCCAGCAGGGTTCCGCAAACTGCTTGTGCTTGAATAAGCGATTGGGGTGGTGCAAACTATTAAGGTGTGTCTCTTATCTATGAAGTGACTACGAGAACTGAGCTCATCATGAATGAATTCACCTTGAAAAAGCCACCGCGAACTTTTTGGTCCCAACGCCGAGGGTTTATGTCGTCTCCCCCTATAGTATGTTCAAGCTACTGACGAAAAGAAGTGCAGCCGTTAGAAAACACAAAGCAACGTCTGTACAAACTTGAGACAGAGCTCCTTGGGAAATAGGTGCTGCAGTTCAGAATCACAAAGCAACGTTTGTACAAACTTAAAACAGAACTCTATAAGCAATGAAAGCTGTAGTTGAGTTACAAAGCAAAGTCAGTCCGCACAAACTTGCAACAAAGCTGCAGACGAAAGGCGTGATACAGTTGAAAAGCTACAAACAGCGTGGACTTTGAGACAAAGCTGGCTGGGCAGAAGTGCTACTTTTAGCGACCATGCAGAGGAGGTGAGGGCGTCTTTTGACGCCGAGCAGCCAGAGAAATTCATCACATTCCTCCGCCGGCGCGCTCCCGAGAGCACGAGTCAATACGCAGCCCGGGGACAGGACGGACGAGACTGAGCGCTTGTCAAGAACAAGGAAAGAACTGATCATTTTGCTTCAGCAAAACATGTTGGCTTTACTCAAGAATTAGCAAGGTATTAAGGTTGGCAAGAACCAGGTCAAAACAGATTGTTTTTAATCAGCAAGGAGTCCAGCTGTCAAATACAAAGTTAAAATATATACCTAATATTGCTCCAGTAACAAATACTCCTATGATGAACAAGGAGGATACTGAAACTTTTGCTTTAGCAAAACATTTTGCTACTTTTGAAGATCGATGATGAATTGCAGTTGCCAAGAAGAATGTTACAATAGGTAATTTTGCTGCAACAATGCTTGTTATAAAATGTAACTTCAAACACTTATTATTTCGCTTCATTAAGAAAAAAGGTCGTCAAAACAAGGTCAAAACTTACAGTATTACTCCAACAAAGAATGCTCTCGTTGCAGAGAAAGCAAAACTGCTGATTTTGGTTTTATAAGATATTTTTAGTGACTATAATTCAGTACAGTACCTCGGATGAAAAGAAAAAAAAAACAGGAGTTGGAAAACTGTTTTTCGTGCACTGTTTCAGTGAAGCCTCTCAATCTTGGAAACAAGGCGAAAACATAATTCAGCTCTGGAGTGAATGGTTATTGGGTTAAGATTTAGACACGCGGTAGAAACTATGAAGTGCCCTTCTATTGATTTTTCTTTAGCAGTATATTTCTACATTATGCAGAATGGAATGAAATTATGCTGTTAAAAAAATTGAAAAAATTACTTTGCTTCAGCAAGTTATTTTTGCAATCACCTTTAGCCAGTGAAGTCCGTTTGTGGAAGAAATAATGAGTAACATTGAAGAGTCTAACATTTCCCCACGAACAGTGTTTAAACTTATAATTATTAATATTAATATTATAATTATTAATTAATTATTAACTTATAACTTTGCTTATGTAGATGCATTAGCATCGTTCAAATTTCAGTGAAGGCACACGCTTGTGAAGAGCACTGAGTATTCTAAACAAAATAGCAAATGTTAACAAAAATGAGTATTACGATGAACTTAGTCGAAGAACAGTTAGGAGAAATTAACTTATTCGTCCGAGATTGCAATAGCCAGTCAAAATTATTCTGTGAAGACGAATATAACTAAGCTCATGAAACAGTTGCAGAAAATGCTGAAAACGAAAATTGATTTCCAGCCATTCCATATATGGTATAAGAGAGTGATACTGGTGAAAATACAAAATTTTTAGATTAAAAATAATTTAAATTGATAACTATACAAAACAAGTATTAGCGATTACGCAATTATAAATACAGCACGTTCATTGTAATTTATCCCTGCAGAAACGAAAGAAATTAATTTGTTAAGAGACAGGAGAAGCGGCAAGCTAGGCTACTTCCATGAATTTCTGACGCCTCAGATGTGATGAGTAAAAAATAGAAAGTGGAGTGGAGCTCTTATATGCAAGATGTCAAGCAAAACAGAGAACCAGATACCCTAAAAATTTCTTTGACTGCCCGCAACAGGAAACGCGGGAAGAACACTATAAAATATACTGTAGTGTGTCAGCAGAACTAGCAAAAGGAAATAGGGTCGAAATAAGACTTTTCCGATTATCAACTAGGGCGTCTTTTGGGCTAAATCTACGTGTGGGTCTTTTGGGATATTATTCAGCGTGAAATATGTTGGACGAATACATCCCTTAATCCCAATATCCTTTATATAGTGTCTAAAAGGATCTTAATAAGACTTTGATGGTAGCACTTATCATCGCCGGCAACAAAATATGTCAGCAATATCTTAAAGTTTCGCTAAAACTCATTACTATTAGAAAAACGCTGGATTTTATAAATAGCTAGCGTGAAATAGAAAACCTACAGTTGTGTTATCACATTAAATAATTCAATCTTCAGTTTTATTAAATATCGATGAAACATTCATGCCAAATAATCCATTTTTCAAATCCTGATGAAATATTCATACAATCCTGGCACTACAGCGTAGTGGGTACGTGGTACACGCGTTTCATAACAACATTGTGTATCTACATGCAATACCTTCCTTATCTGTTACCTGAAAGAAAACATGCAGCCGTTGCTTTGTCAAGAACCTTGAAATGCTTCATGACCGATGAAAAATCTTATCTGGCAATTCCCAGGTCTGAGCGAACAAAGAGTGACGTCGCCAGCCTGCTACGCTTCCTCTATCCATCTTATTCAAGACGACACTCAAATAAATGACGTAGGCGACTGGAAAAAAAAGATGCAGCGGCCGGAAAGCGTCTTGCTTCATTTTCTGAACGGCCTTCACTAACAGAAAATTAGATCAGAGCAGAGAGCTAAGCCAAGGGTGCGACGTCCCCATCGAAGGTTTTGCATCGTCGTTGGGGGGGGGGAGGCTGCTGATATTAGAGACGCTCCTGGTAAAGAATGATTATTTGCATCCATAAGGAATTAAATAACAGCTATTTTGCATTGTTGTTATGCACCGCTACAATATCATGAAATAAGAATTCGCATAGTAGAGGCTATTGAGTAGCCGTTACCATATTGTAATATTAAACTTTAGCCCGGTATTGTTCACTGTAACAGCTACCATAGAGTACAATTGGAATTAATGCTTGCAGTATTGTTCATAAAAACAATTGTCATTATTATGATTTTAAAATTAGCGCAGTATTGTGCACATTAACCGTTACCATTGTGTAATATTAAAATTAGCGCAGTATTTTTCGTGCTAACCGTTACCATTGCGTGATATCAAAATTAGGGCAATATTGTTCATACTAGCTGTTACCATAGTGTTATATCAAATGTAGTGCAGCATTGCTCATACAATCCGTTTAAATAGTGTAATACTAGACGCAGCTCAGTACTGTTCATATTAAATATAGTTCAGTATTGTCCATACCAACATCTGGCACAACATTTTAATATTTATTGTAGACAAAGATGTAGTACAGCAATAGATTTTATATCGTATTTTCTAGGCAGGTCGTTAGTCGTCTGTAATATTAGAATTCGTACTGTATTGTCTATGTTAATCTCTTACATATCTCAGGAGCAGAACAGCTAGTCTATTGCTTACACTAACGTGTTAACATGGAACTGTGTTGAAAATTCATGTAAAAGAATCTGATATTATGTCGTACGTTAACCGACAACATTCCACCGCCCAAGATTTACTATGGATATGATAACATTTTTGCTCTGTAGGCCTTACAAACGAAACCAACCCCCCAAAAAAAAAATGGAGAGAGATAGTGAGCCAAGTCTAGTATCGCAGAAGCTGAGTTATTAACGTGGAGACTAATTATAATGATTGCATTAGTAGCATTAATAGAGGAGGTAAGAGTGAAATTTGCTCTTTTGCTCTGTGCAATAATAATTATTTAGTGATGCAAATCTATTGAAACGTTCGGTGCAAATTCCGTAGACTCAATCAGCAAATGGCTTTGGTAGGAAGCCAATACCGTTGTACGCCGCCCCAGAGGCGGTGTGGGAATTAGAAATGAAGATATCAGGTTCGAAAGTGGACTCAAGTTGAAGAACGACGCACTAAGTCTAACTTGTAGTAATACTATGGCTTATTTAATTAAGCAGTAATTGCTGTTATACTTATACACTTTAAATGTCATTCATTCACACTCATTGGAAAAGAAACATGTGTATATTGAGCATAAAGTGAAAAAAGAATTCTGGTAAAGTGCAAATGCAAATATACACGTATCACTGATAAAACAAATATATCTTGTACACTTTTTATAATTACAAATGTTGTTTTACTGCGCTTTTCAACCCTCGGGCAGTCAGACTGTTGTTGTTTAAGCATTTTTGCTGAGGAGTACAAAAAAGCTTTTTAAAGTTGAATATTATTAAACGTACTCAATTTAATAATTAACGAGTTGGTGTTCCAACATGAAATAGCGGAAGAAAAAAGATACATTAACGAAATCACTAATTTCTTTGCTCCTCTCTCCTTCGCAAAAGACTTGTCAGAGGGAAATTAAACTTATGGCAGCACGCTTGAAAATTTGTTGTCAGATAGACTACACCTTCGGTAGCACTGTAGCAAACTGCTACTTTTGATATGAATTATTATGAGCGTCATTTATGCTTATTTACTGTTTTTTATATTAGTTTTAATTATATTAGGAACACAAAAGGTTCATAAATATGCCTACAATTACATAGTAAACAACATTATTATATTAGTTATTGGGTCCAGTCATTAGCATATGCAGGTTTACGCACAACACAAATTAAAAAAAAATAGTGTTGCTATGTTGCACATACCAAATCAGAGTACTAACATGCCATGGATTAAATGCAAAGTACGTTTTCATGCTGCATAATAGACTCTACAATATTTCATATGAATTAAATATCTGCCAGTAATATATATCAGATAATGACGAACAGAGCATACTTAGAATAAAGGTGTAAAAAGAAAAGAAAAATAATCTCTGCAAATATTATTCACATCTATTGATAAGCATTTAGCGATAAATAATGATCAACAAGCTTAGGAATAAACATGTTCGAATATCAAGTTTCAATAGTAATAAAAATGTCCTAACAATAACCAGTGCCACATGCAATGCAGCTCAAAGAGCATATAATAATACAATGGGACGGAGCCACTGCAGCAGATGATTATTTTTTCATCGAAACCTTCGGTTTTATTCTACTTTCAAGAATATCATTCCCGCTTCCTTCGTTGAGTTTCTATTCGATTTGTGCATCATGAGATCTGGGAATTTGTGCGTCATGAGGTCAGAGAAAAAAAATATCCGTCAAGGGAAAGAAATAAATTCTAGTATTGATGCTACAGCAGTTAGAGGTTCTTGAGATATCTTCGGTATTTAGTTCTGATAGATTTTTACCAGGAATTGGCCCCTTAACGTTGTGCAGATGAATACTATTCTTTGTATTTCTTCAGATACGGACGGAGCGACACCAAAAATTATGTGTTATTATATAAAGGAATAACATGCAACAATATGCATCTAATACAGACATAAAGTACAATAATGGCAATGAACATTAATACAATAATATTAAGGTGATAATACAACATGCGTCCTGCATACTGTGCAGTATGCACAGTATGCGAAAGACGCAGCGCGAAGGACGCTTACAAAAACGACGATTAATAAAAACCCACCGAAATAAACATGTTTCAAATCGGTGTTAATACTGTTGAGTTAATGGTTTTAACCTTTCAAGGGATTTCTTCTGCTGTCCAATATTTTTCAAATCAGTGCGAATAAACCACACAGCTGGGTGGAAATACGTGGGTTACTCCCTAAGCTGGTAAATAATCAAATGATAGGTAATTATTAAGGAGAGGTACGATAGGATTCCAGCCGCAAAGAAAGCTTGCATCACGGTCTAAAGAAAACGCTGGAGCAGTGAAAACAATGCGAGCGGGGCTGTGGACCGCTGATAGCGAGTCGTTGAGGTCAACTGGTGTCATAAAATATTTTATGGAGATACAGCAAGAGTCTGGTCGGGATTACTGTAGGGAGATACAATGGAAAATATAAGCGATTAGTGGGGCGTGATTTTTATGGGGATGTATGGGTTGGTTGGGGTAAAATGAGAAATCTCAACAATTAGCGTTGCTATGTAATGTAATTTTCATGGAGATACATCAAGAATGTGCTCGATATTTCTGTAGCGAGTTATATTAGAAAATCTAAACGATTACAGCAGTAAGAGTTTTGTTGTGATGAAAGGGAAAATCTCAACGACATGTTTGGCAATGAAGCGAGAATTTTGTGACAAAACAGCAAGAATCTGGCTTAGATTCTTGTATGAAGATACAATGGAATTTTAGCAATCAGTCTGGCGTACTTTCAAAAGAGATGCAGAAAAAGTTTGCTCAGCATGAAAGGGAAAATTGCAGCAAAATGGATGGTCATGTGACGCGAGTTTTTTGAAAATACTTCAGAAATTTGGTCACCATATAAGAGTCTGGTGCTGGATGCAGGAACGCCTTGTAAAGTTAAGGTAACGTAAACTGTACAGTTCGTTGAAGAAGTACCGATATCGCTGCTCAGATTGTGTCACTTTCTTATACAGATCTTCACAACATTATAATCAAAGTGGTTTGAACCTTCAACAAATGTATACCTAATTGATAGACAAGATTCAAATGTTTAATCGAGGAGTGAAAACGTAAAACTTCAGCAGTTACATGGTTGTAGTCCCCCCTGCACAGTTACGATGAGTGTAACTTAACAAGGCGTTTGAGCATCCGGCTCCTGGTACTTAAGGTATGGATAGACGCTTATTGTTGTTTGCTATAGCTAAGCGAGAGCGAGGATGTCTGGTCAACAATAGTGATTGTGTGTCTGTTGGAGCTCAGTCAAGGTTGTTAGGAGGGACGGAATTGGCTCAGCGCATGTCATACTCTTGTTGCGTGAGGTCGTGCTGTGTTGCCAGTTGTGGGTTTCCGTGGAGGTTGGAGGTTCTAGTTTTTGTAAATAAGGATGATACAAGTGAGCATGCATATGAGCATAATTTTGTATTTATTTAATGAATGAACGAGTAGTAGAGTGAATGCATAAAATATGCAATTGTAATAGATGTGTTCATACACGGCAGTGTGTGTGTGTGTGTGTGTTTAATGCTAGAATCTGTTCGTTACTATACAGCATATACCATTATATGCATGGGTATGTAATGGAATGCTGTATGAGTATATACAAGTCTATGTATAATCTATAGGAGTGTGTGGATGGTCATATTTAATCTATTGCCTGACTGCGTCAGTAGATTTTGCATAAGAGTATGACGCAAATGCATGCGCAAGTCCTCCACGGTTCCAAGCGAACAACACCAACATTTTATTAGGGCGCAAGCTGCCACAGCTAAGGGACTTCAGAACAGGAGAAGTTGGGCGCATAGCAGCAATCTGAAGGCATAATTTCTAAAGTGCATGAGCAGCAGGGAGAGAAATAGAGAGAAGGAAAGAGACGGAGGAAGGGAGGGAGAAAGGGGGGTCGAGCTCCTCAGATCCCGTCTAATCGATAGCGTTCCAGCCACGCTGCCGCTCCAGTATTTGCTAGCGTCAAAGTCAGTCCAAAAAAAGAAATGCTCCTTCAAAAAATAGCACTGAAAGCTTGCCCATGTTTGAATCTTAAGAACTGAAGGCAAGTTCCAGGGATTAAGCTGCGAGGCTTGGTCTATCGGGGACGTATTGGAAAAGACGGTAAGGGTATTTGGTTTGCGAGTGAATTGGTTGATGTGGCAGGGCTCTAGCAGTTGAATAAATGTTCTCGTTCTCGTAACTATAATTAAATTTTCAGTTTACATATTGGTACGCTGGAATTAGTTGATGCGGTAGTGTCGTAAGATTTATATGTAATTATGGCTAGTGTTTAGACACCATCGATTGACATGATGAAACCGAGTTAAGCTAAACTTATTAACTTGTCCAAAAGTTCAAACACAAGTGTCGTTCCGCGACTTTAAACCGTGTTGTAGGTGGTAGTCGCAACTCGATCTCGTTTGAGACGGTTAAAACCATCATTTTGCAAAACAGGGTGGATTTTTGCAGTACCAAGGGCAATTGATTTGGGTCGGAAACTCGATTCAAAGAGACGAAACTAACACTCACGTCTAAAGTTAAGCCCAAAGATTTCATTTCAATTTGCCTTTACATTGCCAATCGATTACACCTTTTAAATCAGACAGTACAGCTTGAAATGATTCGGTTGATGTGTCATAAATCAAATTGCAATGATACTACAACAGTTCTACATATGTACTTCAATATACCGTCTCTACATTTCAAAATTGTGGGCACGGAATGGGAATGTGGTGTAGTGACGTTGTGTTGTCTGTGTCGCACCCCCTTCAACCGACGCGGGATCATCGAGTTAGGGCGCCCCTTGTTAAGTTGGGCTATGGAATGGCGTTCGGCGCAAAGTACTGTACACAGCGTGGGTTAGAATTTTGCTTCTGCGCTCACCCTGCAAATGTTCGTCAGGTAATCATTGTTTGAGTGAATCTGTTAGGGTTGTTTCGAGCATTACTCAAAACAGCGTTCTTGACAAATTGCAGTTCGTTATGCATATTTACTGTAATTATGTGCCCTTTACTATAAAAACACTATTCAAAACTATGCACAGTAAATCTCATGATGCTGCGTTGCTTATGGTTATGCACATTCTATGTATGCGTGGTGCTGTGGCCCAATCCTTAAAGAGAGGGACCTGCTGCGGAATAATACATAGTGTTCTGCCTAAAGCATGAAATTAAATGCAGACACGATAAAAACAATGATTATAAGTCAATCTTGGATGCCTTTACCATACCATCTGCCCGTAGAAATTAGAGACAGGAGTCTGGTTCTCTGGAGATACAGGAGGTCCTTTTGTTTTTTGGCGCCTACTAGGTGCCTGATTCAACATGCTTCTAGTTGGACTAGGTGCCAATGAAAGGTCAATTCTGTGTTTGGTGACAATGAAGTAATTATGGGTGCTTCTTTGTTTTCCTGCTGCCCCGGTTGGAGTAATATTTTTTGTTAGGACGTCTGCTACTACCAGTCACCTTGGTCGGTAGAACAGACTTACCGGCTCAGTACTTGGTTGGAGAAACAGGATAATATAGTGCATTTATTCTGTAGGAGCAACTTTCTTTGTTGCGTGTGCATTAGAAGGCAATTCACAATAAGGAATATTGGTTACATTCATACTTACTTCGAAAGTTCTTTGGGAGAAACACACACGCCGTGGCTAAGGCCCATCCCATTAGAGTGATAAGTGCTAGGTTGTAACGAGCAAAGTTTGTCCGTTCAGTCAGTGCTTCGTAGTCTGATCTTCGTTGGCTTAAAATTCTCTGATGGGAGGAGAGGATCGTATTCGGCTACATAAATCAGAAGGCGGTCAAGTCTAGAAATATCTCTAGTGGCTGTAAAACTGTGAAAATATTGTGATGGCTCTTTTTGGTAACGTTCTGGACGTCCAACGGCTGCTTGCAGCATTATGTGGATTCATCCTCCCTTGACGTCCAATGACCTACTGTTAATTGTAATAATTAAAGAAGGAAATTGGCTGATGGGGCAGTGCATCAAAATATAAATGCACATTTTTTTTAAAGTCGTACTAAAAGTATTAAAGGGAGGGTTAGTTTTAGTGACAGCTTGTAAAATTGTGAAATAAATATAACTATATGTAGTATGAATAAACTGGTATAAGAAGTAAGTTATTTTTTCAGCAAAGGTACAAGCACAGTTGAGTAGTACAGAAGCTGCAATAAGATCATAACTAATAATAATAACAAAATTAAAAACATAGGTTCATATCGAAGGGTATAAAGGGGAGTGATAGTCATAAGTGTCTACTAGGCTCTCAAAATCTTACTGTCCTTTCCAAAAAACTCTATGAAAACAAACTAGTTAGGTTAGCCATAACTGTTGAATGTTACTATAAAGACATTAGAGTTTAAAATCTATGTTATAATTTACAACTGAATGATATAAGTGGAATTGACAGCAAGGTTTCCCTGAGTTTATCTCCCATATGGATTTAAAAAGCCGCCACGGGCCTCTTGTTCTCCAGACACTATCTAAAGCTGAATGATAAATAATCATCATATTATAATACTCATAATAGTGCTGGTGTAAGACTTAAAATACACTGAGCATTCTTGACGAGGATAACAGCACTTTTGGTAAGAATAACAAGAATAGCACCAGATCGCATAAGTTTAATAACGATAAGGAAAATACCAACTAGGAAAAGAACAGATTTAATAAAGATGATAAGAACGACACGAAAGGACAAAAACTGATTTTATAATGATAATAACAATAAGGATTACAACAGCACCAGTGACAGCAACAGATTGGATAAGAATAACAACAAAAAAGTTAACATCAATTTTTATTTTATTTTAACGATGTCTACTCCAGTTTTTGTATTCAATGGAACAGCCTCTCAAAATCAGGGCTGACATTAAAAACAAAAAAAGCTCAAAAAACGCCCGGAAAATAAAAAAAATAAACTAAAAAAACTCAGTTGCTTATTGTTTTTAACACAAGCATTTCTGGAGTAAATAAAAGCTTAATAACTTTGAAAAAATGTTGAACTATACCCAACAACCCAATGCTATATCCTAAATGGCATTATTCTTGCTTCAACACGTTTCAAAACTAGGTATATAGGTATGTCCAAAGGTAGATCCCTCTACTTTTTGGCAAAATATACTTGAGGGTCTAATTAGCCCAGGGACTTGAAACAGAAAAACTGATAACTTCACAATCATCTAAGAAATACATTTATTAGCTAGACCTACAGTTGTCAAAGAATATACTGGTCTACAGCGCAATTGAATAAATAGTTTATGTAGGTGGGCTAATTATCTTGGTGACATTTTTGCAGAACCACAATTTTGCATCTAAAGCTTTAACGATTGTTACCGAAAGCCAAATATTACAGATCGATGTGTAAGTGCTTCTTGCAATAGTGAATATACTTCTTATGACTGTATTAACATTCTTCTAATTATTGAAGTCACAATGCCAATAAAGAAATATTTTATTCATGTGTATCTAAATCAGCCTTTAGGAATCCCCTAAATAATGCCACATTTTGTGTGGGCAGTCAATTTTTGTGTAGTTTATAGCCTAAGCAACAAAGAAGAAAATTATGTGGCCTTGGTTGCATCTTCCTTAACTTTGAAAATTCCTTTGTGTTTTAAAAATTAGCAAAGGAGCTCATGAAGATACCGTTAGTTTGGATTGAAGACTTGAGCTACTGCCCTTGTTAATTATGCCTAAGGTTACAGGTTATGACTTCTGACTTGCTTGAGTTTGTGGGTCAAGAGTTTAAATGACAATATGTTTCTCCCTTCTCTTCCGATAGCATTGCCTCGAGCATGACTATGGCTTGTCGAAAGAAAAATAATAAAAATAACTAAAGCACTCTGAGAGCGCATACCTCCGCCAAGCGAGGCAACGGAAGAAAAAAATTTAAATGGCTCTGAAACCATGATTTTCTTTCTATCAACTCCAAAATTTAATAATTTGTGCCTCTCAATAATAATAACAGCTTGTGCAATTTTCTTGAAGATCCGTTCGTAACTTTTTAAGTTATGTTGCTAACAAACATTATGACGAACATGAGTCAAACATACAAACGAAAGAACCGATCTGCACCAAATTGAATCACTTATGTCTTTTAACATCGCTAACAACCCCTATAAATTTCATAAAGATCCATTGATTATTTTTTGAGTTATTGTGCTGACAAGCATAGAATTAAAAACAGTGACAAACTTACGAACGAACAAATGGATCATCACAAAAATTTGGTCATTTTTCTTTGTGATATACCTAACAACACATATGAATTTAATAAAAATCCGCCCATAACGTTTTGAGTTATGGCATTGAGAAAAATGAGGCCGACAAACAAACAAATGGATGGACGGATCTTCACCAAAAGGTTATCATCTGTTCCTCCTAACAGACCTAACAATCTCTGTAATTTTCAAAATCCCTACGTAACTTTTTGAGTTAACTTAGTGACACAATAACAGACAGCCAGACAAACCCCCGACGAAAACATAACCTCCTTGGCGGAGGTAATAAGTCAGCAACTACTGACTGCGTAAGTTCATTAGCGCTTTGATGTCTGAAACAGTTAAAATTTACCTTTTGTAAATTTTACACATGTTCTAACACTTTAAATTACAATTACAGTCAATAAAATTATGAAACTTTAGTCCCAAACACTTGAAGCATTTTCTCTTTCACTCTCGTGTGCAGCTGGCTTACACTACTTCCGTGTGTTCTTTTTTTTTTTTTTTTGAAGGGTGGATGAATCGATTTTGTTGCAATTTTGGTAGCTCAAGAATAAGATGATTACATGAAAGGCTGTTTTTTGCAATTACTTTCTGATCTAGTTTTGATGGTTGTAATCACACATACCGGGTGTTTTTTAATGCTGACAAATTTCAAAGAACTCAAAATAAGTCGATTTTCATGAATAATAAGATGCCCAAAAACTCCTTATTTTTCGAGTTATAATGACTTACATAAATTTAAAGCTTTAAGTAGGATGCTACGTGCGCGCCAACGTTAGCTGTTGTAATTACTGTATATTATGAGAACTGCCACTGCCTTGGGACAGGCAGCAAGTGTCAATTCGTACTTCCCCGGATTTTCGCAGTCAGGTCTACTATTAATAACTATAGTCCTAGTAGACACTCACAACCTGTATGTTGAATAGCATACCTCCCGTAACAAACGATTAACAGGCACTGAGCTCGAGCAGACATTGTTTGCGGGGGGGGGAGTAAGTATCCCCTATGCGGCCCAGCATTTGCTTACGCTACAGAGGGCTGGAGAGCCATCTGCATGAGAACGAGTCAGCATTACCGACATTTTCCATATCTGTTAATATTTTTTAATTAACACGCATTTTGACTTAGCACATGAAAGAGCGAGTGAAGATTTATGTAATACACTGGTAATGGCGTACGGTAGAGTGTCATAACAAACTATAATGTCAAAGTGTCGTTCTTTACATGAAAATTGTTCATGCGAATCCAGTCATTAAAGATGCATTGACGAATAATAGCTCAACTGTTTGTTCAACCTCCAATGTCAAAATTTAGAGTCCTTCAAGGCTGATTTTGCAAATAGAGAACTTATTGCTCCATTTTTCCCTAATTGGTAATTCATCAACTGGATACATATTTGTGTTAAAGAGAAAAAAAACTGTATCACAAAAAGCCATAGGGAAACTGACGAACAAGTATGATTGCCTTCCACAGAGAGAAACTATTTTACCTTAAAGCCAGTGGTTGCTCCAGCCTCACTCTGTTATGCAACGAGGCCTGTGGACAGCATTGACTTTACGAAACAGAATATTAAAGGAACTTTGAATGAACAGACGGTTACGTAAGATACAATGATTGGTATTTCTCTGCAGTTTGCTGTCCATTCGACAGCTAAGTGTTGAGTGTTTCCATTTATTTGATCGATATATACATCATATGGAAGGTAGTGACAGGGTTATAACTTGAATCTACTATATAATAATTCACGTCGTGTTTTTATTTATTTATTTATTTATTTATAGATTTATATCTTTCCTGTCACGCTCTATGGGAATAAGATAGGAGAAAATTCAGATTTCAAAATGTAAAAAAAAGTGGGGTACCTTGCAGACTTTTTCTTTCAGATTTCAAAATGTAAAAAANAAAAGTCGGGTACCTTGCAATCTTTTTCTTCAGTATTAGATAGGGGAAAAATAGAACTAATAAGATAGGAGAAAATTCAGATTTCAAAAGGCGGAAAAAAAAGTTGAGTACCTTGGAATATTTTTCTTTAGTATTAGATAGGGGAAAAATGAGGAAGAAAAAAAGACGGCGGGGGTTTTGGTGAAGTGTTAATTTTGTGCCGTCATTTATAATCACGGCATGGGCCACTAGTAATATAATAAATAGTACAAGTATTACTCACAATCAGAGAGAAAAGAAAATAGGGTTAAATAAGTGTATTATCAGTCAATGTTATAATGAGCCAATAATTTTTAATCGATTTATAATTTAATGTTATGAATGGTTACCCTGAGACACAAAGTTTTTATAATGAGAAGAAGTAAATTTTGAATGCTTGTATGAAAAAATTCTGCCATAGCAAAAATGTTAAAGTTAAACATTTCATTTCCAAATGTAGTAACCATGAATAACCGGGAAGTAAAAAGTAAATTCAAATAACTACCAAGCTTCCCATTTAATTTTTAAGAACTGTAACGCGTAAGCAAAGATTGAAAAGTGTAGGAAAAAAAATGAAGCGTATACAGTGATAAAATACATATGCTACACATGAAAAAATTTTTTAACTTCGCTCACTTAGTATGATGACCTTTTAAGTAAATTTATAATGTTGGTGTATTATTGACATGTTTTATTATGTTAGAAGTGCTATTAAAACATAAATTTAATTGCAAGAAAATTTTCATAGAATTGGGATCACGGATATCGCTCTCTCTTTAATAAGCATAAACATATTACAGGTTTACAAAACACTATTATCAAGAGAGATATAACGTGTTTTATAGAGAATTAAATTTAGATCCAGTGCAAATTTGATTTTGCCATCAGCGATGAATTTGTACTATAATTACATTGAATATTGATACGGTCAACTATTTCACTGAATTTTTAAAATAAATATGCCCTTTTGAATATTCTTGTAGCTTTGCACTATTTGTCCGTGAGCCTTTTTTGAAAAATTCGTGTACTATGAGCTTAGGGAAAAGTAAATGTTATAATCGATTAAAAATAATTTTCTAAGCCCAACTGACATAAAATGTTTTCTCAACTTGTAACTAAAATAAGAAAACAGTGGCAGACAAATCACTGATATCTATAGCGAAAAATAATTAAATTGAACAAACAAAAGAGCAAAGGATCTATTACCAGTCTTTGGACTTAAGTTATTTATTACTATGGTAATTTTCTATAATTGAATATTCATTTTCGACTAAATAGGAGCGTGGTGATGTCCAGATGGTGGAGCCTTAACCGCTGATGTGCAGCGGTGCCGTGGGGGCCTTCACCTANCTGTCTCTGTCACACCATGAAGCAACAAAACTTTTTGTGCAGATGCATATTTTATATGCAAATTCCAGAGCACTTGATAGCTTTAAAACGCCAGCCGTTGCACGTTCTGCTCACAAAGGCGAGATAAAAAAGCGGCGCCGTTCGAATAAATTTGGCGTTGAGCTGCGGTTATTTCGCCGTGCAATAGATGCTGGAACCCCGAGATCGCAATTATTTGGGGGAAAACGGAGATACTTAAATGTTCGGAGCAGAATCCGTAGACTCAATCAGCAAATGGCATGGCTCTCAAGTATGGCCTGGTGCTAGCTGAAGGGAGGGCGCTGTGAGAATTAGAGATAGAGATTTCAGGTTCGAAACGCTAAAAAAACCTTGGGTTAAGTTGCCGTAGTTAGTTATAGAACAGGGAAGGTAGATAAGAAATAAGATACAGGGTCTGAATTAATGATGCTCATTATGTTGATAAGTAGAGTTCAAGGTGGGAATAACCAATTTTAATGTATAAAAGGGACTGTAAGTAAAAATGCGACACAAGATTTGAAACACTGATTACTGTTGTAAAAAATGCAGTATCAGTAAAGTATGAGAAACGAGGCCTGAATAATTTATTTTAGGCAGAGTAAATTGAGTGAAAGACAAGAATGCCAACCAAGATTTGAAATATCGATTTCCACAGTAAAAATAGAGCGTGAGTATCTAATTAAAAATTAAAGTATGAGTTATATGTTTCCATTATAAAAATGCAGACTAAGTGAAGAATGAGAAACAGGGTCTGAATAATCCATGTTAATTATAAAAAAAGATTGACTCTGCATAGGGAGTACAAAAAGCTCTAAAATAACAATGTCAGCAAAGAAACTACGATTTTACATTAAGAATAAGAAATTATGCTTCAATTACATTTGTCGTTGCTTTGGTTTTATATGTATATTCACATTACCGATAGTTTCCATTCCAACGGTTAGATTGGTAAATTATTGTTAAAGTGATGCTTATAACGTGTTATTGGCTCAGAGATGATCCTATTACATGTGTAGTACAGTGAAAATTCTGATACCTAAGTGATACATAGAAAATAAAAAATAATATATTGACGCAGTGAAGATACAGAAAACGTAATTTGAGCAGTGTAGATGCAAATCTTTGATTTCATATATGTTTATAAAGCAAAAGTGAAAATCTCTAAAATTCTGAGAACGAAAAATTGCCTGTGAATCTGATCTATCTAATCAAACACTCGTAGCTGCAAAGATTAATTTGTCCGGAATGTTCTTTGATCGAACGGAGTTGAAGAAATGAAAATACCGATTACAGGGCGGACTTACCAGGGAATTAAGTAAAAAAAAATTAATTCCAAGGTCTTGCAGAAATTTTGTGGAATGCGTGCATTCCAGTGCAGCAGTGTTCTGCATTCCAGTTTTGTACTGAAAAATCGAAGGTCACGGAGATATCGCTTAGCTGTGCCATTTTATAACTAAATGCAGTAGTAACGCGTAGTTCATGAGTGGGCGCAAGCAAATAAGTTTCTAATGCCGGGCCACATATGCATTTCTACGCCCAACAGGTTGCTAGGATGAGCAGGTCGAGTACCGTTTCGATATACTTTATATTTAAAATCGGTAGCATAGATACCGTACCATAAATGACGTCCGAGTCTCGCATCCTTGCATCAAGTTGTCTGTGTAAAAGACTAGTCTGGCCACGGTATTAGACTTTTATAAATTTGATCATCTTTTTTTTTCATACGATATGCAGAAACCACATGCCAGCAGCCCCAACCAGAAATGTTTTTTAAACTTTGTTTAACATCCTGTCAGCTACCTTCTGTTCAAAATAAAATTCATACCAGTATCTTCCTTCCAGAAGCGCTTCTTATCCACTAACATTTGCTCGAGGCCAAGTTGCCAAAAATTCCCAGTAAAAAATAATATTTTCAGTATCATTCTATTCCTTGTTTTATTTGTTTACAGCTGAAAACTAACGTTGCAGGGACGGATGTTGGCTAATAATTTATTAGTGCATTGCGTCTGCTTAACTGCTGCGAAAATAACAATGCAAGCTACGCAAACACATGCCTCTGATTGCAAATCCAGGAACAAAAATAATAAAGCAAAACAGTGACATATACTGGAATATTTACACACGAAACACAATGAAGGGAACCTTCTAAGAACTAACAATGGAAGCTTCGCTGCTATAAAAATTGTAGACATTTAAAGAACCGTTAAACTTAAAAGTGTGACTATACCTTTTTGTAAATTGAAGGGAACTGAATGCAAGATCTCCCCACCATGCTCACCTTTGTCGACGGCATCTCCGGGCTGCCAACACAAATTAAAAAATTAACAAAATTGAATGCGTTAAATGGTTCTCTACTTATCGTGTGAATTATTATTGTTAAGCTTGGATAACTTTCTGTTTACCCATATTTTGTTCATCCCCTTACAACGTACATGCCAAAGATCTCAAATAAGAACCTTTCTTCTAGTTCATATTCTGTTTTATCAATGAAAGCTCATCTAAGGTTTTTTTAAATATTATTTTCAATTTTACCCACGAAACTCTGGCCGAAGTAAAAATTATAATTGAAAATCTCTCCAATGTAAAGTACACGCCTGTAGCTCACTTGATGTAGGCTCTGAACTTTTGAGTGTTACCATTTTATCAAGATTACATTAGTCAGGTTCTAGCTATTTTAATAAATAAAATGTGAAGAATTCGATATAGCAGAAACCCTTGAGGCGGTCTCCAAATAATATTTCGAAGTACTTTCCAGTTGTCCCCTAAATCAGTCAACAACCTGAGCTCTTTTACGTACGTTAGGGTAAGTTTAGAGAATTTATCGTTTAGCAGATAACCCGAAAGATAAAGATGTATAACAAACAAGGTAAAGAAATGAGTCCAAACAAGCAAACTAAAGAACAAAGATAGTTGAGCAGAGAGGGTAACTCAACAAAAAATGAAATCGAGTGGTAAAAAATTTTTGGAGTAGGAAAGCAGACCAAGCAAAAAGTGCCCAGAAGAGAGACAAAGAAATGGCGTTAGTGAGAGAATATATAAAGAACAGAAGAAAATGTCGCTTTAGAAGATATATAATTAAAACGTAGGGTAATGCTAGAGAACTCATGAAGAAATTAGGTCTGAAAGACAGAAAAAGAATGAATAGCTCAATAATGTTAAGAGACTGAAAATCGTATTTGGGTTGCAATTTAAGGGAATAATGCTCATATAAGATCAGGTTGAAAACGGATAAAGAAATGAGCTGGGAAAGCATGACACAGATAAAAAGCAATTATTTGATTATAGGGCAAAAGAGATATTGGTACAATTTTTGAATGAGAATAAGAATTATTTAAGTAGGACTTCAAAGGAATAAGTAGGATTTCAGGCAGAGGTGATCAAAGATATGAGTTTGAGTAAACAAGATATAACATAAAAAGGTTATTATATCATTACAGGTAAAAGGAGATATTTGAATAATAGCAGATTAAAGAAGGATTACTCAGGCTGAATAATATTTAGGGAATATTGTTCCTAAGGTCGGGCAACAGTAGACAAAGAAATAAGCCAAGCCAAGTAAGACAGAGACAGGAGGCAGCTGTTGAGGGGTGAGGGGGACGGGTTACGAGCTGCAGGGTGAGAATTAGAGGGGTTGGAGGGGTTTGGACACGAGTTACTAGCAAAGGGAGTCCAGAAGCGTGGAGGAACTGTTGATGCCGCCATTACCTCCGAGCTCCGACTAAACTTTTTCCTTCTTTTGGTCCAGAGCACTCGAGTCCGCCTTAGCCCTTTTTCTTTCTTTCTCTCTTGCTAAGTAAAATATTTCTGGAGAATTGCTTAGAATGGAGCACCTACCACCGTACTGGAACACGAGCATTATTATTAGTGGCCAATATACATTGATATTAGATTGAAATGAAGCTTCTCTATGCTTTCTAAGTAACACTATTCACACTGCTTAGAGAGAATAAAGTGGTGGAAGATCTAATAAATTACTAATACACTAGTGTTTTACTACAATTGTACATACTGATACGAGCCCGAAGCTTTCTCTCCTTCTATTTTATTTCGTTTCAAAGGAACATTTTTACGTTTCCGAAAAGATAGAACCAAGAAACAACCACTGTTCTGAATTGAAAAAGACCTTAATAGCAATGATTTATCTCAACGCTTCTTGGATGTCTACTGTTCTGGATAAAACCGTTACTGGGGGACGCCTGAGTAGGAACCGCCTATTTTTGCTACAAAAAAAAAAAACTATCAGCAAAATAAAAATACTGGAACGGTTTGTATTACACTCATGAACCACACAGACAAAAATTAGCGGTTGAGACTTTGCGAGAAAACCTCTTCACTGCTCTATTCTGTCTTATCTAGAACCAGTGCTGTTAAATCGGCTCAAAACAGTCTAAGCAAGAAATACTCAGGTAACTCTGGCGTAGCCAAAGATACGCGACACAGGTGATTGCAGCCTAGAGCCCCGTCCACACTACCGCTCATAAGTGCGAAAAACGCATGTGCGATTTCGCAGAACGCAGTGAAACTCTCGCAGCAGCGTTCACACTGTCGCACGGTGCAATGGAGCGAGGCTTGACACTTTTCTTATAAGAGCATATGTTCAGCAGAACTGCGTCGTTCACGCTCCTTGATCCAAAAAAAACTGCAGTTTTTGTCACTATCGATAACTTATTTTACTTCTGGTATCTACACAACTATGAATAAGCAATCCCTGGAACTTGAATGCGTTCGCCAGCAATACGCATTCTGCTATCTGAGCTTGGGTTAACATTTTCACACTTTCTTTACCACGAGGTAGTGTTTCCGAGGGCAGAGCAAGTTAGCCGCACATTCAAACGACTGGTTAGGAGAGTAACTCTAAAACGATTGTCAAGTAAATAAATTTTAAAGGTGTGTAAGTCGGTAATTTTCTGTTCCCCGTACGTAGTGCAAAGTGTTGGAGCATTTTATTTTGTCACTTAAACACAACTGTGTGTCGACAAATAGTCGATAAAATGTTTCCTGTCAATTCAGTTTTCCTCACAAGTGTTAGTACCGTAGTAAAGTTTCATATTTCTCGTCAAATTTGTAGTGAATTACAACTCAGAAAAGCTTAAGGCTTTTAAAATGTTTAAAAAGAAGCACGAAAACCTTATAGAACACTTAATTTATTCGTTTTGCGAGAGAGGAATAAAAAACTTCAAGGTGAACCTGCTTTGTTCGAAGCATAAATCGCGCGAAAATATCCAGCAAGTTGGACGCTCGCGAAAACTCACAAAGCTGCGATTTGACGACGATATTTCGCAGCGGTCTGCCAAATCGCCACAGTGTGGACAGATTTTGGCGGTAGTCTGGACGGGGCTTAAGGGTGCCTGCGCACAGAGGCAACGCGACGCGATTTTGCTTCTGCCCGTACTTTTCCATTAATTCCTATGCACATAATTCTGACTCGCGCACACAGGGGCAACGCGATGTTGCTCAACGTTGAGCAACGTTGTGCAACACGTACAGGCGATCCATTTATAGTTCTAATATTTCCTACCTGATTAAATAGCAACCCGCACACAGAGGCAGCACGAGGCGACACCAAGCGATTTGGGCCGTTGTGACAGCCCAACTTCCCAGTCTTTCCTGTGGAGACCAGCCTGACCCCCCCCCCTCGCACACAGAAGCGACGCGATACGACGCAACACGGAGCGATGCCGTTGTAGCCGTGTCACATATTCCTAGGCAACACCAGACAATTTTTTGTATCAGTACACTTTTAGTAGAAAAATGTGATGTATACCGTAGATACATATGTATATGCTTGCACACAAATGAATATTTATCTTTATAGATAACTAGAACGACTCGGCTAAAACCCGTGGTGAGATCATATTTCATCACCGTCAGTTTTGACGGCCAGCTAATCCTGTTTTTTTTTTTTTTGCATGAATTACTTTAAGGATAGCCCACCAGACTCCCTGCAAAAAATTCTGAACGTAGCTCAACTTCTTCCTGTTTTTGGGTGGACAGAAAATTTCATCGCCGTTCTTTTTTTATGGCGTGTTAATCATAGTTTTTTGGCATGGGTCATATTGATGACAAGTCACCAGACTCCCTGCCAAAAAATATGAACATTGATCAACTCCTTCGACCACTTATTGGGTGGACAGACAAATATATACAGTATATACAAACATATATATAAATATATTCATAGGGCCTACATATATACGGTTCTTAAATACAAAGCTGATGGTTTTTAAAATGAACTAGTTTCAAAAATGATTCAGCTAGCAGCCAAATAATGGATTATTGGACAGTAATAACGGAAGAACATTTTTGTAAAGGTTTATTGTAATACTAGTGGACCCGCGCGTGAAAAAATAAACGCAATGATCGATATTTTTTTATTAATATAGGGCGTTGCGGAATGTTCTCTTCTCTGACTTGCTTCATTTTTTTTCATTGATCCTTTGTCGTGCTTTCAACCTTAGGACTTTTTTTTCTCGGACTAGTCGTTTCCTCATTTTCCCGCTCACTCTTGTCAGCAGCTTTCATTCACTTCTGTAACCTTTCTGCTTCAAGTCTTTCTTGACTGTATCGCATAGACGATTCATCTCTCTCCATGCATTCGTAAAACGTCTTCAGTCTTGAGACTGTAGTAGTCTCGTACTATGTACGTATACGTTCCCCATCTTCCTTCTTGATTAGGTGCGCGTCTTCATTAGTGAGAGGCAGAAATAGATCTGGAGTTAAACACTGCAGTAAACTTGGATGTAATTCCAGCCAGCATGTATGCATGTCAGCGCTCCGTAGCCAAGATACGGTCTTGCGAACTTATATATCTGCTTCACTGAAGTGTTGAAATTTTGGGTTATGAAAATTAATTCGTACCTTCAGAGAACGACAGCGTGAGGGTTGATATGCGTGGTATGGAGCTGAAGGAGCACATGGTAATGAATAGAAATACATGGAATAGCAAGATCTGCTTCAGCGACCCCTTTGAACGGGAATAATACTGCTGTAGAAGATGAAGAGAAGGACAGTACGCTAGAAGAAATAGTTGTCTACCGCCGTGAAAAATCACCCCTTTAAGAGCGCTTCGTTGACCATCTGCCGAATTTATACGTCGTGACCTGAGAGAAAAAAGTTATAAAATCGGACTCCAGAAGCTTCATAAATAGTTTTCCGATTTCAAGAAGTGTTTCAAGCAAGAAGTGTCTTCAGATAAAGGGATAAGGATCAGCCGTCGCCGCCATCTGCAACCTGGTCATCGATTTACAAAATTTGCAACTTGGCTTATTTTTCAACTATTTCCTTCAAAGCAGACACGAAATACATATAAAAAAGCACGAAGCGTTTTATTATATAAGGATGTCGATATTAAGTTGAAGCAATAGCTTCTAATAATTAAAGAATGGATTAGATGAATAACAGCCTCAGCATCCGTGAACATCGCTTCGTGTTGTCTCTGTGTGCGGGGTCTTTCAATATCTCTTTGTATCGCCTTGCATCGCGTCGCGTCGCCTCGCTTTGCCTCTGTGTGCACGAGCCCTAAGCCTCCTAAGGTACTACAGTCATGGGCTTGTGTCTCGAAAGGAATCCAATCACGTGAATTCCCTGAACAAATTATTAGTCGCAGACCGATGTTTATGGTACACACTCTGCATATTTCGAGCATATTTAGATAGAAAACTTTATTTCAATTACTTAAAGGTAACAAATTATGCTAACTTGAGTTTGGTATCCAGATGTGCCTGAAATGTGTAGAGTAGGTACCAACAACAACAGCCTGCGTCTTATAATTGGTTCAGGGACTGTGTTAAATCAGACCGCTTTCGAGACACAGACCCATGCGAAAAAAAAATCACCGTTTTAGCTTCAATATTTGCATCCTTGAAGTTCAACTTTTGCAAGCTGAATTCGAAGAAGCTTTATTGTAAAAAGATTCGTTTACATACATTTGCTTACGGGTGACTCAATCTACATACATAGTTATAGTCTTCCCGGCCAACGACAATAAGCGATTTACACAATTTTCTCTAAATCTATTTTTAAAAAAAATTCGCAGAAATCTGTCAATTTACGGCAACGTCATCAGAAAATGCAACGGTAAAAGATTTTTTACGGAAGCAGCCACGTGTTTAGCTCTCTTGCTGCAAATGGGAATAAGCACACAATAAGCAATTCAGAGCATATATATAGAACAAATAGTTGTGAGAACACAAAGATATTTTAGAACAATTTCAGTATTTACGCACATGAGTGTTATTTCATCAAAAAGTCCCAGTACTCAGAGAATTAGCCAATTTCTTAATATGTAGTGGCACGAGTGACTGCTTCTGCAGTTATTTTGACGCCTCGTTTGATGAGAACCCAAAAATTGTCAGTCGGGGTTAATTCGGTCAATGAGGACGGCCTACTTACCCACTTTTCACCTTGACTGTCCAATACGCTAAAAATACGTGGGTAGCACAAGCACAGCGAAAGGGAGCTTTGTGGTGCGAAAAAAAGGTCGTCTGGCAGCGAAAAAGGTATGTCATGTCATCTAGTGAAGGCGCCAACGATTCGTTGCAATAGGCAACAGATATCACTTTCAATTTTTTTGGCACTCTGATAATGCCTGCCCATGTCATGACTCATCCACCCTGTCGTTGAAGCCTCAAAAGATGGTGACACTCATGCCCGAAAACACCCAACCTTTCGCCCAACAGTAGGGTATATCAAGAGTCACCATAGGCTCTCATTGGTGAAAAGAACGAGACTCATCTTTAAACCTTTTCTAGCCCATTCCACCATGAACACGCATAATAAGACAATGATCAATTAATGTAAAATGATAGCCAGTGCACTAATAAAGGCGTTAGTCAAATAATACACCAAGTAAAGAGTTAGCCAAAGTCTTAGTCAAAGCGTTAGCCTAGATATTAGCAAAAATTTTAGCAACAGCAGCAGCCAGAGAGCTAGATAAAGCGTTAGCCAAAAGTTTGCCCGAGTTTTATTCACAATGGCAACCCAACTTTCCTAGACGACTTAATAGCCTCTACGGAAGCTGCTTTACCATTTTAGCTTCTGGGATGGTTTAGAAATCTGTTACGGATAAAGAAAAAACTCTTAGCAAACATTGCTGATGATGATATTGGAGTGCAAGGTCAGTTCGCTGTCATTTTGCAGTGCACCAAACACTGCGAATATAAATAATCGTATCAGATATCTCTAGCACAGCTCAAGTCTCAAGGCTACGAAGACTGCCTTTGTATTTTCAATGCTAACTTTGAGCACAAACCTAACACAACTGCGGCAATGCGAAAACTACATAGGAAAATTTCTGACGTAGAATCTTGTGCTTCTCTCAAAGATGAAAGGATGCAGCAGCTTTTGCCGAGCTGCACAAAGCCAGCCGCATTGCTGAGAGCAAACAAGGACATTGTGCTTCTCTTGATCCTTCCTCAGTTTTTTCCTTTTTTGTAAGAGAGAGAAAGAGACGCCACGATAATACCTTGATTATTATACCCGGCACTGGGGGACCAGTAGCACGGCTGCAGTAAACTATTCATTATCTAGTAAAGATTTCATTGGTAAGAGAAAGAAAAGTGGCTAAAATAATACCTTGTTTCTTATACAATGCACTGAGGACCCTTCACAGTAAACTGGATTAGATCAGATTACATAGCTGGCAATAGACGCACCAGAAAGCCCATCCCCGGAGCGTAGACCGGACTTACGCTCCGGCATTCTATGAGCTAGTGCTTTTATGTAATAACTAGGTCTAGCAGAGTAGCCTTTTGCTCCCGGGGGCAGAGCGTCATGTTCAGGACCGATAGTCAACCAAGAACGACATCATTTAATCCCGAAACTCTACTTGTTGCCACGGTTACGGGCCAGTTTTCCGTTCCACAAAACGAACATTTAACGGAAATCATAGAGAGCTCGTCGAAGTCCCATAAGGGAAGCATTGCATTAAACACAAACCATTGATAGCCTATCGGAGTTCCATAAGACGAGCATTAAACATGAACCCTTGAGATCCTGCCAGAGTCCCATAAGGCAAGCATTAAACACAAACTATTGAGAGCCTGTCAGAGACAGAGGGCGAGTAATAAATACAAACCACTGAGAGTCTGTCGAAGTCCCAGGAAGCGAGCATTCAAGACAAACAATGCATTGAGAGCCTGTCGGAGTTCCATAAAGCGAGCATTAAACATAAACCATTGAGAGCCTGTTGGCGTCCTATAAGGTGTGCACAACATTGAGAGCCTGTCGGAGTCCCATAAGACGAGCATTAAACATGAACCATTGAGATCCTGTCAGAGTCCCATAAGGCGAGCATTAAACACAAACTATTGAGAGCCTGTCGGAGACAGAAGGCGAGCATTAAACACAAGCCATTGAGAGCCTGTCGGAGTCCCGTAAGGCGAGCATTGAACACAAACCATTGAGAGTCGGTCATAGTCCCAGGAAGCGAGCATTCAAAACAAGCAATGCATTGAGAGCCTATCGGAGTTCCGTAGAGCGAGCATTAAACATAAACCATTCAGAGCCTGTCGGAGTCCCATAAGGCGAGCACAAACTATTGAGAGCCTGTCGGAGTCCCATAAGGCGAACAAAAACCATTGAGAGCCTGTCGGAGTCCCATAAGGCGAGCACAAACCATTGAGAGCCTGTCGGAGTCCCATAAGGCGAGCACAAACCATTGAGAGCCTGTCGGCGTCCCATAAGGCGAGCACAAACCATTGAGAGCCTGTCGGAGACCCATGAGGCAAGCACAAACCATTGAGAGCCTGTCGGAGTCCCATAAGGCGAGCACAAACCATTGAGAGCCTGTCGGAGCCCCATAAGGCGAGCACAAACCATTGAGAGCCTGTTGGAGCCCCATAAGGCGAGCGCTTAGCCAGCCCCCGCACTACAAATGGCATTAAAACACAAGTGCCTGAGCCCTTGTGGCCACTCCAGTTCTTCGAAAACCAGGCGCAGGCCGAGGCTTGTGCCGCCCACGCGTTAAGTGGCAGTGAGGAGGACCGACTCCAGCTCACCCTATGCAGTTCTCTGTACGCTAGGTTTGAGTCAGTAAGTGGTGAAGACTCAGACTCACTTCGGTGCTGCTGCACTTTGATACAAAACGTATCATGAAAGCAATATTCTTGTTAGTGGTGGCAATTTCTTATGAGTTTCAAATTCGAACAAAAAGAATATGAGATTATTAAGAGTTATGACATAAATCATCTCTGTAAAGTTCATCTATTTTCTATTTTCCATCAATTTTCTATTGTCCATCAATAAAGTACTCCCATGCGTTTTATTAACAAGTACTATGCCGACCCTGCCGCATAAAAACTTCCCAGTTTATTTAACAAAAAAATTATAGTATCAAATTACATTTATGCCCAGATTATAAAACTGAAATTCAAAGTTTTACCTGCACAACGCTACTTTACTTTGTACCCTAAAATTGAATTTCCGTCCTGTCTATCCCATTTTACAATGTCCCGTTATACCTGAACATTGCTTCAATCGGGTGGTAGTGATTCTTTGTATGGTGGTCAGGGGCAGTGTTGCCACCCTCGAGTTGCCACAGCATTTCCCTCTTCTCTGGTGCCGCCATTACGATATTGCCAGCCACTGGTCCCTTGTTGTTGTGTTTACTTGCTGTCTTGCTTTCTTTCCTTACTTGCCCGTGCTTGGCATTCTGCTGGAAAGAATATTCTTCAAGTTTTACTAGCTAGTTAATAGGTAATTGTTATTGGGAGTTTAGTTCTTCGGTTGGCCAAAACGGGGTCAGTTACTCGGTAATTGTTGGTTTCGGTTAATTATTCGATCGACGAAACTATTTGTTCGGTTGTGGAGGTTAATCCATGCGTATTTATTTGCGCTTGCTCAGTTTATTCGATTGAATGAAAAGTTGGAACAATTAACAATTACAATTAAGTTGCTTAGGTCGATACATATGGACTTGTTCCAGTTTGGGTGTTGATTTTATCATTATTTCAGGCCTCCCCCCTCCGAAATCCAACACCTGCACAAATTAAAGGGATGACATGTTAAGAGATACTGTAGTATATCGGGAAAATGTAGAACCGGTAAAAGGTTTTATTTTTCGCTCAATCACTGAGAATGGTTACAAGTCGGAAGGAATGGGAAGAAGAAAGCAAAACATCGTAATTAGAAGCATGAAAGTGGGAGCAAGCAACGCAGTGCGGCACGGAAGAAAGAAGCCCCAAACACCTATGAAGGCGCTAACATTATTTGTAACTTAAATCTCATGGTGACAAAGCCTGATGAAGTTCTTAGCCGCTCTAAGGGTGGGTACACATTTTAGTGTAAACATGCAAACGCTTCTCGACGTACGTAAGTGTACGCTTCGCTCTGCTGGCTGGGCACGGCTGATGGCTTTTAACAAGTGTCTCTAGCTAAGTTCTGGATAACTAAAACTTATAATTAATTTATACTCAAGAAGCCGTGCTCTTATTAGTTGTTTACCAGGACGCAGTAAAATGTCGGAAGCGTGTCGAGTTCTTTTACGGCGTTGAAAGGCTATTGTCTGAGCCCCAGTTTAATGGTTCCGTCCTCTAGTTACTTGCACTTTTTTAATTCTTTGAGTGTATATACAAATTTATTCGTTTTTCCTACCTCTCAGAAAGAGAACTCCCTAATAAAAGCAACTAATTGCTAAAAAGTAATCAAACGTTTTAGTACTCACAACCAAATGTATTTGGATGAACCAACTGCAGTTACATTAACTGGAAAATACTTTGTATGTGTATTTATACCAAAATAAGTTATTTTATGGATGTTAATTGTGCACCTTCATTTTTTTCAGCCCCTGTTTTATTTCCACAATTATTACTTTGCTACTTCGTGTTCTTACCTTTCCGGACTACGGTGTATTGGCTTGCTGGCTAGCTTGCTTGAGAGTTGATAAATTTTACTGCATTACTTGTGTCTCGAAAATATAAGTAAAACTACTCATCAAGTTATTTCTCCTTAGAGGTTGAGGGCATGAGAAATTTTCTAGTAGAAAGCTTCTGCACTAACACGTTGCTAAACTTTCATGCGTGTTTGCTAATCTCTGACAAAGAAACAAATGGAACGAGTACGAGCATCCCGAAAACTTACTTACCCGGAGAAAATGCTGTTCATTTTAAGGTTACGTAACTTTTCAGATTAATCCCGATTCCAAGGACAAGCTCAAACGAAATCAACATGAAGTAGAGGCGCCACCGGTTGCCGAGTTAAGCTGCTTCACTTATCCGGACTTCGGACAGGAGCGTTTGTTTTGTCACTCTAGATCGTGTTTCTAGGATCAGTCGTTCGTGGTTGAAAGCTCCATTTCATGGAACAATTTTGCACTAGCTGCCTCCTCACGGGTAAAATATTTGGTTTTTGCCCCTGAAACTCGATTCAGCGATAGGAAACCAGTACCAACGTTTGAAGTTCCGGACAGGTAGAGCTTAATGAGCTTAGTTTCACTTGTCATCATAGGACTAGTCGATAGTGCTTTTTATCTGACCTTGTGGAATTTATTATAATGAAAAGCGCTTTTACATACTCACTCCAGTTCTACGCACAAATTTAAATAAAAGCCGACACCAGTTAGCGTGCGTTCCATTTCGTGGAGAAATTAAGCCTTCGAGCTTGACTTGTACGGAATTTCGGCACATTCACTGGCTAGATCATGAATCGTTTCAGGCTTTGGACCTTTAACCTATTACTTTGAAGTTTTGAGACCTTTGAATCCCACTCCATAAAACGTTCCAACTTGCGTAATCGGGTACCTTGTAACACTTACAACACGATTTGAATGGAAAAAGTCAAGGTTCCCCTTTGAACTTCAGGCCAATTTCACTTACCAATCGAATACGCCCTCTCTCTCTCTCTTCTTGTATAGCTGCTCCATTTCACACGAGCTCTTATTCAGGAAGACAATTCAATTTTTATGGAGCGCAAAGTTTCTGTGCTACGGGACTTGATCACGCACTGCTGTTAGTTCTCATAGTAATTGTGCGTCGCTGGATTCAGCCTGAGCGCTAAGAGTCTGAGCGTGCGGCACCAGCGGCGCAAGTATCAAAGTTAGATAGAAGCGGGCCAAGCACGGCATATTAAGTGGCTGGAGTTCATAGCGCTGTCAGCTTCTCGAGCTGTGCAGTGCGTATCTTTATATATGTAGCCCAGACGGGTGGAAAATTCAGACATTTGCTATCTTCTGCCTCTGGACAGAACTTATCTTACTGCAAACGGACGGGGTAGAAAATTTGACAAACTTTCCTTCTCTCTTACTGTACAGTACATTATTTATATCTCTTGGCGGTGGTAGAAATTTGGAAACTTTTCAGGTATATTTTTCCTAAACACTATATAGGCTGTTAGGACGTTATCCCGTTTATATATTTTAATTTAATTTATTGCAAATCGAAACAAGACAGAATAGGTCACCTTAATTAATTGTGTATGTTTGTGTGCATATATATATATATATATATATATACATAGTAAATACACTTTTACAAGGTTATTTTCAATGATCAAAATGGCATTGTCAAAACAACGAAGGCAGGGACATTAATATGAAAACATTTACGTTAACGCTGAAATAACTTCGACACACAACATAATATGAATTGCGCGTTACATTATTTGACATTGAAATTAACAGTGACATTCATACATATATTCATGTGTCCTAAAGAAGGGGAGTGAACATCACATTATTACACGGCGTTGGGCGACTAATGTGAGGATAAAATGAAATCCGAATTAAAGTCAACGGTTATATATTAAGAAAGGGAAGCAAGGACGTGAAGAGATACGTTTGCATAAATACCTCACCACATCAAACACCTTGATCAAGATGAAAACTGAAACGACAAAAACGCTTCAAATAAGCAAAGCATTACACTAAATATCATTTCAACATTCTATTCGAAGAAAAAAACCTAATGTTGGGATGATTGGAAGTTCCCATGAAATAAGGTAAAGTGACTCGTTGACCTGAACACACGAAAGGTCTGGAGGTAAAACAGTTGGCATGCAAGGCCCAAGCACAGTACACATATGTCGTGACACACATGCAATGTCTTGGTATCCAGCTAATTCCGTCTGATGAAAACCCCCCATGATGATCTATTAGTATACATTACATATTTCACATTCAAGGCGTGCAGCCCCACATCTTTGAAGCAAGATCTTATAACTAAACTCACGCTAGCTGTACATCAGAATTATTATTAAACATCGCTTACATATAAAGATTATTTAGATAATTTTTTATTTTATTTTATTTTTTTTTTTTTTGTTGGCGCTCGCACACGCCAAAGCCGTTTCACACTTATACTAAGTACCAGGAAGCTGGTCCATGATAACATTTCACTACACATTCCTATCTGGCCCATACATTTGTATATGTATAACACCGGCTTTCTTGGAACACTGCTCTTCATTTTGACTTTAATAATAATTTCCTATTAAGAGACACAAATGAGCGTTCTCGGTATTCACACCCAATCTATACACTTTGGACACCTAAGCATTCCATCACTTAGCTATATTTAGGGCCCTACACTGATCATCAACACATTGCTGGCTCAAACACTTGGCAACAGCGGGGCTTCACAAGTTTTCACGGACACAAGAATACGGGGACGGACTTCTGGGAACGACACTTCGAGCTTCTGATGTAGGAACACTTGAACGACAGGAATACGTGAACGAACTTCAGGGTGCAACGCTTCAAACTTCTGAGGTAGGAGCACGGGAACGACAGGAATACGTGAACGAACTTCAGGGTGCAACGCTTCAAACTTCTGAGGTAGGAGCACGGGAACGACAGGAATACGGAAACGACAGGAATACGGGTACGAGCTCCTAGGTATACGGGAATAGGCTTCTATGCTGAGCAATGACACTTCATCGTCGGGCACTCTCTCGCCAAATGGTTTAACAGGCGCAGGGCCTCCAACGTAGGTCTCTCTATCGTAGAAATCATAAATTAGGCGTAGGACTTTTCACCGTAAGTCACTCTCTCGAAACGGTTAAACAGGCGAAGAGCCTCTCTCTCGCAGAAATTATAAGTAGGTGCAAGAACACGAGAACGGGCTTTTCGGCACTGTGTACAAATGCGGATGCAGCATCCGGTCACAGTCGATTCAGAATTTGATCACTCAGTATAAAATCACTTCAGGTAAACTATTTACAGAAACGTGCACCACTCACGAGCACGGAGAAGGATTGCGACATACCCTGAGGCTAGGGTAGTCCAAGCTACTCTGACTCAAAACCCTACAGAGACACGCAAGGCGGCGTAAGTGGTTTATAAAGGCGGGACTCTACATGGCGCGCAGCTCTACCTTCAGATCTCATTGGTTGGTTTCTTGAAGTTGCCAAGGCATAGGACCTGTGTGAGTGAGAGCCTACTTATAATATGGACCTTATCAATGTCTACCGTATTTTAACCTATTCAATTAATACTGAACAGTGATACAGTTCCTAGCCTACCAACTAAGTTTTATACATTGTGCCACATCTGCTGCTCTAAAATTTGAAGAATGTTTGAGAAGAATGTATGGGATCACAGAACAGCTTAAGCTGCATCGACTGTTAGGTTGAGGAAATGCTTTGGATTCCATTACTTACGTTAGAAATAAATATTTTTGTTTTATTATTTTAAGTTAGAAATTTTAATTAGACATCTTTTCCCTTATTTTATTTTATTTTTTGGTTATATATATATTTCAATGAGGCGACCTAACGACCTAAAATTTTCCTAACAGTTCTTGTACTTGTAACTAACTGGGTAGGAAAACTGTAAAGTGCCTCCCTTTCTTTTCTAAAGTGTTCATCTGTTTATATTGCTAGCATTTGGTGAAAATTTCCCAATGTTTTCTCAGTCTTAGTTTCTTATTTCTCTCCTTTTGCTCAGATGTGGTGGAAAAGTCTTATATTTTCTTTCTCTTCCTTAACGGATAGTTTATTTTTTCATTCAATGCGAATGAAGTCGAAAACTTTAAAAAAAATGGGACAATTTGCGATCATACTTGGTGGAAACTTGATCCTGCGTTTGTTGACTAGTGCGGTGTAGTATTGGATAGGGTGTTGAGGCATCCGGATTTTCTTCTCTGCAGTAGTGCAGAAGATGTTTTTTTAATACTGAAGTAGTGCAGATCTCCTGTAAAATTTCCCAATGTTTGATAACAAATTTTTAGGTAAGAAGGTCACTATCATTTTGCATCGACCATTTACTGTACAAAGCAATTTTACCAATCTCATAATTGCATAATATTAATGAAATACAAAATTCAGTAACCGTTATGTTACTGGAATCGTAAAAGTATTAGCATCCCTTAGTGTAGATGGATTTCTTGCGCAATCGCTCACCTACCGTATCTATGCTGCTTCAATTGACAAGGGCAGTACACGTCATTGCTGACATCTTTTGTAACTGGAACTACGATTAAACAACGAGTTGTTCTCCAGTGATACGCGTATCCTTCTTCATTGTCTATATTATATATATAGTTCTCATTCCTCCCTACGTTCATTCCTTCCTTTCGTTCCTGCCCTGGAGTTCATTCCTCAGTTAAACCGGGTGTTACGCTTTGAATATTGGCTAGAGGTATCCATGATCCGATCTCAGGAGGGACCAATAGACGGTAATTTCAGTTTTTAGCTGCTACTACTCGCAGATAGTAAAGGGTGGGCCTTTTTAAGCGTCTTACGGGTCTGAGACCTCACTGATAAGGACCGCTTCAGCTCTGTAGAATTCCCACACGTTTCAGCTACCGAGTATTGACTAAGTATGCAATACATTCTTGGAGTAACTATTCCGTCGATCGAAGGAAATTACTCTCTGTCGAGCAAAAGCTGAATGACAAACCGATTTCTCTGAATGCTACGAAACATTTTGCTCAGGCTAACGAAAGGAATGGAAATCTCAAGTGAATTACATACGCAATTTTGCATAAGCGTGGAGAGTTTTTCAAACTGATTGTTACGTTTTCATTAAGCAACTACAGTTCAGATATATGCGACGAATTAATTTTTTTTCCGATTACATCTTTGAAGAAATTCTCCTAGGAGAGTTCATTCTTTATAATTACTTTCTGTAAAAAGCGGCTGCTGTTGCAGATAGATTATCCTATAGATAATTTTGAGCTGTCACCAATGGGGATTCGGAAATTCGAGTAAAATCAACCACACAATATTTAGCTTGTCCGGTACTGCCGATAAAATTTGTACATAAACTCTGTTTAACTCTGATTTTATTTAAACTAGTGCTTCACCATGAGGCATCGGGAGCTTCTAACAAAATTATTGAAATTTATATGCTGTATTTTCGTTCCACTACCTATAACTTCAGCTCTTCTTTTGCCCATAATAATGAGACTTTAATTCTGAAAAAGGAGAAATTTCAACAGATGTTAAGAGCTATTGCCTATAAAAAATTAATGTTCAGAGAGCAAAATCCAGTGTTATAGTTTTAGTTGTTCAACTGTAGCTCACGATGGTGATCAATGTTCGTTCAGGTGATTGAACGCACGCACTGATACAGCTACGTATCTGTTATTTAAAAAAAGAGGAAGAAATCCGTGCTTTCGCTTGAGGTAAAAGTAGGCTACGAGGATACTCAGTTAAATTGTATTTAATGGCGTAATTCCACAGAATTTATAAGATACTATTGAAGAATTATTTTCTTATAGAAATATATAATATAGTTTAATTGTTATACATATTAATACAATATATATATAATATAATTTTCTTATTAAATATAACTTGAGTGATGAACAGGAGTGTGCTGTTTTATAAAGTGATTCTAGATGCTGACTGCGATGAGAGTTTATCGATGTGGGAGTGTATAGAGGGAGTATATATGGTGAGAATCAAACTAAATGCGAAATCTTGAAACAACCGCGCATCACTGTAGGGATCACTTGCAGAGTGGATACGGTGGTGGAGCTATGACTATAATAGTAATAATAATACAAGAAATATGGAAATTAGTCCTGCAAATAACTACTTTCAGTTACTTTAGGAATAATTTTTACCAACGTCTATAACGGCTTCCACAGCGCCCTACAGGTGCAGGTGACCGGTCAGGTTAGTTCGTCGAAGAAGGAGAAAAAACCTGGAAGTAAATTTTCGAAGCACTGGAGATGTACAAACTGGAATATGAAAATTATAATATAACTAGAGAGCACTCTGAGGGCGCATACCTCCGCCAAGCAAGGCAACGGTAACGAAAAATTTAAATTGGTTCTCAAACTATGATGTTCTTTGCATCAACACCAAAGTCTACTCATTTATACCTTTTGACAGTATTGACAGTTTCTGTATTATTCTTGAAGATCCGTTCAGAACTTTTTGAGTTATGCTGCTAACTAACATTGTGACAAACATATGTCAAACACACAAACGGAACAACCGATCATCACAAAAATTTAATCATTTATGTCTTTTAACACTACTGATAAGTCCTTTAAATTTTACAAAAATCCTTCCATAAATTTTTGAATTATTGTGATAACAACCTTAAAATTCAACACGGAGACAAAGAAACGTACGAACAAACAGATCATCACAAGTCTGGACATTTACTTATGTAAATTTCATCTCATAAAAATCCCTTCATAACTTTTTAAGTTGTGGTACTAAGAAAAAAATAGGCTGACAAACAAACAGATGAACGGATTTTAACCAAAAGTTAATCGTCTGTTACTGGTGACAAACAGAAAGACAAACACACAGACAAACAAAATGACAGACAAATATGACGAAAACATAACCTCCTTTGCGGAGGTAATAAAAGAAATATATGTTGCTAGGACAGACATTTAAATCATTTTCACACGAGGCACTTGGTAAAAACAGTGAACGATAAATGCAAAAAACAATGCGAGTGTTTCAATGAATTTAAAAAAATATTCTGCATACTTAATATTGTTGACCATCAATCTACCTTTATATAATAGTAAAGTTTCCATGTGTGTTAAAATTTCTTCGAAATCCTTCTAACTGCTCACAAGAGCTAACTGGTTTGCAAAATATGTACGCTGGTTACACTTTTCTTTTTATACGAAGTTTTGATTGATTTTCTCCCCTCAACAACAGCTTATATTGGACAAGGTAAGTAAGGCAAGTACTATGTAAACAATACCACGCTACTAAACGCATACGAACACTGCTGAACAAGGCGGAAAAATCAGAGCGGTGTAGGCAAATTCCTGATAAAAATCGCACCTCAAATGTCCTGTTGTACAGGATATATCCAATTCCTGGCCGAAACTGTGTTACCTTCCGGCAGATACGCAAACCGAAAAAACATTGTTTTCCAATTTCTTACCAACACCATGTTACTTCCCGGCAGATGAACAAACCGGAGAACCATAGTTCACCAATTTCTTACCAACACCATGTTATTTCCCGGCAGATGAACAAACCGGAGAACCATAGTTCACCAATTTCTTACCAACACCATGTTACTTCCCGGCAGATGAACAAACCGGAGAACCATAGTTCACCAATTTCTTACCAACACCATGTTACTTTCCGGCAGATGAACAACCCGGAGAACCAAAGTTCACCAATTCCTGACCAATACCCCGCCACAGTCTCGCTGTAGCGACGGATCTTCCCCACGCTCAAACCGGAGGAGGAAACTCATCAGTGTCAGAGCAGGTCTGTGGATCATTTACCAGCGACTAAAGCAATTTGTCATCTCGTTGCATTACTAATCATCTCGTCTGATGTTCGCTTCTATGCTCATTTGTTTAATACGCGAGGAGCTTCAGTTTGAGTTCCCTTTCAGAAATAATTACGCTGACCCGAGAACGTCAGATCTTCNGCGGTTGTCTTGCAAATATAATGTCAAAATGAAATGAAATCATATCAAGTAGTAGACAAAACAAGAGTATCAAGATAAGCGTTCCGTCTGGAGCGAACGCGTAAGTGGAACGGTTGTCTTGGTACTCTTGTTTTGTCTACTACTCCTGACCAATACCCCGCCTCAGTTTCGCTGTAGCGACGGATCTTCCCCACTCTCAAACCGGAGGAGGAAACCCATCAGTGTCAGAGCGGGTCTGTGGATCATTTACCAGCAGCTAAAGCAATTTGTCATCTCGTTGCATTACTAATCATCTCGTCTGATGTTCGCTTCTATGCTCATTTGTTTAATACGCGAGGAGCTTCAGTTTGAGTTCCCTTTCAGAAATAATTAGGCAGGCCCGTAAATGTGAGATCTTCTCTTGGCAACACAAGTAAGAAACTGCAGTAAGATGGAAGTTACCCAATAGTTTGTGTACTGTGAATAAGCATTACTTCAACACAACAATACCCCACAGAGAAACCTCTAGTTAATAAGAAAACAAATGGTTCCACCAAGCATACCTACTTGGTTGTCAGAACAAAACGAAAACATTTTTCGTACTGAGTACTCACTCAGCACAAACAAAGAACTCTCTTGTTAATGTATCAAGTACTTTAGCTACAAACAATTACACCGTCAGTGCTAAGATATCTTGTTTTGTGCATTATCAACAGTGTGAAAAATGTTTATCATGGTCAGCACAACCACGTAAGTTTAGGTGAACCATTTAGTTACAGATTCTCTGTGTGTCTTACAACCAAAAGACCTAGAAAGAAACTCAATTTTATGAATTGGAAAAAATAAAAAATTTTCAACATTTTTAGACATTATTTACTCTTTCAAATTAAACCATGAAGTCTGGAAACGGCAGCAGTGAAGGAAGCGTGGACTTGAGCTGGATAACTGATACTGCATGGAACTGCGCAAACTAACATGTCTGACGAATATTTAATATCCCATATGAAATATGCTGATCCTTATAGGTGAGTAAAAGTAGAGGTATGTAATACAATTTTGCTAAAATGGCTGCTAAATAACACGATGTAAACAATTGTGTTTATTGATATTTTCTAGAACGATTCTATTCTTCCCAGATATCACTGTGACATATTCGTATTGCTCTCCAGCCTAATGATTTGTCTGTATCATTACGGACATGATTCCTTTAAACTTCGCTAATATTCTTTGATATTCTGCATCGCAGACTGGATATTAAGAATTTTTGCAGCTGATCGGAGCAACTGATTATTTTTCTACTGCCAACCAATTTAAATTACTTCCACATGCTTTTAAACAAAAATTTCTGCATGATGAGCGTAAAAAAAGTTTAAGTTAATTACAGTTAACTTAAGAAGCTTACGTTAATTAGAGAGATTCAAAAGCGCTATAAACAAGTGGTTTTTTCAAGATGACAAGCAAATGACGCTCTGGAAAATAGCTCCGTAATTAGAGAAAAATGCAACAGCGTCGCCATAGTTACCTGGAGCGCCTCTCTGCTCATGGTACATAGCTGATAAAGATTTTATGCAAATATGGATTATTAATGCACAGCTAAATTTACGCTTCCTAGCCCATATAAAGAGGTTCTTAGGGTACAAGAGGAAGATTTGTAAACAAACCACAAACACCACGTGTCTTTCGTGACGCTGATATCCATCATATTGATACAGATGATAGTGATGAATGATCTTTTATACTATATATTTGAATTGATTTTGCAATCAGGGCATAGGCGAACTTACAGTGTTTGAGGCTGGATAGGCTCAAAACAAACGAAATATTTCCGTAAATCAATACAACGAAAAGCCCCAATACTTCTATAAACTTTATCTTCAAGTATACGAAAATATCACAAACTTGTATAACAAATTTTGAATTTCTATTTGTCTAACATCTGGAGTTACGCTACGATCACACTTGATTACTACCGAAGGCAAATAATAATGGCCATGTAATTTCTTAACTTCACAATCAGAATTACATCAAAAACTGGTCACAAAAACGGACGAATCACTCGGAATCATCCACGGTTAGGGTTGCCACAAAAAGATGCTTAGGTAACTTAATTAATGCGTTCTCTTGGTGCAACCTTCAATAACATCGAGCAGGCTTAACCTCTGTAAAGAAGTGCTGCTGTAATAAGCCGATTAACAGGTCAGTCCAGCTTCTCTGTTTATAACATTACCCAATCGGAAATTTATAGGCATTTATCGGCTGCAAATGGTGAACGGTAGTGGGTAGAATCGGACAAATGCTGATAGATTTCCGACCGGGTAGTGCAGCCAGCTTAAAAACATTTTTGCACATAGTACGGTAGACGCTGATCTGTTACCGAAGAAATATAACATTTTGCAGCGTACGGTTTCTCTAACTACAATTAGTAAGATTTTTATATTCTCAGTACAGCAAGTTGTTTACTTGAGAGGAATTTTAATCCGCATGTTTCTCAAACAACCAAAAAATTTTATCACTTCTAATGAAATTTTTTGAAGTTAAAATAGCTAAGGACATTTATAACCAATAGGTCAAATTTTCTGACAGAATCTTGTATAAAACTTTTCTCGGCAGCAATAAGGATAAATAATATTATCGAATTTACCGTAATTGTGCTATTAGTCCTACATGTGAAATATGTATAATTCAACAAAAGAAAAAGTTATAAAGGTGAGAGCAAATGTATGTCGAGAAGTAATACGCAAGTAACTTTATAAGTTTTTCAGTACTTTTGCTATCAACATTCAAATACCAATCCAATAAAGTTTCTACCACTGAGAGAATTGCAAAGCCGGAAGAAGATGTACCGCCGGAAGTAGGCCTACAGACAAGCGAGCAGGTCGTAAGGAAGGTTTATTGCAGCCAACACACCTGGCCTGCATGACAATAGCCACCTCAGGTGTGCTCTGCACAACGGCAGGTATCCAAGAGCTCAATAAATGAACTAACTTTGTCACCGTATCACGAAATTGCTGCATCGCATATTGTGATTAAATTCACTTTTTCACAGTACAGCAACTTATATCATTAGTTACTTGCTATTATAGGTATCGCACATTTGAATGATGCATCTACAGTAATATAATATCGTACTCATTACCTCCGCCGAGAAGGTTATGTTTTTGCCTGGTTTGTCTGTCTTTCTGTCTGTTATTCTGTTTGTCTGTGATCAAGATAATTCAAAAAGTTATATACGGATTTGGATGAAATTTACAGGGATTGTTAAGTATGTTATGAGGAACGGATGCTTAAGTTTTGGTGAAGATCCGTTCATCCGTTTGTTTGTTTGATTGTTTTTCTGCCTCCTTTATTGTCAATGCCATTACTCAAAAAGTTATTGGGGGATTTTGATGAATTTTTCATGAGTTATTAGGTTTACTAAGAAAAGTAAATGACAGTTTTTTTGTAATGATCTGTTTGTTCGTTCATGTGTTTGTAGTTGTATTTGATTATCTGCTTGTTAGCGCAATAGCTCAAAAAGTTCTGAATGGATCCTTCTGAAATTTATATGAGTTGTTAGTACTGCTAAAAGACATGAATGACTAAATTTTGGTGCACATCGGTTGGTTCATTTATATGTTTGACTTATGTTTGTCATAATGTTTGTTAGCAGCATAACTCAAAACTTATGAACGGATCTTCAAGAAAACTACAGAAAATGTTTATTCTATCAAAAGGCACAAATGAGTAGATTTTGTAGTTGATACAAAGAAAATCCTGGTTGCAGAGCTAATTTGAATTTTTCGTTACCGTTGCCTTGCTTCATAAAATGTGTGCGCTCTCAGAGTGCTCTAGTTATCACCCGCGAACAACGTGAGATAATGATAATGTTTTCATTGAATATATAAGTTTATTTGTATATTTATATATTTGTATGTAATCAGGAAAGTTATTTTGTTGCTGTAATCGCAAATTAATAAGGAATTAAAAGCAAAGACTATAGTTAAAAATGATATCATAGACGTTTTGAAGACCTGCTCGTTCATAAGTTCTGAAAAATGCAAAATCAGAGGTAAAAACTTTTGCAACGAAGTATACAAAAGAGGGTTGATGAGGCAGGCTAAAATAAAAATTATCTATTCACTAGCTTCAAGAGATAGGAACTATTGGTGCTATTGAGTTCGGGTTTCAGTTTGTCGATAAAATTTTAAAATTCTTAATTCTACATCACTATTGGCAGTCTTTAAAACACTAAAGCTAACTAAGGACACACGTGCACCACAGTGTTCAATATGTTAGCGGACTGACGAATGAGGTGGATTACCCAATACAGTATGTTCCCCGTACAAATGTATATATTTATCTCCGCAAAGGAGGTTATGTTTTCGTCGGGCTTGTCTGTCTGTTTGTTTGTCTGTCCGTCACCAAGATAACTCAAAAAGTTATGGACGGATTTTAATTAAGTTTACAGGGATTGTTAGGAAGGTTAGGAGAAAGAGATGATTAACTTTTGGTGAAGATCCGCCCATCCGTTTGTTTGTTTGTCTGCCTCATTTTTCTCCATGCCATAACTCAAAAAGTTATGGACGGATTTTTATGAAATTTACATGAGTTATTAGGTATGTTACAGAGAGTAAACGACCAAATTTTTGTGATGATCTGTTTGTTCGTTCGCATATTTGTTGCTGTTTTTGATTTTATGTTTGTTAGTAATGTTAGAAGACATGAATGATTAAATTTTTGTGCAGATCGGTTGATTCGTTTCAATATTTTAGTTGTGTTTGTCATAATGTTTGTTACGCAATAACTCAAAAAGTTTTGAATGGATCTTTATGAAATTTACAGGATTTGTTAATAATGCTAAAAGGCAAAAATGGTTAAATTTTGGTGCAGATCGGCTGTTTGTTTCTATGTTTGAGTTGTGTTTGTCATAAGGTTTGTTACGCAATACCTAAAAAAATTTTGAATGGATCTCTATGAAATTTGCAGGAGTTGTTAGTAATGTTAAAAGACATAAATGACTATTTTTTGGTGCAGATCGGGTGGTTCGTTTGTATGTTTGACTTATGTTTGTCGTAATGTTTGTTAGCTGCAGAACTCAACAGTTATAAAAGGATCTTCAAAAAAATTGTAGAAACTTTTAATACTATTAAAAGTCACAAATGATTAGATTTTGGAGTTGATACAAAAGAAATTAGGGTTTCAGAGCAAATTTGATTTTTTTCGTGGCCGTTGCCTTTCTTGGCGCAGGTAAGCGCTCTCAGAGTGCTCTAGTTGTATATATATATTTGTCTATTCACCCAATAAGTGGTCGAAAGAGTTGAGCTATGTTCACGATTTTTTTGCAGGGAGTCTGTTGTGTTGTCCTTAATGTCACCCATGCAAAAAAAAGAGAGAAAATGGATTAGCTAGCCATAAAAAATGACTTCAATGAAATTTGCTTACCACCCAAAAACAGGTAGAAGGAGTTTAGCTATATTATATTCAAGATTTTTTGCAAGAAGTCTGGTGGGCTGTCTTCGATGTGACCCATGCCAGAAAACTAGGATTGTCTGGCCATAAAATATGACGGCGATAAAATTTGCTCCTACCGCGGGTGATGGTCGTACGCCACGAGGCGTTCTAGTTATTATTGTTATCATCTCATAACTTCACTTTTCCCTCCTTACGCTCCTTCCTTTCTTTCTTTTTTCCTTCCTTCGCGTCTCAGTTAGTACGAGCATTACGTTTTCAGTGTTAGATAGGGGAAAACTAAGGTAGCCTCGATAGGTTCTCGAAAGGGAAGTTCTGAATAGTCAAATATATATAAATTCAAGCTGCTGCTGCTGCTGCTCGGTCAGAGGTAGAAGATTTCTTCGCCGACTAGAACACATTTTCACACTTCGTATCATGCTGTGGCTCTGAGATATTGAACTACAATACTTTTGTTTGGTGAAATTTCATTATTAATTTATTAATCAGAATAGGTAACGTTTGGCCGACGTGGAATTGTCTGTCCTAGCAGCTTTCATCTTTTTTACTGCGAAATTAAGAAGACACTTGCGGTGCATTATTCGCAGCAGCAGCATGAGCACTTGTTGAAATAGTGAAACGCTGTCACTTTAATACCTTCCAACCTTACTGTCAACATGCCAGGGTCGGATCCTTTAACGCTCCGTGATGTTTTAAATATCGTAACTATAGAGCTGCGGGCTCAATTACAGAGATATAATGCGTAAAGTCTCACAATTTTCCTCTTTTATTCAATTATCTAGTGTCAGTTACTTAAAAGTTCTAGTGGCTTCCATCATAATGTTCTTAAGATCAGTAAAAGGAAGCAATAAAATCTCATTCAATGTGTTAGTACTTCTTCATGGAATTCCGTAATGTATCTTCTCGAAACTTCATGACGTATTTGACAAGCAAGGCCAGTTGGATCGTTCCAAATTTTAAGAAATAAATAAATCTATATAGCTACTATTGAAACTCTGATAATTTTGTTAGCTGGTTAGTATTTTTGCTTGGTTGTAACCGTGCATACAGTCTTCCCTGAGAGGAGCTCGGAGACATTGGAATAATAATTATTCTTCAATTTGTTATTTCAATTTATAATTAATGTGGAAAAGCTTTTATTATTACTATTATTATTATTAAAACTTCACGATTGAGCTCCCACGGACAGGTAATGCAACCCAAATGAAGCATTTTGCAACACCGGGAAGCCCAAAATGCTGCTAAAGGAAATCCAGCAAAAAACCACTAACATCTGACTTAAACGCCTGCAGGCCAATACGACCAAAAGCCGATGCCGGCAACAAATTCCAAATCTTAGCCAACCAGGTCACGAAGCACCGACAGAACTGATTAGTTCGACATCTGATAGCCTCCAAAGTGAAGAGTGCGCTCCGCACGCAGCGCGAGTATCTCTCCCAAAAACCTTGAGGGCAGGGAGAGAAGATTACTACCAATGCCTCTCATTATTGTACACTTTTTAAAACATACATAGCTCTGCGACTCTTCTCCTGTGGGACAGTTTCACTAGATCATTATCAGCGCACAGCCTGCTGGCTGAAGAAACAAGTCGGTCTAACAGACGCAAGTGAGTGTCAGCAGCTGAAGCCCAGACTGGTGAGCAATACTCCAACACAGTCAGCAAAACGCATACAAACATCTACGGGCAACCTGAATATCACCAAACACGGAATTCACCTTACGCAGGAGTCCTATATTAGTGTGACCACTGCATCCTGAACACGGCTCGGTAGTATTTTTATTTCAGAAAAATTTTCGTCTATATGTATTTTGGTGCATAAATTAAAATCCGACATAACCTACCGCAAGTTTGCGAATTGAGCAGAAGATAAGGGGATAATATTTAGGGTAGGTTTGCAGTGACCTAGCGGGCCATGGACAGTCTAGCGCAAAATAAATTGACTGTTTTCTAATTCCTAATTTTATCCTCATTTGGCAGAAATTCTACGGACTTCCAGACAGTGTAAGTTCCTCGGCTAAAATTCACTATTCCTTGTGGCCCAAATGTAAACAAGAGGCATACTACGCAGTGCATGACAAGACCTGTTGGTAAATGGAAGTCAAATTGTCTTGCAAAAGTTATTGAAGACAGCATTGCGGCACCAAAGTTACTTCATTCTGTACCACACAGACCGACAACTGTTACGCACGGATCAGATCTACCTTGAGATTCCTGTGACGTCATCGTTCTGCCACCAGCGTTGTGCCATGAACAATGTCTTATTACGAGAAAATACTTGGTCTGAACAGAACTAGAAATATTAACTGATAAGTCGTAAATTGATTCGAGGGAATAAATACACTGCATATTCTCACCGTCTTAGAAAGTAGACTGACTCATAGTATCATTTCATTTTAAAAAGCCATCTGGGTTCAGAGTTTTGTAGCCATTGAGGATCGGCGATATTTGGAACGGCTACAGTTTTGCAGATGATATTCGTATCCTGTGCACCAACTGTTTATTATGAAAACAACAAAATTACGACTGTGACGTCTTCATTCAGTCAAAATTTTCTTGCAAAACAACTGCAGAACTGCCTGCTTGCCAGTGTCTTCCTTAGTCTGTCTACACAATGGTCTTTACTATATTGTAGATTAATTTGTCTCCGAAACTTATAAGGCTTAGTTTACTATGCGTCGATTGAAAGGCTAAATTTGGTGGCATACCCAGGTTAGTTCAGGCTTAACCGTATCCTAGACACCCTTAGCTGAGGCTCATACTTCCTACTGATTTTTAGAGTTATAATCTAAAAAAAAGTATAGACGAACGAAAAAAACGTAGAGACGAACGGTTAATTTCTGTCGTACTCAGGCTGTGCGCTTTTTGCTGCAAGAGTTAGTTCTCTTATCTTATAGGAAAAAGAATGTTTGCAGTAAGATAGAATTGACCCTTTGTTATGAGGCAGAAAACGATGTCGTAGGAATAACATTATAGAAGTACCCGTCTATGCGCACTTGCCTCGTAAAAAGTTAGATATTTTTCTTGGTTAGCAAGACTCACAGCGCGAAAATTTTATTGTCTTGTAGCTCAAGAAGAGTTGAGTTTTCCCAAAAAGGTGGGTAGAGAGTCGCCCTTCAAATGCTATAAGGCGCAAGCTTACAAGGCTTTAGGGAGGATCATAGTACATTTCCACCATCATTTCGAGAAGGCCATAACGTGGCTCTCAGTAGAAGATATTTAGCACTGGAAATGTTCTGGAGAAAGAGTGCCATGGCATGGCAGTAGCGCTTCAGCAGGAGTTTCGTTTTACACTTAAATGAAAAAAACTTTGCTGGAAAATACCAAGAAAGCAAAATGAAATCAAAATGGCATTTTTATATGACCTTTACCTTTATTGGTTAGTATCCCCATAGATTCTGGAATGAAAATGTTAAAAGAGAATATGAAGACTTATAAAGTTTTGGAAAGCTAGTGCTTTTATAATATTTATGCTGGTTCTTTTGCTCCTTACTTCTGAAATTAGATTTAACAAAAAATTTTTATAACTATGTATTTATCGATTACAAGTTGCGTCGCTATGGTACTTCTACTTGTTAGCTTGCTTTTGGTCGTGGTATGGAAACGTGGTCAGTCATCCTTGGCCATTTTTTTTTAGCAAAGAAAGTTATTTCAATTTACTTCTAAATGTGATACTAGCCATTGTATTTTTTAATAATAATTAAAGGTTACATTTCTCAGCCATGAAAGAAACAAGATATGACATTAAAATGGGAAAGTATTTTCTTACCGTTAGTTATTTTTAAAACAGATAAATATTAATGATCCTTCTATTTAAATGTTAATTCCATAACATTCTACTTCGAATCTGTAAAGAGAATCAAGAGTATGAGTAAACAGCTCATCTGATCAAGAGTTCATGAGGAGACAACATTGATTTTGCTCACAGAATCAGACATTCAGTCATACAGCGAGTCACATTGAGAAAACAAGAACATAAGACATCAATATGTTTTTACTAATGGTCTTTACCAAAATTTGAACTCTCTTCCTGTACCCCATTAAATGATGGAAACATGAAAAGCGACACAGCTAATAGTGCAAATTTATCAAAGACGATCAATCTCTAAAACGAGGCACGAATGGGACCTTTCTTTGACCGTATCGTGAAAAGAACAGCGCAATATGGAATTGAGGTCGAAAAAGTAAAATACACAGAATAACTCGACAGTAAGGCGAAATGCCGTGCTAAACATCTCAGCCAAAGCCTTCTAGAGTACTTTAGAATACCTTATGAGAGAGCATTGTAAATCAGAATTTACAACGGATTTATGTGTTTAGACTCCACCTGACGCCATTTTGGTGGAACTCTGTGCGGTTGAATATTCAAACGCCCTATATTTCAAACAGATTGTTTGTCAGAATCGCGTATGTATTCCCTGTACTAGAAGTCTCCGAGGCCGACTCCCTATCTAACAACTGCCAAACTAATATCTACAAAAATAATGGTTTAAAATTGTCGCACAATCCTTCTTGGGGATTCAAGTTTCGAGTCCCTATTACTGTATTTGTATCCTTCTAATTTTCGGAGCGAATAGGAGCAACTTGTTCGAGTAGAGATTCGTTCGAATAATAGGGGTCAGATGTTCGTATAGACAAAACCGCACAGTTGCAAAATGCAGAGTAATGCTTACCAATACTCCTATACTAAGTTACAAAAAGTAGTGGTCACAATAACGTCATTTTAGTTAGAATCACCAATAATGTTAAGAAACGATAAGGGAGAACTCCTGAAGACCTAACATCCACGGAAATACATACCGAAAATGTCTAATGCTTCACCTAGCTGTAGTCTGCACTTCGGTCTTTACCATGAAGGTATAAAGGACGTCTTTTATAACTTCATGGTATTTACCTATGGTGATGTCGAGTTCCCAAACCAACATAGATCTCCCTTGGCAACCACAGAAAATTTCGATTTTCTTCCACCGGATTATTGAAGTGGTGACTTTGTTAGTCCTCCAATGGTAGGAACTAAAAGCTGAACTGCCGGCCTGGTAGGTATAAATAGCACTATTTGATTCGTAAAATGTATTAAATGAATGAACAAAATAAAGGCGTCTTTATGCATTAACATTTGATAAGCAATCAATAACCCTTAGAAATATCCAGTACTGAATAGCACTTATAGTAACAATACTTGATATTTTTTACCTTTTACGTTTCATATATTATTCATCTGTGTGAATATCAAAGAAACTTACCTCTATACCAGGTGCATCGCTGTTATAAATTCACCTTCAATCAATGCCCAACTTTCTTATTCTCATTCATCATATCCAACCTGTGCCAGAAGTTAGTCATCAGTTGTAATAAAAACAACGAGCTCCCCTGTCTGTATTGGCTCATCGAACTCTGTACCAATTTATAACGATAAACTTTTCCTTTGTAGTCCAGTAATGGGCTGTCATTTTTTAGAACAAACTTTCAACTATGTTCAGTCTTCTCTGCTCAGGTTTTTTTGTGCTTCAATAAAAAGCATCTAATCCATTTAACCCCTGAAGCTCTGCTCTTGTAAGCATATGTTTATCATTCTCATTCCTAAAAACTTCTTAGAAGTCATAGCATCTGTTGTGTGCGTTAACTTCAAAAGAATGCTGAAAAATTATCGAGGGTAAAAATAGTTTTTGTTGGTTGCTGCAAACTTTAAAACTGTATAGCTAATTAATGACGACTCTGATTTTAATCTGTATGTAAAAGTTAACTATCATGCTGATTTTTTGGAGCTAATTATAGGCATTAAAAAACATATAAAACGTCAATAAATGATGCGAATGAGTGTTCTACACTAATAAAACACAAAAATAAAAATTTGAAATATTTGAAAATGGACACGATAATCAATAACGGTCTTTAGATTCAGAATCACACAGGGGGAGATATTCAAATACAGTAGTTGAAAATAAGCCGAACGCGGACATCATTGTGAACATTTAGTATTTATTTTATTGACACGTGTTCTGATGCTCGAATCTTTAGTTTTTTTTATTGTAATTAACAGAGAAAATTAATACTATAATTAGAGATTATCATTGATGTAAGTGCTGACGGCGAAATATCTGCGAACAATTTATTATTATTATTTTTTTTTGTAAGGAATTCCCGGCGATCACGCGAGTTTGTTTTCTGTGTAATCAGAATCATACTTGACTAAGATAAAGTATTAACTTCATAAGCATTCAACGATTGTTATTCACTTAACCTTTTATCCTTAATATGCACCGACTATTTTTGGTAGCTAATTTTTATCGTTTCATAAGCCCTGTTGGTTTATTGTCTCTTCTCCAAATAATTAAGTCTGGCTTGTTTATTTTTCTCTTCTAATAACAGAATAATGTTGGTTATTATCAGCGTCTTGAGAGAGAACCTGCCGAAACTCGGCAAGCTGTTACGTCACCAATGACTTTGTATTGGTCACAGACACGTATACTCGTCTCTCTGTTCCTTAACTTTGGGTCATAATTATTGGTTGTTGCAATAAACATAATAATAATAATAATACAGTTCAATTAAAGGGACACAGACCTCTTTAGTGAAAAAAATTCATAAAAAATACAATATTGGTGTTTTTGACCTGAAATTTACAGAGTGAATTCCAAATATGATTTCTGACATCATGTTTGAGTGAAAAAGTGATCCGCCATCAGTGACGTCATTATGACGTCATTGACGTCATAATGACGTCAATAATTGTGATAAAGACATGAAATTTGGTATGGTTGAACTTGAAGTCATTACTAAGGAAGATATGGTTCGCTTTTTGTGACAATTTTCACATATTATGAAATATAAGGTCTTACTTTCACCTACCATGCAAAGATTCATATTTTCATGTATATAACATGTTTCTGGTCTAATAAATCTGTAAATTTATATTTATCAAAAATTGCGAACCATACGTCTGTACCTACTACTTATAGCAGTGTTCATGGCAAATTTCAAATTAATAGGATGAAAAATGAATTTTTCATGATTTTTTTTCAATACAGAAACTCATTTTTCAGTACGCCCACTCAAAGTTTGGTTAAGTCAATATAATTATAATATGCTCATGTTTTCCATCGTGTGTCACGCCTAAACTAATTGAGATAATGATTTTTTTTAACTTTTACACGATTTCTAAAGAGTTATAGAATGGAAATATGTAATAAAAAAAATTGCAATTTTTGACAATTTTAGAGGTCTGTGTCCCCTTAAGTATTAATTACGTTAAGTGTTAGCAAACCTTTTGAACGAACAAGTCGGTACATTTTGTAATTAAGATTGATAACGATTGCGTTTTGCCCGCCATTATTTTCATGCACCATTCACATAAAAAAATTAATTGTAGTATAATAGAAAAATCGTTGGTGGCGAGGAACATACTGGCCATTCAATCACAATTTTACCTTACACAGCCATTCACTCCATCATTGACTCTTTTACTTATTCACTAATATTCACTGTCGCACTAGATCAATTATTCACTCGTTCACAAAACTGTGAACTACTTTTTTCGTTCATTCTCGCATGTTCG